>OY756359.1:15760893-16985893 GCA_963576895.1 Ceraclea dissimilis | reverse complement strand
CCAATATAAAAGAAGAAGAAGAAAAGAAGGATTTTGTCACAATAGAACTATTCTAGTCGCAGTGATGTAGTGTGGTCCCCTGACCTTTCAGAAAAAAAATGTGATTTTGAACATGGATGTCTGAGGCATAGGTAACATTTTGGATTTCTAGCAAAATATTAAAATTAAGCAAACCCAACACCAAGACCACGAATACTTTTTCTTGTATATAAAAATTTACAACTCATACATTAAGTCCAAAAATAAACAAAAATGTTCCTTACTCCTGAATTTCGTTGAGGATAATATAGTTAGGCATTTTTTTGGTGCACTAACGAATGGTCCTAGTTGAGTGATCCTGCCACATGTTTTATATTGTAATCTCGTCTTAATCTTCCTCTTCTTATCTTTATGTCGTATGACCTGCTCATGACAAGCGCCTTCTATTTTTTCCCCATTTTGTCCAATCTCTAAGACTCCCGACCGCGATGGGTCAAAGAGTTTCCATCTCTGCCACTCTGAGAATACTTTTTGTTTGATTGGTATCCCATTTTCACTTCTACCCCTACTATATACGTCATAACGTATCTATACATTACGGAATTGTAAAAACTGTCCAAAGATATCAATCTTTGTAGTGGAAACTATAGCCCTGATGCTGCAGGACTACCTTCGACTTAGGAATCGTTACGTCAGGCGGTAGACAGTTTGGGATGAATTTGTTTGGTGGGACGTTTTCTTAGAGTCGTGATTCTCAACATTATAGTTTCAATGTGTTTAGATTGAAGAAGAATCAGTCAATAAAAAGATGCACATTTATTTATTTATTAGTTTTGTATTTAATATAACAATATAATGTACTTTCAAAGCGGATAATTATGTCGACGATACGAATATATTGTAGTTTAAATACCAAATTTCATTATGAGCGTCATTCAACCTCAAACTACATTCTCTTTATAACAAAGGATGTAATAATATCTATTTCATAATAATTAATAATTCTCATAGATTATTATGTAAATACGGAAACTGATATAAAGGCAGTTAATAATTGTATTGATAGAAGGTAGTGTTAAAGAGTTATATTAAATACTAGCGTAAGAACCCGTGCTTCGCTACTGTCAAATGTTGGGTTTGGATGAAGGAGTAGTTCAGCAATGGGACCCGAAACACATTAATCCATCTATCACATCATAAAGTAATGAGTTATACCTGCTCTCATCATAATACTTGCCTCCCTTGGTGACTTTCACACATATCAATCATGAGCCTGCGAGCATTCAGACTGCCCAACTACTTAACTTCTAACATCATGGGCTTGGATAGAGAACCTTTATCTGATATGTTCCATTTCCCTTGTATGCAACCTTTGAGTTCATCCTTATGGAAGTATAGGTAATATAAGCATTAGGCGTACACAAACACTTAAGAATAATGGTTAATGTATCAATCTACGTCGAGAAATCATACAAGGGGAACGTTATTTTCTTTAATCATTTAAACATTTCTTTACCCTGTCTAAAGGATCTAATTTGTTAAAACTTATTCTCTTCATGTAACTATCAATGACCAGATGCTGTATGTTCTTAGATAAAATGAATATTCGGTTAGTGTCAATAAATTATGGTGAATTATCTACTTTAAAATTATCAGTTTAGATTTCTCGTACGTACAAACCTCTGTTTTATTTATAACTCACAGTTTTTGCTTATCCTTAATAATCCTTTTTACTGTAACTATGTAGTACCCTTTGTCGGCTGGTTGCAGAACAATTATAAGTAGCATTTAAAGAAAACACTCCTTGATGTAAATACATATATACTTATACTGTGCAGAAATATTTTAAGTGTGTTCACAATGTTTGCTTCATAAATCATATTTGGGCAGAAGTTTTTATGTGTAAAAGAATTTAATTTCCATGGAGAATTAATATTATAAGCGCAGAAAGCAAAATTTTAGTGACATGCAGTATATTATGCTTGCATTGCATTTAAAGAAAAACAATCTGGCTTGTACACACAAACCCAAATAATAATTTGCACCTGTAGTCCGAATTGAAAATATATTCCCAGAGTCAAAGGAATCTTGCTTTACCACTTCATATCACACAATATACCTAATATTGTAATACTACTTACTTATGTCTAACAATTACTCATAAACTCACATTACCGACGACGTAGAATTTCAGTATAATGTCTTAAGTTCCCTTGTATTTATGTTTTAAAAATGCCATGATAGACATTATTGAATGTTCACCATGTACGACAAATGTACAATGCATATTAAGTAAACTGTTTACATATGTATGTCTGTATCTTGTTCACCAAAAGTGTAAATAAATAAAAATAAATAGACTTGAACTAATCCCACATAAATACTACTAAATATTTCCATCAGCAGATTTACAGCGAGACGAAATCACAACAAAAGAACATCAGCCGATAAGCGTCTAGCAGGATTATCCAATAAAAAGTAACTGAAAATTTATTTGTTGTCTTTCCTCTGCATAATATGACACACAGATGATCATACCATCAACACTGAGCTGGTTAGGTTAGGTTACATCTTGAAATACAAAATCATCTTTAGATCTGAAATAAATTAACAAACAAATATATTATTATGTTTCAAGAAAATAATGAATATTGAGGTTATGAACCACCAAATCAAAACAGACGTTAATAAGTAAATACTTTAAACCTTATACTCACTTTAATTCACATGGTGTTATTAAAAGTATTATTCTTAAAGATATACAATTATTATATTGTCATTTTACATTTATATTAGCAAACATTCGCATTATATCGTAAGTAAATATAATATCTCCGCTGTTTCGAACTGACACTCAGTGTTGCCACACTTTTAAAATACAAATCTGTATTTCAAAGTCTAGAAATCTGTATAAATCTGTATGAGAATATAATAAGCCAAAATCTGTATAAAAAGGCACAAAAAGGCAAAAAATCTGTATAAATGAAATTTTAAAATGAACGAAATATGGTAGATTATTGAAAAACTAACCTTTTTGAGAAAATAACAGTACTCGTGCTTACAAAAAATATACTAATTTCTTTTTGTTCATATCAAATAAGATTTTCATCTATTTCCTTATTATCAAATGACAATTGTGATCGAATCTGTTTCTTTTTTACTTTATTCTTCTGATTTATCATAGAAAATTTCTAAAATCCCATAAATCTGTATAAAACAGAGTAAATTTTTTCTTCTGTATTTCTCTGTTCCCATTGCCTAAAATCTGTATAAATACAGATAAATCTGTATATATGGCAACACTGCTGACACTTGACAAAACAAACAAAAGCAGAACCGCATCAACTATAGTACCACTGGTGTTAATACCAATGGGTTCGCGCTTTTGGGAGCCACGCGCCCTGACAGAAAAAATATTTCAATTACTTATCAATCTAAATCTAGTAGCGAAGTAGGTAAATTTACAATTGTTTATTATTTTATACCTATTATTGCGTATGCGTATTTCGTATTCTGATGTGTTTTTTTATTTTACCTATGAAAAATAAACTAATTTTACATCACTACCTCTTTTATGCGGACTTTTTATGTTTTAAATTTGGCCTTTAGCGCTATATTTTTACTACATTATGTATAAGTAAACAATTTTCATACCTATTGCGTAACATTTTTATTAAAATGAAATAAACCAGATCTGTATCACCACCTTCTTGACTATGTCTCAAAAATCCGTATATCAACAATGTATATTTTTTGCTTCATACGTTTCTACATAGGAGAAAGTGACGTAATATCTTTGGCACGGGCTTCGCGCAAACTTAATACGGCACTGTTACTTGTCACCCGCGACATCAATGCTACCAACCTACGATACATAACCAATGCCTTAGTATTGCCATATATTTAAAAGCAAGGCAACGCCGATATATCGGATGTTAATTAAATTGGGCGACTTTTTAATGAAATTATCGCAGTATTTTTGTACTAATATATTTTTTCATAAATACAAATTTGGTTAAGAGGTGTATACTTGTTGTTCAAACTTGTATGTTTCGCAAATTCATTTGGCAAAACGATAATTTCTCATACGTTGGCATCCTATCCTGTCTGTGACATGACATGACACTTCACATGACACAATATGTACTTGTTTGTTTGTTTACGTTAGAAATGTCACTGGATTTGGAGGAGATGTGTTCTAACCTTGTTTTAGTTGCAAATTATAACTTTATCCTAATGAAACAATAACTCAGCGTTGTTTTATAATAATTTCGTGATACTATTGTGAGTATTGAGTAAATGAATGCCACGTGCTGCAGATAATAACGGAAGAATATGAAAATACACATCAGACATGCAGTCTTAAAGGTATTCTATCAAATTCTATTCATTGAATACTAATTATTTTCTCCTATAAAAATTAGCGCCTTTAGTAGGTATCTACTTTGTTCAATATACATTAGGTAGGTACCATAGTCCATATAAATAATATTTCCTGTGGTGTGATATGGCAAGTATGAAATATTTGAAAAAAATAAGTAGAACATAATCCTGAGTGTTGTATGTATAGATATGACACAATTGTTGATAATAAGAGAAAAAACTCTAAGCCACTCTATAGAATAATGATATCTCTGATGCAAAAAATATGAAAGGTTGGTATGAAATATTGCTATGATAATTCTATATTTTGTTGTATCTTTTTTTATTTATGTAGAGAGAGCTAAAATTTTAGTTGCAAAATGTAAGTAAATAATACTTTTACATTTCACAATGTACTTTATAACTGTACCACCTTTCATTAATTTAAAAACAATGTATCTTTTTAAAAACTGACATCTTGGACTGGACACGACTGATGGCCATTTTTTTGAAAAACCTTGTATTTTGATGATTTGTGTAATGAAATATCTTAATCAAGACTACAAATTATTAAATTTTTTATATCCTATGTGTATCTTGGAAATGTTTACTAAATCCACTCAATTAATGAACGCACAAAACTATTTCATATAAAAGATTACCCCGGAATGAATTAACTGGAAATTGTGGAAATTGGACAGAAAGTATTCTCTGTTTCAAGTATGTTGTACGCTGGATCAGTAGTAATTCTATGGAAAAACTTTTGTATCCATGGAAACCCATGAGAGGGATGATGTGTAACGGGGAGTGAGAAAAATACGAACATACATACATACATACATATTACGAACTGAAATATTTATGTGGGATTTATCAGCCAAAGTATTTATCAATAACTTTACCAATAGTAAATTATTATCGTGTGATTATTCCCAGATCTCTCAAAGCAGTAAAATCGGTGGAAGTAATAAAATAAAGAGATTGATATCCTTTCGATCCGTGTTTAGTATCATATAATAAAGCCTAAATAAGATACTCGATTTTTGAAGGGGAAAATTACGAAATAATTAGAAAGTCATCTGAAAGGAAAAACTGTGACTTCATTTTTAAACAATTTACACAAACATGCACGATACAAACCGCGCTTAAAAATGTATTATACGGAACATTTCAATAGAGAAATTTAAAGGGGATTTTTAGTAACGAGCTATTCGCAAATTAATGCAATGATTGGTGTTTTTAGTATTATTTTAATTTTTAAAACTACATTGTGTATAATCGTGACGAAGTGGAAGTATGTAGGAAAACTGTTTCTTACATATATAAGGGAAAGCTATATAAATTTTCTTAAAATATTATTTAAAAAAATCATAATTTATGTTTTGTGAGAACATCGGATTTTCTACATATAGTGTAGTTGAATATAACAAGCAGTAAGTCCTTTGCTCTATATCTGTTGAGATTAATACTTGTTATCTTAGAATGTTTTACCACAGGAATGAATACTAATTTCTAAGAACAGAGATTTAGGCAATTATCACATTATCCTCAATGGGTATTCCTAACGTAAACATTATCAAAGACTTTATTCGGAATTATTACTATTTTTTTGTCTATATGGATATTGAGAATATAATACATATTGACTATTTAATTGTGTGGCGGAAGTTTTCCATCAGAATTATTATAAATAAAAACCTAAACAGTATACAATAGCACCTGGTGCGAAGCGTAGATAATAAACATTGTTGAAGATGCATAAATAAAAAATATATAGGTATAGGTACACAGAATTCTTCATGCCTCTGGTACTGAATTGAACATCGTAGAAGGGCGCATTATTAGGTATAAGAAGAAAATTTTAAAATGAAAAAGCACATTCACATACATTTATCATTTCCAAACTCAGTTAAAAGTCGATTCGTTTTATTGTACCAAATTTTCTAAATAGGATGTAGATTTTAAAAATTGATTTTAGGAAAAGAAAAACTCTAATAATATTTTCACTTTACGTAAAAATAATAATTACTGAGAGCAAGAGAAATGCTATGGGAGTGGTTTGCTTTTCATGTTAGCCCAATACATTATATGATATTGCTCAAACACTTCATACTATTTAATATAAAACATTATAGATAATTAATATATTTAGTCGACTTGGGGATCAGTTTTCTCAATATTAACCCTAACCCTAATACTAGCCCTAACATAGTCACGGGCTAAGGATACAGAGAATGTGAAATCAGTTGTTCCTTTGATTACTACTTATTAATATTTAATACATGAGAGTCCAAACTGATGAATTTAAGATATGAGAATACTGGGTCTGATAAATTTCAGAAGGTATATATTTTGTGCCAAATGCTCGCTAGATATGAAAATTTATAGTTTGAGTATCTAGAGATATAAGACGAGGAAACTTTCGTGACGAGTTCCTAACCTATTGTCAGCCCAAACCATAAAATATGCCGTAAAATGTCGTCTTTCATTTTCCCCCTTTTGAGTGCAGCACATTTGTTCTCAATCGCCAATTATTTCGTTACTACGATCATTAAAACTTTCGGCAACCGCCGTCTTCTTGAAGTTGCTCTAGAAACTTAGAACACAGGCTTTAAGTATTTTTTCCTATTTAAAAAAGCTTTCATGTAGGTCTTGCTACTTAATATCTGAGGAAAATAAGTTCTTATATAATAACAAATAATCCGATGTAGACCGGCAGATAAAGGTATGTAGTATAATAATATTCTAGTATGAGTCATCAATACTGTATGACGCGTGACAAAGATTTAGTAGATATGTACCTATCTCGTGTTTGTGGAATTATTAAATCTCACAAATCAATATCAAATAGTTAATCTATCTATCCCCCTAGGGTAGACAAAGTGGACAAAGCCACACTGCTTATCCTTATAGTCCAAGAGCCCGCTGCTTAATTTATGACGTATCTGTTTTTTGATCGAAATGTGGTATAAATGATAGCTTACCAATAGGGTATTACATCGCAGTAGGGTTGCCTATCAAAATCCTGCCGCAACCCCCCCTGCCCCCCCCGAAAAGGTCCCTCTTCGCGGTTTTTCGCATTTTATAGGAATATGGTAAGAGATAGAAGAAAATAGTCAATGAAAAAAATAATCTTTGCTAAATTCTCTACAAAAAATATTCTGTCAATTTTTTCGTAGAACTAGCAGTTTTTAGTTATGTTTTGCTTTTATCGTATGATAATATATCCCGCAAAATTCTCTTTCCAACTTAACAATAATAAAACTCTTGAAAAGTTTGATTTCAACCTACATTCATTTTTTTGTAAAGCATTGCAATATTCGATAATCCCAATGTCACTTAAAAAAAAAACAATTTTTCGGTCTTACTTAGCCATTCAAATCCCAAGACACTCCATAAATGACAGTATATTTTTTCATTATTTATTTTGCTTTATAGTTCAAGAATTAAAACACGATCGTTCAAACTTAAATAGTTTAAAAACATATAGGGAGTGCTGTTTCTCTCTCCAATGCTAGGTATGTATGAATTGAATACGTAAACACACTGAATGTGATTGAAAGATTAGTGCATATAACTTTCAATTAGATTGTTAACCGAATTAATACATCAATATTGTTTGGGCTAACCAATTCCATTAAAATTGTAATGCTTCGGCGAGATAATCCAGAGTAAGTGCTTTCAGTGTTTCTATAATTATAGGTAGATATTGTTGGAAGTAAACAATTATATACAATTGTGTGTTCCCTACGGCTTCGCCCATTCCTAAGTTTTGAGGGTTAAGCAGAGAGGCCAGATTGTCTATGTGACACATGATCCGTTTTTTTATCTTCGTGCCATGTTAAAATTTCAAGCGATCGAATATCATGACAACACTTTCAGCTAATCTCAGTAAAAAATCGTATTGCATCTACTCTAAAAAATCTTTCAACCTTATTTTTCACAGCTTCAAGGGCAGAATTTCCAAAAATCTTTTTTTCGTTGAAACTTTTATATTAAAACCTATCTGCCTTCCAAATTTCACTTCTCTATATGATTTTGTGGTTTGGGTTGTATGTTGTCAGTCAGTCAGGCACTTTGTTTTATAGATGGAGATTACATTGGATTGGAAGATATTGGAAGATAATATTTATAAGAGATTTAAATATTATAGCGATCAACTGTAACAATTTGTTTAGACTTGGTTTGCTTGAGTGAATATTATTATCAAAGGTAAGTATCTAAAAAGCAATTTATTTTCTCAGTTTCCCAGTATTACCTGTTTTAACATATAATATAACGCCAACATTAAATGAAAGCAGCTTGGTGTATGCAAAGTGAAGTAAGTTCCAAACCTGCTGAAAAAAACGAAAAATATGGTGAGATTTTCATCACAGATGGAATTTATACAAGCGCTTAGTAATACTTAAATGTAAGTAGTTTTAAATGCAGACTGGATAACTCTACGTATAGAAGTAAAAACAGATTGGGGTAAATATTAACTGTTTTCTGTCTAAGTACTGAAAAAAAATAGGAAAGGAAAGTCTAATAGGTAGAAGGAGTAAATGTAATTTTCATGTGTGATTTCTTGATAGAATTAATGTAATATTTACAATTTTGTTGTCTCATTATATTAATAAGCGAGTTATTAATTTATCTGACATTTTTGACATCGCAGAAAAGGTGAAAAAAAAAGTGGCAGCATGGCGAGACAATAAAGCGAGATTGTTGGTAGCCGAGTTGGTAACGCGCTCGATTGTTAATTCGCTGGGCGCGGGTCGATCCTCGATGCCGACAGGATTTTCAAGCTTATTGTGAAGCTTATATTGTTGAGTTTATTTCCATAAACTAATTTTGAAAAAATGTGATAATTGGCCTCCAAAATTTATGACCCTATGAATGTAAAACGAAGGAAGGGAGATAACGATGAGATGAATCAAAGACATCAAGTAATTCGCAGGGTTGGGTTGGCATGAAAGTGCAGCGATAAGAAGATGGTGGTACAATTTCCCTGGAGGTACCTACACTCTAAAGCAAACGTTGAAAGAACATCTGGACTGTTTATACTCTTATTTCTCGATGTAAATAAAAATAATCGTACCTACTTATTACAATTCTTATTCCTAGTAACTACAGTATAAATATTTGCAGATTAGGTGTATGAAGAGTGCCTGTGTCAGTATCTCAGTATTTCCTTGAGACTAGAAAGGATAGGAAGTCTAAAATGCATAAACTAAATAGTTTTTTTTCTGTTACTGAACTGCATCAGCTCTGGGGGCGCAAGATGCATTAATTAATTATTTTTTGTTACCTATTCAAATATTAATCACGTCGTTAAGATATAATGATGTCAACCTTGGTACTTGTTATAAGAGACACCTACTATATATATGTAATATACTCGTACTACCTCCTCGTAGATAAATTTTGTAATTAATTACTCACTATAAATTATTATGTGATACAATTTCATATTAAGTAAACATAGAATAGAGTTGTTTTCATTAATTAAACTATCCGTTGAGTAAGTTAAGAGTATACATACCGACATTTCAAAAGTTTCTTAAAACGCGAGACCTTAGTATATCTCGACAACCGTTACTAAATAGGTATGTTTTGGAACAAAATAGAGTAGATATGCATTGAACCCTTATCTAAGGAATGACCGTAAAAGATTTTTTTATATCTTGTATAGATTTCTCAAAAAAAAAGTGAAAAACACCTCTGATCTTTTTTCCGAAAGACGGAAACTCATTTCCCGAAAGTCGCGGAATATTTTTTTGTACTGACAATATGTATAAAATGTAGGGAATAACCGTAAAAGTTTTTTGATAGATGCGATTTTTAACCGTAACGGGTAATGACTGTGACGTAATTCTTGATGATGGGTATATTCCGCAACTCTTGCTTTCAGTGTTCGTTCCATAATATTATTGTTTCATTGTTCTTCCTTTTCATTAATTTTAGTGTATTTGAGATTCGTCCATGACATTATGAAACTCTGGTAGTTGAGTATATTCCTTTTTTATCAATGAAATATTTAGCTCTATGTATAATATGATATGATTTTGCACATTGTTGTGTTGAAACAAGGTTCATTTGTTGTATTGAATCAAGGTACGAGCATTTTGCTATTATATTCAGATTCTCATTACATTATGTTAAGAATGAAATCTTCTCCTTCGCCATCTTTCCTGTTGTGGAGAGGTACGGAACATGGCTTATATCTTCTTTCTATTCTTCTCTTATTTATTATCTTTCTATTCTTGCTTACCTCTACGCCCCTTTGTTGCTTCTTATATCCAAAATATGCAACGTTTACGGAACGTTTCTAAGTGTCGAAATAAGACGACATTTTATAATTTAAACAAAAATTTAATTAAATTTAAGACAAGAGCCAAGTTCGTTTGTTACATAATATATTACACAGATGTAATATCTGCCTCAAGTAAATTGAATTTCTTTAATTTATATTCAATTTCAAAGAACAGAGATGTTGATTATAATGCGAACTGATAAAGAAGTCCATTGCTCAGATTGTTACAAAAGAATTCCACTGGAATTAAGGAGAATCTATGAGAGAAAATTACCTTCTTTTACATGTTATTAAGTTCTTTTATAGAGTTCGAGAAAGTTCCATTTTCCTCGAATAGAAGCTTCAGTAATTACATAGATATTTGTATGACTTGAACTTGTTACAGTTGTCAACGAAGTGATTACAATGATTATTAGGTGTTGGGAAATAGAACTTGTTAATTGTTATTGTTGCTTACATACTGTGGGAAGTCAAGAAAGTCTAATTAACCTGTGTAGTCATTGTCAAATTTAATTATCATAATTTGTATAAATATCAGTGCAACTAAACAAATAAAAGCGAAAACAGGAAAACCACGCATCCCTGTTCTCCTGACGGAAGTGTGTGCAAGGTGTGGAGAATAATGGCTGCGTAGTGCGTAGAAACTAGTATAGGTACGCTTTATAAGTATTTTGTTTTCACGAAAAATAAATCGGATTTACATCTCGACTTTCCTGTGGAGACAGAATTATCATTAATAAATTTATATAATATGGTGCCCTACACATGATGGGACTCTGAGAGATGGGAGGATTATCAAATATACATCAGAGGCATATTCTATTCCTGCCCCCTGAATTCCGGGAGAGTTGGCAAGCCCATAAAGTTGTCGTTGGCTTTTTCTTCTGTAATTATCGCATACAGAAATTATTCATCTTCTAGTCTGAAACCTGTCGTAGTGTGTGATATGGGTAAAGGTTAGATAAAAATCTCAGGAAAAGTTGGTGATTGTGTGTAAATGTTGAGAGCTTATTAATATTTTATGTATTCGTGTGTGTTTCCATTAACACAGGAACTTTGTCCAACAATTTAAAAATAACACACATTTTTACTTTTATTAGCCATCAATCTCATCATTATTATTAAAATAGGTTAAGTGTAGATTGAATTTACCCTTAGCACAAGTATATATTCACTTATAAATAAAACCCTTAGCATAATTCCGTTATTACCTATCTACGAGTATGTTACATATTTTTATTTATGAGTCCTTTTTAAATTATTAACTTACTCTAAAATTTGTATGTTAATATTTAAAGAGAAGGCCTATCCATCCCTCATAATAAAAAATGTGTAGGAATTTGGTAGCGCTTACCGTTATAGTCTAAACGTAGATAGGTAGAGTAAGTGATTGATTAAGATAGTAAATTGAAGGAATTGGATCATCTCGATAGCGTATTCCAGTAGAGATTGAATTTATTTATTCAGGACGCGACCTTACTTCTTACTATCTTAAAGGTTTTATTGCGACTAAAATGAGATGAAGGCAAAGATGAGCGATAAGAGTTAATACGTTGATCGTTAATTAACGAAGTTAACAATTTTTCATTTTTTTCAGCATTTAAAATTATTAACGGGCTTTCTCACTTCCATTAAAATTAATGTTCGTTAATTCAGTACCTAACTGCTTTAACTTGCGTAGCTTTTACTTTGCGATCTCGTTCATACAACTTCTGTGTGTACGACGAAGTGAAAAACGACGGTTTCCTGCGGCAGATCCCATTAATTGGTTCTCAACAGCTGGGAAAGTTTCTAGGTGCTTATTACTTACCAAGATAATATTTTTAAAGCAATTTCAAAAATATTCCACAAAAAATAACGGTACCGGATTATCGTTAACCTCCGTTACACATTACTGAAAGTAACTGTCGATTAACGAACTTAACTTTTTGATAAACGGTGCCCACCTATAGATGGATGTAGGTAGGTGCCTCTTCCAAGTGCTATATGAATAAATTTAATAAAGAAGTTGAGAAATCATTTGTGTTACTACTATCGGATTTGGACAGTGATTGAAAAAGAAGTGAAAAAAAAAATGTATATGTCTAAAAATATAATTAGTAGTTATCTCAACAGATATACAGCAAAGGATGGATTTTCCTAACTACAAGTTATATTCAACTACAACATGTAGAAAATTTCGATATTCTCACAAAAACGTAAATTGGAGTTTTCAAAAAAAAAAAAATGTAAAAATATAATCATACTCCATTTATATCACACTGTAAAGTACACGTTTTTTATTAACAATAGGATTTGTATGGATTTGGTGTAGGTTTTAGGTAGAGTTCCTAGCAGAAGAAAAAAGTATTTTTTTTTTGTAAACAGTTGTAAAAATGACTATTTTTACAATATTATGTAATAATTATAATGACATAATTATAAAGATATGGTTATTTTGTAAGAATTATAATTATTACGAGTATATAGCTTTTCATGAAAAATTGAAAATTTTGACGCAGGAAGGATGGAGGACACAAACCCCCGTCCTCCCGCGCCTCTTCTGACTTCGCTAGTATATTTTGTAAAAATAATCTCCTCTTATTTTTTAATTAATTTATGTAAGAGTATTTTTAATGACGAGTTTCTTGTTTACAGAAGCCCTTATAATTTTTGCGCGCATGAATTTATTAAATATCAAATAACATACTAAGTACATTTTTTTGAAATGGCGACCGTACTTACCTATATTTTTTTTATAATAGAAAAACATAATGTACTCGTATATTTATAATAAACTAGCTGAGTTTTCCGTCGGTACGGTGTCTGTAGCTGTTTCTTTCGAAACTGCGATTTGTTTGTGTGATGGTAAAGTACAGAATCGTGTTGGTATATTTTAGTTCTTTGTCTGTACTTTTGTGCTAAATGATGTAAAAGGTCATTTGCTTATAAATAAATACCACAGGACTGCTATAGTATACCTCAATATACGTACAAATAATGTTCCTACATTAGGCTACATGGTAAAATGTGGAGAGACTGTGCCTGTGGTTGGAGTGCGGCCGGAGGTACTAGTGTCTGCAAGTGACAGGGGTCTCTGGCGAAGATGAACGGACACAGATGCTTTGATGCCCCCGACCCCGCCAAGGATTAGGGGAAGAAGATGTAGGTATGTACGTACGTGAATGTTCATGGTAGCAAGTGTAAAATTGTGAAGCATTTTATCCAATAACGAATGGTATATCAGTTTTAAAATTCCACATTATTTCATGTTGCGATATAACATCGATCATGCCATTGGCTTAATTTTATTTTCAATTATGATAAAGTGGCCTATTAATGTTATAATATATTTGACAAATTTGATGGTATCACTTATAATTCTATGTAGGAGGCAGGTGATATCGACTGGGCATATTTATGGAGTAATATGACAGATTGTGAGTTTTAAATCGTTATAACCGTGAGAGTTACATAGAATTTTCCATAAAGGACATAATCCGTAAAGTAAGATCTAGGTATTTCGTTTGTTTTGTTATTGAATAGGCTGAGAAATGATTTATTTTTTTACCCCTATATATCAACAAAAGAAGTGATCATCTCATAAACAAAATTGCGATTTGTATGGACTTTTGAAAAAAAGTATTTTCCTGATACGCTCGTATGTACTCAGTATTTTATGTAGTTTCCAAATTATCGCTACTTGATAAGAAAAGTATTTCACGTGCAGGTACCAATTTACATATGACTGCAATACCAATATTTATACTTAAAACTTTGAATTTATCACGAGAATTATGGGTTAAATTTCATATATTCCAAAAAATCGAATATTGTAAGATAAATACAAGAACTCAAGAACAGACTGCTTGTAACATTTACTTATGGAATTCTACTAAAACTGAGGAGTATCATAAATTTTGGCGATTATTTCTTGTGATAGCATTATTACCTACGTTAGATGTATAAGTATCTTACAAACTATATAGTAAACGAGAAACTGAGTAAAAAAAGGACTTTGGTAACAAGCTGGGGAGAATATACGACCTACCATTATCATGAACTAGTCCTTACAATGGCCTGTAATTTCGTAGACTGATTTTCCCGAGAGCAAACAAAATATAGGTGTTGAAATTGTCCTATATCAATGTAAGGTCATTAGAAACCAAAAATGTTGGAGGGGACTTACAGGTCTTCAAACATAATAAGAATGCTTGTCAAGATTCTACAAAGGGAGTGTTTACCCCACAATTATTTTGGTCTAATAAATTTATCATTGTGTAAGTTTTTAATAAAAGGTATGTCAAAAAAAATCTGTCGTTTAGCAAAGATTTTATAAATAAATGAAGATGTAGTTTTAAAGTATCAAATTAATGAAAACGAGTGATTCGTCAATCGAGATAGTAAAAAAAAGAAAACCCCACTGGTAGAAGATTACCCGGAAGGCCACCCAAGAGATGGAAGGACAGCTGGACCTCCTCATTCCAGGACAGTCCGCTGTCACAAACAGGTCACCCGACCTAATACAAGAGGAAGAAGAAGAAGAGTGATTCCTATTTCGAGTCTCATATCAAACCAGGTGCACACTTTATTTTATTTATTTATTTATTTAAACTTAAAGTAAACAACAAACACATATAAATATACAAAATGGACATAGTACAGATTATAAAACGTTGTTCACTAGGGCGAACTTATCGCAGAACTGCGATTTCTTCCAGTTAACCCCAGTTAACTTTAGTGATGAATACTTATGGAAAATAGCCTGCTGAATAGGCAACAATACCTAATAGCGCAATAGAACTTGCGCCTGCGCCTGCGTTTCAATTTGATCACGATTTAGTTTACGGTTTCATTCTGAATTTGAGTTTCTACTGCATGTAGTTCTCTGAAAGTAGTGTTCTGCTGTTTTTCTAAATAAAATAAATAAAATAAAAGTAAATAATGTCCGAAGAAAACGCACATCAAATTATAGAACGTACTATGTATTTTACGGAAGTATCTAACTAACTGTATACATACCGGATGTTAGTTAGTTAGTTAGGCCGTTAGGTCTGTAAATGGTAAGGAATGTAAGGAAGATGGTAGTTAATATTTGGAAACGGTAAATAAAATAGTAAATGTAGGTAAATATAAAACATCACATCTCGTTAAAGGAAGAAGAAGAACATAATACTATAAGATGTCTCAGATTTTTCTAACGAATTGTAACTCGATTTCCTCAGTGTACTTTGTCTAAGGACTCTTAGAGAAAACCTTGGACATTTTAAATCCTTTGTATGACTAGGAAGTGTTGTAAAGGAACCTTTTAGAAAATTGTAGGTAGTAGTATACAATACATATGCTATATTTTCCTAGTAGAATTTATACTTATGGTTCTGATGAAGGAAAAAATATCATGATTATTTTATTTTATTTCGTGTGAAAGGAAGAAAATGAAAATTATATGGTTTTTTTGTGTAACAAATAGAGAAGAAAGAATTATTATACTCCCATATTCATTTATTTATTTCATTTTTTTAAAGAAATACTATATTTCACCGGCCAGCATGATAGTCCTATCGATAAAGAAATCGTTAGTACGGAAACCCAACATTAAATCAGGTAATCGTGAATTTTTAGTATGTTTTGTAGAACAATGAGGTAGTTAAGAATCCAAATTCAATAGAAATCGCCATAGCATGTAAAATATAAATTCTTTTTTGAAATAAATATTACCAAACGGCGGGTTTATTGCCGTAGGTAATGTCTGCCATCCATCGTTAGGTTTATGATATTCTTCTTCTATTTCTACTAATTCTCAGCCTATTTTCTTCCACTTCTGAACTTTATCCATTTGTCTTCATATCACCCTGGCTTGTGCAGATCGCATTCAGGTCACACCGACATGCCTGATTATGAGATCTATCCACTTTAATTGTGGTCGTCCTGCTTTCTTTCTGTTGCTCTGGATCTTCAGGTCAACAGGCCTTTTCTACATTTCTTTATTTTAGGGTTGTAATATAATGAATGACGTCATGTCGAACCCCCTCCCACATGAGTTCGGTCGCCCAGATCTCTGTGACGAGCCGGTTATGTGGGCGTATTATCTATATATAGGTATCTTTCGGAAAAATATAATTTACACCTACATACCTGTCCTTGAAAACCTCACATAAAGATATGGATGAATGAGGATTTATAATTGAGGAAAATAGAGATGGATGGTGTGGGCGGTTTAGGTATTGTGTTCAGAAAGTTATTATAAATATGCTTGATATTTTCCTTTAGGAGAGAATAGCTAGGTTATACCACTAAATATTCTTCATAATATAATAAAACATTAGAAGGGAAATTAAACTATGTAATGGTTTATTATTACCTAAAACATAAATAGTGACCTTTCCAAAGGTTTCTTATTGTATTTCTATGAGTTTTGTACAAAATATCTTACCGTGAATAACCTTACCTCTTTATATTAGGTATGTGTTAAGCTATTTAGTTATAAAAATGATTAATATACCTATCTACAATCATTTTACGCCATTACGTGTTACACTCAGTAACATACCTATAAAAAACGACAAAATATAAGCCAAGCTTAAAATCTACAATCATTATTTGTTCCTGGGACAAAAACGACCGTAGCGAGACTCTCAGAGACAGAATTTTATAGTATTTTCATAGAATGATAAAACAAGTATTCACTTTTCATTTCTCCCTAGTCTCATCAGTGCAAACTGTTGATCTAAACATTTTTAAGAAACAAAATGTGAAAATTCATCAAATTTCCTACAAATTATGTCTCTTGCGTTTTCGCCCTCGCGAACTGGTTCGATGTTCAGAAGCATCGAAATTTGGTATAACGTGTCATATTAATTAAGCGTTGATAATACGAACTACGACTATTGTACGTGTGTTACATACCATAGTCGTAGTTCGTATTATGAACGCTTAATTAATATGACACGCTATACCAAATTTCGATGCTTTTTAACAGCGAACCAGTTCGCCTGAGCGAAAACGCAAGAGACATAATTTGTAGGAAATTTAATGAATTTTCACATTTTGTTTCTCAAAAACGTTTAGTTTCTTATTTGCAGGCGGTAAACCAAAATAAGTGGAGATTTTAGAATATTTAAGAGATATGGAAAATTTTTAACGGACTCTGGCTGCTGAATCGTCTATTTGACTAAAAAAAGTTATAAGGTAGTTCATAGATAATAAAATGTACTTTATTTTTGTCTTAGTATAATTGACCCTATTGTTTTTAATTTTCACATTATGGACAAAAAACTGGAGAATGAGCTTTTGTTTCTAAGGAATTCTCAAATTTCTACCAACCCATCGCTATTGAGGGGTAGCAAACATTTAAATATAAAAATTTCAGCCTTATGTTTATAGCATCAAGAATGTTTAGTAGATTTTTTTATTTTTTTTAATGTTATATATCCATTTTAAATAATGAAGAATTTGCTTCTAATGTACTATAGTGAACTTCAATGCACTCTAACGTAATAGAGGTTAGTCTGTCTCAGAAACCTTCTTAGCACTAATTGTAGAAAATATAGTGTACTTTATTTATATACAACAATTTTCTCCAAAAAACTCTATATATTTTGAGTTATAGTCAATAAATTAAAAGAGAAAATATTTTTTAAAAAAGAGTGGAATTTATGCCCTTTTTTAGCGCATAGTAGCGCGTAAGCGGTTTATTTCAGAAAAATGAATATCATCGCTATTTGTAGGAAATTTACTCTAGTTTATTCTTGTCTCGAGATTCTTTTCTCTAAAATGTATACTTTTCGAGTTATGAGCGAAAGTCTCTAAAAATAACGTTTTCTTCTGAGTTTTTCTCGAATATCTCAGAACGCATCACATTTACGAGGTGGCAAAGTTGAAATTCGAATTCAGCGCCCCCAAATACGTAAAGTATAAAAGGGAAGTAGACTACTGTATTTTTTTCCTGAAAATGCCATTAAATTTGCTCTCGTTACTGCACTACAAAAGATAATCCATCTAATGACGTACGAAGACCAAGAGGCGCCGATCGAGGGATTATATATGTCTTCATTACTGGATGATGTAATAATGTACCTACCTACTTAACTATCTATGTACGAATATTACATATAATATCATAAGCCCAGATCACTAATCTTCTTAGAAATTTTTCATGTTTTCGTTGGCGTATAAAAATTCGGATTCGTATTATCACGCTGAGTGCCACTTGAGCCAAGATTTTCTTTTCTCATTTGAACGAGATGAAAAAGCGTGAAATTATATTTTCATTCGTGAATTGCTTCATGGTTGGTGTGGTTCGTATTGTACGTCATTGTATGTATCCATATGAGATTTTGTACTGGGAAAAGAGTTTGCTTATGTTGCTATAGATTTTATAATGAGTGTAATACAAAAATAATGACATATTATTGAGAGTATTAGGAATGACATAATGAGAAGAGATACTTATGCTTAATAGATAGTATATATAAGTGGCGTATATAGGGGGGGGGGGGGGGGCGAGGGAGCCCGGGCCCAATGAAATGTCGAACAATTCTTTAAAAAACGTTATTTTAAACATGAAAGTTACTCAAGTTCATCACTTCACCCATTATTCAAAAATATTTCGCCTGCGGCGCGATTCTTCTTTGTATTTTCTGCACACAATATTAATACCAACCTATAACACGACCTTCTTCACTTACATTCACGAAAAAATTTTGCCTACGGTGCATTTATAATTTTTATACTGTACGTCTTTCTTCCTCCACCCCCCCAATGTCAAATATTAGATCGGCCTCCCCGAAATGAAATCCTATATACGCCACTGGTATATATTACCTATTGAAGCGTATATTCTTATTATTATGTCGGATGACTCTTAAGAGCTTTGTACCAAGAATGACGTCACAGTCATTTCCCACGGCATTAAGGTTCAAAATCGCGTGAACAATCGCATGATAAAATGCTAAAAATAGCGTTTGTCCCATTTTTTGGGGTTGATTTGCGCCTATCAAAAAACTGTTACATGTATTCCATAGATTTTAATGCATAGGTATTATCAGTACAAAAAAAAAAATACTCCGCCACTTTCGGGAAACGAGTTTCCGTCTTTCGGAAAAAGATCAGTGGTTTTTGAAATTTTTTTTAGAGAAATCTGTACAAGATATAAAAAATCTTTTACGGTTATTCCCTAGATAAATATTCAATGCGTCTACCTTATTTCTTTCCAAAGCATATTTAGTAAAGGTTGTCGAGATATAAGGTCTCCCGTTTTTAGAAATTTTTGAAATGTCGGTGTGCTTACTCCTAAAGGCGCCGTTTCATGGAGTATCCATTTTGAGGGCGTAGGAAACTGGCTTTGAAGACCGACGTCCTCAGTTTGCTCCTGAATATAGTGACGGTCTGGTCACTGCGCTAATCCACGGGAAGCTGGTTCCATCTGACAAGGCCGGCGTACATTACAAAATACAGCTTTTATTGTGCGGAGCTTTGTAACTTGTGATTTTGTTTAAAAAACTTAATCGGAAAAATGAAAAATTAGAGTACTAATATCAACATTATAATAATACAAATATTATTAACATAACAAAAAGTTGATTCTCGAGTAAAGTAACGGCATTTCTTATATAAGTAGGCACCTATCTAATTTCATATCAATTATTTTTTGGTAAACAATATATGCTAATGAAGCCAATCAGATGAATGTTTAAATTTCCACGAATTAAGGGCTTGGCACCAAGAATGACGTCACAGTCTTTTCCCACGTCATTAAAGTTCAAAATCGCGTGATAATCGCATGATAAAATGCTAAAAATAGTGTTTTTTCCATTTTTTTGGGGTTGATTTTGCGTCTATAAAAAAACTTTTACGGTTATTCCCTAGATTTTAATGCATATTATCAGTACAAAAAAAATTACACTCCGCGACTTTCGGGAAACGAGTTTCCGTCTTTCGGGAAAAAGATCAGAGGTGTTTTAATTTTTTTTGAGAAATCTATACAAGATGTAAAAAATCATTTACGGTTATTCCCTAGATAAAGGTTCACTGCATCTACCCTATTTTGTTCCAAAGCATATTTAGTAATGGTTGTCGAGATAGAAGGTCTCCAGTTTTTAGAAATTTTTGAAATGTTATGCATACTCTTAAGGTATATGAAACTTCTATGTAAGTCAGTACGGTACCAGTAATTTAATGACGATAATCTTCAATATAATTAAATTCCACGATCCTGTATTAAAATATTCTCATAAATTTAATAATAAAGTCTCATTAAATTTTTCCTATAAATAAATTTAAGTCGTGCTTAAATTTATTTAAAAACAAGGGAGCTATTGAAATAGGAAACTCATTTTTTGTGATGGGAAGAGATCTCATGTCTTTCTTACTTTTATTTGATTGTGAACTCTACAAAAATTCGTGGGGAAAACGAAATATAAAATACTAACAAAAGAAAAGGTGTGGGTTAAAATCCTGTAAATGGCAAATTTGTAATGCAAAAATTTATCACCTCTGTGTGAATAGAATTATCAAAACATCAGAATCTATAGAATTAGAATGGTGACTTGTACAAATTAAACTGGTTTTACTTCAACACTGTTTATTTCGCACTTGTTTGTTAAATTATTCTATTCATATTGTGACCATTGACTATTCCAAATTATTCATGACAGTCAGTCGAGTCAGTCGTCCATCTGTCTTTACCAGTGTACCTATATTTATACAGTTAATCAAACGTATTGAATTATTAGCACAAATTTCCATTTAAATTGATACTCATCAAAATATATTGATAATATAAGTATGTCATGAGGTGGTCGGTAGCCTGGTTGGTAACGCGCTCGACTGTTAATCCAGTGGGCGCGGGTTCAATCCCCGACCTACTCCACTTCACAACACAAGCTTTTAAGCTTTCTGTGAAGTGTACAAAGATGTATTTGGGTTTATTACAATAAACCCAGATTCATTTTAAAAAAATGTAATATTATTCTGCTGGGTTAATATAAACTTCAGTCAAATTATTAACATAACCTTGCATTTGAGTCTCACGAGAATACATACATAGACGTAACCTTTAACTCGAATACGAGTATCGTTGTGGCATACCTTGAGCAACGCGAATATTTTCCTTGTCGTGGGCACGTTGGTGGCTGTACAGTGTACACTGTACAGGCCAATGCGGGACTTTATTACCCTATTGCGCGTTTCGCAGGTAAAACTCTCTTGAGGTCTATTGTATTGTCTGTGGGATCGGGGGACGCTTTCATAGATCTTTATTACATTCCTCCATGCTGGTCTGTCTCTGGCTGTTGTTTCCCAGTGAATACACTGGCTGGATGAGTCGGTAATGCTTACTTACTTTCCGTGTCCGGTCTAAAGTCTACCATTCCAGTGGGCCATGACCTTTATCGCCTAGGCAAAGAAAATTTTCGATAGATACTCTCATTTCACGCCGAAGATTGCTAGAAATTAATATTACATTATAGGGACTAGTTTTATATGCCTGGCAGGCCTGCGCCTGGATTGCAACCACTATTGCATTTATAGTTTTTTGTAACTAATGTCGCCTATGTAAACCCAGGATTCTGCTTTATATTACTCAAAATATGAAGTCTGAGAGTTTCATCCATGTAAAACTGATTCCTGGACAATTAGTTTATGCAGCCTTACTAAAATATTATGGTGATTGTATCGCATTTTAGCAGCTTGGATATACTAACCCAGTATATATTGTAGGTATAAATGATTATTAAAAATAAAAACACTTGCTTTTTGCTTAAGTGCTTTACAACAAGATAAAATGAGGTGTGAAAAGCATTTTTTAGCATTAATTAAATTTGGTTAGGTACCTTTACTTACCTGTATAAACATGACGATTCTCTATCTTTAGAATCCATAGTCAATGGATATTAAAAAAAAATGCTTGTAAATTTATTGTCTACGAACCTACCGTGAGGTTCGCACCCTGACTCCCTCAATTCGGATTTAATGTGACTTCGTAGGATCTATACTCAGCCATACCGTTTAATAATTTCAGCTGTGGCCTTTTGCATGATAGGTATAAATTGCGTAAATTACATTGGTGATGAACAGTAAATAAGCTTCTAAGAATAATTGACTATGTTAGTGTGCTTTATTCGAAATACGAGTATTAGATAATGAAAGACGACAGGAGCTGGCAACACTGAAACTATATAATTCTCGCCTAAATTTAATAATAATCATTGTAATACGGTGAATTTAGTGCAAATTAAGGAATATGGTAATACCTGCAATCTGCATTCTGCAACTATTATGGTCGTAATTATTAAAGCGAGTGGACCTACTATAATTTTACCACTTGGAAATCTAATAAAAAATGAATGGGTGAATTTTGGTTTAAAAACTAACATTTAGTATTTGCATAGGATCTGCGGAGTGTATTGTGTTTTTAGGCATTGAATTTTATTATAATGGGACTTTATGTAACTTCATATCCATCCAACTTTAATGTACTTTATCATTGTTATTATTTTGGGCTCAAAACAACTGGCGTTATAAAAATATTGATGTTATCAACAAAATTATGATTCTTCATAATGTGACGTTTATTCCGCCTTTTTCTTACGATCGGATCGTTTATATAATGGTAAAGATAACGTCGAGGGATCTAATATTATACTACATGGTACTTATTGTTTTAGTATGTGAATAAAAATATGGAAAATAATAAAAATAGTGAGGGCGAAATTGGACGTACGCATATTATTCACGTGCATATTTCAGATCAATTTAATTTTATTGATTTTTGTTTCACATAATTTTGTGTGTGTCTGCATAAAAACGTGTTTTTAAAACTACAACCATTATAATACAGATACATGAATGATTTAGGATCTATTTTTATGTTTAATATGGTTTTGAGTAAGTTGGTTTTTATGTTATTAAATATGATATGAAGTTTTTAACGTATCAAAGTTGAACTTTCGTTACGTGAGCAGTATTGTTACAAAAAATAATTCTTTGAAAAGGTGCGTATTCATTCCATATATTACTCATATAGAATTCTTGGTAACAATGTTGATTGTTTACACAATCATTAATCTTTATTATTTATTCATCAAAAGTTTACTAATTAATATTGTTCGTTGTGTCTTCCGTCGGATGCACTATGGATAGGTAATATTTTTGATATGTGCCGTGCACTTCGTACAGGTAGGTACTGCAGATCAGTTTGATTAGTTTTCTGGTTTCTAACCCGCAAAATAAACGAACTGACAAAATAACGTACATGTGCCCGGACTTTTATATCTATAAATATGAAAGAAGGCAATGAAAAAATTAGTTTCTTATTAACGAAAATGCTAAGCTGGCTAAGAAAAAAGTTCGGCCTGTCTAATGTGAAAACTGAAACGGGAATTGCGCCGGGATAACTTCTGATAATTAGAATGTTAAATTTTCCAACTTCATAAAACATTTGGTTCTTCAATATTTTTAACCATTTTTGTATTTTATTTGACGTAAAAATCACGCCCAAAATCTAAAGAATGATTAAATAATAATAGTGTACAGTTAATAATAATATAGTGGAGAAATAGGTTTATAGCAAAACAAATAGGATTCCGCGTTATATAACATCTTGGATTTAACCATAAACTATTTTGCTGGTGTCATTTTTATAGTTAGTTTTTATTATATTATAACGCCTTTCCCACATAACTATAAAGCTTTTATGAGTTTCCACTTAATAATGTTTCTAACATTATCATTAAGTTGTGGTGGCTCCATGCAGACGTACTTTCCTTATGTTTTCATGATAAATTTTCGAGGGTCCGTAGAGTGAACGCGTTCATCTTTCAGGAAGTTCAATTTCCTCGTCATTGTCCTATTCTACTTACACAACATCTTCTATTTTCTATATTACTGTAAAAAAATATATTTGGTGGCCAGTTTAATTTATCACTTCAAGTAATATATTGCAGAATGCCACTCAGAATGACTTAAGTTTTTTCTCCATTGTTTGTCGGAAATTACAGCGTCTGTTACACAAACTCAAAGAGCAGAATACATCGTACTATGATTAACACTCGGCCCTATTCATCAATGCAACTCTAGTCAACTAAATTAATAGTGTATATAAGATACTTCAAATTGTGATCAAAATATTTGCTTAGGTATCACATAATAAATACGATAAGTAGGTGTCAGACTCGATAATATATTGATGATTTGTTATATTCAGAGCGTCTTAGTTTTCTAAGTATACCTACGTATATCATACTGTATGGACATATTACAACGTAAATAAACAGTTCTCTCACCTTTACTGTGACGACAAGGGTTTTCTAAGTTTATTAGAGTCATTAGGTCTAGACATCACGATGACAGAAAATATATTTTCTAATGAGTAGTGACCGCATAAAATTGTGATTTCAAATCCCTTAATTAAAGATTAATATAATTAAGTTTCTAATTTATCAACACATAATTAGGACAAGTTCATTGCCAATGTTAAACGATATACATTTTAACCTAATTTATTAGTCCTTGTCCTCGAAATATTAATATTGATGAATTGAAGAAACCATCAGATAATAATATGCGGCAGAAAACACAATGCAATAATCTAAATACTTACTCCCAATTGAATAATGACGCGAATACAATAGTAACTGAGTGACTTGATGTACTTAGGTAGATGGACGTGGATACATCTAATTATATTTTGTATATAACTAGTAGTTAAGATAGAATAACCTTACAATTTATACAAATATTCATTCATGTTGGTGAACACTGTACGGTAACAGATTTTATACGGCATTGGACTTGCATATTCAACTCAAGTATTTTTTTTTCACTGAATGCTTGTATCGCGTATATGAAAAAGCTTTTGCTACGAGAATATAATATTGAAATACTGCGTAATAGTCGAGTATAAGACTAATGATATTATGCATATTATAAATATCCACTCAGGTACTTTTTATATACCTAACACAAAAGAAAAAATATCAGGAGGCATTTTCATTTACTTTAATTATATTTAAAATTTATTACATGGTTTTAATATTGACATTTGAGATTTTTCCGTCTTTTGAGAATAATCAGTATTTAATTAAGTCTTTTTCTTAAAATTGTATTTTTCCCCTTTTCTTTTAGACAAAGAATCTGATTACGAGCGATGTAATACGATCTTAAATTTACCTAACATGGTAGGTTGTTGCGAATATTTTAAATAGGTAGATTGTTACGGATATTTTTCCCGACCCAAAAAGTCTAAGTGAGAATTATTTCATTGAAGAACCTAAATAGTTTAATAATACTTCAAAGGAAAATACCTACATAACTTATTAAATTTTCAGAATAAATTCAGGATTTCATTAAAGAAGAACAATTATAACATCTGCCGTCTGAGATGGATGTCAACTGATTTCCTGTCCACTTATTTATTTTTGTATTGGCGTTTTGTAGAATGATTAATCTAAATACTTAAGTAAAGCCTAAAAAAATATTGTTACTTTATTTTAGTAATGTTTTTTCCATTGGTTTTCACATGGCAGATTGCGAGTCCTTTTTAAATAAAATATATTTCGGTTTTCTTCTACTTTTGTTCATGATATTAGATCATAAATATCTGGTAAATTTTAAATGCGATGTCCTCAAAATAGAAAACCCAATAAACTTCGAATCACGTACCTTGTTTGCTTTGTAAAAAAATAATGAAAATGCCAGTTAGAAAACAATAGCTATAAAAAATGTTTGAAAAGTCTAAACGTGCCGATCAATTATTTGGCTTTTTACGAGTAAGTTGGTGTTGGAATAAATTGTTCTCTATAAAAACAATAATATTGTGTATCCTGATATCTGTAGGAATTTAATATTATTTTTTATTGTTTAACTTAAGAGTATGCATACTGACATTTCAAACATTTCTAAAAACGGGAGACCTTAGATCTCAAAAACCTTACTAAATATGCTTTAGAAAAAAAATGGATAGATACGTTGAACTTATATCTAGGGAATAACCGTAAAAGATTTTTTTATATCTTGTAAGTATAGATTTCTCAAAATAAATTTTGAAGAACACCTCTTTTTTTCACCTTTTTCCGAAAGACAGAAACTCGTTTCCCGAGGTTTCCCTAGTCGTGGATTTTTTTTTGTATTGATAATATACATTAAGATATAGGGAATAACTGTTAAAAGTTTTTTGATTAAAGCGAAATCAACCCGAAAAAATGAAAAAAAAGTAATTTTCACCATTAAATCATGAAATTTTGAACCTCGATGCCGTGGGAAATGACCGTGACGTCATAGTTGGGTCGCGAGGCTTAACGTTTGGAAAAGATAAAACACTGACGGTTATTCTCTTCTCAAAGCGGGATTTAAATTGGTGCTTCCTGAGACGACCTTATATTATTAATATCAGCTGATTATTGTTGTCCCGTTGTTTGTTTTCTGTTGTTCCTATTATTAAAAAAAATTGCTTGAATTGAAACTATACCTACTGGAGTATCTATTTATGGCATAATATAAAATAACAATTTAAAAATGCTTATACATAAACATTACTTATAATGTATAGTTATTGAAATTCCTATCGTCGAAGAGAGTTAATTTTACAAACTAACTTATCGACTATTAGGTTTGACTAAAGAAATATCTTCATTAAGAGTATGCATACCGACATTTCAAATATTTCAAAAAACGGGAGACCTTATATCTCGTCAATCGTTACTAAATATGCTTTGGAACAAAATAGGGCAGATGCAATGAACCTTTATCTAGGGAATAACCGTATTTTTTTTTAACTTGTATAGATTTCTCAAAAAATAATTTTAAAAACATTTCTGATCTTTTTTCCGAAAGACGGAAACTCGTTTCCCGAAAGTCGCAGAGTAAATTTTTTTTGTACTGATAATATGCATAAAAATCTAGGGAAAAACCGTAAAAGTTTTTTGATAGACGCAAAATTAACCCCAAAAAATGGAAAAAAACGCTATTTTTTCAATTTTTTCATGCGATTGTTCACGCGATTTTGAACGTTAATGCCGTGGGAAATGACTGTGACGTCATTCCAACAATTAACATTGTAATGAAATGATATTAGTATTGATAAATAACTAAAACTTAATGGTAGAGATTAACAGAGAAAAAGAAGAATTCAATTTCTTACTGGCATTGTGTACATTTAATAGTTTTGCGAGAAATTTATATTATTAATTAGTATTGTGAAGATTCTTATGAAAAATAAGTTTACGTTTATAAAAAATATATAAAAAATAATTAATTAAATTTCACAAACTGAAACGTGTTTATGATAAAGCAGTGAGATTCTAAAATTTCACAATTTCAAGGTGCTGGGACTTTGAAATTATTGAATTTTGGACAGAAAAATCTAGACGCAAACAAAGAAGACAAAACATTTTTTTTTTCAGAGAGTCTCAATACTTAGTTGTTCATAGTGCGATAATAAAAGTGGTTTATCAACATTTTATTTCAGAGCCACGCTGCAGTCGTAGTTTTAAAAGGAAAGAAACAATTATATTCTCACTCGAAGAGGAACTAATTACCTTGTTGACATTTTTATCATATTCTCATTACACAGTGAATAACTTAATATGTTTCCTCTTTCCAGAGAGCTGAAAACAATGATGACCACACCCACGGAGGAACTTTTGAGATATCATCGTAAAATAATAAGATATTTTAAAAGTGAAAATTTAAAAGTGGTAACAGAAATTCCGAAAACGTTGAAGAAATGTGGATTAAATACGTAAACAATATTTATTGAATAAATCGAATAACAATGTATAACTTTAGTGAGTCCACTCAAGACTTAGTCAAAATGTTTGGTGGCTCATCGAATACTAACGACAATTACTTGAATAGTGGTGATACAAATTACAGTGAAATGATTGATTTGATGAGTAACATCGATAGTACTACAGTCACTTCAAACTTCAGCGGACCTATGGTAGAAGATTACACTCCATATTATACCAGACCAGAAACTTATATCGTTCCTGTTGTATTCGCAATAATATTTGTGGTTGGTGTTCTTGGGAATGGTACTTTGGTGATCGTCTTCTTAAGGCACAGGGCTATGAGGAACGTACCTAATACGTAAGTATACATATACATCTTATTAAATATTATTAGTATTTGTACTTATAGAGTAATCATTGCTCTTAACCACTTGTAAATCAAATTTGTTTCGTTATGTTTATTCAGTAAGTAAGGTTATTTGAAAAAACTCATTTTTATGATAAATACATAATTTCACCTACGCTAGAATGAATTTTTAAACAAAACGCACGTTGGTACTTAAACTATGAGTAGGTAGGTACTTCAATTATTTTCCCACCCACATTTGAACGGAAACGGGATGGGCAATGGACATTCACAATACCTACCCTTTGTTAGACATAACTGACATAACACACCTACTTGTTTATTTCACTTTCTTCTAAAAACAAAATGTATTTTTAATGGTGGGTACCTCTCTTTGAAAGACCTACTCACAAATAAATACCCACTAGCTTTATAACAAAAGTAATTTCATCTACTTCTAATAACTACGTTTACTAACCCAATACGTTTATTTGTAAACACAAAGAAAAAAAACCTTAGTAATTGGAGATTCATTCTGTGATATTCACGCTGCCTTCGTAGAGGAATTTTCAGAATTTTTTTTTTTCAAATATTTCAAAGGGAAAGGAAAGTAGATATAAATTTATGTATCTTTGGGTAATGGGGACAATAAACTTCGCAATCTTTTATTTTATAATCTAATAAAGGTCCTATTAGTTTAAGATAACAGTCTCATAGAAACTTTTATGAGGTGGTGGATTCACCGGTTAGTATAATATAAAAGCGATCAATGTTCACACTAT
The DNA here is from genome assembly GCA_963576895.1 of Ceraclea dissimilis. Taxonomy (NCBI): domain Eukaryota; kingdom Metazoa; phylum Arthropoda; class Insecta; order Trichoptera; family Leptoceridae; genus Ceraclea; species Ceraclea dissimilis. The sequence goes on along the minus strand of OY756359.1, from coordinate 16,956,421 downwards.
ATTAATAAAGTTTCGTTAAAATACAAATAATGAATAGTCTTTGGTTGTTGAGCAGTCTGTCTATTCATGTTGCAAATATAAGTTAGGTACATACTATTCCATATCTCCAACATCGAAATACTGACACTCATACGAGAATTTCAACTCAGTTGAGCATAAAAACCTTTTGAATATCAGTGAAGTATTTATATACGAGTAGTTTCATTTTCATGTAAGTGATAATAAATTAATTATAGTAAAGAGACGTTGTAAATAGAAAATATCTTTAAAATGTGAAACATAGGGGGAAATTTCTGATGTCTTTCATTCGACAATAAAATCACAATTTCATAAACCGATGATAAAATGAAACTTCGTAGTAAGTAAATAATATTTTAATACGTACTGAGGTTGAATAATATGAATTGAGACGGCTACCTGCAGGTACGAAAATTCAAGCATTGTCATCTGTCCACAATAAACTGTATTAATTTTTGCATAAAGCTTCTAGGAAATTGAATTAATTTTCCTACAAATATGTGAGTTTGACAATATAATAAAATAATATGTATTATGATAGAGGCATAGTTTACTATTACTAGCACGTATGATATTCACTCCAAAGGATATTGTGACAAGGGTACAAATACTTTACTGATATTTTTAGAAATAATGATGTCAGATAACATTATGTACATACATATTAATCTTCTCTTCAAAGATTGATCGTACAGTAATGTACACACACTACTCAATAATCGTTGTCCATTTCACATCTCTATATAGGAAATACTTAATAGTATTATGTCACATCCAGTCCAAACAAAAATAATAAACGATAAAAATCGTTGTAGGCGTGAATTTCGATGGATTGAGAGAATTTGTTAAGCGGTATAGTGAGCATTTTCAATTTATTGGACAGTGATTTTTACTTTATTTCTAGTAGTAAACAAATATCGGTATCGTACAAATGCATATCGTTACGAATTTTATATTGACGGGCGCATTTTTCCGACTGAAACTGAGATTGAATAACTACACCACACTCGTTGTTTGGATGGAATATCGAAACATCTAGGTATAGCATAGCGAGGGAATAAACACTCGTACATTCCGGAGTATCGCAATGAAAATATCCATACAAATATTTCAGTTTGTCGAAATTAATTTGCACGAATCCTGGATTTCCAAGCACGTAGAAAGTTGATATACAATATGTGGTATGAGTGGATGACAAAATAATTTACACCAGGCACACAGATACATTGTGTAAATTAAATCAAGTAGCGAAGTCTGTATAGGTATTTCGTAAATCACAGAAATTTGGGGTGGCAGGTTCAACGCAAACTTTTTATAGCCTTTTTCCATTATCGCCTTTATAGTAGTGGACGAGTCTCGTTTGCTGGTAGAAATTACCCTGGATGACAAAGTGTATATCTACATCTGTAAAGAAAATCACTGATTCGTGTTTCAACGCATACAAATGAATGAATCGCACAGTATATTATGTAGAGTACAATAATTATATCCAACACAGAGCTGGTCGGTAGCCTGGTTGGTAACGCGCTCGACTGTTAATCCAGTGGGCGCGGGTTCGATCCCAGATGCCGACCTACTCCACTTCACGACACAAGCTGTTCAAGCTTACTGTGAAGTGTACTCAAAATATAATGTGTACATATGTAAAACCATCCATAGGTAGGAGAATCTATAAATGTAGAATATTCTATTGATTTTCTCTTAGTATACCTATTAAAATCTTTAACTTTATCTTATAAAACCTTTAGCTAAATTCGTAATAATTCATGTAGGCTTCCTTTCTTTCGTTATTACAACATATCATTTTATTACTTTGGGTAATATGAGTACTGAGTAGTTACCTACTGTTCTGCATCTCCTACAATAATATTGATTTTCCCTCATCGAGGAGTTATTTTATATTCGCATAAACGTTAAACAATCATAGCACAAGTTCCAATGTGACGTCTCAGATGCCTATTCGGAGGATTTAATTAGTGTTTGTCTTCTAAATGTTTGCATTTAAACACTTTAGTATCTTCAACTGTCGTTTCTTGTTAGTGCGTAGTATACCCTACCCTTCCATTTGAACAGTTCGATTTTATTACCATACGTACCTTATCTCACAAGTATTACGTATACTGAATTATCTACCTACATGTTTTATAAGGGGGAGGGGGGCAGCTAGAGATATTAATAGAATAACTAAATCATAATCTCACAAAAAAAATCTACCTCTGCGTAGAATTTCGCCTGTAGCGCAGTATTTTTGGGTCATTTTCATAAAAAGACCTAAAATATCTTCAGTAACTCTTTTATAAAACCTGTACGGTTGCTAACTCTTTACTTACTTACTGGCTTACTGCTAGCCACTTGCGTTCCACTGCTGGACATAGGCCTCTTCTAAACTCTTCCACTGTCTTCTATCTTGGACTATCTGCTGCCATCTACGACCTGTAAGCTGGACAATGTCATCTGTCCACCTTTTCTGTGGTCTTCCTACGCCTGTTTTGTTTTCCCAGGGCCTCCACTTCAGGATTTCAGGTGTCCATCTGACACTGTCCTGTCTTGTTTACCCTTTATTGTTTTGTATTCCAGAATGCGTGTGCGCGCGAGGAATGCGTAAAATATTGCAGGACTAAAATATGTAAACTTATTTGCAAAACATTAAATTTTCTTATGGTGTGTTATAACGCATGATTATGAATGTAAACGTGTAGTTTAGTAACCTATCAAGTCATTTGTATGTGTCTTTTTAATTTTTTAATGAATGTATCCTTGTTGTGTCATACTTTCCTCAGTTGAGTTTTTTCCTAATTAGGATTTGTATTACTTACCTACTACAGAAATTAATTAATTAATCTCAAGCAGAGAGTTTTTTTGGTTGTTAGGGATTAAAAATCGTTTGATGTTTCTTTAAAATATTTTATTATTTACCTTAAAAAGAAATATAACAGTGTATTCCTATATTTATGTAAAATAATTACAAAAATTAACTAGATTAAAATTATAATGGACTTTATTATATCCCTTAAATTTTTTTTACGCATTTTTCTTGTGTTATTAAAATTGTATTTTTTTAGAACAAATAACTCCACAGCTTTACTAAATAACTGTGCTTTGTAAAAAAAATAAGGTTGAAACATTAAACCTTTCTCTAGTGAATTACCGTAGCCTACCTTGTATTGAAAATATATTCCAAAAAATCTCTCTCGTCGAAAAAATTCATAAAAATAAGTTTTTCTGTTGTTGTAGAATTTTATATATTAATTCACACCTAGGGAACAAAATTTGCCTAGTTATATACATAGTACTACAATTTCAATTTACAATTTTACTACTGTATAAAGGACCTTTCCTATTTTGCATCTTATGACTATTTAAAAAAGGGATCCGGGCTTGAACAGATAAACCTAATCAAATATTAAAAAAAAAAACTAAATTCTTTGTTTTTGTGGTAATCCATTTTTATAAAAAAATATATAAATTAAAAACTTTGTTTATTTCACAAATTTCCGTTTTCACAAACTTCACTACGTTTTCGATATTATTCTCACTTGCCTTGATTTTCACCTTCAGTAGGAACTGCAGTGGCGAAGGTTAGACAGCAGAAGCGGAAGCCGGGGCTAACATTTCTTATTGGATTATGTCAGATTAGACATTTTCATACCTATGATTTTTTCCAAAAGGTAACTCGATGGGAATCGTGTTCTTAGGTAGCTTTGCTCCTGGCTAGGAAGAAACCACTCACTGAAGATTATAAGAATACAATCGAAACGTTATTAGGTTTGTAAAAATGAAAAATTGTGAAAAAATTAGTTAAAATAATTTTTACCAAATATTTTCCTGCACTTCAGAGTAAGCATGTGTCGTGAAGTACAGACTACATCGTCATACATCACCTCCCGCTTGGCAGCCAGCGCGGGATGGGCTCCTACCAACTGCGCCAGCCTTGTAGATACTCTACTTGATTAATTATTTGCGACATTTGCGTGAGAGTTATTAAATCTTTTATTAGTCAGAAGTGCCACAAAAATGAGGATAGATACCTAATTAAAATGTGAATGAAGATAGTGACATTATTTTCATATCCTTGGATTCAAATTAAATTTAATTGTCCGTTCATCCAGTGAGAGTGTCATTAGGTTTCTAACTTAAATTAGTTTTATTCGCTCCAAGATATAAAAATTTAACATTCTACTGAGTTATTAACTGGGTAGGCACCTACTAAGTATGCAGGTAATGATACTATTACCTACTTGCCGACTTTTGAGTAAATATGTAACTATAGTCGAGTAATTTATTATGTAAATTCTTTGATTGTTTTTGGAATAAGTAGGTTATTTCTTAATAATACGAGGAAAATGATGCAATAATAATATCGTAACTAAATGGTTTGCAAGAATTACCCAATATCAGGGATTGCTGAAAGAGATTTCGCCATATTATGCTTGCTCTGGTGGTCAATTTTCTAATTTGTTGAAAGAATTATTTATTCTAAGAATATAAATAACAACAACACCTATGAACACCATTTATATGATTTGAATTTGATAGGTAGGTAAAATCACTTTAATCTCAGTGTAGCCAATTTTACTGAAGAAGCAATCCGTATATTTATGACTTACATAAATAATCCCCATATTAGATCTAAGAGTAATAGTTCTAATATTTCTGTAATCCTCCGTGGCTGAATACTTAAATCCATCGTCGTAAAGGTACGATATAATTTAAACGTTTTACCTATAATGTTGCTATGGAACATGTAATAGGAATATGGATTATATTAATAAAATTAGGTGTAGTCTAGCTCAAATAACTATAATAATCTTTGATTATTGAAGTACCTAATCAAATACATACACCTCACCTATAGGTATGCAAAAAAACTTACACTAGTGCGAGTATGTAAGTTCACAGTACGATTGACTTTCGTGATTACCCATCTCTCAAGTTTTTGATATAGAATATGATAAATCTAGGTACAAAAGTATTGAGGAGTCTGATGGAAAGTTATAGGGAAATAATAAAAAAAACTGGTTGTCATAACAACAGAACATATGCTGTCTTCTTAAAATTAATGCAGGTTATAAAAAGCATGTCACTGTGACGGAAAATGTATTATCATCCATGATATCACTCCATGAGTCTAGGCCATATTATTTTTCATCATCTATGTAAATTTTACTTTATTAAGATCCTAAGATAGATACTTTTCTGTATTTCTGTACGAGAACTATGGTCCTAAAGAGTGTTTGTTAGGAACAAGTGTTTCCCGAATTATCAACAAGGGAAATTAACTAAGTTCTCCAACTTCATGAGCTATTTCGAAGGACCTATAGCCGTAAGGTATCATATAAAATAGTCTTATGTGGACCACCACGTGCCGGTATTTGAAATACTAAAAACAAGCGATGCATTTATTCGCTTTGTTACATTTTTTCTACGGAATTATAAAGTTTATTCATTACTTTGGGGTTAAACTTGTAATGTGACTAGAAGTTTTACAGCATGTAAAATAATACCCATGTATAGTCAAAAAAGAGATAGTTTTCGATGAGAGTGCTGCATGAAGGTTTTTGGCAACCATAAGGGTGTTCGCCAATTTGTGCAAATCCACAAGGATGGCGCAGGACCGGAAAGGATGGGCGAAACTCATCCGTGAGCATGGTGGTCACAATCCTCGTAACCGAGGGACCGACTGAGAAGAAGAAGAAGAGAAGGATGCACGCTTGTAGAAAATCAAGAGTAAAGGTTATCGTTCTTCTTCTTCTTCTTATTTAAATATGGCACGCACCCGTCTGCGGGTGATTTTGCCATTGTCAAGTGTTTTGGTTATTTACTTATTTACTTACACTGAGAGTGACGAATCATAGTATTTTATATTTAGGTAACAAATACTAAATGCAGTGTTATAAAATGTTTCAATATCTTCAACATGTACGACAAACATGTTATTTATATAACATCAATGAAAAAACTATTGTATGACAAACACAGAATATATACAACAATATCTCTCTGACCGCACAGCACAGTTATATACAGGCCGTAGGTACACTCAAAAATACAATTCAATTCCAGGAACTACAGGCAAAATTAAAGTAAATGGAATATAGAGTCGGGCAAAATGTTTATTTTTTTTTTTTTTTTTTTTTTAATCAATGTTATGAAAAGGATTTTTTATTTCCCGATTTCAAGTAACCCGTTTTTAAAACACGTTTGGTAGATTTTAATACAAATTACACTTATGATTCCAAAACTCGGTTACACCTTTTTATCATATTTCTTCAAGTGTTTTACAATGAAGTTATTCACTTTCGGAGAATTCAGAGCTAACAGCGATTGAATGTTAATAGGCAAGGTCTTGCACACCCCGCTGATGTCCTTCAGGAATTCCTCGTTCGGCAAAAGGGGACAACCGAAGAATATGTGGTCAACAGTTTCAGCATCTTCTCCACATTCACATAGTGGGGAGCTCACGACATTAATTTTGAAAAGGTGTGCGGCTAAGATGACGTGACCAATTCTGAGTCTGCACAGTAATGACACATTTAACTTTGGAAGTTTGCTTTTGTTAAACCATGGGTGCGATGGAACAGACGGTTGAATACTCCTATAATGGGAACCAGTAGTAGAATTGGAGTAACACTCATTCCACTCGCTCATGACAGAAAGTTTCGTCACTCTCTGGCAATCCGCAATAGGAAGAGCAAACATAGGAGGGATAATACTACAGCTGCATGCCTGCTTAGCAAGAGCGTCAGCACGCTCGTTTCCAGCTATACCAACATGGGAAGGAATCCAACAGACTGTAATGTCTAGTTTACGAGAAGAGGCCACGTAAAGAAATTTCAGAATATCATATATGAGGTGATTATTTATTGATGATTTCTTAACAGAACACAAGTTATCTACAAGGCTGAAAGAGTCTGTGAATATGATTGAGTATGGGGTGGTAGTCAAAAGGATCTCCGTTAGCGCCTCCCGAAGGGCAACACATTCCGCTGTGAAGATGGATGCGGACCGTGGAAGTTGGAATTGTCTCTCTATACCGAGAGATGGGGCACAAAAGGCTGCCCCACAGTCGCCCTCTAGAGATTTCGAGCCGTCAGTGAAAAACCTGGCATGTGAGGGCCACCTTTCCTCTACTTTCTCTAAGAAAAGTTTGTTGACTGAACTAGGATCCATAGTCGAAGCTGACTTGTCAATATCCATGTGCCGGAGCACATCTGGACGAAATGTTGTAGCCTCAAACGGAAGAGAGAACATTGGTAAAAGAGAATGAAATGAATCCGGGAAACTGTTTAAGACATAATGATAGGACGAGCACAGCAATGGGTATATTCTAGAACGCCAGTAAGGAACGGTCTGACATCTCTGAATGAGTACCTGTAATTTGGGAAAGATCAAATGATTCTCCTGAGCCAGCCTTGCCGCAAGAAACTTTAATGCAAGGGATTTTCTTCTAAGAAAAAGTGGCATTTCGACACATTCGGCCTGTAAGGCCACGATAGGTGAAGACCGCATAGCTCCTAAGATGACTCTAATTGACTTGTTCTGCATTCTTTCCAGTTTATCTGCAAGGTAATTCGGCAGAGGCTCAAACAAGAATGCACCGTAATCTAGAACACTTCTTATCAGAGCATCGTACAGGGTTCGCATTGTAGTTGGGTGAGAACCCCACCACACTCTTGCCACCGCACGGAGAATGTTTATGTTTTTTTCACATTTTGCAATGACCTTCTCGATATGAATGTTCCATGAGAGCTTCCGGTGCAGGGTCATGCCAAGAAATTTAACAGAATCTTCCGAAGGAACCGGAATATTATCAAATTTGATACCAATGTTAGGAATTCTATGCTTGTTTGAAAAACACACAATTTTACTTTTGTTAGGCGAAAGAGTAAGACCATTTTTCTTAAACCAGCCGCTAAGGGATTCGAGAGTACTCTCCATGACCTCACTCGATCGAGCAATGGATTTTTCAGCGCTGTAAACAACAAAGTCATCGGCATATTGCAAGACACTACAAGAAGTAGGAATCAGAGACTGGATGTCCTGAGTGTAGACGTTAAAGAGTAGGGGGCTTAAGACTGACCCCTGCGGTAGTCCTTTATATACTCTTCTCACAACCACGCCCTCTGGAGTCTTAATCAGGAGCTCCCTCTCGCACATTATGTTGAAAATCAGACGGCAAATAATGTCCGGAATACCTAAAGATAACAATTTCTCAAACAATATTGGGAGCAACACATTATCGTAAGCGCTACGAATGTCTAGAAAACACGCAATAAGATCCGTCTTATGGGCTCTAGCAATATGAATATCAGTCACCAAAATGCTCAAGTTGTCTAGGCACGATCGGCTCTTCCGGAAACCAAATTGCCACTCTGGCAGAAGTGCTTCTCTCTCCACGAACCACTCCAGTCTAGCCTTTATCATCCGCTCGAGGATTTTTAGGAAGCAGCATGATAGAGCTATGGGTCTGTATGAGGATCCCAACGTCGAGTCTTTACCTGGCTTGGGAATTGGTACGACAAATTGTTGCTTCCATGATGAAGGGACCGAACCTGTAGTGAGAATCACATTGAATAATGATAAAAGTTTGAGAAGAAGGGGTCTAGGAAAGTGTCGAATAAAGGAGTATGGGATCTGGTCTGGACCAGGGGCAGAATCACCTGCGGATTGAATTGCTACATCCAGTTCGTTAAAGGAAAAAGGGGAAGAGAGAATACATGATTGCTGGGGCGCGAAGACAGAGTCCTTCCGCAGCTCAAACTCCCCGGGAGCATACGCAGGAGCCAGAATCCGCACAAAACCATCAATCCAGGATGTACATTTTGAAGTGTTAGGTCTTGGGGAATAGGCACCTCTAAAAGCATTTACGGAATTCCAGACGTCTGATGGTGGTGTATCCGGAGAGAGAGAGCTACAAAATCTGAACCATCCCTGCCTTTTCTTACTCCTAAGAACTCTTTTGGTTTGAGCCTGAACCTTTCGAAGGGAGAGATAATTTTCAAGAGACATGTTCCTTCTGTAGGTTTTCATTGCCACAGAACGTTGCCTAACCATAGCCGTACATTCCTCGTCCCACCAGGGGGGAGATACTCTACGATGTCCAACAGAGCTCTTCCTAGGCATGGAAGCATCGGCTGCGCTAAGAACGAGGTGGGAAATCTTGTCGGAAACCATATTTACATCACTCATAGAATCATCAGAAGGGAGATCTATAAAACCCCCCTCTATAGACTCCCCAAACTTACTCCAGTTAGCCCTCTTTGTGTTATATCCGGATTTATGACGAGACGAATTGGATTGTGAATTGTTTGATCTTATTCTTATTATTATAGGAAGGTGATTGCTGGATAAAGGGTCCTTGAGAACTTCCCATGCGATCAGCGAAGCTAATTCACCAGTACAAATCGTTAAATCTACCGCGGTCGGATTCTGATGTGGAGGAGGAACTATAGTGGGGCTGCCGTCGTTTAAGATACATAAATTTAAGTTGTCGACCCAATCCAGCACCGCTTTGCCAGCTGAATCTGTTTTTTGAGGGCCCCATGATGAGGAATGTGCATTAAAATCACCCATAATCAAATATGAAGAAGAGAAAATTGGGACGATGCTGTTCCAATACAATGTATCAAACTGGGATCTCGGGGAGTACATCGACACCACAGTGATGTCCATGATTTTTGCGGCGACTATTTGCATTCTTGAGGAGGTCGGAAGAATTAGACGATCATAAGAGAAAGATTTTTTTATCAATAGAGCTGCCCCTCCGTAACCATCGGGGCGATCATCTCTAAGGCAGTCATATCCTGGGAATGATACAAAGGAGTCTGAGGAAAACCAAGTTTCCGAAATTGCAGCGACATCTATTTTGTATTTCCTTAAAAGGAATGAAATATCATCTCTATTTGATACAGCGCTGCGGCTGTTCCATTGTAGAAATGACACGTTTTTATAACTAAAAGTTTGTGGAGCCATTTCCGGTTAAAAAGGTCTGAAGAATGGAAATCAGTTGAGCTGCGTTGGACGGTAAAGAATTTTGAGATGAGAGAATTTCTATTAACATGGAAATCATTGTTTTTAAAAAGTTGTTGTTGCCAGAGGAAAATTTATTTTGGAGATAACCAGAAGATGAGGAGTTTTCAGATTGATCGGGGGCTGGAAGATTGTTGGGGAGAGCACATCCATTTGGAGCAGATGACCAAGAACTGCCATTTGGGCAAAAAAGAAGGGAATTGTGATCAGGTTGGTTGTAACCAGGTAGTACTGAGGGGTGCGAAGGGGTTTTGAATTTGAAAATAGTCTTACGATGACTGGATGGTGTCGGGGGGTGGACATTATTATCTGTCAAGGCTGAGTTTACTGATGAAGAAGGAAGGGCCTGGGACATTGCTTCTGAATATAGAGAGAATTTTTGAGGATGGGCGGCGAGGGCCTCTTTGTAAGATACATTGTTCGTAGCCATAGTTTTTTTTACGTCCTGTTGTCTTTTGAGTTCAGGACAAGAAAGATTTGCAGCAGAGTGTTGCCCTCCACAATTAATGCACTTTAAAATTTGGGACAGACAATTTTCGCCATTATGAGCATCGCCACATTTATAACAACGGGCCGATGATCGGCATTGTGCTCTGGTATGCCCGTACCTACTACAGTTGTAGCACAGGATGGTGGGAAAGACATATTGCTCAACCCTAAATGCATTGTGGAACAAAAATACGAACTCCGGAAGGGATTGCCCTTCGAAGGTAACAACTACGGTTTGTGAGGGCTTCCATGTGGCTCCCTCACTAGACTGAATCTTCCTATTTAATCTCCTTGCCTTGATTAATTTCCATTGGGAGGGCTCAGAATACTTTATTAATTCCTCCATATCGATATCCTCACTAATTCCTCTAATTACTCCTTGTTTGGTTAGCTTGAATGTGGGGATATACGCTTTTAATTTGTTTTCAGTTATTATCGGGCTATCCAAAAAGTTGTTTGCATATTTAGGGTTCAAAAATGTCAAAGATATTTTATATTTACCCTCAGCCTTCACTGAGCCGGTGATGATACCTTGAATTTTTAAAGAATACAACAACTTACCAAAATCCAGCGCACGTATTGGTTTGGATGAATCTTCATTTTGGACATAGACCAAGAATGGCCCTAATGACGTGGATTTGTAAGTTAAAGGTTGGGAGTAAGGGAGTTGGGGAGAAGGAGGAGGATTGGGAGATATAGCAGGAACTTTAGACGGAGGGGAAGAAATGGATATATCTACATCCGGAGAAAGAGGTCTCTTTCTCGGGTCGGGAGGATCTGGAGGGACCAGGGGTACCTCCATATTGGAGGAACCTGTTCCACTATGGAATCTACAAAAAGGTTGAAAAAATTAAATAATTAAATAAAAAAAAGAAAAAGGAAAAAAAAAAATTAAAAGAAAAAAATTTTGAACCACTCTAGATGTTTTGCTGCTTCGGACTTAATAAATTAAATACTGTATTCTCACAATAATATCGCAAATACTCGCAACTAACACAACCGCTTAGATGCGCTCTACGATCGGGACTGAAGGTTATCGTTGCCAGCACATAAAATTGTAGTTCCAAATTAATCCTACCCAAACCTAAAAGCAGGTAATAAGTATATCAATTTTATTGTTTGTTTTTATTTTCATTTTCAGGTACATATTGTCCTTGGCATTGGCTGACCTCCTAGTGATCATAACTTGCGTCCCTTTCACATCTACTGTGTATACAGTGGAGTCCTGGCCATGGGGAGAATCTCTCTGCACTATTTCTGAGACAGCCAAGGATATTTCAGTTGGAGTGTCTGTCTTTACACTCACTGCGTTATCGGCCGATAGATTCTTTGCGATTGTCGACCCGCTGAGAAGATTGCACACGTCAGGTAAGAAATTATACGAAGAATTTGTGTGACGGAAAGTTCACCCTTCGCTTTATGATGAAGATCTTTGACATTATATTTGCAGTAAGTCTATAGGTAAGTAAATCCTACTTATTATTTTGATAATGACGAATATTCTCTATGAGTAGATGTAAGCTTTCCAAGCTGACATGAATGTATTTCTTAGAAATAGGGTGGTTGGTAGTTACTAAAAACAAGGGGGAACAAAATGTTGTACACTCACTAAAGGAATCGGTTCATCTATACCCTTACTCCTTAGTATCATCAGTATTATTATCGTAAGTTTTTTTGGTCAAGAAATCAAGAAGTTAGAAAGTTGCATACTCGTATATATTCTTAAAACATTATATTTGAAACTTAATCGTTGTATTGGTAGAAGATTTAACACATTTATTCTTGATTACTTAGTCATCTGTTCAAACTCGATATTATTTTGAATAACACATCTAAGTAAATATCCTACAAACTTAGTGAAACTCGAAGGACAAATCCTGACCATACTTCGGATTATTAAGGGTTTTCTAGGAACAGATATTTAACAAAGATACTTAGAGCTTAATATGTCATTATAATTTATAGATCATGAATACCATATACACATTATCACAGAGATATTTGACCAACGTAATTTAATATCACAGAGATATTTGACCAATATAATTTAATACGTACAGTTTACTTTAGAGAATTTAGTGTCGGTTGTTAGAATTTGAGCGCCGAAGGCCATTTGTCATAAAACTATCATAGTAGCGTGTCTAGATGATTAACAAATTAATGGTGATAATTTGCAACAAAGTAAAAATTCAATCTAAACCTGATATTTAAATGAATATTTTTACTCTTTTAAACATTTTCGTTTGAGGTCCCTTATTTTCAACGAGAATATTGTTGATTATTTGGATACAATATACATATGTAGGTACTGTGTAAATATGCACCTAGCTATATTTTTTATAGATGTGATATTTGATATTCTCATCAGGGATCAGTAGTGTTCACATCTATAAAAGTACCTACCTACACCTTTCTATTTTAGGAAAATAGAAAGACACATCTACAACTACGAGTAAATAACATCTACTAGGCAAATGAAAAAAACATTTTGATTATGTTTAACGAGAAGGTATTGTGGTACATCGTTATTTTGAAGTGTGCACAAAAGGTATGAATGTATAGTGTATACAAAATACTAAGCACCTTGTATCTAATGAATGCCTATCATGACATAATACCGATCATCAATTTAATGGAGCTGCTAGTATTAATCCATTGTATAAGATATTTACCAAAATAAATAATTTGCGAGATACTTTCTTAAGTTTTCCAACTAATTAGTGAAACCACACAATTCAGCAAACCACGTAAATGGTAATAAGCTTTGGGGAAAGAATACGTTTTATAGGTCGATTCTCTCGATTTCTGAAAGTTTCGCTACTTTAATATTGTTATCGTATACTCATACCTAAAGAATGCGATTAATTAATAGTCGTTATTTCATCCAAAATACAACCTTAACCATTGAATGACAAATAAAAGAAAGAAGAAGGATAATAATCAGAAGTGATTTAAGCCTACCTACACAACGAATGGTATATTATTTGAAAAAACACATCGTCAGCAGAAAAATGGGTTAAATCCTTAGAGATAGTAGAATTGTTTACACCATTTGATGGCTGGCATATATTTTTATTGATATTGTAATATTGTGGGTTGTCAGGATGTCGAAATGTTATATAGTAGATCATAATCTCTAATAATAAACGAAAGTGCCTGACTGAATGAATGACTGAATGACTGACTGAATGACTGACTGACATACTCACTCATCAACGCAGAGCCGAATTGGCTAATCCTAGAGAAGTGAAATTTTGAAGGCAGATAGGTTTTAATACAAAAGCTTCCACTAAGAAGCGATTTTTGGAAATTCCGCCCCTAAGGGGGTGAAAAATAGGCTTGAAAGTTTTTCAGAGTATGCGAATATCTCGGAAACCAGACATTGTACGAAGTTGAAATTTGGCACATAGATTCTACTATTAAAATTAGTAATAGGCTGTTTCGCCGTTTTTTTAAATTTTTATTTAAAGGGATGAAAAAGGACATAAAGAAAAGGGGTGATTTTTAAATGCCTCTTAATACGGTAAAAAATAATTTTATAGGAATTTCCAAAAAATGGATTCCTAAGAAAGGGTCAAAATATGATATTCTGTCCAGAAAAAGAGTCAATCCTTAAGGGTTAGGGCGTGGGATTAAATTTGCTTTGATAGTAACGTATCTCGGTAAACACTGAAGCTACAAAGCTGTAGTTAAACAGTTGCATACTTCTTTTAAAATGAAAAAAATTCGTCTTACATTGTTTAATCAAAAATTGAGGATAAGGGCATGAAAAGGGTACTTTTATAGTTGTTAGTTGATATAAGTACTCTCCTGTATACGTGAATATATACACGTTTTTATAGGTGGTGAAATAAGTGTATTGTTATGCGCTCAGTGAAGCATGGACTCTGAGTAAAAAAATATTTGCAATTTCGTTAATTGTATTTTTTTCATAAGCCGTACTAACTGTATTGCCCAGCATTGCCCGTCTAGCCAAGTTCTACTTGTGAAGCTCTTTTATGAGACACCAAACAATGTGGTATGTGGTGACTGGATTCTCTCGATCACTCTGTGTCTCCCGATGGTCTGAGGACGCATAAAAATGACTTTCTGAAGATTTGAATTTCTTTTCTAACGCCCTTTCATACCATACCACACATGCTCCACACAACCCTTGAATCCCCTCATCAAAAAAATTTCACAGAAGGTTCTCAATTTCCAGAAGTTTCTACCACACAGTATTGGTTTCCATATAGCAAGGCATTTGCGAATATTTAACGCAAATATTAAGTAGTAGTTGTTATTTTGCTGGACTGACTATACTATATTTTACCGTACTACACACGTCTATACTTATGTACACAGGTGGGCACACAGTCATCAGTCTGTTTTTACATACATAATATATTGCATAGTGTGTTTTATCGATTGTGAAATACATATTATTAACCCCGCCCGTTGGAACACCAACGGCGCGAAATTTAAATTGCAAAATATAAACTTTTAAGTAAAATAATATTCGTAATTTTGTTAATTTGTTAATTTCAGAAAAAAATGTAGGTATATAAATTTTGATGATACGTATTAATTAATTCAGACAATTTAGATGACAGATTGTGATGATTCCCAATAATAAATATTTTAGTTCGTACCTATGGTATATACCTAACATTTTTCACCTTCTCCTTTATAGACACCTAAACCGTTCATCCGATTGAGATGAAACTTTGGAAAATTATTGTGCTTGCCCCAGGGAATGTTCTTAGTGTGGTAGGGGGTACGAGGAGGGGGACACTAAGGGGGCACGAAGGGGGGGGGATCCACACAATTTTTCCGTAGCGAAGCACGGGTAATACAGCTAGTGTTGTATTAAATTTAATAAGAGTTGTGGTGATATTATACCTACATTGAAAGAAAGATAACCAAGCAGATAGGCACTAAAGATAGCGAAGTTTTATTTTTGAAAATACTTAATTCATATTAAAAGGCTCGCAATCCAACTATGACATCACTGACATTTCCCGCGGCATTAAGGGTCAAAATCGCATGAACAGTCGCACGATCAAATGATAAAAATATCGTTTTATCAATTTTTTGGGGTTGATTTCGCTTCAATCAAAAAACTTTCACGGTCATTCCCTAGATTTAGTGCACATTATCAATACAAAAAAAATCTCCGCTACTTTCGGGAAACGAGTTTCTGTCTTTCGGAAAAAAGATGAAAAAAAGGAGTTGATCAGAAGTGTTTATCACTTTTTTTTTAGAAATCTATACAAGATATAAAATGTCTTTTACGGTCATTCCCTAGATAAAGGTATAATGTATCTTCTCTATTTTTTTTCCAAAGCATATTTAGTAAGATTGTCAAGATCAAAGTTTTGCCGTTTTTAGAAAATTTTGAAATGTCAATATTCCTGATTAACAATTTTAGGACTTGATGGGACTTTTCTGATGAATATATTAATAATACACATTTCATTTAGATTAAAAAAAAAAATGAAAAAACTTACTTTAATATTTTTTTGGTATCGGAACTGTCTCCTACACGAGACTCTAAAAATTTCACACTCGCAATTTTTTTTTATATTGGTGTTATTCATTGTTATATTATAATTAAATTAGAAGGTGACTTAATACAACGTGGCCGCGCGTATCCCCATGCGTTTATCACATTGTTTTAAAAATTTATGTCGACAATGATTAAAAAATGGCTTAGCTTTATAAATTTAAATCCCATGACACGCTATGTTAACATGTCAATGGAATGTTAATACAATAATGGAAAAATATTATGTGAGAAATTTTGTCGGGGAAATTTTATTTATATTTCGATAAAAATTGCATGAACGAGCGACAATTACTTACTATTGGTTCGGATGGGATATTTTCATTAAAATTAGTCATAGAATGGAACTCATAAATTTGCCTTCGTTAAATTCATCTACCCCAGGTCGGATGTTGGATTTTTCTAGACTTTGCTTCCATGACTGAAGACGATTATCACTCGACAACGGGTGCAGTAGCTACACGGGTAGAATAGATGAAGATTATAGGCTTCAGGCCGAACGAAATGTTTTCGATTTTATGGCATTTAAGTAATTTTAAACTATAGACGTTAAATATTATTTATTTATTATATTATGTAACGCCCAGGTTATTAAAAAATGAGAAATAATTCCTAAAGATCAATGCCAAATACGAAAGTCAACAACGACGCAACAAAATAAACAATGCAATTATGAAGCGTAGCAGATGTTGCAGGCATACGTAACTCAATTAACGCTTTCATGATAAAGCCAATGGCATCGTAGGTTAATGTCCATAACTTACATATTATAACGACGAGCTGATTGTCAAAAAGGTAATGATGCTACAGATGTCGCTTCAAATTAAATGGTTAGGAAATCCAATTTCCCTTGAGGTCAGTAAGGTAATTTATATGTCACATCCATTCACAATAACCTCTGAGGTTTCGCTTACTGAAGACGAAGGTATATAAGTGGTAATATTACGTTAATAGATTACATGTCCTGCTTCCGAACATGTTTCTAAGAAATTTTTAGGTATTATCGATTTTATCCCTCAATACCCACAGTAAATTTTTATCAACAAGTTTTAGTATTTAAAATGAAAACAAATGTAAAATTTCATATTTACTATCAAACTATGAAATTTGATAACTGTTTCACTATATTGAAAACGAAATTTATAATTACTTTTTCTACTTCTGGGGCACAAACCTAAGACGTCGATTTCTCCACTTCACTCTATTACCCACCAGCCTCTTCATCTCTTGGTAGTTGCCACACCGATCATCTGGTCCATGTAAATATCTCCAGGGCGACTTCTGTAATTATTGACTCCATTATTCTTAAGACGATAGAAAGGAGCGGGTCTAGATACCTGGTGTTACGGCCTATCCACTTGGATCGTTATTGGGTAACTATATTTTAGGAGCTGCCTTATTTTTTCAATCTCGATCAGCGCTAAATACTTTCAGTTGTGGATAGATCAATGGATCCAGAAAGCGCCCGTAGTACCACATCTCGAAGGCAGCCAAGCGTCCGGACTCATTCTGGTTTATGCTCCACGTTTCGCTCCCTAGACCAGCACACTCCAGACAAGAGTCCTAAAAAATAAGCTATAAAACATTAATATTAAGACCTGAGTTCATCGACCATTCAAACCAAATCAATCAAATTTTTATTCGAATCAGTACAAAAATGCGTAGGTAAAATTATTTTTTATTAAATCGTCAAAGGCAAATATGAGAAATTCACTACGAAATACCTTACTGAATTATATTAAAAGTTGGAGGATTAAAATCTGCAAATCAGATCTAGGATTTATTAAATTGTTGATAGTCTATGGAATTTACAATAAAATAAGTATAATGTAATAATAAATAATAATGTAATTGAATCTTTCCTTCTTCAGACAAAGCACCCGGATTTAACATTGTCTCAATTGAATTCTATTCTCAACTTTTGATCTTATGTACTTTAAGATCAAAAGTTGAGAATAGAATTCAATTGTATGATTGCATAAAAATGCAAAACTCAGGCGCAGGCACGCCTCGCTGTCCCATGGTAAAATAGTATTCTTAAAACGTTTTGAAAAAAGATGTTCGATTGTACCTTTCTTAAATTTTCTCAATAATAATCTTTTTATAAATACCTGCATGTTCCTACAAAGAATCTGAAACCAGGGGTGTTACTTTGTAAGCTTTTTAACCCAAAACACGCAGATAAAATGTTTATGGAGAATGACTCTTACAGCGATATACATAAGGGCGTTTTTAGTTTGCATTTTATCTGCGTGTTTAGGGTGAGAAAGCAATAGAAAGTTCCACCCCAGGTCCATATGTTTTCATTTGTTATGGTGATTTTAAGGTTGACACGTTTGTTTAAAATGGGACCAATAAAAATTAAGTTCTTTGCAAAATCATTCATGAAAATAATGTAATGTTGGGAATAATATTCTCATACAACATCAGATACGCAATGTTTTGTGATTCTTTCAGGTGGAGGTAAGCGGGCAACCAGATTCACAATCATTACAGCTATTTTCATATGGATATTAGCAATCATATGTTCCATTCCTGCTGCAGCCGGTTCTTATGTGAGGAAATTTGATGTCAATCCTGAAACGCAAGTAAGTTGTACATAGTAAAATTCAATCGTTAACTATAATCAGATAAGTTTTTAGAACACAGAAACTAACGTCGAAGAATATCAAGAAAATTCATACTGCCATATTATAATAACATACCTACATTCATTTTATTATTATTATATTGTTAACGTCATGATACTAAAGTTTATGACTTCCTCTTCCTCTTCTTTGTTCTCCTGAACGAGTTTTTTCATATTCACTCTTACAAAATTGTCTTAACATAACAATTTTATTAACAAACTTATTTGATTTATTATGCACCAAGAACAGAGATAGTTCTTTTCTCAATACAGCAGTAGCTAGTACAATGATTTTGAATCTATATGTACATCAGGTACGTGTATTGTACGATATATTGAAAATTTACTTGTTTGTTTCTAATAACAGGGGTAATTAATTTAATTAGATTTACTCCATGTCGATGGTTTACTTAGTGAACTAATTTGATAAAAGCCTCTATCATTGTTCATTGTTCTCTACAAAGTACGATGTTTGTTTATTAGGCAATATTTATTACGTTAAGAGTATTTACCAAAATGATATCACGTACACCAAATAGTTTGTTATGTGAAACATAATTAGATCGTTAGAAATTACGTGGGAGCACATACGTTAATAGACGCTTTGTATAAAAATGTTCTGAATAGCGAGAGTTGGCGTGCTCCCTGTGTTTTCGTATGGTGAATGTGAAAAAATGAAGTCAAAATGATAGTGGGTGAATTTTGGTTTATATGAATCGTGTTGTTGCACGGCCTAGTAAGCCGAAACATAAAACATAGATGATTAAAATATAGGTACGTAGATCTTACATACAATAAAGTGTTTCATTAAACTGATATACTCGTACAGGGGTGACTGGGTTACTCGGGTTAACTGTAAGATATTGGTTTTGCAATAAGTCCGCCTTTTGGCACACTATAATTGTCTTGTTTTTGTAACTATGCGTATTATCTCTGGCCAATAAAGATTTATTTATTTATTTACATACCTTTATAAAATTCTATACAACATACCTATTATTTATAGAATAATAATATAGGTATAAAATGGCAAAAATTGTGGTCAAAGTATATACCTATTTGTACCCGAAGTCCCATGAAAGAAGGGATATACGGCATTAGGAATCGGGATACGGGAATAATAGGGTTAGATCATGACATAGGTAGGAATAATTCATAAAATGGTTCCTAAAAAATAATAGCGTATATTCATGAGATGACCTGCAAGAGCGAAAGGAATATTATAACTTTACCAAGAAAATATGATACATAAGAGTGTTGAATTGACTGACAAATGCAGGTAATATGTAGTATGTATGGTACCTAAGAATAAAATATTATAAGATTATTCCACCTCGTTGGTGTGAGCTTTCTGAAACGTGCTTGGCTTAAATAACTGTGAATCGAAAATAAAATGAAAAAATAACTATACTGGATTCATACATTTGTAGAAAAATTTGCACATACACGTATTTCAAACATAAAAATATTGTATAAATTTAAAATGGTCACAAATAAAAAATAACAAATGAATTTTGAAGTATTGTTTCAATTTCTCCCAGTTAACCCACAATTTAGTAGCTATAATGGTTAAGGGCTTGGCACCAGGATTGACGTCACAGTCATTTCCCACAATATTAAGGTTCAAAATTGCGTGAACGATCGCATGATAAAATGGTAAAAATATCGTTTTTATCTATTTTTTGGGGTTAATTTTGCGTCTATCAAAAAGCTTTTACGGTTATTAATGCTATTATTATCAGCGCAAAAAAAATTACTCCGCGACTTTCGGGAATCGAGTTTCCGTCTTTCGGAAAAAAGATCAGAGGTGTTTTTAATTATTTTTTTTGAGAAATCTATACAAGATATAAAAAAATTCTTGCGGTTATTCTACCCTATTTTGTTTCAGGTCTCCCGTTTTTAGAAATTTTTGAAATGTCGGTATGCTTGCTTTTAATTTATATTGTAGGCGAGTAACATAAATATGCATAATATTTACATTAGCTTGTATAGCATTAGCATAGCATAATTTATTTTTTTATTTATTAATATAACTTTAACTGACTAACTTTAATCATATCTCCTGGTAAATATAAATAATATTTCATTGCTAATACTTATTGCTGGACTAATTTTATTTTTTCCAAATCCCTAGATTCCTGAATTTCCATTTAATTATCTCGTGTTTGTTTAAAACACAAGTGTTTAATGTCGCGTCATGTCAAATGTGCGTGGGTAGGTACTTGTCAACGACAGAAAATCCTTTGTCCCCAAATGTGTCATTTGCGTGTTGACTTTTTTCTTCCTATTACATTATAATGTGCTGGAGCTTTCCACTGAATACTGAATCCTGACATAAACATAATACATTAGATATTTATATTTAAAAATGTACATTAGATATTTATTTTATTTTACTTTGCACAAGTGTATACAATTTTAAGAGGGGTATAATTGATTCAAATTAAAATATTGTACCTAGAACTAAAAATATTGAAAACATGCGATTTTCTTCGAATAACATTTATCTCTTGGTGGAAAAAAATGTTAGGGCATATGTGGAGAGAATGACAAATATTTACGCAATACATTCCTAGGTAAAAGAAACGTTTGGAAACGACTGAGGTCGTCCAAGGATAACCTGACATAGCCGAGTCGACTAGATTTCATATTTCATAGATATAATAACGAATATTTATTTTCTAGTAAAATACATGTTAGCATGTTGTCTACTCTACGCAGAAAATTCACAACCGATTTTACAAACTATAGCTAGATATGTTTCATAACTTTGAGTTTCGTTAAACAGAAAAACATCGGCTGTTGTGTATTTTTTGGAGTTTTCCACTGCTTGTTTTCCATATTAATCGAGGTTTAATTCATTTCGAAAAACATTGCATCATTGCAATGAGAAACCCTTAAAAATACACAGCCGATTAATTCACCGCCTTGCTTCAAGAACTGTAAGAATATTTTAGAGTAACATGACTTTTAAAGGATAATGAATAATTAACATTGGCAGGTTTATTAAATTTTCATGAGTTAAGAATCCACTCAGCGGTAAATCCTGCGTACTTACTGCCTAATAAAATAGAAAATATAAGTATTATTACTCAAACATTCAATATTAATTTCTAAGATATTACGTTATTATTATGAAGTGCTTTGATAAACATTGCCAAAATAAATGCGTAGGAGTATGTACGTTATAATAGTTTTCTATATCTTCTACGAATTTAGTTATGTTTTTAAAAATAAAAGTGACGAATCAAAAGAAATTCATAAAACAGCTTATTTCATTCCTATAAGGTATGTTTACTCTCTCAAAGTAAAATGGAAAATATATAGGGAAAATGTTTTACCAATTCCTAGGTCTTTCAATATAGCAGTTCTTTACTGTCAATGTTACATAAATAAAACGTTCCTAAACATTCTCGATGCTTTCACAGCTTGGTGAATCAATATGCATTGTATGTTTTTTCTGCATTTGAATTGCAGTAAATATGCTAGTAAAATAACATTCCTGTTTTTGTTATCTACTAGCCTTAAAGTTGTACGATTCTTGCCAAA
Source organism: Ceraclea dissimilis (assembly GCA_963576895.1). Taxonomy (NCBI): domain Eukaryota; kingdom Metazoa; phylum Arthropoda; class Insecta; order Trichoptera; family Leptoceridae; genus Ceraclea; species Ceraclea dissimilis. Next base: position 16,934,162 of record OY756359.1, on the reverse strand, counting down.
ATCAGACAATAATAATATCTTCTATTTTCCACTGCTTTGTTGTTCTGTATTGACAACCTACATTCATAATAAAAAAAATTCAAGTCATCATCCTGCTTTTATCGTATACTTCGACAACAGGCAAACTAATATGAAAAATAAAATTCTCGTTAGATATACCTATCCTATACGTTTTATCGGGTAAATGAATCATTAATACCAGATGATTACAAAAGTTGCACAGAATATCGTCGTGAACAAGAGAATTAAGCCAATCTTTACTATCTAATGTATGTAGTTCCTATTGTTATATTCTTGTGTATTATGTTATTGACTATGTTCTATGTTGATTATTGGATACGATAAGCCTAATAACGATGAATGGGACTATTTGTAATCAGATCATTTTCGTTGGAAAAGAATACTAATGATTTTCTCTTACACTGATTTGACAATCTGTTTCAACAAAAATAATAGGGAATATAGAATATCCATCTTAGTAATTATAAATCACAAATTAATGAATTAGTAAATACATCAGTACTTCGCCTACTGATAATGTCAAGACTCCATATGTCACGAATAGTTTCCAAAAGCCATTAAACATACTAATGCCTTAAATAAAAACTGCACTACGCATATGTCAACATGTCAAGGAATGCTTATACTTAATTGCTTATATGAAGGAACATCATTCTAAGTAAAGTGTTACCACAGCTCTTGGTTATAATGAACCAAAATACATATATTGCCTGATATTGACAAATAGTATTAGCTTTTATTCGTGTATAAAATATTTCAACCAACAAAATATTCAAATACTTCGCTGTCTCTTCCACAAATAAGCTCATGCGGGGAGTCGCCACGAGGACATGTACTCGTATGTCATTGTATAGTATACGTATACTTACATACAATAATAATTATAACTGGCATTTTTTGTAGACTAATTCGGCAGAGTTCGATCAATACCGATTCTAAAATAAATTTGATTATCCTAAAACAATGTAAAATATATATGCTATTTTATTTCAGTTTTTAGTATGCTATCCATATCCAGAGGAATGGGGTCCGCAATATCCAAGGCTCATAGTATTACTGCGCTTCCTGTTGTACTACGCTCTACCTCTGGCTGTCATCGCAATCTTTTATGTGTTAATGGCGAGGCATCTCGTACTCAGTGCCAAGAATGTACCAGGTGAACTTAGAGGGGCTCATCGACAGGTACAAACAATAACTATATTTCAAAGAGAAATTTCACACTCACCAAACATTTCTATTGAGTCATTTATTTTTGTTCTCATTCTTGTTTCAGGTCCGAGCTAGGAGAAAGGTTGCAATCACAGTCCTAGCTTTCGTAGTTATATTTGCAATATGTTTCCTTCCTTATCACGTCACCATGATGTGGTTTTATTATAGGTAATTATTTTAAAGTATTTTGTAGAAAATTGTTTTGAACAAATCGCTGAAATATGAAAGAAAACATAATATGACTTACGTTTATTGACCGAAAGTTTTTAGTACAAATTGATGGTATTTTATGAACCAAAGAATATTAATTTTATAGATGTTCAGTCAATAGTCAAGGTTCAGTCAAAAATCATTCATAAGATTCAAGTCAGTACTTATCTAGGTTTGCTTTGCATACACAAACTCAAATTCTTTCACAGATTAGTATAGTAATACGTGTATCGTGTACAGGGCACATTGCCCTAACGCCCCTAACCAAGATTCGCGTCGAACAGCCATACTCGCTGATGAAGTAATTTGTGGCTGAGATCTCTATAGGTACATTGCTTACTTGATATTAGGTATATTTTATTTTATTTTATTTTATTTTATTACAAACAAAAGCACAAAACAGACAACAACTTTAGATATAAGTAATAACATGTAGATAAAGACAATTAGTCCATTCATAATTCAGCTGTCACCCACAAGCATGCGCCACAGTTAAATTAAAACATATAAGTTCATTCCGGTCGTCACACACACCCATACTCAATCTCGCTCACACACTCACCCATCGCACACGCACACCTCTGATATTACTATTTTATTAAACATAAAAAAGAGAAAACAAACAAGAACACACAAAAAAAATATTTTAAAAAATAAGGAAGAGTTCGGGATAAGAGGAAGAGGAGGGGGGATGCTCTGCATGTCAGGGAGGTAATATAGATGATGTCAGCCTAGCACGTACCTGTCGTTTGTATAGGTACATATGAAGATTGTTCACTCCATGACCTAACATAATAAACTTTTGGTCATCAACCACGCACCCTGTGGCGTTTTGTAACGTTGTTTCATAATATTATATTTCTGTCTGAGATAGGATCAAGTATGTACTCGTACCAATACCTCTATCTAATGCCTGAATGGTTATAAAACAGAGTGTAATTTCATCCTTCACAGCGCTGCTCACTGCTTGCTTTATATCGTGATAGGAAACAGCTAAGAGAAACTAGTGATGCATTTAATGCAAGTATACGAACTCCGAGACGACAAGACTTCTCGCACCAAGACAAATCATGAGTTACTTAACGCACGTAGCCCTTAAAGGACGAGATGTAGAAGGGAGTCACAATAAATCTATCTAACTTGGTTTCAGTGACTCGACGGGTTTACAGTCCCTTGAACTTCCTTAAAAAAAAACCTTACGCGTGAGGATTTTTTTAGTAATAACTTTGGAACTATTCATGTTAAAGTAGTTCTTTCACTGTGCGGTAACTGACTAATGTAATTTTTGTTCGATGTATGATACAATGCGATTCTGGATGCGTGACCTAGTTGCGCAGTCGACAAAGGCAGCCTAAATTAGATAGCGACCTGAAAACCAAATGCGTTTTTTTTCGGATAAGTTTGAATATCTTTTACTGTGAGGTCCATAAGTAATAAATAGGTATAGGTACTTAATTATAAGTACTCTATTAACTTATATTCATGCAAATAACTTAGGTACTCTTATATTATTTTGCAACCAATACCGATTTTATTTATAGGTATAATTGTACGTGCATACTTTGTCTATGATTTCCTAATCCTACCTATCTTAATATAAATTCCATTCCTAATTCAAATCCTTTTGTTGTCACTGAAGAAATGGAACAAAGAAGTGAGTTTTTTGTTTTAAGAAGATTGAGTTTGACATTGAAAAAACCACGAAAAAACATGGTTGAAAATAATTGAAGATTATAGCTCGTTGTTTTGTGAAAATCATCGTGTGTTGAATTTAGTGAATTCCCGTAGGGGAAATGTTAAGTTTGTGTTATAATTGTGTTAATTCCCGTAGGGGAGAATAATAATATTGAATTGAAAGACTAATTAAATGATCAAATCAGTGCACTGAATGACTATATAAGAAGACTGGGAATCAGCGGCAAGGTAGGTGGCAACAAATCCAAGTTCCTACAGTCAACTTTAAACATCATTATATTTCACTTACCTATCCTAGTTAAATGTGCGTACATATAATAGTTATTTACTTTAAGTATTATAGAATCTGTGGAATTTCAACAAACCAAAAGATAAATGTTTTCATTCATAACTTTCTGGTAAATTCCATCAACATAATAATAATTCAATATTATAAAAATCACTTCAATTATGTTTAATGGAAACGTGTCCAATAATTTTAGGGATGCTAAATAATTTAATTATAAAAATTATCTCTATAATAAAATAACAATGAGAATACCTCTACGCCATTAATCACCACCTACGTATAAATTCTCCGAATAAATTTATATCATATCATTAGGTAAATACACGACATGGTCCTAACATAATTAATAATTCAAAATAGCAGCGTTATGTCCAAAAAGCTTCAGCCCCTATGTGATTGATTATGGAGTTATAATGTTTAAAAAAAAATGTCCCCGCACATATTTTTACCTAATGATCGTACAAAAACTACCAGTCTTTGTTTTTCTCATAAAAGTAGACATGTGTCACCGACGAATCAATTATATTTTTTTGCTCTCCTAATTGCTACGAAAATTAGAAACACAAAATATGAAATACGAGAATGTATGTTAACAATGTTAACACATTGTTGCCTGATCTCCAAAAAAAAATTTTTCACACAAATTTGAATTATTCGACAACTAATTCAAACCAGTCCAAGGTTTACATGTACCTCTACATTTTTTTTACAAAGCGCGCTTAGTAAGGTTTCCCAGATATTTAATCTGAAAACTACCCTTTCGGCGACAAAATGTAATCGAATTTGCGATGAATGAGATTGCTATAATGTAGATTCTATTAATTTTATTTCAGTCCGACTTCACAGGATGACTACAACGCATTTTGGCACATCTTACGGATTGTTGGATTCTGTCTATCTTTCATGAATAGCTGTGTTAATCCTGTCGCACTGTATTGCATCAGTGGAGCATTTAGAAAACATTTCAATAGGTAAACTAATACTTGATATTAAATTATATCTAACGTTTTTGTAGGCAGGTAAGTATACAGGGTGTCCCGTAAGTCAACGATATCCCGTGGAGGGGTGATAGACCAACTCATAACGAACTAGAAAAACGAAATATGAACTTAGTAAAAAATCGCCCGTTCTCGAGATATCGGCACTTTTTTGTTTTTCGTGAAATTCGACACCTTCGCTCAGTTTTTCGATCGCCACGGTCACAAAATTCAATATTTTAAGATTCTAATTTTTGATTCGTAATCCTATTATGGACCGCGTTGCAAAATTAAAATGGCAGTGGGCTGGGCATATGGCTCGACAAGAGGATACTAGGTGGGCACCCAGAATCCTACAGTGGAGGCCCTGGAACAAAAGGAGAAGCGTCGGAAGACCTCCCAAAAGGTGGTCTGATGACCTAGTCCAACAAGCCGGAAGAGCCTGGATGCGGAGGGGGAGAAACAGAGATGAGTGGAAGAAAATGGAAGAGGCCTACGTCCAGCAGTGGAGGGAGGAAGGCTGAGGAAGAAGAAGAAGAATCAAGAATCATAAAGTTATTGTCAAAAAACCCAAATGAGAAATTTTCATACACCTCAATTTTCAAAAGGCCATATCTCCAAAACGGTTGAGTTATAGACATACATTTGTTATACTTTTTTTTCATATTTTTTCATCCTATATCACTTCTCCAAATATTGGACCTAAGGAACCTATTACCCTGCGTTAGATTTTTTTTATAATGAGCTCTTTTTGAAGTAAAACAGTAATATATTTTTTTGGAAAGGGATCTATGTCCAGTTTTGTACTTTTTGAAAAACTACACTAAATGAGGTAGTTTTTAATATAATTTGTCAGCTTAATGTGTTACAATTTTTTTACAGTGTATCGGAGTCGAAATTTGCCAATAAAAAGCAAAAAACTCGAGACCCGGAAACGATGTCCTTTTCTTCAAAATTTTGACATAGTACGGTTTATTTTGGATTATAATCAAATAGCTGGATTATTCAGGATTACGAATCAAGAATTAGAATCTTAGAATATTGAATTTTGTGACCGTGGCGATCGAAAAACTGAGCGAAGGTGTCAAATTTCACGAAAAACAAAAAAGTGCCGATATCTCGAGAACGAGCGATTTTTTACTAAGGTCATATTTCATTTTTCTGGCACGTTATGAGTTGGTCTATCGCCCCTCCACGGGATATCGTTGACTTACGGGACACCCTGTATACCTAATCTAAGACGAGAAATTCTGAATCTATTAAAAATGTATTCAATAAAAGAAAAAGTAACAAATTTTGATTGACACCTATGAACTGCTTTAATTAAATATTTTATGGCCATGTTAGCCATGTTGCGATTATTTATGAGTGTTTTGCGATTTCCTTACTTCTAGCCAAATTTGTTAACACTATTAACCTCTGTGATAATATTTTATAGATATCTTCTGTGCAAGAAAACTGCTAGTAGGGATTTCAGTCAAACCAGACGAGGCAATAACTCACTGTCGTTGACAAACACAAGGAGAACAATTTGTAGAGCTTCAACTAATAGGCGAAACATAGCAACATCAATTAGAAGGTAATAAAAAAGTAATTAGGTTTAAGTACCCATTTTAGTAACAAAAGACTCAAAATACGTCACTTGAACAAGTCACTTGAAAAGGCAATATTAATTCAGTTATTTAGATAAAATGTCGTGAGGATGGATATAATTTGTTTAGATATTTTAAAAATAATTAATTGCACCTATTTTACATAACACTTAGGTATATTAATTTTCAATATTTCTTTTATTTCAGAGATGGACATGAAACATCTCTAACAGTTTTGGGAAATGGTAATATGCAACTTCACTACAATGTGGAAACTGGGTGCAGTAAAATGTAGTGATTAGATGTTAACTAATTAGAAAAAATAAATAGTAATTGTAATAATATATTTATGTTGAATGTGATATAAGATTACTTGCAGGTTACGTTGAAGAGAATCTGTAATGTGATTCCAACTGATGTTAATCAGTTGATTTAGGAATATATAAAAAAAAGTTTATTGCTATGCTTATGAAACGTCTATCTATCTATCTATACCCTCACGCCACGTCCCTTGCGGGGTAGGCAGAGAGGACAGAGCGCCAGACATCCCTATCCTCACACACACTCTTAGCTTCCGTCACACTCATACAGTTTGTCATACACGCTCTCCGATTCCTTTTACTCAAAACGCGCCCATCCTTGAGGATCTGGTCGACATGATCGGTCCAGTCCAGTCTGGGGCGGCCGCGTTTCCTCACACCTCTTCGTTCACTCAGATATATCTTTTTTGTCATCCTGTCATCCTTCATTCTCTCAACGTATTTTTATGAAATAACTATTTGTGTACAATAGATACTATCAAAATAGGTGCCCACCTACACATTCAAAATAGGTACCTTTGCAAAAAATATAATGTATTATTTTGATATATTTTACACAAAATGGAATTTTTCCACGTGGTGTACCTGCTTACCTCTTGCGCTCATTCCATTTTCTATAGATATAATATAAAATTACACGTAAGTAAATTGATACTTATATCCTCCCCAAGCATGAATGTATGTAAGTTACCAATATTATACCGAAAAACATTTTCAAATTTATGGAGGTCCCTCGTTTATCCTGGGACTGGTGCTAAGTTTTGCTTGGGTGACCGACTTTCTAACAACAACAGGCCTCGAGATATTCTTTATCCCTTCTTCTTTTTCCTGCTCTTCTGTCTCGGTTCATCCAGGGTGCTTATTTATTCCCACTGAGTAATAATAATTATTATTACTGACAGAATAATACCAAACAATAGACCTGACTCTACTTTGACGACTAAATCGACCAAGACGACTTTTCTCTTTGATGTTCTGTACCAAATACTCAAAATTTAAAACAAGACAAAATTAGTAAACAGCTACACCAATTTGGCTGAAGAAATACGAGATATATGTGGCATCGAAATTCAGTAAGGGTGGTTACGGTTATAATATCTTCTACTGGGGTGGTTCGAAATATGTAACATAAGGGTATAAAAGATTTTGATTTGGATAAAACCATATAAAAAGAATTACAAAAATCAGTAATAATTTGCACTTGTTCATGAATAAGAAAATTTTTAACACTCCTCCATAAAAACAAATTGATAAGAAAGCAAGGTACTTTGCTTATGCCCGGCATTGCTTTCTATAATTCCAGCATGTGTTGAGGATAGGTGAACATAAAAAAAATGTTATGAAAAAATTTTATAGGTAGGTAAAATTAAATTACGTTTAATTAACAAAATGGGAATTTACGCTTAGTTAAATAAGTTGTATTTAACTTTCATGAAAAATACAGGGAAATGTATATAAATAGGTTAAGTTTGTAAAAATATTGTTGTAAATATTGTACTTCATGTATGAAATACGTTATGTAAATTAAAATTATATGGTATCCTTAATTATTATAATGTTTAAGTGTATAATTGAGGGTTAAGTGTTTATGTAATATAATGCAACTGATGCATACCTACCTGGAATGCGATGTTAACCAAAAAAATTTGGAGATAAATTATAGTGATCATCTATGGTTATTTAGGCATGACATTACGTGTTATTCACTTTATCGTAGAAATACCTCCTTATTAAATTTTTCTAGCAGTTTTCTAGTAGAAGAAACGAGCTTCAAATATGATTAGGTACCTACAATGTGATGGAGGTATTTTAAAGTTACCTGTATTGTTGGCGATGCGATGGTTTATTATGGTCGTGTTTTTTTTTACAACGGTTTTAAATTCTTTAATAGCCTCCCCGCTAACATCGGGAAAGTCTGAACCTACCATTTTTTTGTGAGAAATTTCTCTCGCAGTCTGGATAAGAATTTCAGATAAGTTTATAGATGTTTTTCAGGTATTTTTTTGTTATAAATTGCTGGTGTCGTATATCCTCATGACTGAGGGTCGCGACTCTCATTCCCGCAGTTGACGATCCTCCTCCACGAGTCTCTATCCATGGCCAGATGTGCGGCCTCGTGTAGAGTGGTGTTTGTGGCTGCCCTCCCTTGGTCGCTCCAACGCATCGGCGATCTGCCTCTCTTGTTATAAATACAGTAAATAAATTTAAAAAAAAGTTAAGTTGTTAATGTACGTGATATTTTTTTTATTCGCAACTTAATAAAAAAAACTCATTTAACAAGTTTATAATAAATTTCAATATCATCTAATGAATGTTTTCCAATTTTTATTCTTGTAAATCAGTGTAAATAATATTATGATGTAGTGAATGCTAGAATTTTACTAATTTTGTAAAGGAAAGTTCTCGGAATCATCAAAAATAAATAAACTCTTCCTGGTGGAATTCAGGAATTATTACAACAATTTGGAATAATGATACAAATGGGGTTTATAAGATATCTAAGAACCGACTTAAATCCATCCACTACCTACCCTAAAACATACTTGATACTACATTAGGTATGACGGTAATCTAAGTATTTGAAAACGGGAATCAACTTCCTTCTTTTCAGGCAATCCATTCTAGTTTTCACTACGGAAATGTAAATATGAAATCATTTTTTGTAAATTAATGTTTTTATCTTAAAATTTTATCATTCAAAAAATATATATCTAAATGGAATAAAATATTATGCACACTATTTACTTTCTTTAATTATTTCAAAACCATTGAAGTATTCCCACAACAGTATAGAAGAACTAAGGATGAACATTGTCGGGCCTACGACCGACCTCGGCCGGCCTAAGTGATCACTCCACACTCGAGAAACATTCGCCACTCCAGCTCACCCCGGCCGGGACTCGAACCCACACCCTCGCCTCGCTCAGTAGGGATCATATCCACTACACCACGAAGAGCGACGGCTGTGTTGTCGAATTTCATGTACATTAAGTACCTATGTATTGTTGCATTTCTTACTGTTGAAGGGAGAGGCTGGTATTCTTTAACACACCCGCCATCTTTTTTTTATTATTATTTTTTATTTTTTTATTGCTTAGCCGAAGAACGTAGTTCACAATCAACTTCGCTAATGGCAGGAGAGGCAACTAAGTACCATATTTATGTTTTTATACCTAACAATTACCAACGTGATTTTACAAGAATAAAAATTTGTACAATCAAAAATAATTCAAGTTATTTCAAAACCTATTATAATGTCAGGGTCAGCTTTATATGATGAGTTCAAGGTGAGAATCTTAAGAGTAAAATAAACTGTCCTTCCTAGTATTAACGAAAATATATTAAGTACTAGTACACTTAGGCGTTGGCTGGAACACAACTGGAAAAAAACTTGTTCGAGAAAGGGCGACACAGGGAGGAACTGAGAAGAATAGAAGAGGCATACATCCAGATGAGCAGTGGAGGGGAAAATTTATATATTATACAATTTACATATAATATTATTTAATTTATGGCATATGTACATGCACATCATATTTTATATAAATAAATAAATGTACATGTAGATATTGCTGGGTATTTCGACGATATATTTTTTTATTTGATTACCTACAAAAATCTAATTTGTCGTGGGGTGATATATAGTATAGGTAAGTACCGACTGATGAATTCTAGGTGGCATTAGGTTAATATTTTTATGCTCCATTAAATTTAACATTTCGTGGTTATAATATATAGCTAACCCAAAGCGATGTACATAATAAAATGTGGATGACTTCAGAGTACGCCAAATAAATACCCTTTGCCCTTTTCACATTCAGGTGAAATGCATGTAGGGAGCATCTTCTGACAAACAAAATATGTAAGTAAAGACTGATTCTGTGCAGGGAATCCCAAATTATTTCCAGTGGAAGCTCGTTGGGGATGTTCGTGTTTTCAGGATAATATCATAGATGTCGATGTTTGTAATACCTACACATGTATTCGTATAAAACAATTACTATTGCGGTTCTCGATACTTATTATCTCTTTTCTATTTATTTGTTCGTATTTTTACATAAGACGACCATTTCAATTCTTTAGCTGGGATTAACTGGTAGATAATTATTGTGTTAATATTCCACATTCCCCTCCACTATTAGAAAAAAGGAAACAGGTTACCATATACATTTATTATCTCTATGTATTTTATTTTCTTTATGTAACCAAACTAACATCGTCGGATGCTAAAAATTGCACATATTTACCTAAGTACTCAAATTAGTACCAGGAGGAGTGATCGCTAACGTCGAGGGAACCTGACAGTGCCAAAGTAGAACCTACCGAATAAATTACTTGTACAATAATTTCACTAGAGTGAAAAAAAGCTTAATTTTACCATCTCTGAGTTAAACGTACTTATATCATTTCATCGTTATTCAAAGCTTATCCATAAAATTAAGTAAATTAACATAAAACATCAATCTCGATCGTTTGAGATAATTCTTATATAAAATATAATTCCTAATCTAATGTCTCCGAATAACATCGTCGATTAACATCTTCGGAAAAAGAACAGATCACCCAAACACCCATTCAGACTTCAGTATCAATCTTGTAGTTTCCGTGTAGAGTCGGTTCGTGATACGTTTACTCTATTTCGATAAAAAATAAGCGCCGTAGAAATTTTCAAGCAAATTTTTTATTTTAATAGATCTTTAAATCGACGGATGATCATTTGTTTATTATTTGAGTGCATTCGTACATTTTTACACACTGTTTGTTTGATTATTTATTTCATTAATTTTGGCAATCTTCCATCCACATGGGATTTTCGTATTGTGAAAATAATATTATAAAGAACTTTTAACGAGCCTTTAAAATTCAAATTGCACGATTTTACAATACATAAATAAATCTCACTCTAATAATTGTTGGAAAAACATTTCACAACACTCTTAATTTTTACTTTCAATGAGTCAAAAAGTATTAAGTTTTAGGTATAGGTTCTGAAATTTCATTTCGGAAAAATAATAATTATTATATTCATAGGAAAATATTTCATTTCATTATTTAATACCTACCTACATATAAATGTTTATTGGTTTCCCAATACTCTTTCATAACTCTATGGCTGGCCACACACGTCCCGAAGTTCAGTTCCGGAATCGACCGTTTTGCAAAAAAGTTCCGATCAAAACCTCTCTCTGAATTCAGCGTCACCCCGATTTTAAATTCAGAAAGAGGTTTTGGTCGGAACCTTTTTGCAAAACGATCGATTCCGGAACTGAACTTCGGGACGTTTGTGGCCAGCCTAATAGTATGGAAATAACAGTTATAGACCGGTGTTTTAACGTTAAAAAAGGGGGTATAGCGTAGATAATTGTCGGAAAGCTGGAAACTATTTTAATCCCTTCATTAACATGCAAAGAATGTTTCTTGAAGTTTGCACCAATTTTCCGCTTGTGCTAAGTACAGGATGTCCCAAAAACAAAAAAAAAGTTGAACTTTTTTCAGTTTTTCATTAATAACTCCTAAAGGAAGCATTCTAGACAAATTGTGTTCTCCTGTGAATTAAAGTAGATAAAATTCTTCGTATACTGAGTACAAATACTACTCTCTACTTTGAAAAATAACTGAGAAACAGCGTTTTAAAGTTGTAATGTTTTTCTCAACATATGACAATTTTCTTATTTTTCTTGAATCGTTGTTGAATATCTTCTAATCCAAGCTACTTACAGCAAATTTTAGTACATATGATTCAATGGCCGGTTAATTTTCTATAAACTGGCATTAAAATTTTACCTCTATATTAAATTGTTTGGGATGTAGAGGTATTTAAAGAGAGACGAGTGAAATAGAGAAATTTATTAAATGATAGATTACAATATGTGAAAGGTAAGGAAGACTTAATTTTGCGGCTCTCTCTTATTAACGTACATTTTTTTTAGTTAAAAACCCAAATTTAGCTATTGATACGCCACTGTGTAACAACTTATATCGAAAAGACTATTTTTTTTACCTTCATCAGTTTTACTAATATAACTCCTGAACGGTTGACGTTAGGGAAAAGATATTTTACTCAAAATATAACTAAAATTAATTTACTATAACTTGATTTCAAAATTAACTCTGTAACTTAAATAATAACTGAGTTACATTGTTTGAAAAAAAGCATTACTAAAAAAATTAAATTGCCTCGACTATTTTTGTTGAATAACTCCTGAACCGTGATACAGAGAAAAAGTTCAATAGATTTGAATATAAGGTGAATAAATTTTCTATGACACAAGCGTAATAAAATAACTTTAAAAGTTATAGTAAGAAAGTTATGGATGATCAAAGTCAATATTTCGACGCTTGTTTAGATATATTTCATACTATATGGCGAGCAGGTACCTTATTAAGCAGACATATTTCATACTACACCGGCTCGGAGGTGCTTACTAGGCAAATATAATTCATTAGCAAACGTCGAATGGTTACACAAAATATTGACTTTGATCATCCATAACTTTCTTACTATAACTTTTAAAGTTATTTTATTACGCTTGTGTTATAGAAAATTTATTTACCTTATATTTAAATCTCTTGAACTTTTTCTCTATATCACGGTTCAGGAGTTATTCAACAAAAATAGCCGAGGCAATTTAATTTTTTTAGTAATGCTTTTTTTCAAACACTGTAAATCAGTTATTGTTTAAGTTACAGAGTCAATTTTGAAATCAAGTCATAGCAAATTGGTTTTAGATAAATTATGAATAAAATATTTTTTCCCTAACATCAACCGTTCAGGAGTTATATTAATAAAACTGATGAAGGTAAAAAAAATAGTCTTCACGATATAAGTTGTTACGCAGTGGCGTATCAATAGCGAAATTTGGGTTTTTAACTAAAAAAATTGTACGTTATTAAGAGAGAGCCGCAAAATTAAGTCTATCTTACCTTTCACATACCGAAATCTATCATTTAAAAAAATTATCTATTTCACTCGTCTGTCTTTAAATACCTCTACATCCTAAACAATTTAATATAGAGGTAAAATATTAATGCCAGTTTATAGAGAATTAACCGGCCATTGAATAATATGTACTGAGATTTGCTGTAAGTAGCATAGATTAAAAGATATTCAACAACGATTCAAGAAAATTAAGAAATTTATCATATGTTGAGAAAAACATTACAATTTTAAATCGCTGTTTCTCAGTGATTTTTCAAAGTAGAGAGTAGTATTTGTACTCAGTATACGAAGAATTTTATCTACTTTAATTCACAGGAGAACATAATTTGTCTAGAATGCTTCCTTTAGGAGTTATTAATCTAAAACTGAAAAAAGTACAATTTTTTTTTGTTTTTGGGACACCCTGTACTTAGCACAAGCGTAAAATTGGTGCAAACTTCAGGGAACCTTCTTTGCTTGTTAATGAAGAGATTAAAACAGTTTCCAGCTTTCCGACAATTATCTACGCTACAAAGCTAAATTTCCTGGGCTATTAGGCAACAAAGCAGTTTCAGATTTCAATTAATGTTGTATAATTCTCTTTGCTTTGTATCCTTTATTTATTGTATTGATCATTATAAGGATTTTGGTAGGTTCGGTAAATAACTATATTATAACGAAAATTAATTTTCTTGGTAATTATTTTGTTCAGGATTTTGGATATTTATACGAATTTTATCAACTGATTTTCTGGAACAATTAGTTTATCTACACTACATATACAGTGGCGTTACTGACATTTGTAACCTGTGATAGTCAATTTCATAACAAGTTGCTTATATTATGTAAACTGGGTGAAATCTGACAAGCAATAAATTACTTTTTTTGTCACAAATTCCATGGTAATATGTACCCATTTTTAAGACACCAGCATATCTGACGATTCCAAAATTATACCTCGGACATAGGCAGTGGCGTTTCTGGGATATTAAAGTCAGACTGGCCTTGACAGATTAAGGGCGATCACACACGCACATTCATTCGCTATTCTGATTCCGAAAGCACAAATGCATACAATTTAACTATCCTCCACACACGTTCTGATTGTCAGATCGATCTTTTTTTTCTTTATTTATTTTCAAAATAGATTACAAAACATTTTACGCAGGAATTGCCCAACTAGGTACAAACTGTATTTGGGTCAATACCTCAAATGTGCAACAATAATAAAATAGAAATAAAATTGCACAAAATAAGATAAAACAGATCATAACAAAATAAAATTAACCAAAATAAGATCAAATAATATAAAACAATTAGTAAAATAAAGTACAAGAATAAGTTAAAAAGTACCTAAGTTACACTGAGGTAAGATACACACAAAACAAAACATCATCGACACAAAAGCACATCCACACCAACAAAAAGTACACAACAATACATCCTCTCCTGCACACTCTTAAGTCAGAACATACTGACGATTTTTTAACAGTGACACGCTTGGGGATCGCCTTTAGCCAATACGGGTGTAAAGTGAATACAGCGCCCCTAGCGGTTTAGTCCAAAAAGCTCTGACTGATTTATACAATTTTTTGTTCAATTTGTTTCATTTAATTTATTTTGCAGTTCTTACTAATTTATGTTTCCTTAAAAAAAACAAAGTTATATTGTGAAATTTTACAACTCTTTGCGTGTATGGGGCCGCCCTTAATAGAGTGTAAAATTCAAAAACGCGCGAATTTTGCACTCGATGGTATGTAGTCTCAAACTGCCTAGAATTCACTATTAGATGAAAAATGTATGAATTACGAGCCTTATATGAGGTGGAAATTATATGTGCTACTTTGTTCTACATAGGTGCTCTAAATAAATAAATAAATAAAATAATCTTTATTGTACAGAAAACATACAACGGGCGGGCTTATTGCCAAATGGCAATTTCTGCCAGCCAACCCATAACATACACAAAAATGAGATATAACTAATTATAGATTTAGTACCAACAGGTTACCTTAACTGAATACATAAATACATACATAACAATAATTGAATTAATACATAGATAAACATATTATACATATAAATATGCTCTATAAAAGGTTTTAAACTCGCCCGTCTCCTTCAGCAATTTTATTCCCAGTTTGTTATGTAGGTGTAGGTAGGTAGGTACTTATCTTAATGATAATATTATAACATTATTCAAATAAATGGCCTAAGATCACTCGCAAACGAGTGGAGGGCATTTAATAGAATAAATAATAATAATAAATTATTCAAATAATTATACTACCTAGTATGTTTTTACTATTCCACACAATAGTAGTAATAAGTTTTATGCCAGAACAAGCTGAAATAATAGTACCTATATCCGGGCCACTGATTTCAAATTATTGAGAATAATACGAGTACCAGGATAGGCAGATGGTATAGATACATAATATAAACTGTGCCAAATATAATGTAAAAGGAAGGGTCATTAAAAAATACCAAGATTATAAAACTATCGGGCCATATTACTTATTAATTATGTAGAAGGTTGAACGCCCTATATCCTAATTTCTTTACACAACCTTCTAAATTCAATTCGTAAGTTTTGCTCTTCCTTCAAATTCCTCCCTCAAAAAAAATGTGTGAATTGTGTAGAAAACAGAATAAATAGTGTAAAATCTTTTGCAAAATAATTTGTATTGCTCGAACTGTATTCTGGAAAATTTATTCGTAGATGCAAACTACCCTAGAATTATTTCGCATAATATTACCTACCGGGCTGCTTCTTTTTCTTCGCCCCCGCCTTTGTCCCATTTACTTGGGATCGGCTCTCCTGGTCCTCATCCTCCAAATCCTTCTGTCCCCCGCATCCTCCGCACGAAGCCTCGCCTCATTTAGGTCTCTAGCGATTGTGGACATCCAAGTACTCAGGGGTCTGCCTTTATGATGCTGCTGACGTTGCAAAACTCTGTAACTGTTTTCACTTGACGTTTATAAATTTATCTATCTCATCGCCTCATCTTTTCACCTCCCTTTGCAAATAAAATCTGGGGGTCCAACTTTATAATAATGTCAATATTTTACTCTTCATAAATTTAATGTCTTACCTTAATATCTCGGATGTTTGTTTTCAGTTAATTTTGTAATTATCTGAAACTGCATTTTTATTAAACAGTTTTATTTTCACCAAATATTTTATTATATTACAGTTTATACCATCAATCTTCTTCTTCATCATCTTGTTCTAGATCATTGATCTGTTTGTGAACGGATCCCTCATTTTGGGAATTTTCTTGAAAAATCTTTAAATTTATAATACACCTACCCTCTGTATGTAAAAATTGACATCATTTGAGAAAAAATATCGTTTCGCAAAAAATGACTTAGTTCACAATTTTACTATAATTTGAGAGTTTTGAATTACAACCGAATCGGTAGGATCTATAGGTAGTACTAATAGCTTATTCTCAAATGTAGAAAGTTTATGTTGTAAATTTCCTTGTGTAGATATTAAATTACCTATAAAGAAATTACAATATTATTCCTTTACAATACATATACCTAAAGAAGTACATATACCTAAAGAATAATATTATATTACACAATTATTTTGTTAGACTTATTTTTATTTTTAGAATAATTTCCAAGCTCGAGCACCAGATACATTACAAGTATTTCTCCATCTTGATCCCATGCTTCTCTCCTGCACTATGATTTTCCATAAACCCCTTCTCCACAAAGTTTTGTAGAACTGAACTAATACCGCAATGTTTAATATGTCCCTAATCTGTTTGAATTAGGCTGTCAGACAATTAACCTAACACGTCAGTCGTCGAGTAATACGTCTAAGAACTCTTTACGTATGTATAGTTAATTACGTATAGTTTAAGTGTAGTTAGAAGCTTTCTAAACTAAACTAAAATGTTTTGTACAAACCATTCAATACGATTGTAACCACATAGAAAGCTCTATATATTATAATATAATAGAGCTCAATAAAAATTAATCACCTATTTAGGGATACCATACCTCTCAGGCGCAAAGATAGCAGAGTCCGATTCCCACCTAATTAGGTACATCTATCTCGTATCTTTTGCGAGTTACGTCCAGAACCACCGGTCTTTACCAAGACGCACAGTGCCCTGCCCCTAATAATAATATGTATACCAACTATCTACTTACATAATAATAAACTTTATTGTGTCTTTCTTTATAATAACATGGCATGAATTATGTGAATTACAATATAAGGTACATTTTGTTTCATCGACGAGTCTCACTGGGCTTGCACCTGTGCCGAGGCCCCCTCGATGACCCTCTGCATAGCTGCTTGTACCTTCATTATGTTCTGGCACCGTGTCTTCTTCGTCTCTAAACAAGAATCTCCATCAACATGCTCTCCGACTTGTGAATTCCCTCCTCCATGATTAATTTCACTACCTCAGTCATGGCGAACTTCCTTCCCTTGCTACCACTGTCAACTTTTTGCTTAAGGGTGTTATATAGCCTTGGCCCAAGGAATGAGCCAAATCTCTGGCTGAATTTTGCAGTGGTATTCGGCACGATGAGGTTATTCTCGCGTCTGGTTGCCCGCGTGTGTTTTACGGTTTGTGTGTTGTGGATGTTTTTATTGATTTTCTTTATCAGTTTAATTATGTACATCTGTCTCACGCTCAGCAATTTAGTGTCTTTGAACAATTCAATTGAGGGATATGTGTACTTCAGCTTATTCATAACTTTAATAATCATCTTTTGTGCTTTATTAGCTGGGTCTAAAGTGGTTTTGGCAGCTCCACCCCATACCAGAATTCCATAACCAAGTAATGAGTGACACAAGGCAAAATATACATTTTTAATATATTGTGGGCTTAAGATAAAGCTGAGTTCTCGAAAAAAGAATGCCAATTTTCTTATTCTTTTCGACAAGTGGATAATCTGATCCCTCCAGTTCAGATTTTCATCGATCTGGATTCCAAGATATTTTATATTTTTACATCTCTCAATTTCCTCAGTGCGTTCATTTGTTTCAGTGCCATTAGGACCATTGCCTTCCCTTTCGTCATACTAGTACAGCTTGGTTTCATGTGACGGGCTTCCACTTTTAGTTATTGAGAAACAAATAAATTTTGTTTTAGAGGCATTGAGAGTTAAAAGATTTGCGTTCAACCAATTGGCAACTTTACTGAACCCTCGTTGTCCCACTTCCATAACTTCTTTCCATGTTTTATCACTGAAGAGTAACACCGTGTCATCAGCGAAGGTAATTACATTTCCTTTGACCAAATTCATACTACACAGGTCATTTATGTATAAAAGGAAGAGTATTGGTCCAAGGATACTCCCCTGCGGCACTCCGAACGTGATGGTGGCAGGGTTGCTTTTAATATCGTTGTGTCTCAGTATTTGTTCTCTATTAGTCAGATAGCTTTCGAACCATTTATGTGTTATACCTCGAACTCCCATGTGATGTAATTTCATGAGAAGCAGCTTGTGTGGCACTGTATCGAAGGCTTTTGCTAAGTCCATAAATATTCCTATACATTTGTTCTTCTCTTCCATGTTTCCAACCACACATTCCACAAGCCGCAACGCTGCATCCTCCGTACTCAATTTGTTACGAAATCCATACTGGTTAATTGACAGAATGTTGTTTTTATCGATATACCTTGTTAGACGATTTTTCATTAGTCTTTCGAGTATTTTTGCAAAAGAAGTAAGTAAAGATATGGGCCGATAATTAGTCATTTCCTTGTGGTCACCTGCTTTATGTATCGGACACAATAGTGTTTGTTTCGCAGAGTCTGGAAATGTGCCCGACATCAAACTTTGATTAAAAATAAATGTCAAGGGTTTCGCAATACTTTCCTTGTTTTCTTTCAGAATTTTGGGTGCGATACCATCAATTCCGGGTGCACTTTCTGCTTTTAATGTTGAGATTACCTGAATGGTCTCATCTATATTTGCAGGAACTGCAAAAAAGGAGTGCACCGGCCGACTATGTATATTAATCTCACTTGCCAGTTTATTTATATCTGTAGACCTGTCTTTCAATTTGTTAAGTGCTAGGGTCTCTCCTATAGTTGCAAAATAGTTATTTATCTTGTTTAGTTCTTCCTTTATATCATCCTATGCAGCTTATATCTTTCTCTGATACATTTAATAATATCCTCTGTTATCCATTCTTTGATTTTTTTCTTTGTTTTACTTGTTTTTATTGTTTCATTGTTACTGACATGTCTACTCAATATTTGTATCAACTTTTCATAAGCTTCATTAACTTCGCTCCTGTCATACACTTCTTCCCATGTCTCGTTTTTTAAATCTTTTTTCAACTGGTCGTAGTTTGTTTTCCTGTATGTACTGTTTTTCGTGGTTTTTGTTTTGTTTCTGTTGTTCTCTAATCCCGTCATTGCAGCAAAGTGGTCTGTAATCGCAGTTTGACATACCACGGCATGAGTCTTCAATTTTGTTCTAATCATAATATGGTCCAAGCATGCTTTGTTTCTAGTTGGTTTATTAATTGCAGACAGGAAGCCCAGAGAGGCCAACAGGTTCAGATAATCCTGAGTGACAGCCGCCTCTTCTTTACATAATATGTCAATGTTAATATCACCAGCAAGAATAGTACTTTCCTTGTGTCCGTGTTTTAAAATATTCTCCATTGACTTAACAAAGGGACCTGCGTTACGGAATGCAGGAGGCCGATAGACTGCCACCACCGTAGTGCTTCCATTGATATTGGCTATCATGCAATTGGCTTCCACCACATCAGGTTCTATGACTGCTACTGAATGCTCATTCTTAATATATAATACTACTCCGTCACTCCTGTTGTAATGTTTTGTTGTATGAAAGGTCTGATATCCTTCAATTTCTTTAGATGTATAGGCGTTGTTAATCCAGCACTCAGTAAGAACAATCACATCAAAATCAATCTCTGTTTGTTGAATGAGGACCTGGAGTGCATCGAAGTTCTGATTTATGCTTCTTATGTTTATGTTTAGGAGTTTAGTTTTAAGTCCACTCTTAATGGTTTCACTGCACTTTTCGGGCGTTTCATGTTGTTTTGTGTATATCGGCACGTAATTGTCTATGTCATCCAGCACATTTATGTCACCCTTAGCATGCATAATTTGTGGCCTCTCTTGCAAATCTTTCCAATATCTGCCTACAAGGGCACTCCCGGCTAAAAGCTGAATGATTTTCCCCATCTTTTTTTTGTCTACACACAGTGCACACTTCAATGCACTTAATTCTGTTCTATTACAGTCCCTGCTCTCATGCTGGCCAGTACAATGCGCACATCTTGCTTCACGTGTAGAGTATTTTTGTGTATGCCCGAATAATAAGCACTTGTAGCACTGTACCAGTGGGCTTTCGTCTACCACAGCGATTCTCTGGTAACCCACAAATACTCGTCCCACATTAGTGAGTGATTTCCAGGTTTTAGGGGTAACCTGACATACGATATTTGCAAGTAAGTTGTTTCTATGGCGCTTTCTATATTTGATTTTGATGTTTTCCTCCAATTTTAGATCTTTGTTCTGCTGTTTTAGTGATGCATTGAGGTCCTCCTCCGTAATTCCCTTTATAACGGCCTTGAAGACAACCAACGGGTTTTTCATTGAAACCTCCGATGTTTTAAGTTTTGTATTTTCCTCTAGTTTATTTTTTATTTTTTCAAGATCTTCCCTAGTGTTTGTTTTAATTATTATGCAATCATTAGTACTTTTTCGCATCTCCTTTATCCCCACTCCCATTGATCTCACGTTGATGTTTTTCTTTATAACCCCTTCAATACTATCACATGTTTTGTCTTTATCGTTCTTCTCTCCAGCACGTACAATCAGTGAATGAGTTGGTTGTGAAACCACTTTATTCTTCATATGCGTAACCTCCGCATATGTTTGTGTCGGATGCCGAACTTCAGACAAAATTTGTTCATTCTGCTTCTGTATGTCCACCGTATTTTTCTGGATCATATTGAGTGCCCTCATCAATTCTGACTCCGGAGCAGATCTCAAAAACTCGCATTGATTCTTATAGTATACTGTCAGTGACACCACATCTGCAAGCCTTTTCAGTATTAGGTCTTTTGCTTCTCTTTTTAGATTTCCCGGTGCACTCACAATCCTACCTATTTCCTCCTCAATTTCTTCTGGTGTTCCAACCTGCGGTATACCGGTCTTCCCCTTCACTATTGGGGAATTCTCCCGCGACTGTGGGTTCGATCCGGTCCTCCCAATCTGTCTTTGTATATGCTTGGACATGATAAATGTTAATGTCAATTAAACATTTATATAACCGCACAGCAAATGATGTTTAGGCAGTATGAGTATATGTATAGTTTAAAGTAAGTAGGTATATGTAGTAGGATTGTATACAGAAATTCATATATTTGTCAGGTATATATCAGTAGTATGGTGCAGGTGTACTCTATGTATGATTACTCCTGAGTTTATGCAACCTCAGTAGCAACCGCCCGAAGCTGGGTGGTAGGTGCTGATGATTCTGGTTGTTACATGTATCGCAAATGTCAGTAAAATGAAATCGCAAGTTAAAAACGAATAATATGTACACACAGTTTTGTATTTTAATATGATTATTGATTATATTTAGATGTGTTATTATTTAGAGGCGGCTATCCCTTCCCATACACAAGTACCTACTTTTTTGGGAAGGTAGTGCGTTAAAAAAACTTGTTGATTTGATTTATATGTATGTATGAAATCTCGTACTACTTTTTTGAATAAAAAAAAAATATTTATATATTTATTATCATAATATGTATACAATTCTTTCTTGGTTTTTCGGATGATCCGTGTGTAGAGAACTTGAGCGACGTTTCGACACTCCCACAGAAGAAGACACCAGTAGGAGTGTCGAAACGTCGATCAAGTTTGTCTACACATGGTTCACCCGAAAAACCAAGAAACAATGTCAATCCCACACCGTGAAAACCTTCTATATATACTAGGTATACAATTCTTTCTATTTATACTTTCTTCTCTTTCTAATTTTTTTCCACACTAAAAAGTGGAGTGATTTTTTCTGAAGGCGCTATTTTTTTTTTACCTACCACTTACGGATTACTTAAGGTACAGGTTAATTAAAACCACTTTACGGTCCACTTTAAAAATGGATTCATTATAAAATTTTGTAATTTGGATGTGTTGTATATTTCCAGAGAGAAATAACAATATTTTATACACGAGTTTAATATTATTTAATTCTATTCTATTATTCTTTACGGCTATCCACTCGTCTGCGAGTGATCTCAATTACATACATACATCTTCTTCCCCGTCTATCCTTGATTGGGTCGGGGGCCCAAAGCATCTGTATATCTTCGCCAGAGGCCCCTGTCACTCGCAGCTTCCAGGACCTCTGGCCACTCCAATCACAGTCTCTTCTCGCACAACTTTGTTACCTACCAGCTATTTCGGCCATGCAAATCTGTCAGCCTGTAAGAACAATCAAATCTTCTTCTTCTTCTTCTTCTTACCGTGTCAGTCAGCACACATTAGATTCCCCTCCGCTCCCAGAAAGCCACAACCTCTCCTGCGTCATCGTCGTAATCAAATAAATCCGCAGTTCCAAGTCATAGTTAAAACAAAACCAACAACCAACAATTTTTTGAGCCTAAACTTGGAATCATTGAAAATGCGAAAAATGTGAAAATGTGCAGCGATTGAAAGAAAAACGTTTAATTTAAGTTTTCAATAATTTAAAGGAAGGAATTTATTATAAAATTATAAAACTATAAAATTTACGCACCAGCAGGCACTCCCGCAACATTTTTTTTGTTTATAGTTAGGTTGATACAAAAAATACATAGTAAACTGATTATTCCTAGTATGGAGAAATTTCATCTGACTTTTTATTTTATTTAGCAGTAGGTACCCAGTACCCACATAAATTGGAACACGAATAACCTTTTTATACCTTAATTTTTTACTTTATTGGGGAATTTAAATTGAATCCACAAGCGCGGTGGATAATTCGATCGCTCAATATTTTATTAATATTCTATTTATGTACTTATGTATGTATATTGTATAGTATGCTCTAAGACTAAGACCAAAATTTAATTTGGAAGAAATGAGTTATATATGTTACCGGCCAAACCCGATTTCAGGATAAACTAGTTTGACCTAACTAAGGAAATAATGGTGTTGTATTGAAATTCAATTTGTTAGACGGAAAATATTTATTCAAACATATAAATGTAGGTACTATAATAAAGTATTATTTATTTATTTATACACGGTTATACCATTACAAAAACACATTAACACAAAATAAACAAGCAAGCACATTTGACAGCAGAAGCATGAATTTCAATACAGACATAATGCAGTTGCAGTGCTACCACCGCGAGAACGCAAGTACAAGCGCCCAAAGGCGATTTTTTTACGCGGAGGCATGACTTTGCCAACACACTTCTTATTTAATTAATTATAAGAAAAAATATTGGTCAGAAGTACAAGAACATATACAACTATATCATCACTATACAACGCTATTTAATCATTTGCTTATCATTCAGTATTTTTTTTTTTTTTGTATATATACATGTAACCTTGAGCTATTATATTGTGGTTAGTATTGCCCCGGAACAGGCTATCGCCTAGTGGGGTGATTAAATCCAGTATTTTTTTTTGTTTATATTTTAACTTTCTATAATGCTTTTGGATATTAAATAAATGAAATGAAATGAAATATACAATAAATATCGCAAAATTTAATTTGTTTAAAAAGGAGACGTATTTGAAAAAAAAAGTATTTTCCCACGAGAAGAGTAATTATATAGCTAATGAAAAATAACGAAAAATTGCTTTAATACAAACACGTGTAAGGGGACCTTTATAATAAAACTAAATCATCCATCCATCTTAAGAAAATTGGCGATTTGTAAGAAGCGGTCATATGAAAGTAAATCAAGTTGACACGTGTTTTATCTTACATATATTAATATTAATGATTCTTATCTGTCATGTCAAAGTTGGGTTGATTGACAGAAATCGCCAACAGGCGATAAATCCGCCCTTTGCATGTAAATTAATATGTAATAAAGCTTTTATTTATTTATTTTATTTTTCTATAGAATAGAAGATGATTACACATAACTATACATCGGCATATCGTATTCTTTTCTGGAGATGTGCAGGGACGTAGAGTGAACAAAAATATTATACAGTTAATTTACTTCGCAAATTTTGTTAATACTACCTGCATAATGCACGCAGATACAAGTTACGTGGAATTTGTTGTTTAAAAATCACTATTGTTGTATTCACCTATAGATACTGATGGCTGTATCAAATTCAGTTAAAGATGGAAACCCCCGTAATTCAAATTCGAAGAGAAATAATACTTTTGCTCGCGAGCCGTCTCCCATTCATGGGAAAGGTTTTATTGCCCCTATACAGGTAAAAGAATCCGATATGCCGATGTATATACATAACCTGTATACGCATTATTCGAATCTTGATATTTTGGATAAATGTAAAAACTTTAAATAAAAAAATAGATTGGTAGGTATCTCGCACCATAAAAAGGCGTTTATATTTCAACAGTTTTAAATATAATGAAGTAGTCACAGACTCAAGTACAGAGTGATTCCAAGAGCCTAGCACCCTTAGACATTTTTCTTGGAAACTATTTAGTTTATGATAGGTATGTTGACATTTCTCTTTTCGAGATAATTATCCACGAAAAGTGCTTGACAGGCGGAAATATGATCTTTAAAAGAATGTTTCTTTATAAAAGATCTATACTCACGATATTCTGAATGATCACCCTTCAAGTTACGGGTGCTTAGAATGAATCGGTATACAATATACAAATTATAGGCGTATCATAGGTTATATCGAATAAATTTCTCGTTTCAGAAGGATTCTGAATCTACTCGTATTTACACCGCAACAAGCGAAAATATTAATTCTCGTACAAATCTCGTTTATCGCCATCGCGTGCAAATAGCCTATAAAAAAGTTAATATGTCAAAATCAAATATAGCGAAAATTCATGGCAAATCGAAACTTGATATTGTCGCTAGGTAGAGGTATGTACATGTTATTGACGAAGCACTGAATAAGTAAGGAATCCGTTTTTTGTAGTTGAACTCATATCTATTTTATCAAGTTTGCGAAATACTCATTCATCCCTTTGTTGCCCTGACCATCATAGGTTTATATATACAATATATACATACATACATCTACGTTGAACAGACAAGAGTAAGGACCTCAGGCGTCATAAAACATATTCTGTTTGATTTGGCAAACGTAAAACTAACAGCCTCGCTATGAGTATATAGATAATAGATAAGATCGTTTACAGAGACATTATTGGGTATGGGTGAAATCAAAGTAAGAAGGTCTTAGAAGTGTCCATATGATGAAGCATGCATGTTGCATAGAAAGAATTTTCCAATCTACGGATAAGATCAGGTGTGTGAATTTTTTGGTTTGTAAGTTGTCTCGCTCTGCCCTCTCTGCCTACGTAGCATGAGGGTATAGATAGAAGTTGTCTCTAAGCAGGCACGTGTTTCAATAAAAAACGCATTATTTAGTTTGAATAAAATTTGAATTCACAAGAGTTTCAGAAAATGTTGACGTATAGCTCAGTCATCCTAGGAATCGATGTATGGAGAAGTCGGCAAAATTAATAACAGATTGGACTCTATGCAGTATGATACCCTAGGTTGGGGTGTTTCAGAATATCAGGTCTCCCCCCTCCTCCCCCTGACGCGTCACCCCCCTGCCCCCCCCGAATAGGTCCCCCTATGTGGTTTTCCTCAATTTATCGAAAAACAGCAAGAGATGGAAGAAAACTGTCAACGACGAAAATAGCCCTTAATAAATTCTCTACAAAATGAGTCTGACACATTTTTTGATAGGACTAGTAATTTACCCGCAATAGCCGGTGAAAGTCACGTATTTTTTTGTTGAGAACAAAAAAATATTATACATACTCATATTGTTGAATATTCATAAGTGCTACAAGAAAATGTCCAAAGAATGAAATAATTGCTTTAGTTTTAGCTATAAAATGAGCTAGTTTTTATTTTTGCACGACTCATAGTTTTTGAGTTATTACAAAAAATTACAGGGACAAAAGTCTTTAAAATGGAACTTTTCATACAATTTGTATTGAAATGCTGTGATATTAAAATTTTTAGTATTTTGAGATATAATCCTTTCGACACTTTTGCCAGCCATGTTTCAAAGCCATTATCCCAGTTTTATAGAAGGATTCGTCAAGATCTTTATAGAAGAAACTTTAGTGTAGGTCTGTGTAATATACGACATTAACATCTTTTTACAAACTACACTGATGAACTATTGAGCTGATGAATACAGTATCGTGTATAATAGCCTAGTAACAGATATATTATATTATAAACGGTCGTCTCTTTGGCTAAAAGGTATTGGTAAATAGATACATGACCTTTTCCAGTGAGCTTGTATAATATTTCCCTACCTGATTCACGTGGCCAAGTATCATTCTATACCTATATAACTTTTCTGTTTTATAATTATAGTATAACTATATCCTTGCTACGCGTTATCTATATTTATAAAACAAAGTCCCTTAATTTGTAAGTGTTCGTAAAACTCGCGCATTTTATGATGGATTTCTGTGAAAATTCACATGAAAACTTACAAATCCGCTTTAGGTTTTAAAGTCACCGTTTTTGGAAAAAAAAACTTATTTTAAGAGATATTTAACTTTGAAATCTAAATACGGGGAGAAATAAAACAAGGCGACTATCTTGAAATCTCTATTGAGTTGAATAGGGTCCTTGCATGTTTTTTTTTTATTTTGGTTTTCGGTACATTAACTATAAATTAAGGTTTTCCGAAAATTTGAGATTTTAATTCTCTGTCTTTGTGGATATATTTATAAAATAAAGTCTCATATTCGATTCTAGTGCAAAAACAGGTTTTTGACTGGCCGCCATACTGTGACGTCACTTTCCCCAATTCCTCCATACATAACCCTCAAACAATTATATTTCTTTCTATGAATTTCATCGTGTCATGACGTCACAATCATGTTAAACAATGGCCACTCGTTTCAGAGCACCATAGAAAAACTCGTAAAATTAACATTTTCAATTAATTATTATTATAAATTAACGGTAAATGAAAATTACATAATTTAATTTTATTTGTCATCCTAGTAAGTAGAACTATCGATTTAATATATTTTTTTAACGATAAAAAAAAATGCAAGTACCCTATTGTCTAACCATAGATTATTATGAGTAGACAGGCGATGTCGGATGTCACAGACCATATGTAGATTAAAATTGGTACCAAGCGTAGATCTTTAAAAAAACTTTCTACCTACATTTCATTCTCTACGTTTCTTTCACTTATGTAACGAAGCCTGCGATAATATAGTACAAGCCTACATCCTCGAATTCCATCACCACCATGATTGGTGACGTCACCTTGTATCGTTGACGAACACCTTGTCTCGGTGACAAACTCGGTGAAAAACTACGGAATATTTATATATATTGGACCGAGAATATAGACATGGTCCACAAACGAACAATAGAGATTTCAAGCGCAAACTTAAAGAAATACTAATTTAATTCCAAACGTCTGCAATGTGGATCTGTGTGTGTGAGTGTATGTGTGTGTGTGTGGGTATGTATTTGTGTGTGTTTGTGTGTATGTGTGTGTCTGTGTTTATGTTTCCTCCTTCCGTCGTTCTTTTGTACATTTATTTAATGCTTTCTCTTGATTGGTAATGATACATACATATATGCATAGATAAACTAATTGTTATAAGTTCTTATTTCATCTTTCATCTTATTATCAAAATTATTCTAATATTGTATTGATTTGATTTAATTGGCACAAATCACTCTTTACGGGTGGATTGCCTTAATGAATTAAAAAAAAAAAAAAAAAGTTCTTATGTTTTGTTCCTCTCCAAAGCACGAGCTCTGCTCAATTTTGGAGAGTAGTTTTTTGTGTTATATTGAGTTGTAGTTTCATTTGTTTTTCTTTACAATTTGTAATTTTATACCCAATAAAAAAAATTTAATTTGAATTTTTTCCCATACATTTTCATGGTGTGATCATCGTCAAATGTCAGTTGGGCATAGCCTCTATGAACAAGATGGCGTCTGCCTCGTATGTAATTCAACCATAGACTCAACTCACATTTAAAAATTATTTGTTTGTAGTTGTATGTAGTTGTATAAAGTATTTTTCGGGAGACACCGAGAGATATCATGATGATGAAGGGATCTAAGGGTTGTGTGGGGTCATGGTTGCGGTATCATAATATGACAGGGTGTTGAAAAAGCAATTCAGATCTTAAGTCACATTTTGTCTTGATCAAACTATCGGGAGTCACTGGTCCGTTGCGAAGCACGGTTTATTACACTAGTAATGTATATACAATATACATTACATAGATGGGTAGGGTAGAGTACGTTATATTGTACCGTCTATTAAATCGTACCACCTTAATATTTCCGAAACTATGAATCTTTTTATAAAATAGCAACTCATGTTTATTTGCGACTAACAATAAACTCTCATTGAAGTATTCATTTGCTTTGCTGGTTTAAAAATAAACATGTCATTAGCGAATCATTATTTTTTGTTGACTCGGTGTAAGTTTTGTGGTTGTTATCTAAGGGAATAACACATTGAAAGGTAACTGATGAATTATGTTACTATTATTATTTTAATTCAAAATTTATATACATAGTTTTAAAGAATTAGTTTGATTTGGGCATAAGTTTTGGGGTTAGGATGATATTTGTTGTTTTTCCGCATTTGAGCGAGTTCGTTATATTGTACCTTTAGAAGTCCTCTATATCGTACCATTACGATACATATTATGAAGTTTATACTTAATTAATTAATAATAAATTGCGTTGAACTAGATCAGGGATATTTTAGTAACTTATTTACTGATTATAAATATAACTGATTTTGCATCCAATTTTCTTGTTTTCTACAAAATATATTTTACATAATTTTGTTTGAAATTTGTAGAGAGGTACAATTTAAATACCAGTGGTACGATACCCGTTAGTTAAATCGTACCGCTTTCTACTTTTTTTCAGACGCGTTTTAAATGATGTTATTGTTATTGCTGACATTCTTGAAATAAAAAATAGATAGCCAACTAATTACAATTTCATTTGGTATATTCATATATTTATGATGATATTTGGTTTTAACGAAAAATGACTTTTTGCAAAACCGGTACAATTTAGCCAACTTCCCCCTATAGAAATCCTCTAAAAAAACCTTGAATATTTATTATTCATAAGGTTTTTTAGAACCTACCTTTGTAGTATCTACCTACATGCCGTACCAATATCCCTTGCGGTCAACCAGAAACATTATAGGGTTAATCAGCCATAAGCGATTAGCTGAAATAATACCAAAGAAATTCCTTTTTTATCAATAGTAAAGTAACAAATGCAATAATACATAGGCACTAAATTACATAAAATTTGACAACACAGACGTCACTCTCCAAATACATTCCCAGATGTCGACCAAATATTTAATGTTCTCAAAGGACTTGTTCATTAATATTTTGTAAAGCAGAATAATTTGAGAATAATTTTATTTGGAAAAAGAACAAGATGAAAATTCTGTTTCGGTGAAAATCGGTAAAATTAATTTTTCAATAATTCTTGTATCTTGTAATTTTTTGTATCTAACTAGTACCTACCATTAACTTTTTCTTGTCATGCCTTTCTATTTTTTTCTCGTGAAAGACTGTGAAAGCGTGTATAATGGCGAAAGAAAGCGTAATTAATAAGACGCGTGTATAAAATTAAAAAAAACCCACTTATTCTTACTTCCACTTACGTTAGTAGGAACATAGTGTACGTGTTAATAAGAAACTAATAGACAGAACGATACCTTGTAGCTATACCTAAACACAATACAATCTAAACATTTATTAAACGAGGGTTATCCAGAAAGTAAGAGTATACTGACCTTGTAATTCTTTTTTGAAAAATGGTACTTGAAAAAATAATATAGGGTTTTATTGATGCATATGTAAGCTATTTTTTCACCTAGTCGGCATCCCGATATATGCAGGTTGTGAGCTGTGGCAGAGTTTTTTTAAGCGCTCCTCAAATTATTTTCCCGCCATCTCCTCCTTCCAGTTCAGGACCTCCTGTTCACCTCTTCGTCGGCCGAAAACGTTTTTCCACCCATGAAAGTCTTCAGAGAGGTGTAAAGATGAAAGTATATGAACGCGCGAAGTCAGGGAAATTCGGGCGGTAATTCAAAATGTCCCAACCAAATGAGTCCAAAAGCCCCTTGGTTGTAAAAACTGTGTGCGGGCGGTCGTTCTTGTGAAACATTCACATTCATTCATTCAGTATTCCCTGCCGTTTGTTTTGAATTGCTATTTTGGGCTTTTGTAGGGTCTCACAGAATCCTGATGCATTAATCACCCCCTCCATGGGGCAGAAATTCGGTCAAAATGATCCATTTTCAGTCCCAAAACATAGAGGTGTTTTGCCTTTCGCGGGAAGTAACCGATAGTAGAGCGCATCACCTATTTGGCGGGATTTTTTATCGACATGTCTGACAGAAACCGTCACTACAAGACAAGTTTTCATGCTATAGAGGTCCGCCAGTGCTCGTTGTGTACAGGAGAAATCCAACTACCGCATAGTAATACCAAACTTGGCAAAAAAGAACCCCACGGCCCACAGGCCGTGAGGACAACAATACTCTTACTTTCTGGATGACCCTAGTATTACTACGTCGCTGTCATTTTTTTTAAATTTATCTTGTACAGTCCATGTAGATAGCATCATTTAAAAGGAAAGAGACAAAATTCAACATTGTGTAAAAATGAATGTCGCGAGCAGGCTGTCGCAATTATAAATTAAATTGAACGTTTTTATTAGGTATCTATATTTCAAATTCAGTTGCTGGCTCATACAGATTTATACTCAGACACAACGTGGCCGGCCCACATCAGTCATCTCCACGCAGGGGAACCCAGCCTTATATATCGGTGCATCTACCGCGGACTGCCCGGATTCTGTTCGATGCAGTCCACAATTTGCATGGCTGCTCGAAGCAGGTCGTTTTTTGACATCCAGGAAAGACTCCGAGTTACCGACTCCAAAGTCTCATCTCTCCATTTTACCTGTTTTTAGTGGGAGTCTCCTGCATTTGTAATCAAGGACCGAGTTAGTTGGTAGTGCAGAGATCGTCCAATTCCTGCAGGAATTCCTGGCAGAATCCTGGCTATTAGCCTGGAGAATCAGGGTTTTATTACGTATTGTGTGGTATTGCAATGAATTGAAGGAATTGTTATAACTTAACGTTTTCGTTAAATTATTCAGGTCCACGTCGAGAAATAAAGTTAGTGGTGTATTTAATGGAACTATAGTACAAACATATCAGGTTTCATTTTCAAAGTAATTAAAACTAAATTAATATTAAGTATTATATTATTCCCTAGGCATAAGTAATACACGTATATTCGTAATATTAAATGTCTTTGATATGTGAGGATTGAGGAGTCACACAGTTGGATTCAGAATGATACTTAATAATAATATAATTATAATTTCTATAGCTCATTATACAGGGTGTCCCGTAAATCAACGTCATCCCGTGGAGGGGTGATAGACCAGCTCATAACCTACCAGAAAATCGAAATATGTCCTTACTAAAAATCGCCCATTCTCGAGATATCGGCACTTTTTTGTTTTTCGTGAAATTCGACACCTTTGTTCAGTTTTTCGGTCGCCACGGTCACAAAATTCAATATTCTAAGATTGTAATTTTTGATTCGTAATCCTGAATGATCCAGTTATTAAATTATAATCCAAAATAAAACTGACTATGTCACAATTTTGAAAAAAAGGACATAGTTTCCGGCTTTCGAGTTTTTTGTTGTTTATTAACAAATTTCGACTCCGTTACACTGTAAAAAAATTGTATCACATTAAGCTGACAAATTATATTAAAAAACTTCCTCATTTAATGCAGTTTTTAAAAAGATACAAAACTGGACATGTATCCCTTTCCAAAAAAAGATATTCCTGTTTTACTTCAAAACGAGCTTATTATAAAAAAATAAAATGCAGGATCATGGGTTCTTTGTGTCCAATATTTAGAGAGATAATAGAGGATGAAAAAATAAGAAAAAAAGTATTATAAATGTATGTCCAAAAATACACCGTTTTGGAGTTATGGCCTTTTGAAAATTGAGGAGTACGAAAATTTCTCCTTTGGGATTTTTGACGATAACTTACAAACTACTAACTCGATTTTGACAAAACAAACTAAAAATCATAGCCTATAATATAGGCCTTCGACAATGTTCCCAATTTTTGGCCATTCCTTTAGAATCTAGTGAAAATTCTGTTGAGAAACATGTATTTTTGTGAAATAATGATAACTTTTTCCAGAATTTTTACTAAATTCTAATGGAAAGGCCACAAATTAGGATCTTTATCGACAGCCTATATTATAGGCTATGATTTTTAGTTTGTTTTGTCAAAATCGAGTTAGTATTTTGTAAGTTATCGTCAAAAAACCTAAATGAGAAATTTTCATACTCCTCAATTTTCAAAAGGCCATAACTCCAAAACGGTATATTTTTGGACATACATTTATAATACTTTTTTTTCTTATTTTTGCATCCTCTATTACCTCTCCAAATATTGGACACAAAGAACTCACGATCCTGCATTTTATTTTTTTATAATAAGCTCGTTTTGAAGTAAAACAGGAATATCTTTTTTTGGAAAGGGATACATGTCCAGTTTTGTATCTTTTTAAAAACTGCATTAAATGAGGAAGTTTTTTAATATAATTTGTCAGCTTAATGTGATACAATTTTTTTACAGTGTAACGGAGTCGAAATTTGTTAATAAACAACAAAAAACTCGAAAGCCGGAAATTATGTCCTTTTTATCAAAATTGTGACATAGTCAGTTTTATTTTGGATTATAATTGAATAACTGGATCATTCAGGATTACGAATCAAAAATTACAATCTTAGAATATTGAATTTTGTGACCGTGGCGACCGAAAAACTGAACGAAGGTGTCGAATTTCACGAAAAACAAAAAAGTGCCGATATCTCGAGAATGAGCGATTTTTAGTAAGGACATATTTCGATTTTCTGGTAGGTTATGAGCTGGTCTATCACCCCTCCACGGGATGACGTTGATTTACGGGACACCCTGTAGATACTAATATTTACATAATAATATTAGACTGATTTACATACATTTATACTCGAGACGTGACCGCTAAGAAGTGGGAAAACGTTGGGAGATGGGATGAGAAATGAAGTGATCAGAAAGTTGAAAACCAGTATCGTAACTTTAATGAAAGTGAAGAGGCTAAGACGGTCGGGACATGTTGAAAGGACGAAAGATGCAAGCGCAACCATCCAAAAACGAGTACGCACAACCATGTCGACCAGTCACTTAAGGACGGATATGTTTTGAGTAAAAGGAATCGTAGAATCTACCAGTTAACCCTACGGGAATCTAAACGTAGCGCTCTCTACTTTACAGGCGCGAAGCTACCTAAGAACACGATTCCAATCGAGTTACCTTTTGGTAAAAATGATAGGTATAATAGTGTCTAATCTGACGTAATCCCATAAGAAATATTAGCCCCGGCTTCTCTTCTACAGAAATCCACCCTTCGCCACTGCTACTTTATGTCAATTTATGTGTAAGATATATTCTTTATAAATTATTTTCAACAAATAAGTACTTACAAATTTACTTCAACTGTGTTAAAGAGTAGTTATAAATATCTACTCAATACCCGAAATTTTTCAAATTGTAGGTACTGAAATAAAAATGAACTGAATTTCCAAAGTATTCCAATGAAACATCTCGTCTAATCATGCGAGACCACAGCCCGCAGCTTTAATGATCAGTAAGTTAAGTGCATTATGTTGTTATCTAGCACCTAGCAATAAACACGACGAAATGTTGACCCCGCTCTAAGTAGAAATCAACGTGCTTTATCAGTAGAACTTCCATTGAACTACTGTTGCCCTTGAAGCGAAAAGCTTTTCTACTTAACAATGTTTTGTCTTACCATCTACGAGTATATATTACTAGTTATCAAGTATATTCTTAGTCGTCTCATTTTCAATAAATTGTTTCAAAGAGAAAAAAAGGTGATTTATAATTAATTTATAATATGAGTTCGTTAGGGTAGTGTTTAGAGATCGTCGACCTTAATTAGTGAGATCTCTCGCCCAAGGCAGTCAATATTTGTTGATTAGCAGATGAATCTACAGAAATACTTATTTAATAATACCTATAGACCGAGGAATTGTAGTATATTTGCAGTATATTTTAGAGTATTGTAGTATATTTGCATTTCAAAATTTTCTTAAACCGGGAGACCTTAGATTTCGTTTTTTTTTTAATATTGAACCTTTTTCTTGGGAATAACCGAAAAAGTTTTTTGATTGAAGCGAAATTAACCCCAAAAAATGAAAAAAAAAGCTATTTTTACCATTTTATCATGCGCGATTTTTCATGTGATTTTGAACCTTAATGCCGTGGGAAATTACCGTGACGTCATAGTTGGGTCGGGAGTTTTAAAAGTGGTTCGGTATTTCACCACTAAGCCAAAAATCCCAAACAGGATTAGACTTTACATAGATGTTATACGAGTAATGATAGTACAACGCATAACATATAACATTACCGTGTGTGGTAATTAAAACAACAGCAGGGAATCTATCTAAAAGATAAACATGTAGATCGTAAAAGTTTTTTCATTACATGAGTTCCTATAAATTTATACCTAAGTCATTATACATATGGAAACATAAAACATTGTTTGGTTCTAATACGCGTATCCCAATCATTATAATAAGATAAACCTTCTATCTACAAACAAAAGTTACGTGCACAACAATTACTCTTCTTCTTCCTCGTGATCTATATCAATGCCTGTTGTTGTAGAAAGATTGCAGTCCGATTGGGAAGTGGAGCAACATAGCTATCCTTCTGTCCTTTATCAAGCCGGTAAATTGTGGGAATCCACTGGTAGTATTCTGATACTGTGCATTCTCTCCGCACGATCTTACCGGTACCGGGGCCGTCTCTCCATCTCCGCCTCCATTATTAAATTAAAAAACACCTCATAGCATTTAAACAACTGGAATTAACTGATTCATTTTTTTTCAACGAATTATACTCGACTGATTAATAATTACAATATTTAAGATAAAATTCTCAATTTTAATTTAGTAATCGTA
Source organism: Ceraclea dissimilis (assembly GCA_963576895.1). NCBI lineage: Eukaryota > Metazoa > Arthropoda > Insecta > Trichoptera > Leptoceridae > Ceraclea > Ceraclea dissimilis. The sequence continues at coordinate 16,898,664 of OY756359.1, read as the reverse complement.
AATTATACATAAGGCCGGCTCCACACGCTTGGCAGGAGCTAATAAACTCCGTTCACAAATAAGTGACAACCGTGTGGATGCTTCGCAAGCACTTGCCGCAAAGTTACATCGATTTTGTATTTTGTATTTTTATATGAATATGAATATATGTATCATAATATGGACCTGAGAGGCTTGCACAACCCACCTCCAGATCTGGAATAAAGATATTATTATATTATTATTATATAAAAAGCGACCGTTCACAAACCTACACGAGCCAAGACCAACTCCCCATTCACACGCTTGTGAACTTGTGAACACTTGTCGGGGCTCGGCAAGCGTGTGTCGGGATTACAGTTTTCACTTCATTGATTTATGTAAACCGTTTAATATTAAACATGTCGAAATACATATTTAGTAGGTGCGTAGGCTATGTCAATTGCTTAGTCGAGGCGATAATTCATTTTATTTAAATTATTTCTTATGGAAAATCTACTTGATACTCAACAAGCGCCCTTGAAGTGATTTTATTTCTATGCGACAAAAAAAGTTAAGAAATATAAATCCACTATTAAGCTTTCAAAAATATATTTACTGACTTACAATAGCAATCTGATCTACAAGGTAATACGTGGAGTCTTTAGGAGTTGCCAAAAAAATGTCAGTAGGCATATGAACTAGAAAAGTAATAATATTACATTTGTGAATAGGTACGAGTAGTTAGATAGATTTGCATAGATTCTTCAGCTTATGATTGAGTATTGGATGAAACTGGCATATTCAGATGTAACGGCGGGAATCAAAACTTAGTTTTATTAAAAAATGTAATAAGCAGTACATCAGAAAGCGGCGGGGCACCTGCCATTTTGTAAATTTAAATTCAAATATGTATATTTCTTTCAAAAGTTGTATATTACGAGTACTTATTAAAGAATTTCAATACTCCCACTAGGTCTTGTCTGTGATGTAGTGAGTAAGTGAGTGATGTAAATTGATAGTAAGAAATAATTTATTTAGAACAAAATAATAAATAATGTTAGACATATAATAAGTACCTACTTACGTATAAGGAATTTTGTTTATTCTCGAAACGCAAAAACCTATTTTATCAGGATCAACGCTCAATTCAATTCTGTCATGCGTCAATTTACGAAACATCTTTGTAGACTTTGATGTGTTGAAACGAAATGAAAAATATATTAAATGTAAAAACCTCCGAGTTTTTAGTAAAGCAACAGATTTTTTTTGCGACTACCATCAACTCGTTTGGTAGGTTTATTGGAAATATATATTTCCCTGTCGTTATTTTTTAAACGGATATTTGAAGAAAACAAAATATAATAATAGCATATTGTTCAATCATAATACAATGGAGATGATTTTTAAAAAAAATCAAAAAACTGTAATTGTGAATATTTCGTTATATTCGATAATATTTAAAAACCTATGAATATCAATATTTTTCACAGACATTTGTCAATATAAATTTATTTTTCTTATGTCTGTCTGTCGGCTGTTCGTACCTGCAAGTCAGTCTCTACAAACCATTTCTCATGTACTTTTGATGTGATATTTTATATTTTTTGTCAATGTTTCAGATGTACCTACCTTAACTTACTTATTTTTGTTGCTGCTTGTATTGTACTTGTACAAAACTACTGTTAATGTTAAAGGCTTGCGCCGTAAATAAATAAATTAATAAATAATTATTTCGTTGATTAATTGTGATTTGAAAAAAGTGGTTTTACTAACGCGAACTGTCAATGAATGCTTGTGTTTTTAAAGTATCAGGTAACGATGTGAATTTAAAACTTTGTTGAACAACCTAGTCTTGGTTGATTTAAGATAAATAAATAATAAGACAATGTATTCCAATTCGAGTGAAGATTCGAAGATATTTAAACCAGTGTCACCAATATCAACAGTGACTTTTACTACACAAAATGATGAATCAGATACGTGGAACACAACCTTCTATGAGGCTTTGGACTATACACCGTATTCTCAGAGACCAGAAACCTATATTGTTCCTGTAATATTTGCCATTATTTTCGTTGTTGGAGTTTTGGGTAATGGCACTTTAGTGATTGTCTTCATCAGGCATAGAGCAATGAGGAATATTCCTAACATGTGAGTATTGTTATTGATTTACGAGACGCGATCGTTACAGGTCAGCTATGGACGGCAGCACTTCCATACCCCTCTTTTTTCACTAATTTATGTACATCTTTTTAGTTATTCTGCCATCATTCATTCTCTCACCCTGTCTTACAGTCACAAATCTCTGTAATGGATAATAGCACAATGTCTTACCTGATCTCTCAATTAATTTTTCTTGTTGTAGATATATTCTTTCACTGGCATTAGCAGATCTCTTGGTGATTACTACAAGTCTCCCATTTACATCCACCGTCTACACTGTCGAGTCTTGGCCTTGGGGTGATGCTCTGTGTCGAATATCAGAAACTGTAAAAGACCTCAGCATCGGAGTGTCTGTCTTTACTCTCACAGCTTTGTCAGCAGATAGATTTTTTGCCATAGTAAATCCTCTTAAAAGATGGCATGCTAATGGTAAGTTTATTAAATAATTAAATATCTAGTAAATATAATTCTAGCGATACATTCGCTTTCAGTGGTGGGTTTTGATATGGTAGTATTTTTTTGGATTTTTGCTGAACCTTTGTCTAATTTAAGTAACATATTATGCATAATTAAACACGCCATTGCTTTTTCGCAGTTTCGTTTCCCATTAATTGTATTAAAAACAACAAAATGGATAAGTGATTTGGAACTTATGAAGTCAACACTCACAATGGACTCTTTACACAATGATCAATTTGTTCCTTTTGTAGCCACTGAGATGTACTGAGTACTCGTATCATTCCTCAACCTACACATTCATTAAAGACTGTATTGTCAGCGGTGTTTGAGTTAAGAATCGTTTAACAGTTTATTAGTTTATTTCACAGGGGGTAGTGCCAGAGCGACTCGGGTGACTCTCACAGCCACAGCCCTCATTTGGTTCCTTGCATTCTTGTTTGCTGTCCCAGCAGCTGCAGGGTCATACGTGAGAGTGTTTACTGTCAATCCTACGACACAGGTAATAACTATGTAATTTCTAATATTAATAATTTTCCTTTAACTCTACCTAATTAATAAAATGTTCAATAAATGTCTAGATGACACAGGAGTTCATGCCTTCAACACCTAGGGTTTGGTCCAGAACTTCAGAAGGTTTACTCTATAACGATGATGATTGGCCTACTTTCATGTACTTAATTGATGTTTTTCTGATGATAGTAAATTTCAAATATGTTTATAGCAATAAGTATAATAGTAATGCAATGTCCACTGAAAAAGAAAATCCATTAATTCTGTCTGTACGATAGGTAATTCTTTCATCGTATTTAGAGACCGTCACTCCAGAGTAGGAGAAACTTATGACAAGACGCTGTAAATCCTTATAATCTTGTGAAACACTGTCCTTTTCAATCTACCTAACCTACTACCTACCATTTGAAGATTAATTTATACTGTCCCCCATTACTTAGAAACGGTGTTTGTTTAGGATTCATCTCTGTTATAATTAATCGAAAGACAAACATTTACTCGCACATCAAGAGTATAATGTCAAAATCATACCAGGAAATTAAGTGTATTTATTGTATTCCAGTTTGAAGCTTGTTATCCATTCCCTGAACAGTGGGGCTCCAGATACGCCAGAACAGTAGTTCTAGGAAGGTTTTTAGTATACTACGCCATCCCACTTACGATTATTGGAGTATTCTACGCTCTCATGGCACACCATCTAGTGTTAAGTGTGAAGAATATACCGGGAGAATTACAATTGGCTCGACGACAGGTGACTATGATAAAAATGTCTACTGATTTTAATATTCAAAACACATTTTTTTACCAAGCGAGTTGGTGTTTAATATTTCGCTTCTAACAAAGTTTTTTTTTATTCTAAACAATACCTGACACTGTCTGACTTTTCACGTGTAATTTTATTTTTAAGATATTTTTCAAGATATTTTTATTTTTATTTTCACTTTATTACAAAATAACAACATTTACAATAACAACACTTGAATTACAATCACAAACTGTGTATAATTTTGGATACTGCCCTCCTTAAGCAACCGAATGCTTGTGTGGAGGGCAGTATTATTAAGTTTATCTTTACATATATTATTATTTAAAATAATTTAAAACAGATTTTCACAGCGTAAACACTAAAACCTTAGATTCTATTAAATATTTGTTGTTTGTGTTCTGCATCAGCTATTTATTTAATTATTTATTCAGTAAGAATAATACAAGATTGGTACAAATACTATATGAAGAAACAACATCGCTCTCATTCCAGCAAACTTTAAAAGTAAATACTTCTTACAAGTGCCTACAATCGTGTCAATACTAAGATGTAGCTGTGTCGACCAATATTTTGCCACAAAATGTATGTATAAATAAATTGAAGAAATATAATTCCCTATTACAAATAGCGTAACCCGTAAGTTCGACTACACCATCTGAGCGACGACATGTTTTATTGTTTCGAATCACAAAATTTATACAATGAATTTCATTACGATGAAATGGAGCGGGGATATAAAAATTCAATTAAGTAATAATGTTTTCAGGTAAAAGCAAGAAGAAAAGTTGCTATCATGGTCCTTGCATTCGTGGTTGTCTTTGCGATATGCTTCCTTCCACATCACATCTTTATGCTCTGGTTTTATATATATATATATATCGTATGGCGTTAAGAAGGCAGAGTCAGAGTTTAAGATCGTGGGAGCCCAGGTATTGAAGAGCCTCAGGAGACAGGTTGTGTATGTCCTCGATGGTACCGCTGAACTTGGTGAGTGGACACTCCCTGGTGATGTGGGTGACAGACTCCACCCCTCCACAGGGGCAATATGGGTGCTCCCTTTTGCACCATCTATGGAGGAGGAGGCCGCACCTTCCGTGTCCTGTTCTGATTCTGTTCAGGTTACACCACAAGCGGCGTGGCAAGTGGCTACCAGGTGGCATTGTCGAAGGGTCCCCCACAAGTCCATCGGTGTCTATGCCGCTTTCCCTCCAAACACGTCCCCATTCGGTTTTTGTGTTGTATTCATTCACCATAAGCTCCCTCCCTAGTTTCCAGGAGGGGTGGCGGGACTCAAGGCGGAGTGAGTCCTCACTGGGAATGTCCTGGTGTATTGGAAGGGCCGCATTGTCATAGCATTTTGTCCATTCTCTTATTGTCGTCTCGTTTCGACGGAGCTCTGGGGGGGCTATGCCGCTCAACACTGGGAGCCACTGCAGTGGTGTAGACCTGATTGTGCCACTCACCATGCGCATTGTAACGTTCAGTTGGGTGTCGAGGGCTTTTGTGTGCGCGCTTCCAGTCCATACGGGGGCGCAGTATTCCGCTGCCGAGTATACCAGAGCCAGAGAAGAAGTCCTCAAGGTGTTGACACCAGCTCCCCAGCTCGTCCCTGTGAGCTTTTGGATGATATTGTTGCGAGTTTGTACTTTCGCGGCAGTCCCCTGCAGGTGTTTCTTGTACGTCAGGGACCTGTCTAGAGTGACCCCTAGGTATTTAGGGTTGGGATTGTTATGGAGCCTACACCCATTCAGTATCACATTGAGTTCCCGTTGGGACAGACGGTTGCTCAGGTGGAAGGTTGATACTTCAGTTTTAGACAGGTTTAGTTTTAGCCTCCATTTTGTGAAGTACTGGGTCAGAACTGACAGGTCCTCCTGCAGGGTGTTTTCGCAGGCAGAGAATGAGTTGCTCTGGGTGGTGAGTACAATATCATCCGCGTAAACGAATTTCCTGCTGGTGGTAGAAGGGAGGTCGCTGGTGTAGAGGTTAAAAAGTACCGGTGCAAGCACTGATCCCTGAGGGAGGCCGTTGTTCAGGGTTCTTCCTCTGCTCACTTCGTCTCCTAGGTGAACCCGGAAATGACGGTTGCTGAGCATGTTGTTAAGCAGGGAACCAAGTGCCTTGCAGGGTATTACGCTAAGGAATTTAAGTAACAGCCCGTGTCTCCACACCGTATCGTATGCAGCTGAGAGGTCGATAAATGCTGCTCCAGTTTTTTGTTTCCTCTGGAAACCATTTTCGATATGGGTGGTGAGGGCCATTACCTGGTCGCAGCAGCTTCTTCCGGCTCTGAATCCAGCCTGTTCTATGGGAATGTGAGAGTTTATGATGGGCTCTATTCTGTTTAAGATTAGGCGCTCAAGTAGTTTGTAGCAGACACTAAGCAAAGCAATCGGCCGGTAGCTAGCGGGATCCTCAGGTGGCTTCCCAGGCTTTAACAAGGCTATTGTTTTGGTTCTTTTAAACTCCCTTGGGAGTTTCCCCGTGTCCAGGATGTTGGAGTAGAACCTTGTTAGCCAGGTGATAGTACTCTTTCCACAGAACCTCAGGAATTCCGGAAACACACCATCAGCGCCCGCAGCTTTGCCCGCTTTTAGGGATTGGATGGCTGAGGTTACTTCCGATTCAGTGAATGGGTCAGCCAATTCCGACCGACTCTGGGCTGCTTGCTGTGCCGCACGGAGCTGCTCTTTAACACTTCGCTGGAAGTTCTTATCTCCAGGTGCCCTACCATTTTCAACGATTTTGTTAGCCACGTGATTCGCTGAGATCCTCGCGACACGGTCTGGTGGGGTGCTGTCACCCAGTTTTCGGAGTAGGGACCATGCCTTGTGACTTGAATGTTTGAAGTCTAGGCTTTCGACCAGACCGGTCCATTTATGTTTGCGTGCGCTGTCGAGGGATTCCAGCAACTCCTCGGCCACTGACTGATTCTCAGTCTCCAGGAAGCTTCGGTAGAGACTCTCACATTCCTCATTCCAGCCCGGGATGTAAGTTTTACGGTAGCCTCTCGGAATGGATTTCTTGGCAGCTTCTACAGCTGCTGTCATGAATTTACTGTAGTTCGAGGGCAGAGGGTCAATGGCAGTTATGCCCTCATCCAGGCAGGTGGCAAACACCTCCCACTCGGCCTTTTGGAAATTCCAGCGTGGCACTTGTGCGCTGTTCACAATCGGGACGGAGTGCCCTATTGTTGCCACAACAGGCCTGTGCTGGCTGCGGGGAAAGTTTTTTAGAACCTCACGAATGACAGGTTGAGGTTTACCGCTATCGTCAGTTGTTGCCAGACACAGGTCGGGGTTGTAATCTCTGTTCCATCTTGCCGAGCGAAAGGTGCCCCTGTCCTTTGCATTGAAAATGAGACGCAGGTTTTCAGTCTCCATCCATTCCGAGAGTGCTTCACCATTGTGGTCCGTCTCGCCATATCCCCAGTCGGTGTGGTGGCTGTTAAAGTCCCCCATGATGATGGATGGGTGTGGATGGTCTGTTGGAATGACAGGAGATGGCCAGGGGACTGTGGGTGGTTTGTAAATGTTGACAATAGTCAACTCCCCTAGTTTAGTAGAAATGGTGGACACATTTTCTGTTTCGGAACAGAATTCCAGAGTCCAGACAAGACCATCTCGTATGTAGGTGGCCACACCATGTTTGGGGTGGTAGACGGCACCAGCCAACTTAAATCCCGGGATTGCGCCTCGCGAAGCCAGTTGTTGTTCGTCCGCGGTGTGTGTCTCCTGAAGCAGTATCACATCAATCCTGAGCTCCTGTGTCATTTTGGTAAGAAATTCAGATTTAGATTTGCTGATGCCTTCGATGTTTAATTGGAGAATTCGGACCCTCTTTCCGAGGTCTCTCGTCCGATAGCCCTGAGAAGGGCTGTTTACTCGTTTTTTCCGGCTCATTTTAGTTCACAGTAAGTAAGTTTTTCACGATTCTCTCTCTTTTCTCTTCTCTTTCGCCGTCTTGACAGAACTTTAGCCGTACAATGTACGTTGCCCTGGGTGCACCGCGTGGAGGCGTTCTGTCTTTGCACCCCGGTTGGTTTTATTCTGGTTTTATTACAGGTGAGTAATAAGCATCATTCTTGTTTCAAAGAGTCAATTAGGTATATTAGATATGCATGACTAATTGAGAGTATTTCATTCTAATCAAATCGTATTGCTTGATATGTGAGAACCAGATTTTATAACTAAAGGTGATAACGAAATAAACATTTTTCTATACTTAATTCATTATTTAATTGCTCCTTTGAATACTAAGTCATAATTATACGAGATATTCATTACAGTAGGCAACCTAAGCTTTTTCTTAACTCCCTTTTATTGACTCCCCTTAAAGCAAGCAGACAGCTCGACTATAAACTAAATTAATAGGTAGTCTCAAGAATAGTTTCTCGCAGAATTAAATACACATTTAGGATACCAAGAATAAGATTGAAAATTTACATTTTGTATGGATAATTGCCTTCCACTCATTATAAACTGAATTACTAAGTGATACCCAAATTCTACAAAACTGTCTCAAGGTTTTTCATGAGCCCGCAATGAAGATGCGAGTAATTAAAATCTCAGTTTTTTTTTAATTTTTTTATTTACATTTCTACTTTCAGGGTTTAACTCATTATTCTAGATTATTGATCCTCCGTTACATAGATCACCCGCTCACGAGTGGATTGCTAAGGTAGTGATAGAATAGAATAGATCTACATCCAATATAAATCGTACATCGCAATCTTACTTTAGTGAATTTGATATTAGGTATTCTGTAAAATTAATTGTATTTAATATCTAGTGAGATCTAAAGTAAAGTAAATACATAACGACTTTTTATAATAAACCTATGTGATATGATGATTCCATCATGAATATTAATTGCCTATCTTGTTTCCGTTTCACTCGTGAAAATGTTATCTTCCTGGTTTTATAATTTTCGTTAAAAAAATTTGATTGATAGTCCTTAGCACTTTACAGACGAGGCGCGAGGGTTTGTCAGCCGAAACAATTCAGTCATGTAATTGAACCCCCTCACTAACGGCTTAGGCGCTAGAGCGCATTGATGTCATTTATCATGTACATTGGAAGCAATTTAACATTATTTTAATTGGATAAACAACGATTAAAAAATATTTAATTCTACTGAAGATATTTGATACAAAAAGTGAGGGTTGACACATTTATATTTTAAAGTGTGCTATACTTTTTAATAATGACGCGTTCTTAGAATTTAAGAAAAACTCAGCAGAAACCGAAGTTCTGTTTTTCATCCATACCTATCTCGGAAACTAGAAACTCTAGAGATAAGAATTGTGCTATGTATTAATCGTAATAAACATATACGAGCACGTATACATCTACAGGAGAAATTTCTCTAGGATGTACCTATAAATATCCGACAACAAAAGCGATGCGTATAAAAATTGTTGGAAAATTTCAAAGTAAATATTTTTATAGACATATAATTTGAGGACATTTCAAGGATAATATCTTTTTTAAATTTGAATGTCGACTGTTGTATCTACCGATTAAAAACGTGTATTTGTACATCTTAGAAGAAACAGACTATTCTCTGAAATTATTGAGGAGTATTCACTAAATTATTGTTTATTGTTTATTGTTGTTTATCGTCCTTAGACCCTATATCGGGCACTTGGACTCGTCAGTTTTACATAATCAAATTTATAACAATTGAAGCAATAGAGTATTGTTCTGTTTTTGTATTCTACATATTAGATATCGCAAGAGAATAATTAACACCTTCAAAAACATTACACTCACGTATTTCCTTTGAATTTGAATCTAAATCTTATTTTGTTTGTATCGAGTAACGAAGATTAAGAAAAAGCTCTATTTAAGAGTACGCATACCGACATTTCAAAAATTTCTAAAAACGGGAGACCTTATATCTCGGCAACCATTACTAATATGCTTTGGAACAAAATAGGATAGGTGCATTGAACCATTATTTATCTAGAGCATGACCTTAAAATATTTTATACACAGATTATCAATTGTACTGATAATATGCATTAAAATCTAAGGCATAATCATAAAAGTTTTTTGATAGACACAAAATTAAGCCCAAAAAATGGAAAAAAACGCTATTTTTAACATTTTATCATGCGATTGTTCACGCGATTTTGAACCTTAATGCCGTGGGAAATGACTATGACGTCATTCTTGGTGCCAAGCCCTTAATACTTACTTTTGTTTTACAATTTCAGTCCTAACGCTGATGAAGAATACAACGCTTTCTGGCATGGATTCAGGATAGTTGGATTTTGTCTCACCTTCATGAACAGTTGCGTTAACCCCTTAGCCTTGTACTGCGTCAGTGGGACATTCAGACAACATTTCAACAGGTAAACGATTTGCATACTTAATTTTACAATTTATGTCGGAATCACAGTACCTATAGGTATAAAAACAATATTAAACTTTTATTAGTATATCTCAAAAACATTCCCGCGAATTCAACATTCAAAATTACGCAGTAAAATAATAGGATTTTTCAAGTTTTTTGCAGATGATTTCGCTTTATTCAAAAATTAAATAAGTACCTAGTACGTACGTAGTAATAAGTACATAGTTCAATAGACTTAAACGGATCACTACGAAAAAGATTTGTCTCTCCGACTTTCGCAGAAGAATTTATTTCTTTGAAATAAAACATCTGAGGCATTAAAAAATATCGGCTATCTATAAAATATATTATGAAAGATCCGTTACTGGAGGAAGGTTGAATCTATTTACCTTATTTTTTCACAAAGCATATATAGTAAGATTCAAGATATTTGTTCCGAAAAAATACTCGTTTGGTGACGCCCACTTCTTTAATTAATTCTGATTATGTGTACAGCGGCCATTATGTCTAACTGCTTTTATTTGTTTTTTCTTCCTTTCTGTTAATTTACTTTATCTCCGCAATACATTGGCAAATTGACATTTCAAAAATTTCTCAAAATGGGAGACCTTATAGATCTCGACAACCTTACTAAACATGCTTTGGAAAAAATAAAGTAGATACATTTTTAACCTTTATCCAGGGAATGACCGTAAAGGATTTATTATACCTTGTATAGATTTCTCAAAAAAAAAACACCTCTGATCGTTTTTCCGAAAGATAGCAACTCGTTTCCCGAAAGTCACGGAGAATTTTTTTTTCAATGAAATCTAGGGAATGATCGTACAATTTTGTTGTTTAAAGCGAATTTAACCCCAAAAAAACGGAATAAATTATATTTTACCATTTTATCATGCGATTGTTCATGCTATTTTGACTCTTAATTCCGCGAGAAATGGCAGTGACGTCATAGTTGGGTCGCGAGCTTTAAATCTCCAATCCAGGTTCAGTTCTGTGAACTATGTATATAGGAAGGTTTCATTACAATATATACTGTATTATCGTAGCTCTACATAACTCAATCGACGGCTGACCAGATCCATTTCCATGTTGTTAGTTCTTCGGGTTTCACTGCGATCGAGTGGTTGGGTAACCGAGCTTTCGGCAGCGGTACTACTGCCATCAGCAGTGAAAGCCGAAGAACTAACGACATGGAAATGGATTCATCACACTGCGAAAGCCTACAAAATTAGTTGACCATATATTGCTATTCAACAAGCTACATGCTTTGAATATCTAAAATTTTGTACTGGGTTTAATGTTGTTTGCTTTTCTTTGAAAATAATTATGGAAAAACTGTAAATATTATGAGAGTAAAAATATGTAAGCGTGGGTAGGTAGGTACTAGGTACACACAGTACAAAGATGGATAAAATTATAGGTACCTACCTACAAGCAATACGTCGTATCAGTATAATGTCATTACAACAAACGAACTCTCCGCAGTACAAAATAATAAGCATGGCAAATTTAATAATATTTGCGAAAGCTTAGCTTCCTTTCAACATCAAAGGTTACCTGATGGTACTTACGTACAACCATTATAAAAAACAAATGGATAAGTACCTACCCTGAAATAGATTCTTGTTTATTACCGAAAAATATTTATAACTACGAGAAACGGGATGGTGTTTCAAGGAAAAAAACGAAGTAGGTATAGAATTTTTTTGTGAGCAAATAAGTTGTAACTCTATGTATTTGGGTATAGGTATACATTTACGCTATCCATTCATATTATCGTCACTTAATATTCCTTATAGTCTTCTCTCCGCTCTCCCGTTGGCTAAATAGACATTTGCTTGACAACATGACACATTAGATACAAAAAAGTTTATTACATTACAGCGACTATTGATGGAGCAATTCTATCCATCAAAAACATATAGTGTAACATACTTAGATAATAAATTATGTGACACAGTAGTAGGCATAATGTTTTCAATATATCGCGAAAAGTACGATTATGTATGTATGTCAGGTATCGCATTAAGTACCAATCTGTTTAAATCGGAGTCAGATGACACGAGATTAAAATCAGTCGAACTGCATTCAACTAGAATCCGACGTAACATTTGGTTTCAAACCATGTTATCGAAGTGTGGAACATATTGCCTGCTGATATTGTTGATTTTCTAAGTGTGAACAAGTATTTGACAGACAATTAATTGATTGTCAAGCTAGATATGGGCAATGGGAATATCAGCTGAAAACCGCTCCTTCATTAGCAATAATAATAAGAATAATCCAAAGGAAAGCTGCTAGAATTAATATTCGGAACTATTTTCCCACTCCCATATCCACCACACCCTCCAAGTATATTATACTCGTAGATACCTAATGGACGTAGGCAGGCCCGTCAGAATTACACATGGTCATGTGGTAAAAGCTATCGTCGAACGATGTCAATTCAAGTTTTCATGAAAACGCACAATTCAAAGGCACTACTCTTTTATTCATGGGTGGATATTTTAAGAAAATAAAACGAGTATTCTCTCTTCCGATACGTAAGTACTTACCTGCCTAATGTTTAGGTGAATAGGTGTGTGATATATACATAGGAAATATAATGAATTTTTAATGGGTGATTCAAGTAAAAATCGCTTCTTTATCAAAATATGTGCTAGTGTGGGAGTGTAAGCGCAAAACCTTAGAGACAGTAACCTTAGAGACAAAATAGAATTTAAAAAGACACAAAGTTTCAGCAGATGAGACCAGGGGGCTTACATTTGCGCATCGCCTTCAAATCTATTAATTGAGTTTTAAGACTCGCAACCCAACTATGACGTCACGGTCATTTTCCACGACATTATGGTTCAAAATCGCATGAATAATCTATCTATCTATACCCTCACGCCACATCCCTTGCAGGGTAGGCAGAGAGGACAGAGCGCCAGACAGCCCTATCCTTACACACACTCCTAGCTTCCGTCACATTCATGCAGTTAGTCATACACGCTCTCCGATTCCTTTTACTCAAAACGCGTCCAACCTTGAGGATCTGGTCGACATGATCGGACCAGGTCAGTCTCGGACGGCCGCGCTTTCTCACCCCTCTTCGCTCATTCAGATATATCTTTTTTGTCATCCTGTCATCATTCATTCTCTCAACATGCCCAAACCATCTTAGTTTGTTTACTTTCATTCTTGTCACTACACCAGTCTTGCAGTCACTCATTTCCCTAATAACCTCATTCCTTATCTTATCTCTCAGCGTTTTCCCGCACATTCTTCTTAATGACCTCATTTCTACTGCATTCAACCCTGAATTTGAAAATATTCTGGAAGGAAGTAAAAAGAAAGAGATCTGGAAGTGAGAAAAACAGTATGAATTGCATCAAAGATAAGAATGGTGATTTAGTGATGAATGGAGAAGAAGTTGTTGAAAGATGGAAAGAATACTTCGAAGAATTGTATGAAAGTGGTACTAGTACAAACCAGACGAATGTAGCAGATAGTATGAATGTAAATATTGCTGAGGACGAGGAAATACGTATGAATGAAGTTGTGCTTGCATTGAAAAAAGCAAAGAATGGTAAAGCTGCGGGACATGACTGTGTGGCCATAGAGTTCATCAAGCAAGGTGGCCCGAAGATTCTCGAGTGGTGCCTGAGGCTCTTCAACTTGTGCTGGGAGAGTGGCTGCACTCCTGAGGATTGGAGGAGGGCAGTCATCTGCCCTTTGTACAAGGGGAAAGGCTCAAGGTTGGAATGCGGCAGTTATCGGGCTATCAGTTTGCTGAGCTCTGTGGGCAAACTGTATGGAAAGATATTGATTGAAAGAGTAAGAAAAGTGACTGAAAGTAAAGTATGGGATGTGCAGGGTGCTTTCATGAGTGGCAGGGGGTGCACCGATCAGATCTTCTCCCTACGGATGGTCGTGGAGAAGCTTCTGGCTAAACACCAGAGGCTCTTCTGCGCGTTCGTGGATCTGGAGAAGGCATACGATCGTGTGGACCGAGAAAGACTGTGGCGTGTACTGTCGGAATATGGGGTGAGCGACCGACTGATTGGCGCAATCGCGTCTCTATATACGGAGAGCTCTGCTTGTGTCAGGGTGAATGCTGCGTTGTCGCAGTGGTTCACTCTCACAAAAGGGGTTAAACAGGGTTGCGTCATGTCGCCTTGGTTGTTCAACCTGTTCTTCGACTACTGCATGCGTCCTCTGAATGAGCTGAATGTTGGTGTGGACCTAAATGGAGTGAAAGTATGTGCGTTAATGTTTGCAGATGATTTAGTGTTGATGGCTGATGATGAATGTGAGTTACAACGGATAGTATCCTGTGTGTACGAAAGCTGCGATATGAATGGTATGAAAATGAATGTAAATAAAACGAAAGTATTAGTGTTCGAAAGAGAGGAAATAAGGACAAATTGTGTGATAAAGGTTGGTAATGACTGTCTGGAGCAAGTGGATGAGTATGTATATCTGGGAAGTTTGTTTACTAGAGATGGACGCTGTGATGGAGACATTGAAAGAAGGAAGCTGGCCGGTACTAGGACGAATGGTGCGCTCGGTCCGATTGTTAGTAGTAGCAATGTGTCTATGAAAGCAAAAGTGCTAGTGCACAATGCTGTCTTGGTGCCGACCCTGATGTATGCTAGTGAGACGTGGACGTGGATGAAGAAGGATGAATCGCATGAATAATCTTACGATAAAATGGAAAAATAGCGTTATTTCAATTTTTGGGGTTTTTCGCTTCAATTAAAAAACTTCTACGGTTATTAACTTTTTATTGCTGTCTTTCGGAAGAAAGATCAACGGTGCTTTTCAAATGTTTTTTGAGAAATCTATACAAGATATAAAAATATTTAACGGTTGTTGTTCCCTAGACAGAGGTTCAATATATCCACTCTATTTTTTCCAAAGCATATTTCGTAAGGTTGTCGAGATCTAAGGTCACATGCCTACTGGAAATGTCAATATGCCTACTTTTAAGCGGGATCGCATTTTCTGTACCTAGAATAAAAATTGGAAAGTAATTCAATAAAGCGAAGATACTTGCATAAAGAAGCTCTAAGTACTTATTATTATCAGTCTACATAAAGTCACAAAGCAGTCACACTATATCATACAATGACATTTATTGCTTCAACACAATATATCGTTTATGGGTGCCTACTTTACCAATTGGTGACCGTTCCAGCTTGCTCCAGACTCTCAGTCGACCTTACTTGCGGTCACAATGTGGTTTATAGTCGGCCAGATCGTCAATATTTAGTTGATCGTTTTCATCATAACCTATTAAGAATGTGCATACCGACATTTCAAAAATTTCTAAAAACGGGAGACCTTCTATCTCGACAACCGTTGCTAAATATGCTTTGGAACAGAATAGGGTAGATACATTGAACATTTATCTAGGGAATAACCGTAAAAGATTTTTTACATCTTGAATAGATTTCTCAAAAAAAATGTGAAAAACACCTCTGATCTTTTTTCCGAAAGACGGAAACTCGTTTCCCGAAAGTTGCGGAGTAAATTTTTTTTGTACTGATAATATACATTAAAATCTAGGGAATAACAGAAAAAAATTTTTGATAGACGCAAAATTAACCCGAAAAAATGGAAAAAACTCTATTTTTACCATTTTATTATGCGATTGTTCACACGATTTTGAAACTTAATGCCGTGGGAAATGACTGTGACGTCATTCTTGGTGCCAAGTTAATTCTATTACTTCAAAAGCATAAAAAATATTATGTGATGCCAGGATCAGAATTATATCAAGTAGTTTCCATACTCAAAGGTGCCAACCGTAGATTTTTGAAAATTATGTATTTTCATTCCATGTGCCAACCGATTTCGTACGTACGTAGGTAGGTACTGGGTAGGCACTACCTACACCTACATACCGAACAATGAAAATTTCAATAATATGCGGGTGTTCAGACTTTAGTGTAGGTGGGTATTTACTATTTAAATGTAAATTTAGTTTATACAAAGACACAGAGGGACGTAGGTAATGTTATAATGTAACAACCTAATAGTTTGTGATTATACGAGTACATGTAGGTAAGTACCTACATAGTATATAATCAATTAACTTGTATAATAGATATTTTGTAATTTGATTACAATACCTGAAATACATACGCAGATTCATATTAGGTATGTATTCATTCATATTTAATAATCTTACACATAATCAAAGTACTATGCACAGTTTGCACATTCATTGGGAAGGTTGTGGAGTTGTGGGTAGAAATCAGTATGACAATAATTATAAGGAATGTTGTCTGGTTTTCCATAATAATTTGTTTTCGACGCCTTTGAAATAGAATAATTATTTTAACTTGTATTTACCTGCTTATACTACTAAGTACATCAAGACCTCATTAATTTTACATATTAATTATTTCGAATATATTAGTGTTACATTTCAGCATACTTAAAACAAAATTAGTGAAGGAATTATGAACATAGATTTATTTATGCTGGACTAAATAATCACATTACGAAATATTCAGACATCTCACGTATCATTAATTCTTCATTGAATATACCTACGTCACGTCCTACGAATCGGAAATATTAATGACTGTATAGAAAACATTTATCTACTATCTACTGAAATTTATCTACTGCGACGATATGGTTACAAATGAATAGGGTAAATGGGCAAATAATGGAGCCATCATTCTTATTTAAACTTTTCTCTGAAGGAAAATAAGATTAACCAAAGCCACTAATAAGTTGGGTTTTACTTTCTTTAAGTACCCTTTCTTAGATTTCTTTGAAAGATTTTAAATTTGCAATACTTTTTTATTATGCATTCCTGGGGGTGAGGTGGTTTAACGTGCTGGATAGTGAGCTGAGGGCTATTACTGATCCGAAATCATTCAAAATAAAGATGAAAAAGGTGATCTGTGAAAGGTATAGAGAGAGAGATTTGAATTGAATGAAAGATGATAGCATGAATCCAATTTATTAATGAATTTGTTGTTATTTTTTTCTTTTATAATTTGTTTTTGATCTGTCTTGTTGTCTTGTTGTTGATGTTGTATGTTGAAATCGATGAAAACTCCGGAACTCCCTTCCAATACACGAGGTCTCCTCACATTGGAGGGTAGTATGGAAAATTGTAAATATTGTAATTAGTTTTTATATGTATGTATTAAATGTAAGATATTAGTTACTAATAAATTTATTTGAATTTGAATTTATTTTGTTTGGAGTTTATAGAGAGGTCCTTTTTTTAATCAGGCAGTCCATCCTTACTGGGTAATCTGTGTAGAGAGGTACTTTTATTCACATGACTAACACGAAATACGTCATACGACTAATTAAATAATACGTCCTTACGTCCGTCGTCCACATCGCTCTGATTTTTATTTAATGGTAAATACTGTTATATTATATCCCTATTTGACATTGATCTCCCAACACTGATGATACATATTATATGGCTATCCAGCCCGATGAGTAATATCTAGATGACCCCTTGCCACCTGTAATTGGATAGGCACAACATCAAAAACGCGGTGCTGGTGGTTCATTTCTTCAAATAATAATAGCTGACCCTTTAAAATTGCTTGAAGACCTTTTGAAGTGTGTAACTGATATTATATTGTATCAAACGTATAACGAGGTACCTTCCATCATTATACGAGTCGGTGTAATCAAATAAGAAAACTTTTCACCCTCAGTTACACTTTGACATCACCTACATAATAATCATCTAAACACAACATTATTTTCACCATGCTTTGAATGTTTCAGATACCTTCTCTGTTGGGTTCGCTCCCGCACTACAAACAAACGAGACTGTAAAGCGACGTCCATGTCTATTTCCGTAGCTTATAAACATAATACCACCACTTTTCGAGGGATGGCGCTGAATGATTTTAAAAGGTAAATTTAATTTTATAAAGTTATATACTTACTTACTAACTTCGGTAGAGTTTTGATCACCAGAAAATGGATCTCCAAGCCTTCCTGTCTGACACTTAATACCCTCAGATCTCGGGTAATATTGTCCATCAATATCTGTCTAGGTCTACCCAAAGGTCTCCTGCCCACAATTTTATTTTGCAGGAGATTTTTGTGGCCCTGTCTTCTCCCGATCTCACGACATGTCCGATCCAGGCCAATCTTCTGGACCTGATGTTGCATAGCACAAAAGTTATTTTGTATAATAAGTTGCCTGCCATAGTTATTCAGTTAGTAGGGAATATTTGAAGACTAAGGGGGAAAAATAAGGAATGTCAATAAGAAACCAAAATTAAAGTATTAATGCCGTCTAGTGGTAAAATTGCCAAATCAACAAAAGTCATTGTCACCGACTATGATGGTTTTATTGGTTGTTTGTACAATCATGAGGGTCCGCGCGCAATTGCAAAAACCGTCGATGTCACTGAAATGTCAATATTCCTAGTAAGTAACAGTACCTATGGTAGGAAAAAGCATGCCAGTGACACTTAAAAATTAAATGTTGATTTACGCAAATATGTCTTTGATTGACATTCCTTGTTTTTCCCTGTAGTTTTCATTCACTCACATAAGATGATTATTTTTTCAGAGAACAACAAAATCAACGGAATGGACGTTTTGAAGAGCCGAAGTGTTCATCCAGCAATATATGAGGTCCATTCTTCAGCTGGCAGGAATATGATTAATAATTCCTCTGCCAATTTATTTACGTCGGTCTCTGAATACATATTTTATTTTCCTCTACTATTTGTCAATTTTTTGTCAACGAGTCTAGTCATGGATTTCACTAACTTCTAAGGTGAGTAGTAGCGGAGATAGGAGCCACTTATCAATATTTTTCATACAAAATTTGTGCTAGGTGGGTCCTATCTCCGGTATTCCTCACTCAATAAATTGGTAAAATCCAGCAATCCAGAAGCCATGTACAAAGATTACTACTTACTACAAAACATTGTGGACCGCCATATTTATTCATCCAATACTTTTTTCCTACTTGTTATGTGACGTCCTACCAATAGTCCAAAGACGCATTTAGGTTCAAAACCGCATGATAAAATGGGTAATATGTATAGCGTTTTTTTTCATTTTTTGGAGTTAATTTCGTTTATCTCCGAAATTTACAACATATCTATTATCAATACAAAAAAAAATCTCCGCATCTTTCGGGAGATGTGTTGCTGTCTTTCGGAAAAAAATATCAGTGGTGTTTTTCTTAGAGGAGCTTAAATGTTAAAATTAGGTAATGTTAGTTAATGGTTAAAATTTAATCCGAATTTGTACTAGTAAGATATCATCATAAGTAATGAAATATATGTTATATATTGGTACCTATATAGACCACTCGCAGACGAGTTACATGCGTAACAGAATATGAAGAATTCTTCTCCACTCAGGGATCAATAGTATAAATGATATATGAGTACAAACACAATAAACGAAATGAATTTTTGTGGATTTGAAACTAAATATTTCTAGTCTTTTGTTTTACCTTATACGAACATTTATTTTGTATATAGGTAGAAATAATAATTGTTAAATAATAATATGATGCGAAACATGTTACAGGGATGTTATACATATGTACTTAGTTATATACAAAACAAATTATAGATATTAATGTCACACGTTAGTTATATACCTACATTATTTAATCCATTTGAATTTTGTATATTAAGTAACTAAGGTAGCTATATTGAAAAACATTATTATTAAGTAAATGAATGTATTGTAATAATATTAATTAAAACAGCATTATCATTGAATTTACTACAGCTGGAAGAAATGGCAGAACTGCGATATCTTTGGCCTACTTATAATTTTTGATGTGTATTTTAAAAACTGTTTTGTATATTGCACTTGAACAATAAAAATGAAGTATGTTTATTATGTTGTTTTTTTTATATATATAGGTATAGGTGCCCCAGCATACAGTATTTCATTAAAATTAATTTGATTAAATGTGTCAAAATAGTTTCATATATTTTTTGCCTCACAACCAGTAAAATATCTAATTTTAACCTAATAGCTTACGTGTATTATACATTTAAAATTATTGGTGCTTCAGATTGAAAAACATTATGAATTAGAGTACGGTTTTTAGCTTTTATCCTATAGACCAAATACGTAAGCTTTTGATACTCCTAGTTATATGCAATTTCTATAGCGCGAAACATTGGATTTTCTAGATAATGTAACATTTTTTGTATCAATTTAAATAATTGTACTATGTCTGTCTGTCGGTCCATCTGTGCGCAGCGCGCGACGAAAATAAATAGTACCGTGATTATTATGCAAACTAACGGATCGAATCTATGAAATTTTGAAAATGTTCTCTACACTAGCGCTTTACATCGGACGAAAAGTGTTGGTTCAACAATACGTTTGACGTAATGTGAATTCAAACTTTTTGAAATTTCGAATTATTGGTACTTGGTGAATACAGTAACTTATAGGTAGGTACGTACCTACTTGATACAGAATGCATCGAGTTTTTCGAATCATACCTACATACTATATATATAGTAGGTACGTATAGCCAAATGGAATGAAAACAGTTTTGAATAGGTACTATCAGTTGGTTCGTATGATTTTGAAACAATCAAGTACTACATACATACCTACCTACCTATTATATTAATTATTGATAGAGTCATTCAAATCATAATTACTGTAGGTATAATATAGTATAGGTACGTATGTAAAATTAGTATGGAAAGTAGGTAAGACCCTATATTTTTTCACACCAAATAGCGACCAATTCTCCACACCTCTTACCGAAAAGACGGTAATGTTACCTTAGATTATTTTTAGTGTTTATTTTTTTAACGTGCCCAAACCAGAAGACTATCAGACCGATCTTCAATACTGTGCGAAGTGCACAGCACATGGAGTGGATATGTATCAAATACATCCTATATAGTGAATGTGAAGGGACATAACGATTCACGACAACGAATTAGGGGATTCAAAGTAATCCATATACCTACTATATTCCAGTTCGCCAACTGTAAGAAGATGTTGGCTACGAAAAGTTTCGCATGGTCCTATATTCGGCATGTTCCAATAATACAAGACACACAGGGTTACCCATGCTCAGGAACCCCCTTGCTCTTTACGATACATTGTTCCTATTACAATGACATCAGAACATTGTCAGGGCAGCATTATCAACAGCAATAGCAGGGGCATGGGAAAAGACTGAACCTTGTGATTTCCCTGATGTGTTCCTTCGATTAACTTTAAAGACCGTGGTAGAGTGGCAGTATGAGTATGGGAATGACACAGGTAAAGAGGAGTCTTGTGGCTTTCACGGGTGGGTACCAACTAAGAAAGTCGACGATGTGAATCTGGTTCTACGACTTTCTTGACGATATTGGAAAGACGGGGAAAAGACGGAGCCTTGTGATTTTCCTGTGTTCTCTCGAAGAATTTTGAAGGGTGGAGTAGTAATAGTGGTTACACAAAAACATATTAAACCAACCTCCGTGAATTCACGGGTAGGTACCCACTAGTGTGTAAATAATTTAGTTTTAGTTTATTTTTTTTCCATTTGTTCAGTTACTTCATCTTGATTTTTTGCAGTAGTTATTCCAGGTGATTATTTGACAGTTCCACAAAACTAATTACCAGGAATCGTGTCCCGAATTTTCATTAATTTTTTTATACCATATTTTACTTATTTTGTAGAAGAATACGAGTACCACAAAAAATCACCTCTTCTAATTATAAATATTTCATAAATCGAGGTGGAAAGTATTATTTTTTTTTAGGTATACGTATGACAATATTTCACACAGGTATTATAAAATGTATAAGATAACACCACAGTATAATGTCACGTTATTTTTATTATAATTCAGTACCTATATAATGAATCAGCAATTAAATTTACAAATGATAAGCGTTATATGATTAATAATACCAGGGAAAAGTATATTCCATTAAAATATTTAAGTGGTTCTTACAACACCATTATATAAAAAAATATATACGACCACAACAATATTATTATATGGTAAAATGTAACACTTTCATTGCAGCGTAGAATGTAACTTGTTTGTCTTACAAAAAGATAAAAATACTGTGAATACGTGTACTTGGTTTTATTAGTTCAATGAGATTATTCACATATGCAAATAACACAGCAACACAGCTGTAACAGGTTATCTCAATTATGGCAAATGTTGTAGTGGAACGATTGATGAACCTATGTACTGCTTGTCATAAGCTCTAGTATGGTAGGCAGTGCCTAGGTATTAATACTTCCAGTCTTCTTCTTCTTCATTAGCCTTTTTCCTCCACTGCCGGATATAGGCCTCTTCCAACTGCTTCCATTCGTCTCTGCTGTGACCCTGCCGGAGACTAACACCAAGCATCTGCCGTTCCATGAACCATGAAACTTCCAGTAGATAGACTAAATTTGGAATAATTT
The DNA here is from genome assembly GCA_963576895.1 of Ceraclea dissimilis. Classification (NCBI taxonomy): domain Eukaryota; kingdom Metazoa; phylum Arthropoda; class Insecta; order Trichoptera; family Leptoceridae; genus Ceraclea; species Ceraclea dissimilis. The sequence goes on along the minus strand of OY756359.1, from coordinate 16,876,045 downwards.
TCAAAACGTTTCTTCCTAATTCGTAATTTTAATTCTGTATTAGAGGTATTTTACATTATTCTATTTTTGCAAATCTGTTCTTCCAATATACATATGCGTTTTTCAACATTTCATCAAGCTACAATCAATAGGTAGTTACAGTAAGTAAGTTTGTAATAATTACCTACCTTTACTTAGTGGTATTCTTACTAAGCTATAATAACATGAACCAGAGCTGCTAGGTCGAATATGAATAAAAAGTGTATAGCATTTACTCATACTAAATACTTTTCGTGACCAAAACTGATTTGCATATTATTAATTCCAATATGATTGTATGTTTTCTCCTAAGTGCCACACCAGAATACATTACACACGTGAAAATGAAAACGAATGAGTCAATTGAAAAAATATAATTACCTACTTGCCTATAACATCCGGGGTAAGTGTAATGACATGATGTATTATGAAATAGGCTTTGGTGGCAAAATCTATATATGCTAATCAAATCTTAGACTTTTAATGTGAAACCCGACGGTCTACGCGAGCTATTCTGAAGACTGAAGATTCAATTTCAAGACAATTCAAATTTTGAGGAATAAACGGCTTTGTGTTGACTTTTTAGTTGATATTGACTTACTTGAAACACTTCAGTACCTCTCTGGTTGTTTAATTTAGCTAAATATTATATTTCCAAATAATGCTGTGTTTACCAGGGCAACTTAATCGTTAGGAAAATACCTCTCCCAACAGTCAAAACAAACCAAATGCAAAAATAATGCGGGGTTAAATATTTAGTATCTTTTTCCATAAACGATACTTATGAATTCCATATCTTGTGACACCCAATGTGGGAAAAATTAAATGTTTGCAAACACAAACCCAGAAAATACTAATTATGTCATTGCTATCAAAATGCTTGTTTCGAGAAGTGCAGAACATACCCCAGCACCAGTATTCATCATCAATATTCAAGAGGGCAATTTTTGGGAAATAGCTTAAAATAAAACATCAAGTTTAGTTATTCAAAAGTTTTTTTTTATGAGGAAACGAATTAATGTCATAATCAACAATAATTAAAATAATAACAAATTGGAAGATGTGTTCGTAAAATAATCTTTTTATTCAGAATCATATTTTATTCTCGTAAAGTACACATAGTACTTCTATTTACAATTAAAACAATATAATTAATTCCTTGATACGTAGGTACATAATTTTTGTATATAATAATATATTAATACTACATTCTACAGATACCTATTGATAATTATATAATTTTATGTCTAAAGATGAATATAATTTTTTTAAGGCCATGTTTTCTTTAAAATAAATGTATTTAAACCAACCAATATACTTCTATGCACACTTCACTAGTAATAAATCTCCTGCACAATAATAAATTATTCGTTCACCATGCCTGATCAATATTTTTTGAGAATTTTTTTTATTATTCTGAAAACATTGTATCTAACAATTTTAATGTTGGAAAACGCAACGCCTGTCTTATTGTGTAATCATAACATAATGACATTATACCTACATATGTACTTAATATTAAACTATCAATTTCATTACATCAACTATAAAATTTGAATACCTATGCCATAATATTACATACAGGTAAAAATTAATCTATGAACTCTTGGTAACCTCGTACTTTCACATAATGGGTATAGGTACATATACTTACTACTATGTTCTATCTACACATTATATTCTGTTTACCTTGTATCAACATTAGATAAAATATTAAAATCCCTAACATATCTCTACAAATATCAATATTTCATATTAGGTACTATTTGACATGGTAATTGTTTTTTAAATATACATAAAATATAGATATGTGTTGATCTGTATTTCCTTAAATAATGAAAAATAAATTAATTTACTACTTTGTGTTCCAAAATTTCTTTACACAAGAACATGGATAAAAAGGAAACCAATAAGATTCTTAACAAAGAGGTGTGAGGTAGTCTATGGAATGAAAGGGCGCTACTTGTTTCGTTACAACACAAACTTGCCACTTCCATCACTTTCGGAAAATAATCATTCCAAAACTCAAACGCTTGATAATTTATATTAGATGGTCCACTCATATTAAAGCTACGATCGATTATAAGGAATCCTGGATTTTCTTCCTGAAAAGGTTCCCAAGTAATATACACACCGGAATTTGTCGGATTGGAATACATCGCGAAATTCGCCCACATCCTCATTATTATATCTGAAATTCTTTTATCAGATGAATCCCATTGACTTAGTGTCAACGGAGACGCTAAATATGGAAGACCAAGTACAAAAACTAAGTCAAAGTTATGTGCGACTCCTACCCAACTTGGAATACCTTCATTGACTGCGGCTGAAAGAGGTTTCAGATCAAATCTATATGTGAATGTGGGCGCATGTTTACTCATATACTTACCTAACATGTATGTAGGTGCGCCGTAATTCTTATCCACGTAGTATTTTACGAAAAGTTCTCTTAATACCGTCTCATTATTTGTTGGTGGAATTGGATTATAGAAAAATCCCACAGTATCAAACACATGTTGTTGATTCATATAACATGTATCATTATTATTTTCAACGGCTATTCCAGACAAAATGACATCATTTATCATAGATTCATATTCAGCTTTGCTAATTCCTGCATCCTCGACATCTTCTTTGTTTAGTATTAATACATCTTCCATATTGGTGAAACCAGTAAGGATAGGTACTTTTTCATATAAACCTCTTTCAAATAATTTTTCGGGATAATCCGCTATAAAGGGTTTCGAAGAGTTACTTAGTCCAAAGTCTATAATTGGTCCCCAGTCAGTCATGGGTTCTCCTTGTTCTAGCAACGACTGTGCAAACACATTTCTTAGGCACGTAATGAGGTCAGAAGTTGGTTTTTTATAGCACCCAAATGTATCGGCTACTCTGTTGATGGCTTTAGCCATTTTGCTTGCAGGCATCACTGTATTTGGAGCCAAAAGATTGCCACTCATTGCTATAATTTTTTGAAATGTCTTTACAGACCAATCAGCAGATATTAAATGGAGACCAGCACTCACTGCTCCCGAGCCTTGCCCGAAGATGCAAACGTTATCTTTGTTTCCACCAAAAGCCTCTGCATTGTTTCTCACCCATTCCAAAGCACCAGCTTGGTCCATTAATCCAAAATTACCAGGAGCTTCTCCATCCATTGTTGTAAAGAATCCGAAAATATTTAGTCTGTATGCTACTGTCACCACAATGACCTGTAAGTACAATATACAAAATTATGATAGTTATTATTATAAACTTATACTGTGCACACCTAAGTAGTTTTATGACCTAGTTTTTCTTCATATCTGATTGTAAATTGGCATTAAAGTGGCAGTGGTTGTTTATTGTGGTCAATGGTCATTTCCTTTATGGGTAAGGCGAGTGATTTACTACAATTTTCATTACAGTGTCCATAAGCGCACCCCTTTTTGAAGGAAACGCATATTACGTAAGCTTGCATAGATATAGTATTCCATGGATAAAAGGGTATAGCGGGTACATAAGCAATTGCAAAAGATAAATGGGATTCTGACAATTATTAGTAATTAAACAATCTCATCGATAATGTATGTAGTCACCCAAAACAACCTTAATAATATTTCAGCATGTTTTAATATTAGGTGTGTATTGTTAGGTTATGAAGCTTAGTGCACATAAATAATAGGAAAATGTTTTGTATGCATGCATGAGAGTCGCATGCTAGTATGTTAGTTATGAATCATTTTAAAAACGATATTTTGATCAAGTTACACTTTCGTGTTTCGTGTTATTGATGTTTATTGTATGCAAAATACAAAATATTGCTTGAAATAACTAAGTAATAACAGGTAGTTATGTAAAGGTGACCGCATACCTTACCATACAAACATTACTCACAACAAGTCGCTGTTAAAAAAATTACAAGTGAAGACGAGAAACTAACTGATGGGTAGAAATTGTTACAAATCCAAATCTTTTAAACAAATATATAAAAAGTCAAAATGTTAAAACTGGGATAATCGGGAATAACGTCTAGAAAAATATAATTCCATACATATGCGTGTTATAGAGGGGTTGAAAAATATACTTTCTTACTATGCGTTTCGCTTAGAACAGACTTTAACACTCAAGAGGAGAAGGTCGATGCTTCATAATTTCCGCAGCGTTTACGTTCAAAATCGCATGATTAAACGTCGAAAATAGTTTTTTTTTTAACTATTTGTAAATATTACGGTCATTCACTAGATTTCAATGCATAGATCAATACGAAACAAATATTTTTTCAGCGTCGGAAAAACGACGTTGTCTTTTTAACTTTTTTTTTTAGAAACCTAGTCAAAATATAAAAAATCTATTACATTTATTCACTAGATAAAGGTTCAATGCATCAACTCATTTTTTCCAAAGCATATTTAGTAAGGTTGTCGAGAACCACGATCTGAAAAATCTATTTTTTAAAGACGCTACTCTTACTCTTACCTAAAGAAGAGCACGACGTCCAAAATATATAAGCTCAACATGCATACCATGCATACCATGGGGTTATCAGAATAAGGTGCCTTAATATACCTACTATACATTCGAGTCATACTTAATATAATATAAGTCATTATTATTTCAATACAACGCTATTCAGTCATTATTTAGATTATAATACAACAATATTGATGTATGGTGAAGCGTAATGAATGTATGGTGAAGCGTAATGGGTATGGACTGGTAGGACCGAGACTCATCTGGATTCGTTTCAAGGTAGGCATGACCAGGCTGTTCCTTATTATAGGTTACGGTCCAGGGAATGATGCCTTGGATGATGAGAAGGATGAGTTTTGGAACTTAGTGCGGGAGACAGCGGATAAAAGAAGAGCGAATGAAAAAGTAATATTGGCAGGTGATCTGAATGGTTGGGTCGGTGTCAGAAGGAAGAATTTTGAGAGAGTGTTGGGATTGCATGGCGATGATAGGGTGAATGATAACGGGAAAAGAGTGTTAGAAGTATGTTTGGAGTTGGATCTCTTTGTGGCGAACACATTCTTCGCACACAAGGAGATCCACCAGTACACTTGGCAAAGAGAGAGAGTTGATCGTATTGAAAGGTCGATGATTGACTTTGTATGTGTGGACTCTGAGCTCCGGAAGGCGACAAAGGACACCCGGGCATTTCGGGGCGCCGGACTGTGGACGGATCACTTCCTTGTGATAACAAGGATTGATCTTTTCTCCGGTTGGCGCTCGAGGGCTCGGAAGTTGGAGCCTGTCCGGAGAATCAGGGTCGAAAAACTGAAAGAGACGAATGTTAGGGATGAATATGAAAGACTGACTAACGAAAGGCTAGAAGTACATGATGATGAGGAACGCTCGACGAGTGAACTATGGAATGTTATGAAGGAGGTGCTAGTAAAGAGTGCAAGAGAAGTATGTGGAGAAGCGTTGGTAGGAAGGAAAAAAGGTGATGCGTGGTGGGATGATGAGGTGAAGGATGCTGTAGTGAGGAAAAAGAAAGCGTGGAATGATGTGCTTGGTGCGAAACCAGATGATGGAGGTGAGAAAGAAAGAAAGAAGAATATATATAAAGCGTGTAGGAAAGAAGTGAAAGAAATGGTTTGCCAGAAAAAGAGAAAACTTGAGGAAGAGGAATGTATGAAATTATCGAGGAACGCCGAGGAGAATTTGAAAATATTCTGGAAGGAAGTAAAAAGAAAGAGATCTGGAAGTGAGAAAAACAGTATGAATTGCATCAAAGATAAGAATGGTGATTTAGTGATGAATGGAGAAGAAGTTGTTGAAAGATGGAAAGAATACTTCGAAGAATTGTATGAAAGTGGTACTAGTACAAACCAGACGAATGTAGCAGATAGTATGAATGTAAATATTGCTGAGGACGAGGAAATACGTATGAATGAAGTTGTGCTTGCATTGAAAAAAGCAAAGAATGGTAAAGCTGCGGGACATGACTGTGTGGCCATAGAGTTCATCAAGCAAGGTGGCCCGAAGATTCTCGAGTGGTGCCTGAGGCTCTTCAACTTGTGCTGGGAGAGTGGCTGCACTCCTGAGGATTGGAGGAGGGCAGTCATCTGCCCTTTGTACAAGGGGAAAGGCTCAAGGTTGGAATGCGGCAGTTATCGGGCTATCAGTTTGCTGAGCTCTGTGGGCAAACTGTATGGAAAGGTATTGATTGAAAGAGTAAGAAAAGTGACTGAAAGTAAAGTATGGGATGTGCAGGGTGCTTTCATGAGTGGCAGGGGGTGCACCGATCAGATCTTCTCCCTACGGATGGTCGTGGAGAAGCTTCTGGCTAAACACCAGAGGCTCTTCTGCGCGTTCGTGGATCTGGAGAAGGCATACGATCGTGTGGACCGAGAAAGACTGTGGCGTGTACTGTCGGAATATGGGGTGAGCGACCGACTGATTGGCGCAATCGCGTCTCTATATACGGAGAGCTCTGCTTGTGTCAGGGTGAATGCTGCGTTGTCGCAGTGGTTCACTCTCACAAAAGGGGTTAAACAGGGTTGCGTCATGTCGCCTTGGTTGTTCAACCTGTTCTTCGACTACTGCATGCGTCCTCTGAATGAGCTGAATGTTGGTGTGGACCTAAATGGAGTGAAAGTATGTGCGTTAATGTTTGCAGATGATTTAGTGTTGATGGCTGATGATGAATGTGAGTTACAACGGATAGTATCCTGTGTGTACGAAAGCTGCGATATGAATGGTATGAAAATGAATGTAAATAAAACGAAAGTATTAGTGTTCGAAAGAGAGGAAATAAGGACAAATTGTGTGATAAAGGTTGGTAATGACTGTCTGGAGCAAGTGGATGAGTATGTATATCTGGGAAGTTTGTTTACTAGAGATGGACGCTGTGATGGAGACATTGAAAGAAGGAAGCTGGCCGGTACTAGGACGAATGGTGCGCTCGGTCCGATTGTTAGTAGTAGCAATGTGTCTATGAAAGCAAAAGTGCTAGTGCACAATGCTGTCTTGGTGCCGACCCTGATGTATGCTAGTGAGACGTGGACGTGGATGAAGAAGGATGAATCAGGGTTGAATGCAGTAGAAATGAGGTCATTAAGAAGAATGTGCGGGAAAACGCTGAGAGATAAGATAAGGAATGAGGTTATTAGGGAAATGAGTGACTGCAAGACTGGTGTAGTGACAAGAATGAAAGTAAACAAACTAAGATGGTTTGGGCATGTTGAGAGAATGAATGATGACAGGATGACAAAAAAGATATATCTGAATGAGCGAAGAGGGGTGAGAAAGCGCGGCCGTCCGAGACTGACCTGGTCCGATCATGTCGACCAGATCCTCAAGGATGGACGCGTTTTGAGTAAAAGGAATCGGAGAGCGTGTATGACTAATTGCATGAATGTGACGGAAGCTAGGAGTGTGTGTAAGGATAGGGCTGTCTGGCGCTCTGTCCTCTCTGCCTACCCTGCAAGGGATGTGGCGTGAGGGTATAGATAGATAGATAGATAGATAGATAATACAACAATATTACACGGAATAGTAATGATCGCCTTTCTTAGAAACTTCTACCATATTTACTTATTTCAATGTTTGTATACTTAGTATAATATTATTTCTTTTCAGTAAGTCATTCAATGAGCTGATATGAATTTTACGAGCATTATAAAAAATGTCATTAAAGTTTTCCTATAATAGCTTTCTTCTTTGTATTTCACATTCAAATTCGAATACGGGTGTAAAGTGAATGCAGCACCCCCAGCGGTAAAGTCCAAAAAGATCTGAAAAACTCACACAAATTTTTGTTCAATTAGGATATGATTTATTTAATTCAAATTTTCTTACAGATTCATTTTAATTTATGTTCCCCTTATAAAATAATGATCTTGTGCCACACTTTTACGTGACATTAAGGGCTTATATGCACTGAGCAAAAATCGTTCTATTTTTGCTTCAACTTTTTCAAATTTTGTATGAGAATGTTAGGGCTCAATAAGAATACCGTAAGCGACCAAGTGAATTATACCTTTTTAAAAGAAACCTGGAAAGAAATTCAAAAAACTAAAACAGACGATTTGTTAAGATTATAATTACCAGTATTTTGGCTAAATTATACTTTCTTATCTGAAAAACTGAACGGAAAATCTTCAGATCCTACTCAGCGACATTTAACTATTGTCAAACTTGACAGTTGGACCGTATTTCGTAAGTGACGTCACACTTTACATCCCTATTGACGTGATCACGTAAATACAAAAGAGTAATTTTCGTTTTGCATAAATTAGTATGAAATCTCGAAATTATTTCACTAATTGACAGGTGGCTACCCGTATTCTCTTTCCGTGTTCGTTATGATTCGTATATCTACTTTTTTTTTAAATCTGCAAACACAAGTTCCCTACATCATTACATTTTAAAGCTATTGCGTACGATTAACCTTGACTGTTGGTTATATCGAAAAATAGTGTAATAATGTTGATACATAATAATGTAATGTTATATAAGATTTATTATATTTGATTATAATATTTTAGATTATGTAGTCTAGTTATAAAGGGCATTTTATTATTTTTAGTACTTTAACCTTCAATTCAATTATTAAAGATTTTACGATGGACTTGTTAGATTATATCCATCAATGCATTATAATATATGTAGCTAACTTATCAATTCACAAGGGTGGTATTCTATATGCACCTCGTAGAGCATATAGCAATTGAGACACAGAGCATTTTGAAAGACGTAACAAAATTTCTAGATGTAGATTGTCATAATGGGTCTATTTCAAACATTTTTTTAGAGATATGTATCCATGTTTTTTAGGAGAGGCTGATGTCGCTTGGAGCAGTGATATACAGCTATATACTCGTATTGTAATTATTAATGACCTACAACTTTTATACTACATAGATTTGTCAAATTAACTACTGACGTGACTAGTAATTTTGATGAATCAAAACATCACATTATTGTTATCTGCAAGAATTATTTAACCATACCTTCTGTTTGAACACAAGTTGAAATGGATTTATATCATATGGACTTCCTCTAATGAAATCTCCTGAATGAAACCAGACGATGGACGCATATCCTCCAGGTGGGGATGGCCCTGAAAATAAAGAGAATCAACAATAAATCAAAGGTGGTCGTTATCCTGGTTGGTAACGCGCTCGACTGTTAATCCAGTAGGTGCGGGTTCAATCCCCGACTTACTCCACTTCACAACACAAACTTTTCAAGCTTTCTGTGAAGTGTACAAAGATGTATTTGGGTTTATTTCGATAAACCCGGATTAATTAAAAAAAGGTAATTAATCGTTCCAAAGGCGAAACATTCAACTAGTAAAATCTAATTTTATGTAAAATGTTTTTCATTGCTACTTATTTTGCAATCTTTTTTCATCTAATGTTAGTAAAAGGTTCACAGATTAATAAGAACGAAATGTTTTTATTGTTGCCATATATTATTTATACCAGCCTTTGGTATGTATATATTTGGAATTTGAAATTGAAAAGCCGTTCTTTTATTTGTTGTCTCGGTGTTGATGATAAGTATTACATATTTACTTCACAACGAACGAAACGCCATCTATAGAACAAAGAATTAAGTAAACTAACACTCTCCGCACGATATACAAACAGCGGGGGTGAGGGGGAATTTAGCCGAAATGTGTGACGTAATTTTTGGTACCATAAATTGTAGTAGATAATTGTTTAGGTTTTTGCAAGCGTTAATACTCCGAATGGCAGCACCTTTGATTATTAAAGTACCTTGGGTGGCACTATAGCCATTTCCCATTTGTCAGTATTGATTTACTTTATTTGAATTTATACATTGCCCTCTTAGATAGACGACTTATGGGAGAAATGTTTATCATTTTGAATAACATTTTGAAAAGCAGTGTTTTTGCTTCACTATTTTTTATGTCATAATTTTCACCTAAAAATTAATACTAAGTTCCTAGCATTTATTATCAATAACCCAATTTATATGCAGAAGTGTGACACCTTCAGTGTTGAGTGTATGAAGGACTTACCTACTGGAAATTATGAGGTCAATCTAATTGCTCCCAATAAATTGTCACGACAATAATATTGTGAAGTATCATGCTGAACAAAAGCTATCGTGTCATACGTCATGTCTGAATGACGTGTTTGATTTGAAGGGGAAGAATAATACAAAGATACCGTGTTTTACTTGAAATATGATAATTATTTTTAATTTCGTATTCTCAATCTATTTGGGTTAATCAAATATTCATGGCTAGATGCTGATGATGGTACTCTTAGAACATACCTATCGATTTTATTTCTATGTGTATGAAATATATAACAAAGTATATTACCTAATGGGACTATTAGGACTAGGGCGCCTTTTGGTACCATATTTTAACCAACGACGGGGCAAGGCAAAACCCGCGTACCAAATGGAGTACTCTTCTCCTGTATTATTTGTACATATAGTACTAGTGTTTAGGATTACTCTCCGGACGAATATAATTTGTTGGCATTATCAGCTGGCTATCAAAATAAAATTAAACTTCGTCTTGCTACGGTTATAATAGACCCGATGTAGTTTTGCATAAGAAATAAACTAAAATCACTTATTTAATTGACATCGCTGTACCAAATACATTTAACATTCCAACAACCGTCGCAGAGAAAAATCGTAAATATACAGAATTAGCAGACAAATAAAAAATATTTGGCATTCTAGGTCGGTATATATAATCCCATTAGTATTATCAGCTACAGGTATAATACCAAAATTGCTTATAAATAATTAAAAAAAAATAGATTTACCGGAAAATTTATACATAAAAATGCAAAAATCGCTTATTATCAATAGTTGCAATATTGTAAGACGATTTCGAAATGCTGATATTTCAGGCACAATGCATGTATTTTAGGCCCCGCACATCTGAGCCTAATCCTGTAATATCCGTGATATCTGGATAGGTGAATTTTTCCCAGTATTAGGCTGATGAGTTTATATGTGAATCATGAATGATAATATGTAGACTCTTCTGGCTGATAATACTGAGAAGTGTGTTGGCAAAGTCATGCCTCCGCGTAAAAAAACAGTTTATAATGAATACAGTAAGTAGATGATCCATCAATTTGGGTTATGGCATTTTTATTTAATCAAATTGATTGTTTATTAAAATTGGGTCATTGGATTGCGTGTTATAAAAAAGACCCAAGGTTTAATGAAACTGCACCAATACAAATGATAACTTTATCACTTACCCATAGCCTCCAAACTTTCTCGCCCATTGACAGTTTGAAAAAATTGGGGTGACACGATTTTATGTCATTAATAAACAAGAAACACAACGATCATCAGTACTTTTGTATATCCACAATATGCACAGATGATGGTCAATTACATTATGAAAATAATTTGTTTGCTTTGTGGATTTTATCTTCGTAACCATAACCGGTGAAAAAATAGACCAACTGTATTAATTAAAAGAACCTGAATAGTGAATAACAGTAGAGGTCCATATCAAACTAATCTAAGTTAGTACATATTTATTTTGTACCAAAAATAGACTTTCCCTTATCAATGATCAAAGGTGCTCCAAATTTCACGAAAGTAATGCAAGTCATAATAAATTTGTTGAAGCATTAACTTATCTCAAAACATTTTGAAACTCGCTTAGTTATGTTTACCTACTTTTGATTGTTTATTGAATCAAATTGAGGAGAATATAGTATACTAATGCCCGATCCCACCAACTACCACCTAGGAAGCAGACCCCTAAGGAATTTCCATACAAAACCACAGATAATTTGAGTGATTATTATAACTGTCATAACCTTTAAGATATAAATCCATACAAAATACAGCATGCAGCTCTACTTAGTTAGGTGCCCAAATATCTCGGCCCAGAATCTCCCTTACTTAAGTAGCTGCATGTTGTATTTTGTATGGATTTATATCTTAAAGGTTATGACAGTTATAATAATCACTCAAATTATCTGTGGTTTTGTATGGAAATTCCTTAGGGGTCTGCTTCCTAGGTGGTAGTTGGTGGGATCGGGCATAAGTATACTAGATATTTCTACGTATGTATAGAGCAATTATACCAGAGATAACACGTCACTTATAATTTTTGAAAATTCATGGAGATAATTCCTTTCAATTTTGTAGCAGAACTAGGTAACATGAAAGTAGGTACAACACATTTTCCCTTTATTTTCTTATTTAGAGAAAAATGATTTTCTTATTAGACTCTTTTATTAATATGGTATTATTTTGCGATAAAAGTATATTATGCTTTATACTGATTTATTAATATTTAGTTACAGTAGGTATACGCCTTTCGGTCAAAAAACCCATTAAATTAAATTTAAATCGGTAGAGTTTTTACTTTATATAGTTTGCATACTACTTTATCCATCATACTACTGCAATGGGACCAACACATGTACCTTCGCCTTACTCCATTCGCCTCACCCTTGAATGTAGCGTGATTCTAAAGAAGTAGGGCGTGAAGCAAGTAAAACGACTGACCAACCCCCCATTTCTACGCTTATTTTACATAAACTATCATAAATATTCTTAGGGGAGGTAGTTATTTTGTATTGAGCGTGAACTTAGTATTAACAAGTATTTGAAGTAGAGTTAGGTACGCGTACCTATGTATTCTTATAGTGTATACCTAGCATATACAATACTTAGTCAATGTACACTTAGAATAGCAAGTTACTATAAAGTCTTGGAGAGGATTGTGGCATGGTTTAAACATAACATTCTCTTGTTCAGTAATGTCACACGAGACGATGACGTATTTCTTGGAAATGATTCCATGCAATCCTATGCTTCAAATTATAAATCCCCTAATTCCATGGACGGCTCGTGACCAAAAGTATTATTTCTCTTCGAATTTAAATTACGGGGGTTTCCATCTTAACCTGAATTCTATACAATCATCAATATCTATAGGGGAATAGAATATTAGTGAAGTGTATATAACAAATTCCACGTAACTTGTATCTGCGTGCATTATGCAGGTAGTATTGATAACATATTTGCCAAGTAAATAAACTATATAATATTTTTGATCACTCTACGTCCCCGCACACGCCCTAGTCCCAGGTACTTAGAGAATCGGATCTCCCGATGTATAATTAACTACAAGTCCAAACAAGTCCAAACAAGTCTTACGCGTCGGAAACTATGGCCCATGACGTGTGTGATTAACAATATTTATTATTCTATAAAAATCATGAATATTCTCAAGCGTAGATTTCCTAAAAGGCCATTTTTTTCATCTACTTCCAAAGACTCTACATTCTGGTGTATCGGAATTGATTTGACATACATTCAATCTTCGTCCCTATCGGACGTTCAGACATTCACGCAACTAATTTGAATCGAATGAATTACCATATGATTACAGTAGGTACTATTTCTACAGGTTTCCATTTCCTTTATTATAGAGATAATTCGCGCGAGGTATGCGAGGAGCGACATTTATTTTTTTACGAATTCAGAATTTAACCAAAAAAAGTTGATTCAATTTATCCATCTTCTAACTTTCTACATTCACTTTTACCAGAAATACTAACATTTCGCTTTTACCTATAGGTATCGCTTTTCAAACCTAAACGGGTAGAGTTAATACAAAGCATGTTGATGTCATGACAGGATGACAGCTTCAGAACCAAAAATACAGGGCAAGCCTTTAAATGAAGGTGTGTCGTTAGTAACGCTGATTTCACAGACGCACCTGGAGACATTTCAGTGACCTGATTCTCTGAATGTCATAAATAAAGGGTGTTACCGTAATTCCAGTCCAGAACAAATTGTATCAGAGATAAACCACATGGTATCCAACGCACCATCATTAGGTTAAAGTCGTTCTAGCACGCGAATATAGAATAAAAAGAGTGCTTGCGTAATGTTCTCTGCATGACCATAATAAAAAAGGATTGACCATTGTTTCCCATTATATATTATGGCTGTTATCTCATAGACAACGCCCAGTTGGAAAGGTCTGCGTGTAAAATTTACTGCTTTTTTTCAGCTCGTTGCTTCAGCTAAGTAATGAGGTAACACACTTTATTTGTAGGTGTATGCTGTGTATGTTTAATTGACTCTTGAAAAATTACTTCACATTTTTAAATATTTATAATGTTGTATAAAAAATATGATTGGGTTTGTTCAATGTTCTTCTTACAAATATCCAGTTATTTTGTTTTTTACTTATTGTTGGTATCATCATTCACTATGCACACAGGAAATTTGCCACTTCCTTCCATTACAAAACAATACCTGCCTTTAAATGAAGACTGACAAGGTTGACGTGAAAAGCTTTTATCCTAGTTATTTCAGATATTTATATCAACGTTACCTAATCATTTTAATTTACCAAAGTAAGTATCTTTTTAAGTCTCATTTCTCTCAAGATCTTAGTAGATATAAAAACAATTCTCACATATAAAACATATTTAGGTGTTTAGGTATATTTGTCAAAATCAATAAGCTTTGATTACGAGGGTGGAGTGAAAAGTTCTCGGCCTAAGGTAGAAGCAGCATTACTACCAAAAAAATTTTTTTACTGTTACGATGATACGTGTCTGAAAACAATATACGACAAGTTTCAGCTTGATCTGTCGAATAGTTTTCATTTAACGGCGTTTGGAAGTAGTCGTGTCGGAAATGTTTTGTTGAAATGGATAAACCGGACTATCGTGCTGTTACAGATTCTTCATTTTGGACAGTTTATCGCCAACAGAAATTCACCAAAAGTTAATAAAGGTGAACTAGGATTCTTCTTCTTCGTTTTCATAGTGAAAAAAATGGCGACCAAATTCAAAAATGGCCGTAATTCTCTTGAACATGATCCACGTGAAAAACGGCCGAAAATTACTATCACAAGGGAAAATGCTGGGCAGGTGCGCAATATGCTATTGGACGATCGGCGACTAAAGGTGCATGAGATAGCTGAGGTCCTAGGCATATCATAAGAAAAAGTTGGACTCACTTTACGTCAATGATTAAATATGAAAAGCCTCTCTGAAAATCGGCTGCCGCATTTGTTGAATTCTAACCAAAAACAAATTCAAAACGAATTTCGAAACAATGTCTGGGCTGTTTTAAGAAGAATCCAATTAATTTTGTGCACCGATTTTTTACTGTGGATTTTACGCGGGTCCATCACTACACTCTAGAATTGAAAGAGCCATCAAAGCAGTTCTTGGAAGCCAGTGGCTCCTCACTAAAATGGCAAAGCCGATTTTACCTCCCGAAAAGATGATGGCTAGTGTCTTCTGGGATAAAAAGAGAATCCTTTTTACTCATTGCCTTAAAAATGATAAAACAATAACTATAGAATATTATGCAAACATTTTTGACCAACTAAAAAAAGAAATCACCAAAAAAGGCTTAGAATCCAAAAGAAAAAAATCCTCTATCATCAAGAAAATTAACCTGCCCATTGAAATGTTTTGGCATAGGGAAAATCAAAGGTTATCAAGTATAAATTATGGGAATGTCCACCTCATTCACCAGATTTGGCATCCTCTAACTTTAAGCATCCCCAAATATCAAAAAAAATTGTAGCTAGATAACGTTTTTAGTCAAATGAAGAGAATGGTATCAACTGTAGATGGCTATTTTGCAGGCCTTGCAGAATTACCCTCAGACGCGGGAACTACTGATCGGAGAAACATCGGACCAAGTACACTGAACTAATAGAAGACCATTTAAAAATAAAGATATATTTTTGAGCCAGAAAACACAGTTTTTCACCGTCAGGCCGAGAACTTTTCACTCCACCCTCGTATATTAAACTAAAAAAAGCTTTAATTCAATGTCTCAGGAAAAACGAAAAAGACGGAAGCATGCATTAATTTTCTTCTTTGATTTTGAAGGTTTTACTTTGTGGCGACATTATATTATAATTAAAACAATATTAATTTGTTTACACCACTTTTATTTTGACCAGAGTCAACATGTTTCGGGAACAATGTTCCCTTCTTCAGGACTTATACAAGATTCTTGTATAAGTCCTGAAGAAGGGAACATTCAGGAACTTCAGGACTTATACAAGATTCTTGTATAAGTACTAAAGAAGGGAACATTGTTCCCGAAACATGTTGACTCTGGTCAAAATAAAAGTGGTGTAAACAAATTCATATTGTATTAATCATTAATTTTCTGTCGAAAAAAAAAACGTTGAAGATAAGGAAAAAAAATATTTTTTCTTAATTAACAGCGTGTTTTGAGTTCATCGGTACAGTGGCATAGTGCATACTATTATTTAATTTGAATATACTAATGCAATTAAAAACACGTGGGCAATTACCATACGTGAATTATTCATTGTGGGTATACTGGGTACACATTAATGTATTTCACTCGCACTTATTATGAATCTAGAACACATTGCACGAGTGCATGTTCACACCACTCCAATTACTACCACATGTCACATGACAATTCAGACGCATTAAGTTTTTTTAATTCCCCAATAACATAATTTGTAAATGCTTTACCATACACCTATACAGAGGTGGGCACCGTTAATCAAAATGTTAACTTCGTTAATCGATAATACGTTAACAAAAAAGTTAACTTCGTTAATCGTTAAAGCGTTACATTTTGAAAAATGTAACGCTAATCCGTTAAAGCATTAATGTAAAAAATCGCGGTTAAATGGCATGAATTGGAACTACGTAAGTACTACTATCACATTTAAAACTACTATCACATTTTACACTACCCGATGTATCCCAACAAAGTGAAATTTATTTTCCAACTCCCAACCCACATACGATACTACACATAACCCCATGCAACCCTTGGATTATCTAATGCCAGCGCCTCCAGTGGATGATGTCTATGCAAAAAATCAAATATTAACGGACTTAATTAACGGAAGTAAAATGTAACGGAAGTTAAATAATCCGTTAACAATTTTCGGAGGTGAGAATAGCGTTAAATCGTTAACCAAAATGTTAACTTCGTTAATTAACGATTAACGTATTAACGCTTTTCTGCCCAGCTCTGCACCTATATATGAAAAAGTTACATATTCTTTCAGACGAATAGAAGTATTTTTTTTTGTATTTCTACGTTGCCTATGTATGTTATTAATTTAAAACTAGGTTATGTTATGTATGTATTAATATTAATATTTAGGAGGCGCCCTTGAAGTGGAGTTAATCCAAAAAACGGCGCAATATAAGTTGTCTATTATTATTATTATTAAAAAAAAAATAGAAAAATTAGAAAGCCTGCAACTGCACTTCTAAAAATATCCCATAAAAAATATTATTCAAGTTTTTTAAGATCCGCTTCCGAAACGAAAACAATAATTATTTATAAAAATGAAAAATCTTTTGGGAGTTTGTGTATAAAGGTATATATTATGGAGCTAACAAGTAAATATACGAGTACCATTCGATGCAGAAAGCAAAATATAATAAATTATTGTGTCATGTTCAATGTCAGCTGATGCATCATTGAGTTTGTTTGTGGGATTCCCTGAGTCAGCAGTTGGCAAACTTATGTATGAAATAAGTCGGTTGTGGAGTAAGCAATCTAAAGTAAGAATATCGTATAATATGGGGTTCGAAGAGGGGACCAAAGCAAGGGGGTTGCTTGGTAAAGCAATGGCAATAGAATGAATGGCACCAGATCGATAATTTGGATTGTCGGAATAATAATAACAATAATATTATAATAGTGGCGGTCACGCGATCTTCAGACGCAGACCCAAATGGCATCTCTCCCCGACTTGGTTTTGCTTTACTCTATTATGTAGGTGCCCACCTACTCCTAGTACCTTCTGATATTATGCCAGCCAGTAGGTACGTTGTATGTGTAATACCATTCTCGAAGGGCTACCATACGATAAACAGTTTCAATAAAAGTCTTGTCAAACTGTCGTTACGCATGTGATTGACATGACATATGTATAAGTATTGTATGTATTACAGTATACCTACGTGCGTCTACAATCTACATACTAGGAATATTAACTTTGCCTGTTCATTTAGCTGGTATCCCGGTGTGAGAAAGGTCTTTAAGACCCTGATATATTATTCATACTAGATTGATATAGTTAGTAGTTCTCGACGTCCAAAGAGTAGAGCAGATTCCTGCCAGAACATAGCGACAGGAAGAGAAAGACGAAGATTAATGTACGTGGTAGCAGATAATAGTTTCAATATATAAAGTATAAAAGTACAAAATATATAAAGATAAAGTTAAATAGCGGAAAAACGTAAAACGATGAAAAATACTACCCAAAGAATCAGTATTTAAATTTTTTTTTCGTTTTTTAAAAATTGTTTTAGACTTAAGTACCGAATTTTAAAAAAATGTGTACGTAAAAACGTTATAAAATTTTACATCTACTAGTTCTGCGATGTAATACTACTGGAGTACCTTTTTAACGAGACCCTAATACACTGAATACACTGGGATAAATGGTTACCCTAACAAAGGGTAAACTAAGAATAAATCGGATAAGAAACAAATATTAAACAGTCGTTTGTAGGTCTTTGTATAAAATTGGGAGCATGTCAAAGCATTAACATCATTCCAAAGTGGTTGAAAATAAAATAAGGATGTCAGGTGCAGTGGAAAATGAGATCGTATTGTAATACCAACACACATTATAAGAAAATTAAGGACTACTGTGGTAATGATGAAAGTTATTAGGAGGTAGGTATACAAACTATAATTTCATAAAGATCATGAAGAAACTCTGAAAACAGAAGCCGTAATGCTCCTAGAGTTAGGCAAAAACAAACAGCGTATACTATTTTTATTCAAATCTCTATGGGCTATTTTTAGAAAATCGATGCCTTTATGTCTTTCATTGGATGTCATAAGTAATTTGAAGTAACTATTTCTTTCAAAACGTATCGCAATTCGTTTTCAGATTTTTTTGTAGGTATGCACGATTTTGTATCTATGCTGCAGCTAAGAAAAATTTCTCAAGCCTCTCGGCTTTCTGAATAGAAGCAGAAGGATCAGTGGGACCCGTGCTAAGAATATTTCTTATAAAATAGATTTAATCTTGGGGCACTATTGTTAAGCTTGCCATATTTTTTAAGTAGTTCCTTTTAAAGAAAAATGCTTTGGAGGTTTACATACACAAATTACACACTGCTCCATTTCTACTACAACTCCCCTTTATAGGTGAACTACAAAAACACTATATTATACTTTCCAACTAAAATGAGTGAAATATAAAATTTTATATAATCTAATACCCAAACATTATATTATATTTTGTTCATTGTAGTTATATGAGCACTTAGACTGTGTGTCGTATGACTTCATGACCCCCAAAACATTATAGAAAATACCTTCTCATATTATAGGTAGATACCGATATTATTTTCATATACCTAAGTACTACAGGTATTTTATTACAGGTATATCTTAATATGCCGCATACATTTTACAACATTTTCGATAATCGTAAAATCCTCTGGGTGATACATTATTATTATTATAAAAACAGGTGAGTATCTGCGAATCTATTCTGCTACATATAACAAGTCAATACATACAATTTCACCACGTGTATAAGTTTCCATTTCAGTGTGATCAATCCAGATTTACCTTATTTACATAGCACTTAAATTAGATTTTATTGTACCTCGTGTATGAAAAGAATGTACAAATGTGTAATTAAAGAAATTATGAATTAGCATAAAGTGCAAGTTGTGCAATTCCACTAACAATTAAGTAAGGTAGATAAGTAGTACAATTATTTCACTAGGTATGACGTGACTTAGCAAACATATCCTGCACTCTTTTGCATAATTCATGAATGCATTGCTAACTTTATATTACAAATTTCCTCATACACTAAATTATCGTGAACATTTCTTTAGTGCAACTTTTATGGAGGAACTTTTGAACAAACATGCCGACAAAATTAATAAGGATTCGCCACAAAACTTTATCCATTATCCATTCCAAAGATGTAGTAATTTTAGTGCAAAATGTTGTACCGTAATAGACAAATTTGAAGCTTTCCAACCAAAATAACGTGAATTTTTACGACAGATTTAATAGTGTGCATTCGATCATGCACAGTTTCGGGTTGACTGTAAGACATTGCGTTTGCAATAAGGCCGCCTTTTGGCACACTTATTTTTTTACGTCATATTTTTGTAATTAATATGCATATTTAGTTTTTGCCAATAAAAATTAATTTATTTATTTATAGGGATGTTGCAATTTAAAGATCTTGTAGATTGAAAACTTGTGCCTGCATGTTTCTTTTCAGGGTTATGTCAAGTATTGGATAAATTTACTGATGATACCTAAAAATGTATTGGTTTATTTGGTGAGAGCGTAGCTTAGGAACAATAAGCCATGAAAAAATATATCTTAAAATGCGTATTTGAGGACTCAAAGGCGAAAACTTTTCAAGCGTTCGTTTTGGTAGGAAAACTTGGTGTCGCAATATTATGAGCTACCCATAAACGTAATACATACAAGATGATATTTATATAGCTACTGATAACATAATATACCTGAAAAAGCAAAAGCGCGCACGGTATGAAAGAAATGTATAGTTTTATTGTTAGTAAAACAGCCCTTAAAATATCATGACATTTTACTATAAAGGTGGACGGTAATAATTTTGTTCTACGCTCCAGAAAATATGTGTGTCATACCCTGATTCACAATTCATTATCCAAATAGTAGACGAAAAGTTACATTGTTCCTGAGAGAAAAGTTCAGGCTTAATTGCTAGAACTAATTAATGCTATAATATTTTAAGGCAAATTGTATTATCCTTTTCAAGGTATGATATTCATTGTGTGTACAACTACAGTGAGATGGATTGGATATATTAAGTCCGTTAAACAGGACATGTTAAACATAATAGACTTACCATCAGGAACATACAGGTTAAGGTAGAGGCAATCTTCATCGTATTGCCTTTCTGATTGATCTTCATTCTGAGATTCTAGAAGTTTCATGAATAGTTCATCGTGCGTTCTGAAAGGTCTTTTACCCGTTGTATCCTGGAGACACGAAGGAGCAGGTAGCGTAGCATTCCTAATCCCTTCCCAAATTGGCAATTCTTGAACTTCAGGTGGCATAAATCTTTTTCTTCCTACAGGAGGCTGGGCATATGGAATGCCAAGATAAGCGACGATTCTCTGGGTTCTGTACATAGTTTTATAAGTTCCCATAACGGTTCCTTGACCATTTATATTCACAGTAGGCGGTTCCCTAGCAGATCGTGTAACAGGAATTGTCATGAACAAAATACTGCAAATATTTAATAATAATATAAAAATCTCCATTTTGATAAATTCTGTGTTATTTTGTTTAAAAAATGATCGACAAAGACGCCTGGATTTGTTATGAATATTTAATTTTAAAATACGTAGAACAAATGATTTCTGATTTTTGTAATGTTGTTTTGCTCGCGTGACTGTTAGATGAAGCCAACCCTCCGCATTTAGGGGATTTACCGCGTTGCTAGAGCTATGAAAGTAAACTAAACAAAAGCTCATCTGGCATGAGGCAAAGACGTCGAAATATAAAGCACCCCGCAGCGCTCGTGGTATAATATTGTTTCCACGGCGACCCGATCTAAAGTTTGCGCGCGCACTTATGGAAATATTTTGAAAAATTGTGAACTTTTTTAAAAATCCCGGGTAAACTCGTTGTAGCCTTGTTAAATTCATCTTCTCAATAATGTATTTGTATTATTCTTATAGTTCGAGTAATAAATGGATTTTAACTTGCATTAAGAGTAGTAGTTCTGATTTTTGGATATGTTATAAAGGTCAGTCTTGTGGTTCATAATCCAAGTTTGGGACCTCCCCACCCTTGTGCCTTCACTAGAGCGAGCCTAAAACCGTCGAAATTCCGGACATTTTTCAGTATAATGATTATAACATTTTACAGGTGCACCCTAGAGAAAAAAACTAAAATAAGAATTATAGAATATTAAATTTTCTATAACTCTGCCTTCCATATTATTGTAACATCTACTAAATTATGATTAATGTGTTCAAAATCAATATTTTATCTCTACATGGAGTCTTCGACTAACAACTCATGCTTGAATTAATTTTCATAAGTATACCTACAGTACCCACTACCAAACTATCATAATGGAATTATTCTTATCATGGATAAAAGCACAATATCTTCAAGAAAATAACATATTAGGTAGATAAGAAAGGTAGATATACATACCTACTAATAATGTTGGTAGAGAAAGGTAAATTTAACCTAGGTTATGTGAATTTAATAATCTAGAGTGTGAATTTTAGGGTGTGAACGAATCATTGTGTTATCAGTAAGTACTTACTCTCATCAAAGTATCAAGATCAAGTGAAAATAAACTTTTAGCTTGGGATGGAAAATTCAATCCAGATATGTAATTTCTACTTCCCATACCCGAAATCGTTTTACTAGCATTTTTCGTACTTAATATGAATATCTTATTTATAAAACTCTTCAAAATTATTTATTTATTTACATAGTAAGTACCTATCAACTATATTATTGAATGCACATTTACAGCTTCGTATGTAAGTAAATTCAGGGAAGGACGAGAGGAAGAAAATTATGTGAAATTAAAACTTATAGTATTATGTAGAACGTTTGGAACAACACAGAATGTTTCAATTATATAAGAACATAACCAGACAAATCATACAGAACTGTTCACTAGGGCGAACTTCGCAATGCTGAGATTTCTTCCAGTTAATCCAAATTCTAGTACCAGAGTGACTGACATTATACACCGCTTAGCATCCCTAAAGTGAAAATGGGCAGGACACGTGGCTAGAAGCGCAGAGGGTAGGTGGAACAAGAACCTCCTAAATTGAAAACCTCAGGAACAGAAGTGTGGGACGGCCTCAGCTGAGATGGAGAGACGACCTTATATGTCATATCGATGCAACCTTGATGCAGTCTGCACAGGACAGGGCAACACGGCGTCAAGTGGAGGAGGCCTTTGTTTTTTTATTTATTTATTTATTTAAACTTAAAGTAAACAACAAACACATATAAATATACAAAATGGACATAGTACAGATTATAAAACGTTGTTCACTAGGGCGAACTTATCGCAAAACTGCGATTTCTTCCAGTTAACCCCAGGGTTCAGGGGTGGACGGTGATGGACTGATGAAGAAAAAGAATTTCTTTCCCGTTTACTTATTAAAATAACCCGCTTATAGACGCCGACTATACGAGTATCTTGCTGTGGTAGATCAACGACTTATAATTTTACCAAACTATACCTATTAAGATCACTCACAGATGAGTGAAAATCAAATTTACAAATCATACCTACCTATTTTTATTTGCAATTTATAAATTTGTAAAACGCAAGTAGTCTATCACTGCTCTAAACTAAAGAGATCTTTTATCTCCCAGATGTTGTAGTTAATTATACAATATGTATAGTGGTAGTAGGTTGCTGTAAGATGAGGGGTTTCTTTATAAGAGTCATTTTATACTTAACCTCTGGATATCATTAAATATGCACATTTTTATGGCAAAGGTGGCCAGTATAAAGTATAAGCAGTTATTATACAGGAATATGCTTATCGTGCATACATCAATCATAAAGTAATAGTAAATCCCTTATAAATTACAGAGCTTATTCTACAATTTTACACTAATAAAATATCCATAAAATAATAAAACAGATCCAGAGTGAGGTTGTTTTAAGCCTTAAAAAGATTTTTGCGATACAAAAACTTTAGCGCACATGACAAAATATCATATAAGTACCGGGATAAAGAAAGAAGAAGTACTACGAGTATATAAGAGGGTAAGATCATATATTATAGATAGAAGATAATTACAAAAAGTTTTACCTATACATACTTTTAAGTATACCTTGTAACCTATAAAAAATCACCTGTGCCCGACTCTGGCCATTAAGCGACCGCTGAAAAATGTTTTCAGTCGCGTGCTAATAAAGGTTTGCTGAAATATATTACCATACTATCATGTAGTACTCAAGGTCATGATAATGAAGTCAATGACTTAACTTTATTCTTGTTTTTAAGGGCTTGGCACCAAGAATGAAGTCACAGTCTTTTCCCACGGCATTAAGGTTCAAAATCGCGTGACAATCGCATGATAAAATGGTAAAAATAGCGTTTTTTCCATTTTTTGGGGTTAATTTTGCGTCTATCAAAAAACTTTTACGGTTATTCCCTAGATTTTAATGCATATTATCAGTACAAAAAAAATTACTCCGCGACTTTCGGGAAACGAGTTTCCGTCTTTTGGAAAAAAGATTAGAGGTGTTCTTAAATATTTTTTTGAGAAAACTATACAAAATATATTTTTTTTTTTACGGTAATTCCCTAGATAAAGGTAATTCCATGCATCTTCCCCATTTTGTTCCAAAGCATATTTAGTAACGGTTATCGAGATAGAAGGTCTCCCGTTTATAGAAATTTTTGAAATGTCGGTATGCATACACTCTTAATTAGAATTCAGAACACATACACGGTAACCACTTTTGTATGACTTACTGACTAGTTTGGTTCACTGGGTATCAAGTCAGATGGAGGACATTATGCCATGGGGCAGGAAGAGACAGCTGTGCTGAAGAGTTACTAATTGGATACGTACTTTATACTCGTATTTCAGTCTTATCGTAAAGTGAAATATAGAAAACTGCAACTTTAGTTAATAAAGACATTAGCTTCAAAATAACACCTAAGTTATCCATTAATGAGTAATAGAATATATTCTGTAAATATCTAGTTATTAATTAAATCTAAATATAATGAAAATATGTGTAGGAAATAGTTTTAGGATAAAAAATATTAAAGATGACCATCTATAAGAAATTTGGTAAAGTACTTTAACATGATATTGTACTAGAGTGACTAGAGTAAAGAAAACTGTTTGGAAACAGGAAATTCAAGTTAAGCGATTCAATAATGTTTATACAAATCTTCAACAGATGTCACGTATATAGCTTAAACTTTATATTATACGTAGCTTTCATAAAGTCAACCACCGTCTGTTATAAAAGGAAACAGTAGGTATTTTAATATTTACTATAAGCACTATATCCGAACAGCGTTTTTATAATCCACTTCTCCAGTTTCAATACTGCGGATTGGTTAGCAGCAAATTCTTACATTACATTACTGATCTTCATTTGATTCTTCTCTGTCTTCTGCATATTTTTATAATAGGTAATACTTACATATTTTTTAAATGTATCTGTACATCTTCGAACACTCCACACTAAGGTTAAAAAGCTGTGTCGTAGAGTGGAGTAAGCCGACATCGGGGATCGAACGCGCAGCCACCGTATTAACAGTCGAGCGCGTTTCCAACTCGGCTACCTACCACCTAGTAGGTACCTACTCACCTAAAACAATTTATTTAGTACATAGTACAAAACATTTATCTTATTAGTCAATGCCTAATGTGTGTAAAATAACATATTTGAAACATTATCTTTGCGCAAAATTAACGCTAGATTCAGGATGGGTGGTGTACCTAATTAATTTATGTGTATATAAATGTTGTATATGTATTAGTGGCGATGGGTGGATTTCCGTAGAAGGGAAGCCGGGGCTAACATTTCTTACGGGAATACGTCGAGATTAGACACTATTATACCTATCATTTATTCCAACAGGTAACTCGATGGGAATTGGGAATCGTGTTCTTACATAGGTAGCTTCGCGCCTGATATGTATCTACTCGCAGGATTTATTAATAAGATTATAATACCACACTAAACATGTTTACTTCAATAATAAGTACACCCATTATGTGTATAAATAAAGTCATCTTGATATTATTCTTATATACCTGAGTAATCAATTTAATATTTAATCTCTATTATAAATAGCTGAGAAATATTATACTCCATAACATTCTACATATATTTATCTACCTATCTATACTACACATGCTTGTCTCCTATAGAATGTAAGACAACAAAGCCGAGAGTACCTAAATTTGCATGTCAAATCAAAGCAAAATACACCAAGTATCTAATAAACTTAAGAGGTATACAGTGAAGTATGAACTTTACAACAGACGCCTAGATGCCTTGAACACATTCACCAATTCCAGTTCATTCAGCTGCGGCGGTGCCCTGCTTGATTCGAATCCACAACCTGTAACCTGTAACGCTGGTATACATTAGGTCCATTGAGGGAAGATGAAACTGAGTAAGTATATATTACTTCGTGACCGGACCAAAACCCATAAGAATATTGCTCAACATGAATAAATTCCAAAGAAAATAAACGTCCTTTAGATATATGCTCAAGGGGCCAAAGCTCAAATCTACCTAATTGGATTTTGAAAATATAAATCATTGTGTCTATTTGCATACGATTTCTTTCAGCGTGTAAGAAACTAGCATAGATTAGAAAATAAACAAATAAATAAGCGGATCAAAAATGGGACGGACAATAAAAGAGTGAAGATTTTATAAATAATTCATCTACTGGAATCCCACTAGAAAGTCTGAGCCTTTATCCGGATATACCCGACATAAACGTGATGAAAAATCCAACATTCGCTGTTATTTGTTGAGAATAATACTCTTGTTATCTAACTATGACACGTAGAAAATCCGATATTTACACAAAAAATAAAATTGTGACATAGAAAAATACTGGGTACGTACAATTGAAGTTAATGTGTTGTAAAGAAATCAGATTTCGACGATATTTTTCTTTCTTATAGTTTTGAGAATTATTTAGCAGTAGTTGTAAATTGAATTAGTAGTTGAGAGAATTTTCTTATCACACTTCCAAGTAAGAATAAAATTTGTGTTTTTAACTATGAACCGCTGCGTCCTTGAACGATCCTCTTGAGAGATAAAAGACTTTTACAATTATTCATGTTTGTACCTACAAAACTATAAATTATCTTACTGTTCTAATATAACTGATTCTGCTATAGCTACTCGTGATCTTATTTTATTTTATTTTAAAAGGGACACAAGCAAAGAATTGACACAGTTTCATAAACAAGACACGATTCACAAAACCTAATTCAAACACCAGCCAATCCCTCAATTAATTAAATGTCACCAGTATGCCCGAAAAGCAATAAAAAAATATAGGTCTTGAAATTCAAATTTATGATACCTTAATAAATCGCAGACATTAATAAGATAAAAAATGCTTAAGATTGGCGAGATTACATTTTTTTTTTTGTATAAAAATAATAACAGTTTTAAAATAACACAGCATAGGTAGGTTTAATATATGTAATGTACCTAATTCTAGGTAGACCGAAGGAATTTTTGCCTCATTGTTGACTTATTGCATATCGGTCATTTTAATTTCCTACCCGAGTTAGATACCTACCTACTGCAGTGACGAAGGGTGGATTTCTGCAGAAAAGAAGCCGGGCTAACATTTCTTATGGGATTAATTCAGATTAGACACTACTATACTTATCATTTTTTCCAAAAGGGAATCGTGTTCTTAGGTAGCTTCGCATCTGCTACCTAGTTTCGTTTTCTAAATCTGTCATATTAGTGCCAATTAGTGCCAACCTGACCATGGATTATTATTAATTGGGCACCTACCTTAAAAAATACTGACACATTAAAATTATTTAAAGATTAGACGTCTTCTCGAACATGTTGGATTAAGATGATAATGAGTTAGCTGAGTCGTGCACCGGAGCGTCATCAGACATCTTTTGGAAAATCCTAGCAGAGTTAATATACGCAACAACACTACGCTCCAATGATTCCATTATAAGCCACGTTAATATATCTAGTTTTTAATGCGACATAAATAGTAGTATTGTGATGTGTAAATTATATAATTACAAAATAAATTAATATTCCTTATTACCAATGTATAAGCTTTATTTAACATTAATTAATTATATATATATACTATAATAGTAACACAGCACATAATAGAAAAACTTATTAAATTAAATTAATATGGTATTATAATATACAGTTTAATTCCAGTAATAACCATTTTCAGAGAATCTATCTTGAATGAAAGGTTGGTTTTGCCAATTGTTTCGTCGATTGTCTTCCCATTGCCGGACAAATTGCCTTCTATTTTGTGGTTGTCCAAAAGATTGTTGAGGTTGTCCAAATGATGGTTGAGGTTGTCCAAATGACGGTTGAGGTTGTCCAAATGATGGTTGAGGTTGTCCAAAAGATTGTTGAGGTTGTCCAACAGATTGTTGAGGTCGTCCAAAAGATTGTTGAGGTTGTCCAAAAGATTGTTGAGGTTGTCCAATATTTTGTTGCTGTGATCCTACTGGTGACGGCTCTTGAACATTGGGTCTCTGTTGCCTCTGTGCTTCGATGATTTTCCAGTTGATATACCAATACGGTTGTTTATCTACTGGCCATTTGCTTATTCTATCGACTAAATTTTTATCACCTAGCGCATCTACCGGCAGCCTGACTGTCGTAGTCGTGGTTCTGGCTGTGGTTTGCCCATCTTCACCGAATCTGTTCCCAAGAGATGATGCCGTTGTTGTTTCTTCATCGAGTGGCTGGAAGCGATCGGCTAGTTCTGGGTAGCCAATTGGTTTCGAGCCGGCGTAAAATGGTCGCTGAGCAGTGGCCATCGAGATGGCCAAAATGAAGAAAATTGATACTCCGATATTCATTTTAAGACTCTGCAATTAAAAAAATAACAAGGGAATTATTAAGTGCAAAGTACAATAGGTAAATTGTATAGACTCCTGATTAGTTTGACAGATGTTTCATCAACAATTATTTTATTTTTTAATAGTAATGTCATATCTCTCTTTTAGTGACCTGTTAACCTTACGCCTGTGGTGATAATGTTGACATACCGATATACTAGAAGTAAGTAACTGTCTATGTATGTACATGACCTTATGCACAACAATATTAATGTTTTTATTAATACTGTCGTAATAAAACAATAACAAAATAACTACACGATATTCCGGTATATGCTACATTATGAGACACCTAATGAAAAACAACTGTATTCTATTGATTACCTACCTGCCTCTATTTTTAAACTAATTACAACTAAAATTCACGTTAATGAGATAGATGGCATCCATTACCGTACTATGAGGATATAAACACAAACAAAAACAACCTTTTAAAAATAACATCATTTAAGTATGAATATGTTGTAGGCATTATCGTCATGAAACGTCTAGATTCATATAATGAATTTTATCAAGATTTTTTTGCCTGTTGAATGATTTCTTTCAATCATTTAAATACTTGGTATGTCGTATTGTGCACCTCGAAAAAATGGACCTTTGTAAAATAATAATTGTGTAGGTACCTCCGATAACTTATTAGACAAACAAGATTAAATTTTACTGAGAGCAGTCTCATATAAAAATTAATAATAACCGTGTAGCCATCGTACAATTTCTGTGGAGACGACTTGCTAATTATTAATATTTATTGTTATTTGGATTAATATTTAGTTAAATTATAAGATTTTAACTATTTTTTTGTTATATTTACTGCTTCTTCAAAACCATCACAGTATATCCCAAAATGGGGTAACCACTAAATACTGTGTAAATGAAAGCATATCAGACAATATTCTCTATGTGCAAATTTTATATTATATTAAAGCGAACTTCTTTGTTGAAAAATTTGAGGAACGTGTTAGGAAAGTTTCACGAACACCGGCACTATTACAGGATATTAAAAAAGTGGGGCAATTGTACAACCCGGTATCCCACAGCGATTTTAAAATTATAATAATAAAATTTAAAAACGCTCTATTGTAACTAAGTGGCCATAGAAACTGCGCAATATTTTTATATTAAACATTCTAAAAGCTTTCTAACTTGTGAGACTAGGAAGATAAATATTAACAGGAAGCTACTCATTAATGCATATTGTTTTCTTTGAAGCTTGTTAGTGGTAATATTTAATGTATCTCAATGAATAAATTTATTATAAAGAGACTTTGAAAAAGAAGTATATTCGATCTATATTGAAGCATTATAACAAAAAATAGAACATTCGAATCGAGAGTTCACATAAACACAAAACATACCTAATTGGAGCAAAAAATAAAACAGATGAAGCATAACTCGAAACAAATTATCCAGTTGTACAAAAAATATCCTACCTTTTGCCACTAGCCACAATAAATAAAAAAATATATAGAGCTACACTAATCTACTAGTAGTAACTAGTAACTTGACAAACAACTACGTACCTATTACTGATACAAAGTTCCAATATAAACGTATCGTCACAACAACAGATTAAACTCGACTGGTTGGCAAAGAGGTAAACACTTTGTTTATATTCAGTTTCTATATAATTACTGCATTCTCAATCAGTTGAAGCGGGTATTCCCAATACAAGTGTGTAGGTTTCCTTGTAAGATAAAATCAGATGAGGTACCTGATTGCAAAATACTGTTGGGAAAT
Source organism: Ceraclea dissimilis (assembly GCA_963576895.1). Classification (NCBI taxonomy): domain Eukaryota; kingdom Metazoa; phylum Arthropoda; class Insecta; order Trichoptera; family Leptoceridae; genus Ceraclea; species Ceraclea dissimilis. Next base: position 16,845,697 of record OY756359.1, on the reverse strand, counting down.
CAAAAGAAAGTATCCAACGAAATTTATTACTCATTTGATTTTTTCCCATGTGCATTGCACAATATTGTTATTGAACAATAAATACCAAAATTGTTGAAGGAGGTATGAGTCATTAAGCATTTAAACAAAAAGTCACGTATAAATTTCGTACGACCGAAAAAGGTTTAATAAAAAATCATAAATATGAATATATAAAATAAAAGCGTATATTAATAATAGCATAATGTGTTATGGTGTATGTACGTAATAGGTACTTTAGCATATCCTGTTTCCTTTATTATGAAAATAATGTCTCTATTGTCGAGTAAATTATAAAGCCGTATTCTTACTATCAATGAAAATTGACTCTCATTGAGAAATTTCTTTGCTGATCTTGTTTTCAAGGGTCTGCTAGGTAAGGTATATCTCGAAGGCTTTGAGCTTCTTTCTCTGTCAATCTTATCCAATATACCTCACTGCTATAAAACGAAGTTTGTTGAGTTGCTTCCGATTCTTTAAACTACTTATTTTTAGTCTACGAATTCCATTCGATCGTTGGAGATATTTGATATAAATGCGCCAATAAGAAAGTCATCTGTCTCAAACTACTCACTATAGATTATAGATTGACAAATTGCCTCGTGCAAGTTTTATTTACTAGAAGGATAAATGTTTATATACTCGTAATATAAAATGTAAATGACCACACAAATATTGTATTTGAGTCACTGAGTCATCATATGTGAAACATTTGATGATAATAATTTGTGGATAAAATGTACGAGTATAATCGGCGATTAAGTTGCAGTGTATTAATGGCAAAGCGCTTAAAATATTTCTAACTTGACTGGTGTAAAAGGGTTCATCAGTTTTTAATATTGTTTAAAATTCTATTACACTTTGTTATAAAAAATACTCCGATGAAATAATAATACTAAAACAACATAATCTATGGTTTAAGCTTCACTCAACAGTCAATACTGAAGACATCTAATTTTCTTGGTTTTCTATTTCTCTCTTCTTTTTGTTTTATGAATCTGCTGACTCAGCTCAGCGTCTGTTTTTCAGAGTAAATTCAATATTCAATACATCGGTTATACCTCGGCGCTTTACTACTACGCACTGCGTATTAATTTCGAAATTAACCATAGTATATGTATCGAATGGTGGGTATTACCTGTGTAATAAAATATAATTGGAAAAGTACGAGTGATAACAGTTGAAAATGACTGGTTGGATGACTTATTATTTGAATGAAACCTATTAACTCTAATAAGTTACTAGACAATAGACAGATCTCCCGAGGTATGACCAGCTGGATCCATTGTGTCTGATAATGATAATAGGTCTTACATATATTTAGTATTTAGAGCTGAAGCAAGTTCTAATCCCTAATGACCCTAATGAAGTAGTGAATTTGAATGTTAATTAATACGAGTGTAGGTATCTAGCAATATTTAACATGGGAGCTCGTGGATTAAAGCTTCTAAATAAAAATAGAAGAACTCAGTTTTTTTATTTTATTATTAGGTAGATTTCCATAAGGAACTCTACCTATTCGTTTCTCCCGTGATGTCGCAGAATTGAAAAATTTCTACTCAGTATCACTAATTAGGACCAGGAGAACCCGAATCCGACCTTGGTTTAAAAGTTTATATATATAAGCCATATATATATATGTCCCTTTTCTTGTGCGCACGTTTGCGGCCAACCTATGCGTCGCAGAAACGTGAAACTTGGGTGGTAGATTTTTGGTAAGGGGTAGATGAACTGATAGGAGATTGGGTGAAATCCATTAAGAGGAAGGTTCACTTTTTAAGGCTTTAAATACAAAAACAATCATTCTGAGGGGATCCAATGATTGTGAGGGTCCGTGTCTGGTATCGTATGAAAGGGCATTTAATAAGGAATACAGATCAATTTACAGATTTTGTCTAGATCAATTCCTTGGACGACAATGATCGATCGAAAGATCTAGTTAAGTAGTTACCGCATAGGTACTAGCGTGTTTGTTGTCTTAGAAAAGTGCTTCACGAATTTCACGATACGAGTAGAACTCACATCTTTTTTCAAATTTCTAGTGCTTAGGTACCGGTACTAATCCATATTATGTGTGGAATGAAAATAATTTGATTATTGGATTAGGTACTTCCTTTAATTATTGAAGTACTTAATCAAATATTTTTTCGTCATACGGTACTTCGATAATCAAAGAATAAACTACATCCATACTACTTCATCACTTCGCTGGTTTATTTGCTGATAATATTGTGATTGTTTTTATTGTACAGATGTACTCTTAAAATTAATAAAATTAATAAATCACTTGGAATCTACCTATGCCTGTGGCGTGCCAAAGGAATTTTTCTTTATTCTATTGTCTCATTCCGCGTCCCTACAGTTGGCAGCATATCCCTATGCTTATGCACATTTCTTTTTGTCTTCACATTCATGCATTCATCATAGATACACAGTCTTCAACTCATTATACTTAAAAATACGAGTTCATTGAGCATCTGGTCGATATGATAGAGCCAAATGGTTGTTGGACGGCCACGATTTCTTACACCTCTTCATTCACCCATGTACGAGTGTAATTTAAAAATCAATGCCCTCAAGAAAGCGACGTTTTCAAAGATGTAAGACGCAGTTACTTGTATCAATTAAATACTTGTACCAGTCTAATAAACTGTCCTGAGTATCCTATTCTTGGACTTAATTAAAGCACAGTTATTTCACAACCTTACGTGGACTTCTTCAACTTACTACTCGACTGATCAAGTATGTATTTATTGCACATTGAAATGTTAGCTTTATACTATCAAGTATCAATACAACATACCTAAGCACAATGTTAATCATCATTGTCATAACCATCATAAAATCTTCTGGTCTTTAGGCCTAACGCAGTTAAACTTAAACAGTCTACGTAGTTAAAACATTACTGTTAAACAGTTACTGTTGAAACGTTTCGCATTTTAAATTTCTTTATTATAGATTTTAATCGACGCGACATTAAAGATTACATATGTCCAGGTGTAGCTATACTTGTACATTGACATGAACCTGTAGTGTAGTAGGTTTTACCAATATGTATATCAAGGTAAAAGTTATGGTTATGACGTAAGCAGCTGAAAGATAACAATAATTTGTAACAAAATACGTCCATTACCTTCACAATAATTCCAGCATCAGCGAGTCAAATCATTAGGTCAATTGCATTTTAGTATCGTGCTACCCGCACATTTTTGACGCATAATTATTTAATAAATAAAACAGATTTCATTTTTCTAAGCCTCATAAGTTATGAGTAATCTCGAATAAAACGAAATACACATCTAAATTTTTTTTTAAATATTACGGAAAACTATCAAAAATATAAAAAAAACTGTATAGGTCATGTACTAGATAAAAGATGAAAGGATAATATGTATTTTTTAGAAGACATAACTCTTAACAGTATGGCGGAAACTTCCTCAAAAAAATACCAAAAATACGAAGTTGGGCTACCTTAGCACCTTAATGATGATTAGGTATAACTTTTTTCTTATCGTTTCTCTTATAATTTATGCATTTTATTTGTGTGTTCAACATGGTACAAATCATATAACATGGGTTAACAGATTATACGTACTTATTCACATTAACTGTCATTTTTAACCCCCTTAGGGCGGAATTTTACAATATCGAGTAATGGTTTTTTTGATATGAGTATTAGGAATTATATTTTTGTAAAATAAAGAACTTTTGGGATTTTTGCATTGTATTCCATTTCATAACGATAATTTGATCTAGTATAAACTTGAGTGGAATTGTACCTCACGGGATATTTCCTCCCCAATCCAATCCCTCTCCTCCTCCTCATTTCATTCCCATCCTATCCTTTCATATATTGTATAATCAAAATATCTATTAGTTAAGTTGTTTTTGCTACACTGAAAGAAATCATATTTTTGATTCTTGTTAATGTATCAGTTGTTTGGTAGAAAATCCTAGAATAACGTCGAATTAGTGGTCTTCCCCGCAACATTTTACTGCAGTTTTGCTAATATATGAGTAAACTGTAGATTTGAAATTACGTAAAATCATAATGTATGGAGAATTACTTTAAAAACAACAGTTTTATATCATGTCGATGTCTATTTATTAGGGTTTCCTGTTAAAACTACGTTAATAACTATTATTTCAAAAAAGCAGAATTCATACTAACAAATTATAAAATCTCTACGTACATATTAACACGATAAATTGTATTCCTAACAGTATTTTCCCGTAATATACGACATTACACGATTTCTGTTTAATTTATAATGACTCGTCACTTCAATTTAACAGTAGTATTCCCCAAAAAGATAATATAAAGGTCCGAACGTTTATAAATGCAAGAATATCATACAAAAATAACATTAATAGCTAATGCTAATCCAAAGCTAATTTGCTGTTAACTTAACATAATGAGTTTAAACGAAAATGCGGGCTTAATGATAAGTTATCAGGATTCATTACAAAATATCATAACGCGGGACGCATAAATAACATTATTCTCGTGGAAAACGCAGGAATTCTTGCTACTCTCAACGAACATTTCTCGGTTCTATGCGCATGCGTCTACTGACAGACGCGTATACGCAGAGAGTGCATTATGGCGCGATCTATCTATTGTCTAACACACTTTTTACAATACTCTCGCTGTGGTGAATTTATTTAAAGCGTTGTTTGGAATTAATTAATTTGTAATAACTATCGTGTGTACCTATTCCTTCCTATACACTTACTTACTGTGCAAATTAAAATAAAGTTGGCTATAAAAATGGACGCGACTACTGCGAATCTTTTGACGAAGTGGGGAATGTTTTTTTGATATAATGGGAAAACGGCATGTTGTAATTAAATAATGTGATTTTTGCGAGGTTTTATCATATACCTACTGTGAAAAATAATGTACCTATTCCAGCATGAATATTGTACCTAATTGCTTATTTATAAAGTAATAATAAATTATAAACTATGTATATTTCATTCCATTAATAAATATACATTGTAAACCATGTTTCTTTCTGTTATTTACCTTGACCATATTCATTATTATACCTACCATTTGGGACTAGATGATATTATCTAACGGTTACATTTTCTTGTGTGATTAATTCATTAAGGCAAGTAAATATATGTACTATATCCATAAAGCACCTGGGTGTAAAAATAATTATAGTTAGAATATATCATCTTATCCTCAAATAATCTCATTACTATTATATTTCTCTTATGTATTTGTGTGTTAATAATTCTTTTTTGCTATAAAATATATTTATTTCCATAGAAATACTTGTAACGTGTGCTCTGATAATCCCATTTGCAATAGATACGTGCAATCTCAATAATAATATGCTTATTGTGTTATTTTTGTTAATTGCTGCACATCTTATATAATAATTAAAGAGAATAATACAACAAATAATACTTTTGATGTGACAGCGTTTGCAAGTGCTAGATTGTTGGCAATTATTAAAGGGAATATCAGAGATACCTACAAGTTTTTATATGGAATAATAAATTTTATTGTAAATACCTAATGTATAATATTAACATTAATAATACTAAGGAAATATTAGGCCAACAATGCCGAATTTCTGGGAAAGAACTTAGAGATGATAGTATAGTAATTGAGAAATATCACTATAAACCTGCAGATTTAAAAAGAAAGAATGTTGTTATGACAGTGCCGCAATTGAGAAATATCAGTCCTAACCTGCAAATTTAACAGGAAAGAATGTTGTTATGACAGCGTAGTAATTGAGAAATATCAGTATAAGTCTAAAGATTAACAGGAAAGAATGTCGTTACGACAGTGTAGCAATAGAGAAATATCGGTATAATCCTGCATGTTAACGGGAATACTTTCCTGTTAAATCAGCGGTAAGCTTTCCTGCAGAATCAACGAGAAATTCTTACGGTCCCGAATATAGCAGGAATATCACTATAACAACAGGAATTCTGGTGAATCATTTCTTAGAGTGTATGTATGTATGGGTCTAAGTTTGTGTTACTGTGTTTGTGTGTTGCTATTTGTGTACAAATGTAATTGGTCAGGTTTGTTAATACATATTCCTGTTTAATTGTACTGTTGTGACTGTATTTGTACCATAGATAAATAAATAAATAAATAAATAAATACTTCCGAATACACTCTTTTCCATCCCTTCAAAGGCTCAGTTTGGAAACCTTCTATAACACTATTTATATTTGAATTATTTTTGGTTTACAAATTATCCTTGTAAAGCGTTGGATTTCTACATTCCGTAGTATATACAATGCAGTATTCACGTTGGTAATTGTTAGGTACAATACATAAATATGGTACTTAGTTGCTATCTCCTGCCATTATATGCGAGGTTGATTGTGAACTATGTTCTAGAGCTTAGCAATAATAGATGGCGGGCGTCTAAAAATACCACCCTCTCCCTTCAACAGTATGAAATGCAACAATACATAGGTACTTAATGTACATGAAATTCGACAACACAGTCGTCGTTCCCCGTGGTGTAGTGGATATGATCCCTACTATGCGAGACGAAGGTCTGGGTACTCGTTTGTAAAGTTTGTAAAAATGTTTCTCGAGTGTAAAGTGATTACTTAACCCAGCCGAGGTCGGTCGTAAGGCCGCGACAATGTTCATCCTTAATTCTTCACACTGTTGTAGGAATACTGCACTGTTTATAAGACGGTTATTTATATATATAAAAAAAAAATGTTTGGGAATGCCAATAATTTTTTTTTTTAGTTTTTCATCTCTTAAAGATTTTGGGATATTAAAAGAAACACGTTTTAATTCCCTTAGGATTGGAATGTTCAGAAATCCCTCCTTTGTGGAATGTGGATGTCTACTAGTCCGAGAGCCCGCTGCTTAATTTATGACGTATCTGTTTTTTGATCGAAATGTGGTATAAACGATAGCTTACCAATAGGGTATTACATCGCACTAGGGTTGCCTATCAAAATCTTGCCGCAACCCCCCCTGCGCCCCCCGAAAAGGTCCCTCTTCGCGGTTTTTCGCATTTTATAGGAATATGGTAAGAGATAGGAGAAAGTAGTCAATGACAAAAATAATACTTGCTAAATTCTCTACAAAAAACGTTAAGTCAATTTTTTCATAGGACTAGTAGTTTACCCGTAATGGCCGGTCAAAAAACAGGATATTTTTTGAAAAAATAAAAAAAAAAGTTTGATTTTTTTTCTTTCACGTTCTTCCACCCATTATAACTAACATTTTTTGGAAAAAAAATTTGGCCTGCGGCGCTATATCACTGGTTGTTTTATGAAAAACTAAATTTTAAGAATTTTCGTCACTGAGTTTTATTGCAATAACTCCGAAATTATTAGATGTATGAACATAAGTTATAGCTAGTTTTGTAGCTAAGACTATGGTAATTAATTCGTTTTCTGACTATTTTCCTGTAGCTCTTATCAATTTTCAACCAATTTAGTTTGAATACATTTTTTTAGTATTTTAAATGAATTTCGGTTTTGGACCGGCCATTGCGGGTAAACTGCTAGTTCTACGAAAAAATTGACTTAACATTTTTTGTAGAGAATTTAGCAAGGATTATTTTTGTCATTGACTACTTTCTCATATCTCTTATCATATTCCTATATAATGCGAAAAACCGCGAAGAGGGACCTTTTCGGGGGGGGCAAGGGGGGTTGCGGCAAGATTTTGATAGGCAACCCTAGTGCGATGTAATACCCTGTTGGTAAGCAAACGTTTATACCACATTTCGATCAAAAAACAGATACGTCATAAATTAAGCAGCGGGCTCTTGGACTATACGTCGGGAAATTGTTTCAAAATTCGTTTCAAACTGGCGCCGGCGGCTTATAGACCGGTGAACAAACAATCAAAAAGGGGGTATAGCGTAGATAATTGTCGGAAAGCTGGAAGCTGTTCTAATCTCTTCATTAACAAGCATAGAAGGTTTCTTGAAGTTTGCACCAATTTTCCGCTTGTGCTAAGTACAGGGTGTCCCAACAACAACAAAAAAATTGAACTTTTTTAAGTTTTTCATTAATAACTCCTAAAGGAAGCATTCTAGACAAATTGTGTTCTTCTGATAAATAAATAAAATAAAATTCTGCGTCTACTGAGCATAAATACTACTCTTTACTTTGAAAAATAACTGAGAAACAGTGATTTAGAATTGTAATGTTTTTGTCATCAAATGACAATTTTCTTATTTTTCTTGAATCGTTGTTGAATATCTTCTAATCTATGCTACTTACAGCAAATTTTAATAAACATGATTCAATGGCCGATTATTTCTCTATAAACTCGCATTAAAATTTTACCTCTATATTAAATGGTTTAGGATGTAGACTGTAGAGGTATTTAAAGACAGACGAGTGAAATAGAGAAATTTTTTAAATGATAGATTTCGGTATGTGATTGATGTGATAGATTTAATTTTGCGGCTCTTTCTTAATAACATACATTTTTTTTAGTTAAAAACCGAAATTTCGCTATTGATACGCCACTGGGTAACAACTTATATCGAGAAGACTATTTTTTTACCTTCATCAGTTTTATTAATATAACCCCTAAAATATTTTCCCATAATTTATCTAAAACTAATTTACTATAACTTGATTTCAAAATTAACTCTGTAACTTAAATAATAACTGAGTTACAGTGTTTGAAAAAAAGCATTACTAAAAAAATTAAATAGATTATCTAGGTCATTTTTTTTTTTTTTTTAAATGTGATCTGGGCTTGCATACACAAACCCAAATACTTTCCTGCACACCTTGCACTAGGCTAAAAGCCTGTATCGCAAAGTGTGAAATACATCGCCAGCGCTGGGGTTCGAACCTGGCACCTCCCGCATGAGAGACTGCCGCCTCAACCAACTGCGCCAACCATGTACTCGTTACTTTAATTAAATTTTTAATTAAATTAAGTTTTAATTAAATTTAAACATTTAATTAAAACTGTACATTTTACTTACCGTCATTTATTGCTTATTTATCACCTGTTTGTTAATAATTTTCATTAAGACCCGATTTACCGTTAGAAATAATTTCAAAATCATAGGTACTAGTTAGGCATAAAGTCTAGGTAAAAAATGCTTTGAATGTATTTCTAAAAGAATGTGAATTACAGGATCATGAAGAAACCGTCATTTGAAGAAAAAAAAAAACATTTGTATGTAGATACAAAACATTACATAAAATAATTACTAGTATATAGCTACGTATGAGAAGTTTATTGCAATATTTATTGAAATTTCGAGTTGGCAAATGTGTGAATATTTTATCGGTAGCAGTCCTCAATCCATCTTCATAAAATATATTTCATATACATATATTTATTTGCTTATGAAATTTAAATGGATTAAATACCTACAGTGGGGCCAGCTAACACCAAATATCCTCAAATACTCGTTAAATTAATGTTATATGGAATTCAGGTCACTTATTATTATTGGGTATAAATATTGTAATGCTCCAGCATTAATTTATTTATTTACCTAACTTCAATTCCAGGAAATATACCATGTACTTACCTAGGTGATTTTATAACATTTTATAGGATGTCGTGTATGGTGTAGGCATCCTCTTGCGGTTACTGATTCATGTAACTACGGCTTGATATAAAAATAATTATATTTAATTATGAGGTAAATATATAATGCTATGTTGTTTAGGTTCTTCTGGAGAATTTATGTGTGGAAAAAATATTAGTCATATTCTTAGCCACAACTGGACTATACTTAGTATAGATTAGGTACATATAATAATATGTAGTAGGCAATAAATAGAACTAGGTATACCCTGAGGTAGGAGACCTGGTCGAGGTCGCCCAAATACTACTAGGCGACGCTCCATGCTTGCAGAGTTGAGGGGAGCCGATCTACAATGGCCGGATGTCAAGACCATGGCCCAGGACAGAGACCAATGGAGAGGTGTTGTTACCGCCCTATGCTCCCCCAGGAGTTAAAGGAATTAATGATGATAATGATGTGAGGTATACCTTAGTCCTTCACTCCATATTGCGTTTTCATTATATTAGTAGGTATGTCTGATCATTCATTGATTATATTCGATATCCAAGATAAAGTTTAATCCACTAAATCAGTGGTTCCCAAAGTTGACTGGGTGCCGACTCATCTAACGAAAATTTCCTCCACCTCTTACGAAAAGACGGGGGGGGGGTGTACTAGCGCCAGATTTACAATTTTTCTCGGTATAGGCACTCACTGAGTTTTCGCCACCCTTCCCCACCAAGAAAATTTTACCTTATAAAATATGCACCAAGATGTTAGCGCCGCAGGCGAAATTTTTTAGAGTCTAAAGAGGGCATTAATATTGGTAATGCTCAGATTCCGTAGTGGCGAGTTGTGGAACTTATTTGTTCTAATATTCGCTCGCGGCCCACTCAATATTCGCTCGCGGCCCACTGGTGGGTCGCGACTCATAGTTTGGGAAATACTGCACTAAAGTGTAACAGTAGTTGATATACGAGTTATCTGCCGATATTTTATCGTCTATCATATATCGTTTTATCATTATGCATATCCATTATGATGATATATAATAAAATATAGCCAGGGAGGTACTTCAAAATGGTGTCTCACTTATAGGTTTCAGATTTATTTCTTTTTTATTATATATATTTTACTAGGTATATATAACCAAACTAACTGCGCCAGTCAATATTCTATAGAATTTAAATATGAATTTGTTTAGTATGGATCATATTCTATAAGCTCTTATTTAATATTCTGCTCAGAATTGAACAGTTTGGATTTAGAGTTGGAGTTTAAATGAATATTTCTTTACCACAGTAATTCATCATTTTTTCATGAACGTGTCTGTCTAGTCTATGTCTATTCTCTGGCTTCGGTTTTGTTACATCTCCATATACGAGTATATTATTAGTAGTCAAGATTTATATGAGTAACATTGTTTATCATTGTACCTACAATTCTAATAAATATTCTCACACAGTATGTGGGTTGGTTCGTGTGAGATATTACATTTGTAATAAGCCTGCCTTTTGCAACCATTATTCTGTAACTTTACTGTATTTTCCTCTTATTTAGTCTAATAAAGTTTTATTTATGCGTATATAATGATAGTAATAATATGTCAGTGCTTTTCTTTTGAACACACGACATTTGAACGTCCCACTATATCACGTATGCCCGGCGGGGCTGCACCTGAGTTTTAAGTTCATGCAACCACTATTACATACATGCTGTTTTGTGATTAAAGTCGTTTGTCTCTTTAACCGTAAAAGGGATTTAATTTAATAGGTAGTCTAAATATGTCATACCCAGGATTCTGCTCTATCGTTACGTAAAATATGTGGCCTGAGAGTTCTCTGGTATAAAACTGTTTCCTGGACATGGCAATTTAGTACATAATATTACAACCTTTCTAATTATAATGGTTATTATTATATTTTGCAAGATGACAGTTAGTAGCTCCTAGGTACCTTCTAATTAAAACAGAAAAAGAATACACTTTGAGCTGTTTGACACGATCGAGTTCAATAACAACATTAACAACTAAAAAAGAAACAAAAGAAGTAAGTACCCCGTGGGTGTACAATGTTAGATAACATATCAACATTTATGCAGATATCTGTGACCTATCATACGTATTAGTTTTTAATTTACTCATTCGATATTATATTGAATGGACATCTCAAGTAAATACTATTCTAACTCTAACCAAGCATTACCAATTATACTTTTACAGTGATTCTAAAGATGGCTGTGTAGTTACAGATATACTGCTACGAAGAATATAAGTCTAAAATTCCCAACTTTTCATAAAGGAATGTGATGGGAACACCCTACTAGCTAAAAATAAAAGAATACTAAACTAAACTTTTGGTGTTCAACATTACCTCCTAGCTAACTGCTACCTAAATTCAAAAAACTAAACCCTATTGCCTAGTCCTAAAAGCTACTTTCCCTAAGTTCATTTCTACTTTCACTCTATCACACATTCTAATCTCACCTTTCATTCCAAACTTTCATTCAGACACTGAATTTGCGTAAAACGAATCGCTGCTTGTCTGCCGTTATCCTGTTTCCGTAATTCGTAGCGAAGTCTTTCTTTGTTCTACAATATTCGTTGTAAATTGGCCTTTACGTGATCAGTCTAATGGTTAGATTTTCTTTAATTTGGACCCACATTGTGTTTTCCCGCTGAAATAAAATCTTCACCTCAATTTGGTGCATCTACTTATTATATAATACGAAACATCGACTCAATAAGTACCCCCAGCGTGTCACTGAGCTGTAGGTACTTGTAGCTCAATACGGGGTACGTGTTACACTAATCTCCTACACATAACATTCAGAGGCGTATTCAGTACATAAAAGTTACATTATAATTTTACAAACAGATAAGATATTCTTTCATTCGTAGTTGTTAATAAAATATCGATAGTATCACCTACCTTTGTCCTTCTGAAATGTTACATAGAAAACACACACACTAACACAAAGAGAATTCAATAAATATACAATTCAAATTACCACGAATGAAAGATTATGAGCTGTGGAAAAATTAATTAAGATGTTATTTGTCTTTTGTACTACAATGTTAATAAAAGACAAAATTAAGGTGGATTGAGTTTATAATCGTAAATAATTAGATACTTTTTACATTCGAAAATAGAATTTAAACAAATGGACATTGTCAAAATTGTTTGTCATGCGGTTAGTTCAAAATTAGATTTGGGCATGCTACAAGAGCCCCATCCCGCCCTTGAAATCTCGGCCAACCTATTACGAATGCCAAGTCTTTGGGTTATCGCGAAGGTGCAAATTAAATAACATTCCAAAATGGCAAGCAAATACTGTATAATAAAATACAGGGGTGACCTCGCCTTATAAGAACCCTCACCACAAGGATTTTTAACTCAAGACATTTGAGGTTTTTTCGTGGAATGGACTTGCCGGCTTGCGCAAGTACACCTTTCCAGGTGTCATAGGTAAAGGACTGGACTATTAGTAATTTATATTTTGTTAGTTCCATCCAAAAGACTCAGTACAGACGCCTTCGGATCAGGATTGGATTTGGGTATATAAATTTCTATTGGGAGGACAATAAAATACATAATAGCATGCTTTATAAGGTCAAGGAGTAATTTCAGTATGTTAGTTAAATATTACAAGATACTAAATTGATTTAGTCAATAATTAGTTGTAAGAATTTGACACAATCCATTTATGAATTAAAAGTAAAAACTCCACACTAGGTGAAATCTTTATAACAATATGAAAATACCTAAAATCAAGTAGAACAATTCTCGATCCACCTTATTCTAATATTGAAGGTTAATACAAATTATTAAAGTTAAAATAATAAAATAAAATAAAGTTTGCTCATCCTTAATACGGCCCTGTCCTCGTTGTACTGAATTTAAAACTAATATTAATATATTTAGGTCGAATGCAGTTTTCTCAATATTCTAAATAAGAACATTTCACTCCAAAGCTAAATAAGACTATTTGAAAGGTGAAAGAAATTATTAATTAATTAAATAAAACACTCGGTAGTATTAAAGCAAAACCCCTTTCAAAAATAATTAATGCCACATCTTATCAACGAAATAACCGCTCGCATCGTTGTTAAGATATTGACTGTCTGTCCCGAGAAATCTCTTCCAAGCCATCATATCTCGATTCTGGATACCTGAATCCTGATAAAAAATATCAACAAAAAATCATACATCACCCATTCACACACACACACACCTTTCATGCATCCAACATCCTATATCTCTCTCTCTCTTCAGTAGATTCTGAAAGAAATGTTAAGTGGGAGTCATCTTCCTGTAAAGGAACAAATATACCTAACCTTTGTCCCATAATATACATCTACTTACTACTTATGATATTGTTATTGATTCGAACCCCATCACACCTCCCCTTGGATGGGGGTTTTAAAAACCAAAACAAAGATTCGGATTTTTAAACCACCATACATCAGCTCAGAAAAAAATTGCTGAAAGAAAAAAAATCATAAACCTTAAAATTAAATTAAACTTATATTCCTCCGAAGTACGGCCCTGTCTCCAGTCTTCATGAGTACATCATACCTGCCCACTTGAAAATGGTTTTACAAAAAAATAAACACATATAAATAAATGAACCCTAAAAGTTTATTATTTTATCTCCTAAAAGTATTTTATGATTAATTACCCTCTTAAGATTTCTTAATATTCTCGAACCTATAAGCTAATGAATCCGTCAATATTATTTTTAAGACCGTCCCAAACTAATACTTGTACCTAATCCAGTATTATTTCATTCTACTAACATTTCGACTCATGTACTACATACAACATGAAGTATATACCTAACATGTTGTAAATATAGTACACATTTATATTCCGGAGTAGGTAGATTTCCTGTTGTATGATAAATTCCACATCGATAAGTTGTTCCAAATTTTATCGTCTTGTCAATCATTCGATTATCGGTGAAGATATTCAGGGCATAGGAATTACGTCGCTATTACTTCAATACCATTTTTTTTTTTCAACCATCAGTAAAACTGTCTTCTTGTAATCCTTGAAGAATTTTCACTATCCATCTAAATGGGTCGTTCCATCCTCAAATATAATCTCCTCAGTCGAATTCGCCTGTATTCTCTTCAAGACTTATGGTAAACTGCATACTTTCATTTATTTATTTTCATTCGGCGTTCTAGGTTATAATTCTATTCTATTATAGTTTTACGACTATTCACTCGTATACGAATGACCTCAGTTGTTTGTATTCCAAACCGACGACTTTCAAAGACGAAGCAATTGGTTATAAAATAGTTGAGTATCGTAAGTATTCCTGTTACACAATCCAACGTAATGTCCTTTAACGAGATAATCCAATTCTCAATCACCTACAATGAGACATAAACCTCTTTCTATTTCACATCCTTCTGACTTCCTGTTTGATCAATCATAGATACGCTAAATTTAATTTCACGTGACATCCAAATACAATAAGATATTTCGATAGCCTATTCCACAGTAATTTACGATTCCTTACTCGTTCTAGAGTAATTCACAGTATTATAAGATATTTAACACACACAACATTCATTCCTATATTACACACTGCACCTTATAATTTAATTTCACTATACAATACACACACCATAAATAAATACAATTCACTTTCGCCTGTCCAATGTTAGTTTCTTCAATGCTCTGGCAAAAGGCTTTATTCGCACTATGTCTTTAATTTCACTTGGTAAGGTTTGTACACCAAGGAAGACGAATATAGGAATCCAAGTCTGGGCTTGTCAGTTCTGGAGCTCTCAGGCCTAATGTGATCTCTCTGCCGTGTGTAACGGGAATGTACACTACTATTTGGCACTAAACGTATGTGCGTTTTTATTTGCCCCGTTTTTATGTTTTTATTCGATGTAGCATCTTTACTTTCCCAATGTTAATTGTCTCGTCTAAGTTCAAAGATTCGGTTATCTTATACAATTCCAGAGTTCTCGTGAATCTGTTTAAATTAAGTACTGCCTTCAGTGCCGTATTGTCGACACTGTACAATTGTTGAATTGCGCAGGATGACGTCCGCTAGTTAGTCATTTCACCTCGCACTCTATCTGAAATATCTCAACATATCCGCATACGGAATGTGTCTGTCCATCGCATTATAAATATCGTACGAAATTTCTGACGTCTTGAACGAATCGCAGATCAATATTTATATTCAAGTAGGTATGATCTAGTCTCATCTCACCTACCCATATAGTAGTAAGTATAATAAGTTCATCCTTTCCCTTTGTCTTGAAAAGTCCACTGTGCTTATTGTATTATCTGAACGCAATATGCTTATACCTAGCCGTTGTTTATGTAGTACCTAATAAATTGAATACAACATTTTCGTATTACTATACATAGTCGACGAATGGTGGGTATATATTCCTACCTACATGATACCTAACGTTCAGGTATGATCCTCCGTGAACCTACTGAATTCAAGACGAGTCTAATGTCAACGACCTAAGATATAAACATATCTTGTCCCAAAGTTGTATTCTTTCATAATGTAGATATTCAACGCATACATTCGACTAAATCAACTAGGTACCTACTTCAGATCAATCTTAGACCTCTAATGACGAACCCAATCTAAAAAAAAATGTATCTTGATATTACAGTTATTCTTCCCATCTACCTAAGCTAGATGTTTGTGTTAACTATCCCAGCCTCTTCCCTTTTTTTTATACCATTACGTACACTACCCATATTAAGTGTTTCACCATTCACCCACCAGAATCACAAATACTATACTATCTATACCTACCTCTACTATACGTGTTTAGATTATCCTGACTTCAGATGATGAACTTACAGTCGTATTCCGCGCTACGTGTATTGGAATGTGTTTCGAATAACGCACCAATATTTTCGTATCCATACTTAAACATAACACCCCTTCGGTGATAAGCAAAGCGACTCAACGATACTTGATTTCTTGATGTCTCGCAATCATCCCCTCCCCTCGCTAAGAAAGAGATTTTTTCTATTTTCGCAACCTTCTAGAGACGATGACGCATCAATCACCACCTCCCCTCAGTTTTAAGACGTGTCATATCTTCCCATTAGTGTAGACAAGCAGATTTAAATTTTCTTCATACTATATTTTTTTTTCTAACTAATTCTAAGTCTATTTTCTGAAGCTATCCGTAGTAACCCAGTCAGTATTTAAAAAAATACTTATCCTCTGTCACTGCACCATTTTTGTGATGGGAACACCCTACTAGCTAAAAATAAAAGAATACTAAACTAAACTTTTGGTGTTCAACATTACCTCCTAGCTAACTGCTACCTAAATTCAAAAAACTAAACCCTATTGCCTAGTCCTAAAAGCTACTTTCCCTAAGTTCATTTCTACTTTCACTCTATCACACATTCTAATCTCACCTTTCATTCCAAACTTTCATTCAGACACTGAATTTGCGTAAAACGAATCGCTGCTTGTCTGCCGTTATCCTGTTTCCGTAATTCGTAGCGAAGTCTTTCTTTGTTCTACAATATTCGTTGTAAATTGGCCTTTACGTGATCAGTCTAATGGTTAGATTTTCTTTAATTTGGACCCACATTGTGTTTTCCCGCTGAAATAAAATCTTCACCTCAATTTGGTGCATCTACTTATTATATAATACGAAACATCGACTCAATAAGTACCCCCAGCGTGTCACTGAGCTGTAGGTACTTGTAGCTCAATACGGGGTACGTGTTACACTAATCTCCTACACATAACATTCAGAGGCGTATTCAGTACATAAAAGTTACATTATAATTTTACAAACAGATAAGATATTCTTTCATTCGTAGTTGTTAATAAAATATCGATAGTATCACCTACCTTTGTCCTTCTGAAATGTTACATAGAAAACACACACACTAACACAAAGAGAATTCAATAAATATACAATTCAAATTACCACGAATGAAAGATTATGAGCTGTGGAAAAATTAATTAAGATGTTATTTGTCTTTTGTACTACAATGTTAATAAAAGACAAAATTAAGGTGGATTGAGTTTATAATCGTAAATAATTAGATACTTTTTACATTCGAAAATAGAATTTAAACAAATGGACATTGTCAAAATTGTTTGTCATGCGGTTAGTTCAAAATTAGATTTGGGCATGCTACAAGAGCCCCATCCCGCCCTTGAAATCTCGGCCAACCTATTACGAATGCCAAGTCTTTGGGTTATCGCGAAGGTGCAAATTAAATAACATTCCAAAATGGCAAGCAAATACTGTATAATAAAATACAGGGGTGACCTCGCCTTATAAGAACCCTCACCACAAGGATTTTTAACTCAAGACATTTGAGGTTTTTTCGTGGAATGGACTTGCCGGCTTGCGCAAGTACACCTTTCCAGGTGTCATAGGTAAAGGACTGGACTATTAGTAATTTATATTTTGTTAGTTCCATCCAAAAGACTCAGTACAGACGCCTTCGGATCAGGATTGGATTTGGGTATATAAATTTCTATTGGGAGGACAATAAAATACATAATAGCATGCTTTATAAGGTCAAGGAGTAATTTCAGTATGTTAGTTAAATATTACAAGATACTAAATTGATTTAGTCAATAATTAGTTGTAAGAATTTGACACAATCCATTTATGAATTAAAAGTAAAAACTCCACACTAGGTGAAATCTTTATAACAATATGAAAATACCTAAAATCAAGTAGAACAATTCTCGATCCACCTTATTCTAATATTGAAGGTTAATACAAATTATTAAAGTTAAAATAATAAAATAAAATAAAGTTTGCTCATCCTTAATACGGCCCTGTCCTCGTTGTACTGAATTTAAAACTAATATTAATATATTTAGGTCGAATGCAGTTTTCTCAATATTCTAAATAAGAACATTTCACTCCAAAGCTAAATAAGACTATTTGAAAGGTGAAAGAAATTATTAATTAATTAAATAAAACACTCGGTAGTATTAAAGCAAAACCCCTTTCAAAAATAATTAATGCCACATCTTATCAACGAAATAACCGCTCGCATCGTTGTTAAGATATTGACTGTCTGTCCCGAGAAATCTCTTCCAAGCCATCATATCTCGATTCTGGATACCTGAATCCTGATAAAAAATATCAACAAAAAATCATACATCACCCATTCACACACACACACACCTTTCATGCATCCAACATCCTATATCTCTCTCTCTCTTCAGTAGATTCTGAAAGAAATGTTAAGTGGGAGTCATCTTCCTGTAAAGGAACAAATATACCTAACCTTTGTCCCATAATATACATCTACTTACTACTTATGATATTGTTATTGATTCGAACCCCATCACAGGAAGTAAACGATTTTAATGACAAAAATACATTACATTTAAAATGTAAAATTGTTCCACTTTAAATCAAATGTAGGTCTGCTAAAAATTTGAGGGAGCTCTCATGACCTTCATCTTCTTCTTCTCTATGTGTCCTGTCGGATCCCCCCGACGTTGACGACCACTTGGGAGAACGCCTCCCCTCCACAGTCCTGATTCCGGTCCACTGCCGAATGTTTCGAAGCCAGGATAGCTGCTTCCTCCCGACCCCTCTACGGCCTTCTATCTTCCCCTTCAGTCAACGAACTGGAGAATGGAGAATCTTGAATCTCGGGGGATATGAGGTTGAATTACTGGATGGTCGGTCTACTATTTAGTTAGAGTAAAATATTCGTAAGGTTTTAGTTTAAACTTTCAAAGTCAGGGTATTGGATGCTGAAACGTTTTATAGTACTCGGGGGATATCTACTGTCATTTGTGACGAAACAAAGCAATACAGCTTGAATAAGAAAATACTTACAGCTATAGTACCTACGGCTTCTTCTTAGCATAGGCCTTCAGGTTTGTTGTCAAGATGGGCTTGATGTCTTCGGAGATCTGTCCGTTATCTAATCTTGGTGTTCGTCGTACAATGTGAGGAGTCTAGGCAGAGGTATTTGAATTTTTAAAGCCTTCTTTATTTTGGCTATATTGGATCATATTGATGTTTGCTTTAGAAGTCTTATTAGTTTTCTATTGTTAGAATGATACAATATAAATGAATCACGCCAATGCCAAACATGGAATGTCATAGATACCTGCCTATTCAGTCATAATACAAAACTGTGATTATTGATTATAACTACAACGATTACAAGTAAAAGTAAGAAACATAATATTTTATGATCATTATCTTACATTATTAATAACTTCTTTCAGGATTCAGAAATATATGAGTTGTCAAGATACAGAGAAGTTTATATGAGTGTAGTTTCAGTAATTAATTGCTCTCTTCCACAAACAACGAACCAAAACAAATCTAGCGGAAACATTAAACATTTGGAAACATTCAACAACATGTTAACTTTTCATCGAAACTTTAAGCGTTGTTTGGAATTATAAATCATTCAGTCAAACCAAACTTCATAATTTATAAGAAATAGGAATTTTGTGTACATACTAATTTTTATTATTAACACGTACTTATCCACTGACTAATTACAGTAATTTATTCTGGGTCATATCGTTTTAAAACTAATCTAACATCGGTATGAACTTGTTACAGTAAAATATCCAATTCCTAGAACACACTGATGGACACAGCAATCATGAGGAACAATAGACAGGGGGGGGTTCAAGGACAGGCTTTGACAGCTGTACAAATCTGTACAAAAAGTGGTCCAATAAATTAATATTAATATGATAGAACTGATGTTTTCGTATACCTACAGCTATACAGCTACTCGTATTTATTTAACAACTAGTGGGTCCCGTGAACACTATATTCACGAAATTTGGCATTTTATATTAACTAACTACCCATACTGCCACTCTACCACGCCCTTCCAAAGTTCTTCGAAGGAACATATAGAGAGGGTCTTGGTCTTACCTACTTTCCATACTAATTCTACAGTATGACGAAAAAATATTTGATTAAGTACTTCAATAATCAAAGAATTCTACATACGTACCTGTATGTACAGTAAGTATGATTATACCAAAAAATTCGAATTGCATTCTCTATCAATAATATAATAGGTAGGTATGTAGTACTTTTACGCGGAAAATTACTTCATTAGTAGGTACACTTCTAAATTTTAATTTTCGCGGAAAATCATTTTCATTCATAATTTCATTGGTAGATACATTCGATAATTAAAATTTTTCATTCATAAAATTTTAAAAATGTGAAACACGACGAAAATGTCTAGCTACCAACGAAGGCGTCGCTGCTTTAAATTTACATACATATTCATCGAACTTGCAAAATTTTCCAATAGGCAAGCGTTACATACCTACATGACTTGGATAATACGAGTATTATGTAATGGAATACACTTCTTAACATCAGTCGTTATTAAAATTATACGAGTATTATTATTTTGATAATTATTTTAAACATCGTTTTTATTTACAAGATACACAAGTTAATTAACCTCTATTATTTGTTTATGTTGATTAATTAATTAAATTTCATAATGAGCTTATATCAACATGTCAAAACAGCCACCAATACGTAGAGAGTAGGTCTTTATATTTACAAAATTTTCACATGTAATGCTTGAACATTTTGCTTTGAAGAAGCTGATAATACAAAAAGAAAGTAGAAAACCATATTATTAAATTATTTGATTTCAAGCATTTGGTATGTACCTCTATACAATTTAGATTTAAGTAGGATGGTATTATAAAAAAAATATGTATTTACATATAGTGTGAGTTAATATCATTGATGTTTTTTCAAAAGATTGTTATTCAGATCTTCAATCCTGAGAAAAACATCTATATTGGAATAACAATTGTTTAGGTATTAATATGTTTTCTAAGAGAATTTAAGCCTCCTAAAAATAACCTACAATTTTTCTAATCGTTGAGGCACTCGCTATCTATACAAGACAACAAAATTAATGTGACTCAGTACATAATAAAGTCTTAATTGTTTCAAAGTAAATACACAAATAAGTAAACATTGTGTTAAGGTGACGAAGGACCGGATCGCACTCATCGCTAAATAAGATGTAGTTTCATCTAATGAAATCAACAATCCTCGACCTTTATTCAGGTTTTAACATTGAGCTATTTTTATTTATCCTTTTTTATTTTCCCTCATAAAAAATAGGCCCCTGATATAAGCGCCGTTTTTCGATATCTTTCAAGTTCCAGCAAATTAATGTCATACAAATAATGTTTTACTTTTGTTATTCACATATTAGGTACAGCAGATAAGAGCTATTGTTTACTTTATGATTAGGTAATGGAGAAAGAGCTACTCAGATATGCTTGCTGTATTTTATTATATGTATAGGTAGGTATGTATTATTCCTTTGTTGTAGAAAAAAGCCTTTATTCAAAGTTTTATAAAAGCACTTAACTAGTGACTTACAAGTAATGTTCTGCAGGTAGGTACGTACACAAACTATACTCAGGCACGTGATTAGAAAATATATTAAGATGGTAGGTGCTTTATCCTAAGGAAGAAGAATATAGGAATCATATATATTTAGTGTTTGTTTCACACGGTCTACATACATACACATATTTGTATCTCAAAATATGTATAGGTATATTATAAATTTGGAACGACATATGGTGGTATCGTCAGTAACAGGCTTAAGAAAGCTGGGCTTGCGAAAATACAGTACAGAATAATTATAATAAACAAACATAAAAGACTGCCTAAATCATGCTTACGAAGTAGATTTCAGATGTTTGTTAATCAGCTTACCTAACTTTAGAACTTCAGGCATGTCACGGACACCAATTTAGCGGGCTTATTCTGCTCTTCACAATTTAACTACACAAAATAATTAGTTTCATAGCAAAAAATATTTTCACGAAAACTACAGAAAATAAATATTTTTTAAGGCAGAGGAGGTAAAATAAAATGGCAATATTTCATATTTATTCGTTATATTATACTTACCAAGCAATATTTTTCCTATATTTCATACAACCATTGTTCGGTATTGGTTAATTCCATATTCCGGCATTATAATTTAATATTCAACACGCACTGAAAACTTGCTATTGTGTTCGGAAGTCGTTCCATGCTACAATAGTCAACTGGGGAATTCCATACACGCTAACATTTTACAATAAAATCTCACTCTTCTATCTACGAGTATTACACACATATTACCTAACTTTTATCCTATTCAGGCACGAGTGATCATAATGCGCCTAGACATCGTGTCTATCTCGTTCTCAATATCCGTATTAGTTATCAGAATAGTTTATTTGAATTCTGAAATAATTATATTGCGGGATAAATTCCTAGCTGGGGTGAGAAAACAAAGTCTTCTGGAGCGAATCCAGACACGAGTGTTAGCTAATCCATTCATCACAATTACATATGACAGGATAAGACGTCGTATACTATACGATATAATATTACACTTAATGAGACTTCTTAAGATACGAGTATACTTCAGCTTCCAGAATTGTGTACTAAATTTTTATTCTACAACCATTTTAAACGAAGAATTTTCTCCAATATCTGAATATTTTGTTTATTTATATCATAACTACTCGTATGTATAGATGCTATATACGACCTACGAATTAGCTATAAAATTTTATATCAGCCCTTTACGGTTAATTCTAAAGGAACTTGTATTTTTCATTACTCAATAACGTTCACAATGTGTGAAATATACAGAATATAAAATTGTAACAATGTTTCTATGGATAAGGTACTAACCAACTAAACCAACACTACCAACGTTGCACTAGTCTGGCATTTGCACATAAAACTTTTTACAAGATTGTAATATTCTGCCCATCCAATTAAAGTCGTAAGGAGCGCCGCAATATTTCCGTATAATAAATCATTTTCTCGGATGTTTGTAATTTTAATAAGTTGGTATACTTACTACTCATTCTCCCTAGTATGCATTCACTTGAAATACTCATATGTTTATGATATGCTATTCGTATATGTATAACCACACGATACCTCTTACAATTTTCAGAACCACAACAATTATAATTACAATCACACTTTCCTGTGCTGACGGTAGTGGAAGTGACGAGTCTTCAAAGCTTTATTTAAGAGGAAAAGGAAAGCTGATGAAAACGCTATTTATAAAAAAAAAATACCACGTTACGTACTTTATTTAATTACGAAAATGATGCTGAAAAACACCGTAACTTGAGACAATAGACGAGACATTTTTTTAATACATTTTTTCTTTCTCTATGGTAACACAATTTCATGAAACTCAGAAAAAGTAGAAAGATATAGTGATTAAATCTAAATAATCAATTTATTCCTTAAAACAGAAACAGTAGTGTACAGATTCTATAAATAAATAGCCGACTGTTTTAAAAACTTTCTCCGCAGATTGTAGTGATGGAAACTCAGTCTTGTTATACGGGTTCGTATAAATTACCTACCCACCACTTTAATGTTATTTTAGCACGTATGGTGTTATTAATTTTGATTGAAATATGAATCGATTATAATAAATCTCTAATAATAAACGAAAGCGCCTGACTGAATGAATGACTGAATGAATGACTGAATGACTGACTGACATACTCACTCATCAACGCAGAGCCGAATTGGCTAATCCTAGAGAAGTGAAATTTTGAAGACAGATAGGTTTTAATACAAAAGCTTCCACTAAGAAGCGATTTTTGGAAATTCCGCCCCTAAGGGGGTGAAAAATAGGGTTGAAAGTTTATCAGAATATGCTAATATCTCGGAAACCAGACATTGTACGAAGTTGAAATTTGGCACATAGATTCTACTATTAAAATTAGTAATAGGCTGTTTCGCCGTTTTTTTTAAATTTTTATTTAAAGGGATGAAAAAGGACATAAAGAAAGGGGGTGATTTTTAAATGCCTCTTAATACGGTAAAAAATAATTTTATAGGAATTTCCAAAAAATGGATTCCTAAGAAAGGATCAAAATATAATATTCTGTCCAGAAAAAGAGTCAATCCTTAAGGGTTAGGGCGTGGGATTAAATTTGCTTTGATAGTAACGTATCTCGGTAAACACTGAAGCTACAAAGCTGTAGTTAAACAGTTGCATACTTCTTTTAAAATGAAAAAAATTCGTCTTACATTGTTTAGTCAAAAATTGAGGATAAGGGCATGAAAAGGGTAGTTTTTTAGTTGTTATTTGATATAAGTACTCTCCTGTGTACGTGAATATATACACGTTTTTATACGTGGTGAAATACGTGTATTGTTATGCGCTCAGTGAAGCATGGACTCTGAGTAAAAAAATATTTGCAATTTCGTTAATTGTATTTTTTTCATAAGCCGTACTAACTGTATTGCCCGGCGTTGCCCGTCTAGCCAAGTTCTACTTGTGAAGCTCTTTTATGAGACACCAAACAATGTGGTATGTGGTGACTGGATTCTCTCGATCACTCCGTGTCTCCCGATGGTTTGAGGACGCATAAAAATGACTTTCTGAAGATTTGAATTTCTTTTCTAACGCCCTTTCATACCATACCACACATGCTCCACACAACCCTTGAATCCCCTCGTCAGTAAAATTTCACAGAAGGTTATGAATTTCCAGAAGTTTCTACCACACAGTATTGGTTTCCATATAGCAAGGCATTTGCGAATATTTAACGCAAATATTAAGTTATAGTTGGTATATTTTGCTGGACTGACTGTACAATATTTTACCGTACTACACACGTATATACTTATGTACACAGGTGGGCACACATTAAGCAGTCTGTTTTTACATACATATATTGCATAGTGTGTTTTATCGATTGTGGAATATATATTATTAACCCCGCCCGTTGGAACACCATCGGCGGGAAATTTAAATTGCAAAATATATAAACTTTTAAGTAAAATAATATTCGTAATTATGTTAATTTGTTAATTTCAGAAAAAAATGTAGGTATATAAATTTTGATGATACGTATTAATTAATTCAGACAATTTAGATGACAGATTGTGATGATTCCTAATACTTTTGGTTTAGACAAAAATATAGTTACCCGGGCAACGCAGGGTAATACAGCTATCCCACATAAATATTTTAGTTCGTACCTATGGTATATACCTAACATTTTTCACCTTCTCCTTTATAGACACCTAAACCGTTCATCCGATTGAGATGAAACTTTGGAAAATTATTGTGCTTGCCCCAGGGAATGTTCTTATTGTGGTAGGGGGTACGAGGAGGGGGACACTAAGGGGGCACGAAGGGGGGTGGGCTTATATAGCTTATATAGCTTTTGTTGCCGAAAAGATAAATAGTAACCCTCCCGACATCTGCAGGAAAAAGGGGAGGGCTGGGGAAAGAGGGTCGGAATGAAAAGAGTGATATTAGTGTCTAATCCATGGTTTTCCGCATCATTAAGATGAATAGTAACTTCCGACATCTGCAAGAATAAGGGGAGGCGGTTAGGGGGGCTGGGGGCGGTCGGAATTAAAAAAGTGATATTAGAGTCAAATCCATAGTTTTCCGCTTCAATAAGATGAATAGTAACCCTCCCGACATCCGCAAGAATAAAGGGGAGGGAGTTAGGAGGCTGGGGGGGGGATCGGAATGAAAAAAGTGATATTAGTGTCGAATATTAGGGGAATAAGTTTTCCGCCTCAATAAATGAATAATAACCATCCCGACATCTGCAAGAATAGGGGGGGCGGGGGAATCCATAGTTTTCCGTGTCAAAAAGATAAATAGTAACCCTCCTGACATCAGCAGGAATAAGTATAGGAATAAGGGGGGGGGAGGATGAGGAGGTAAGGGGGGTGGAACGAAAAAAGTGATATACTAAAACCAATACATATATTCATTTCTACACCCCAAAAATTTATTCCATTATTTAGTATGCCTTCGTGCCTTTCTGCAGAGCCACCAAAACTGTTGTGAGTTATAGTGGCTCTGCAGTACTTTGGCTGATACATGATGGTTCCACTTCACCATCCACACAATTTTTTCCGTAGCGAAGCACGGGTAATACAGCTAGTTGTCTTATAAAAGTATTACAGTCTACATCCATCCGTGCGATAACAATATTTTGTCATGCATTACTAGAGTAACTTCATCACAGGATATAGATCACATAATATGTGTGTATGTTTACCCAGCACATAGTCTGCCCTATCAATGCGTCTGTACCGTATATTGTTCAACCATACATTACTGATGTTCATACTCATTAGGATTTAACTATGTGTGCATTGAAGGAAAATCCCGCGGGTTTAAGGCCCTTCACATCCCCGCACTTCTAGGCAAATCCATATTAAGAAGTGGGCCCAGGGTTAGCCTTAAGGGAGCCCCCCGGCAAACCCCACCCCTAAATTACATTCGTTCAGTGTCCTTATCCTGTACTATGTGTGCAATGTTGACTGTTCATGTATCTTGTCTATATTGTCAAACCGTTTCTTTAATTTAATGTCGTATAATTTGTTGTATTGTTACACCGCCTCATTCGAGTACTCGTGACAAATTCAGAGTAGTAAAGGAGTTTTTGTACAGAAAAGCTTTTCAAAACATTTCGCAGTAAGCTAAAAGCTTGATGCGTCGTCAAGTCCAGAATACATCATCAAGCGCAGAATACCACAGTACTCACCTAAATAACACAAAGATGTTGTTGAGACACCAAACGGAATTCTGCAGATAAGTTTCGATAAGTTTCTTTTGTTTATTTTTTGTTGATTACAAAATTAAGTGATTTAATTTAAAAAGTTTGTCATTAGCCGCAAGAAATTCAGTTCATTTGTATTATCTTTTATTCTCGTTGGGGCCCCCTTTGTCTGAAGACCCGGTTGTCCCAACAAAGCTAGGGGCCTGCACAGTGCACATCAATCATTTTTTTTTCTACTGCGTCCAAATATTTTTCTACCCCCTACTGAGAATCACTGTTTTAGATCATAAAAGCCAGTATTAGTCAATACATTGTCTATAACTCCACGTGGATTATTGTCTAAGGAGGGACATGGAAGTAAAGGGCTTATTCTAAAGAACAGGGGAAAAACAAACATTTAGAATTCATTTCTTTATTATATTCATAAACACAAGAATACATTTCTCTAAAACACTTTTATATAAGACAGTTAATTTAAATTCTTACAACTATCACAGACAGCATGAGATTCAATATGCACATTTAGTTATATACATATTTATATCAACTTATTATTTTTATAGGTTATTGATAATATTATAGGTAGGCGTACCTACATTGGAATGTAATTATTTAGGTACAGCAAATCACACGAGTATAGAATCGATGTAAATATTTACACTTTGGTTACATCATCACCCTCGCAATCTGCAGCGAGGTTTCAGCGACACATCGCACTTGGGATATTAAACGAAATTACCTTTACCTGGAATACGGTTATTTGAATACTAGCTTTTGAGCCTGGCGGCACTGCGCCTGGATACAACCACTATTGCATAGCTACATATAACATACCATATTGTTTTGTGACAACATGTACTCTAAAAGTTCTCCTGTGTATCAAAGATCACTCGATCTTAATGGGTGGAATATAGATTAATAAAAAAAATCTCCTGTGTATAAAATTAATTTCTGGACAAAAGTGATTAAATACCTACTTATACAACCTTACTTAACTGTTAATAATAATGTATACCTACATTTGTAAATTTGTATCGACAATCATTACATCAACATTTATTATAGGTACACTGATCATATTTTATTTCCTAATACATTAAGCCAATAACTAATTAATTTGGATAATAATTGTAACTCTGTAGTTACATTAGTAAATTTAACGTAGGCTATGACTAACTTGATATTTTATTAAAATATACAGTAAAAAATTACTTTATTTTTTATCAAGCATCTTCTTTTCCCCATACATATATAAATACGTCTATTATAATACCTACAATATAATAACAACCGACCTCAGTATAAAATATTTACAATGCGAACAAGGACAATAAACAAAGAAGGAGGAAAAATGAAAAAAATTGTAGGTAAGTACTTCTACTATTCACTTTATACAAAAGGGATGAAGTCATTATTTTTGAGGTACAAATTGCAACCAGGAGTGATGGTGCTATCATTTCTTGAAAAATTATGTAAAATACACTTCAATAATGTAGAAGTACTTAATCTACGTAATGTTTTAAGCTCATTCATGTCACCGAGAGTATCTTTTCAAAGGATCTGAGGTTGTAGTTATACACAACCCAAATATTTTCTGCAAAAAGCCTGTACCCTGAAACGCAGAAATATCGTCATCACCAGCGTAACCCAAAGAAACCCATAGAAAATCACAATCAATTTCAATAAAAGTGTACTTTTACATCGTCGCAGATTTCACTAATTGAACTAACTGAAAAGCAAAATAAATATCAATTACTTTACACATGTTTATAATATGCGGAATAGATAAGTTATCAATACAATTTTATCTAGAGAGTTAATATATAAAATAATTATTATAAGTGACTTTGATACATTGTAAAAATAAACTCAGTTTTTATAATATGTCTAGAAATAGTCACACAGTTAAGGCAAAAAAGATCAGTGAAATAGTTAAAGAAAATAGGAAATACAGAATTATCCAGGTCTCGTGCACACTTTTCTTTATACGTAGGTAGGTTCGTATAAAGCATTTAGCTAAATAGGTAGTCAGGTACGTACCTAATACGTATAGTTGCAGGAAATTATATTTTATTGGTTTAAGGCTCGCGACCCAACTATGACGTCATGGTAATTTCCCACGAAATTGAGGTTTAAAATCGCATGATAAAATGGTAAAAATAGCGTTTTTTTTTTCATTTTTGAGGGTTAATTTCGAATCAGTAAAAAAAAATTTACGGTTACACCCTAGATTTTAATGCATATTGTCAAAACAAAAAAAAACTCCGCGACTTTAGGGAAACGAGTTTCTACATATCTTTCGGAAAAAAGATCAGAGGTGTTTTTTTCACATTTTTTTTTGAGAAATCTATAGGTACAAGATTTAAAAAATCTTTTACGGTTATTCCCTAGATAAAGGTGGACGGTAGCCTGGTTGGTAACGCGCTCGAGTGTAATCCAGTGGGCGCGGGTTCAATCCCCGACTTACTCCACTTCACAACACAAGCTTTTCAGCTTTCTGTGAAGTGTACAAAGATGTATTTCTTCAGATTCATTATTTAAAAAAAGGTTCAATGTATCTACTCCTTTTTTTCCAAAGCATATTTAGTAACAATTGTCGAGATCAAAGGTCTCCCGTTTATAGATTTTTTTGAAATTACAATATGCATTCTCTTACACATACAATTTTAATGAATGAATTATAATACTAAGTATGTTACAATATACTGAAATATAATTGCTTATTATATTACAAAAGTCCCAGCTATATTATTGTTTTGGAAGTTGAGCGGTGTTATTATAACTTACATATTACGTACCATGCAAATTTTCTTAATAATTATGTTTGACATAAATGGCATATGACACGAAACATTCATATAACAGGAATAATATTTCCTAAATAGGTATGGCATGTAAGAATTATATACAATTACAATTTTTATTAGCTTACCTATATTCGTATGTAGGTAATATTATTTGAGTTGGATATGTTATAAATATGTACTTACATACAGATATGAAAAATGTTGATGCTTCGCTTTAGAAAACTTTATAGAATTTCAAGAAATAAGCGAGCTTTTCGCAATATTGCGATCTCTTCCAGCACTGCATTTATTATAACTTGTCTCATTTTTCCATAGAATTACATACTATGTAGACAGCAGCCAAGTTGTAATAAACCAATACTAGTTTTTTTGCAATCCCACTACATGGGAGTAGATTAGATGCAATAATACCTAAGTATTTATTATTACTGTAGGTACACATAATGAATAATTGTGAAAATGTCTTTCCAGCTTATGTTTTATACATATTTGTCATCAAACTTAATTTACTTATTACATAACACTCTACAACTATGGATCCTAATATCAATATTATTTTGTTGAGATCAAAGAAAAAATCACAAGTATGCATGAGTGGTGATAATATCACAATAATTAAACAATTATTTTGTACCCATAATTTGTTACTTACAACTACACATATAATACTTAATACACTTATGCCCAATTCCACCAACTTCCACCAAGACAGTGGAGCCCTAAGTAATTTCTATAAAAACAGAGATAATAATATAACATTAATAATAGAGCAAAATACCTAGAAGAGCATAATGTCATATGATTTTCTACATCAGTATTTCCCAAACTATGAGTCGCGACTCACCAGTGGGCCGCAAGCGAATATTGAGTGGGCCCTAAAGAATAATATAATAACGACTTTATATTATCACTATACATCGGCGATTTGGATTCTTCCCTTGAATAAGTTCCACTACTCGCCACTACGGAATCTGAGCATTACCAATATTAATGCCCTCTTTAGACTCTAAAAAATTTCGCCTGCGGCGCTAACTTCTTGGTACGTATAAAGTGAAATTTTCGTAGTGAGGGGAGGTCGGCGAAAACTCAGTGAGTGCCTATACCGAGAAAAATTGTAAATCTGCACGCTAGTAAACCCCTCCGTCTTTTCAGAGGTGGGCCGCGAGATTGAAAATTTTTGTTAGATGAGTCTGCACCCAGTCAACTTTGGGAACCACTGTTCTACATAAAACTCTCCTAGTTGGGGAGATTCTGAGCGGAGATATTTGGGCACCTGACGTAGGAGAGTTACATGTAGAATTTTATATGACATTATGCTCTTCTAGTTATTGTGCTCTATTCATCCATTACATTATCTCTGTTTTTGTATGGAAATTACGTAGGGCTCCGCTGCCTAGGTGGAAGTTGGTGGGATTGGGCAATACACTTCGATAGTTGTATAATTTAAGTTTTGACACGAATTAATAAGTTATTTATTATGGGCTATTTACGTTTTTTGAGGTTGTTGGTGGTAATAATGATATAGGTAGGTATGTATAATATTCTATGTAGATATGTGAGGTACCTATGATCAGCACAGCTCCTCTCTTTAAAGCTATCTCCTAATATTATTCCGCATTACAGCAGCATTTGTATTTGTCATATTATTATAGCATCCTTCCTGATTGTTCTCATGTCCAGATTTACTGCTGTTGTCCATATTCTTCAGCAAATACGATGTGCTATTTCCTTGCTTATTGCCAGTGGCGTCAAAAGATGTCACCATCACCGAATCTGTTAACATAACCAAATTGTATTAAAACTCAAAAACTTATCATTTTTAAATATGGGTTTGGTGTCGGTGATTTACTCAGTAGGTATAGCTTTATAGTTTATACCTGGGTTGACTAAAATAAATTATAGCAACTTAGGATTATAAAACGTGACATTGCGGTCAAAGGTATTGATATCTCCGTATCATAAATTTTTCAGTACTTAGGGGATTTTGAAGGTAGATAATCTCATATTGAACGGGATTAGGTGCCTACCTGTGCTTAAATCCTCAGGGATTTTACAGCCAACAAACATTGCCGTTTGAATTTAAAATTGAAGATAATAATTATTAACTGGCGGCGGGGGATGTATGTAATTCAGTATTATATGAATCAAATCAAACTGATAATAAGTTATTATTAACTAGATTATATTATGTATATAATCTTTTGATAATCTTTGATATTACGTTAGACTACGTATAACAAAGAATAGCTTTAATGGCAAACAACGAATTAGCTTATTATCTATGAAAAGAAGTTTTTATCTATAACACACAACATTTTTATTAGGATATTTAATAGAAATCACATAGATAGGTAGCTGTACCTGGTACATACAATGAAACGAATTAGAAGATAACTGAAAGAAGGAAAAAATATCGAGCAAGCCGGTTAAAAAAATACTAAGCAATTAATTAATATTAGTAATAAATAAACTGAAAAAATGTTATACATAAAAGAGGTTGTGTGTTTTCTTTTTCTATTTTGTAAATTAGTCTTTCAAATTCTGGGTTTAAAACCCTCATCTCAATAATGTCTATAATATTTTTGGCCCAGAACATCTTAGCTATTTAATTTTACATTTAAAGTGTGCGTGTGCGCGTAGATTCTTAGTACTTTAAAGAATTTAAAAGAAACATCTTCCTACACATTTAATGTTATTATCTTTAAAGGCGTCGTGTCGTGAAATACAAAAAAAACTTTTTGAAAAAGTTTCTTTGAAAGTATAATTCAATTAAAAGAGGTGAATTCTCCTACTTTACACTATAGGTATACCTCATATCTAAAAATAAATTTTAATCTACTTGTTTTAGAAAATATTCACAAAGTTTACTATATAAATATGCTTAATAAATTATTATGTTTTAACATTGTTTATGTAGGAACCCATGGATTAGGCTTGATAATCGAGAAATTCTAGTATACGTTCATACTTGTTTACGATACTTTGTTTAATGCTGTGATGAAATGATATTGTAAAAATTGACGAGTCCAGGTGCCCGAATGGGCCTACGGACGATAGAGAACAATAAAACAATAAAAACAATAATGTCGTTATTCTCGTACATACACGCAGAATACAAATTCAATGAAAGGCTTAATTTTTTAATGATATCAGAGACACGTTCTTATATTGATTTCCTTATATAATACACAAACATTTATATGAATGTTGGAATAGTAATCTATGTACGTTTTCAAAGTCGTTAGTATTGATATCTTTATTACACTAACCTTATTATAACCTACCATCATCTTCGCCCTATATCGATCCGCGAGGGAAAACCGAGATGGTTATCCTTTTTTTATTATCTACCTAAATAGTATTTTCAGGGGCTAAATTTTTGTTATATTCAACCTAAATAAAACTCCAATAAGAAGTTCTATATTTAGTCTATATACCTACCGATCGCCTAGTAGTAATAAAGAATCTATCAAATCTATACATGTATTTTATATTAATCAATGTTATACGTTTGTAAGTATCTGAGTAAACAGTTGTTGAGAAGTCTAATAATTCAGGAGATGGTGTATGTAGGTCACATTGTATTGTTTATTTTCACAATTGACTTTTAAGACAAGACGCAAACTTTGTAGCTTTAAAATCAAAAAGCTTGTAAAATGGTATTCCAGGTAAAATACACAACAACGAAACTGTTACCCTTTTTTCTTAAAATGGAATCCACCCGTTCACAAGTGACATCGCCATAAACTTTTGCCTTTTCAATGATAATTGATATAATTCAATGAAAATTGATACAAATAATAACACCGAGATGCGAAATAAAAAAAAAAGTTCGCCGCTTTTCATTTACTCCAGGAAATAGAGAATTTTACCGTGCAAAACGTATAGTAGTTCTGATTTTTGGATATGTTATATAGGTCGGCCCTGTGGTTAAGAATCCAAGTTTGTGACCTCCTAACCCTTGTGCGTTCACTAGGGCGAGCCAAAAACTGACGAAATTTCGGTCATTTTTTAAATTATTGATCATAACTTTTTAACAATGCATTTTAGAGAGTAAAGCTGTATGTAGAAGTTAAAGAATATTAAATTCTCTGCAACTTGAGCCTACAAAGTTTTTTTGTAAAACTATTATTTAATGAGTTATGTGATATCCAAATTTGCAATTTTTTCTGAAAAATGCTGTTTTTTTACAAAATTTCTCATTTTTTTATTATATTTCCTGAAATGTACGTTGTAGAGAAAAATGTTATAAGTAAATGTTGTAGATCGTTTAATTTAAAACAAGTTTGAGGTCAACATTTTTTCTCTCGGACCAATAACAACAGAGTTGTGACCTTCTGAAAAAATATCAGACGAATATTTAAGCAACATTCAGTATAGTAGGTATGATAATAGTTATAAAAAAAATGCAATCAAAGAAATTATTTTTTTGTAGGTTATTAAGGTTAGTCTCGTGGTTCAGAATCCAAGTTTGTGACCTCCCCGCCTGCGTGTATTCACTAGGGTGGGCCAAAAACTACTGAAATTTCGTTATTTTTCAGTTTATTGTTTCTATTTTTTTAATTATCCATTTTAGAGTAAACAATTGTAAGTAAATATTGTAGAGTATTAAATTTTCTGCAACTTAGGTTAGTCACGTTTGCTTAAAAAGCTATTATGTAAAGAATTATATAACAAATAACATAATTTTTAAACGAAAAAAATTTTTTTTTCTTTTTTTGTATTATTTTTCAGAATGGTACATAGTAAGAAAAAATATTATTAGCGAATATTATAGGATAATAAATTTGCAACAAAAAATGGTACTAGACTTTTTTGCCTTGGACTAATAACAAATGAGATATGCTGTCCTGAAAATTAATTTAAGGTCAATAGACAATATTCAGATCGCCATATCTCATTTATTATTAGTCCAAGGCAAAAAAGTCTAGTACCATTTTTTGTTGCAAATTTATTATCCTATAATATTCGCTAATAATATTTTTTCTTACTATGTACCATTCTGAAAAATAATACAAAAATTGAAAATAAAAAAATTTTAATGTTTAAAAATTATGTTATTTGTTATATAATTCTTTACACAAAAGCTTTTTAAACAAACGTGACTAACCTAAGTTGCAGAAAATTTAATACTTTACAATATTTACTTACAATTGTTTACTCTAAAATGGATAATTAAAAAAATAGAAACAATAAACTGAAAAATTAACGAAATTTCAGTAGTTTTTGGCCCACCCTAGTGAATACACGCGGGCAGGGAGGTCACAAACTTGGATTCTGAACCACGAGACTAACCTTTATAACCTACAAAAAAATAATTTCTTTGATTGCATTTTTTTTATAACTATTATCATACCTACTATACTGAATGTTGCTTGAATATTCGTCAGATATTTTTTCAGAAGGTCACAACTCTGTTGTTATTGGTCCGAGAGAAAAAATGTTTACCTCAAACTTGTTTTAAATTAAACGATCTACAACATTTACTTATAACATTTTTCTCTACAACGTACATTTCAGGAAATATAATAAAAAAATGAGAAATTTTGTAAAAAAACAGCATTTTTCAGAAAAAATTGCAAATTTGGATATCACATAACTCATTAAATAATAGTTTTACAAAAAAACTTTGTAGGCTCAAGTTGCAGATAATTTAATATTCTTTAACTTCTACATACAGATTTACTCTCTAAAATGCATTGTTAAAAAGTTATGATTAATAATTTAAAAAATGACCAAAATTTCGTCAGTTTTTGGCTCGCCCTAGTGAACGCACAAGGGTTGGGAGGTCACAAACTTGGATTCTTACCCAGGGGACTAACCTATATAACATATCCAAAAACCAGAACTACTATACGTTTTGCACGGTGGCCATACATTGTATGTCTAGGTTTCCCGGGGTAATTCTGGTATGAAACGGGATAATATTCATACACAGCATAAAAGAAAGATCACTGATCGTTCTTTCATTCCGACTGATTGAAGCTCACCTATTAATTAATTAACATATTATATTTTCTTGTTTATAGCTAGTTTTTTGTATTCATATTATTGTTTATATTAATTGTGTTTATATTTTATTTCTAAAAATGCGCATTCTGAATAAAAAAAAACACATACATGTTTCACGAGTCTACATTTTTTTTATTTCAATACACACTAAAACACATTTTCTTAATTTCCTCCCTCTTCCGCCCCGTGAAATCACCCTGGTTGGTCACTGAGATAGATATCCTTGATTTCTTGCAAAAAAATATTGTATACATTGTAAGTAAAAGCAGTTTACAATCCTTAATTAATAATTCATTATATTAATTTTCTGGCCCTCCATAGTAACACATTATCGAGAATTACTAAAAATCTCGACGTGACCAGAAAAAACTAAATATGCCGATATTAAAGATACACATACTACTTTCATAATCACCCATCAGAATGAAAAGCGGCGAACCTTCGCTGACCGGTGTAATTAGTCATTGAAAAGAGGAGCAGATCAAACGGGGGATTTTAAATCACAAAGCAATTTCATGTCAAATGAAAATAATGATTAAAGATTGCAAATTAAATACCGAAACAAGGATTCGAAAATAATATTTGTTAATGAAATTGCCTTAAAGTAATTCCATAGCCCGATTGTATCTCTTTCAGTGTTTTGGGAACCACCTACCTACAAAATATACATTAATTCTGTGAATTGCTATTTTTCCGAGACTAAAATAATATCATAGAATGAAGTGAAATAAAACAATTAGAGAATAAAATGATCTTAGAGGAGATTGAAAATAATGCCTAAAAATGTGTAAGTATACAATATAGAAGTGAGATAATCATACGTAGATTATTACCCCACATATTTATTTTTATTTATTTATTTAATAAAGTATAAAAGACCTGGACCAGCTTAACAGCGACTATTGTTGCCTTAGCGCCAGTCCAGGTACAGGTTATGTTTACAAAGTGGTACTTACACTCAAAAAAATAATTTACTATACCTGTTTTGTAAAACTATGTTTTACCAAATTTATTGTGCTGGTTACCGAAGTTCGGTTATAATAACTATTTTTTTTAGAAACAGATACAAAATATGTTTGTGTGATTTTTTTTAGTTAATATCTATCAACCTTTTTGTTAGTATTCCTATATAGTTCCGTTGGGATATCAAATTCGATTTTGTGTGTATTGCTAAATTGATTGCATCGTTACTCAAAATATTTTAGAAAATACCTTCTAAAATATTTGTTATTAGTAACTAAATAAGGTTATTAAAAATAGCCATCATAATTTTTATAATGTTGCCGAAATGTTTGAACACGTCTTGCTAAGATGTTATGTTCGGTATTCCAAAATATTTGCTATTAATAACCCAAATGTTTTGTTAATAACTACTCAATTGTAAATTGATATTTCAATGAACAATTTCGTACTCGTATAAAAACATTTTGTTTGGTTTCGCAAAATATTTTGTTACGGTTAGTTGTCCGCAAATCCGTTCGGTGGCATGAGTGGCGTCAAACGCTGCGCAGTGACTTACCGCGCAGTGTGTATCATAAACCGTCATTATTTTAAAGTTTAAACGTTCGACATTGTGCAATAAGTAGCTACACGCAGGAAAATCTAGAAAATATTGCGTGCGGTGTGTCATTACTGACTATTATTATTTATTTTGGTTCAAGTGAGTTTTTGTTCAAGTTTTGTTTGAAAATGTTCGACGAATCAAGTGAAATAAACGTGCAAAAAACACACTAAAAGATTACTTGACCTCTTGGGGTCAATCGTCATATTTCAAAAAATTCATTGTTTATATTTTCTATTTTTATATGTTTCAAAACAGTAGCATTTATTTTATCGACTCTATTAAGTTTGCTATTTTATTTGTTTCAATTTTTGTCTTCCAACTCAACAAAAGAGCGTTTATCAAATTGGCTGTTGTTGAATAGCATATTTTTTTATGTTTGTATTTTTATGTCTACTCCCTCAATACAAGAACTTTTTTTAATCACTTTTTTCCATATTATTAATAAATTATATGATAATTTAATAAATAATGATAAGTTATACACAACAATGAGTTTTCCTAAATCCACATTTTTACCTGTATACTTTATTATTTACTACTTTTGGCGCATTACAAAATAGGTAAAAGAACTAAACACTTAAGTAAATGCAACAAAAAAAGAGCATTGCAAGTATCAAAACAGTTTGGGACACATAGCTAAACACTTCAATAAATGCAACAAAGGAACAGCAGCGTAAGTATCAAAAAAGTTTGGGTAAAAGAACTAAAGACTTCAATAAATGCAACAAAAGAACAGCAATATTTTTATCAAAACGGTTTGATTACTACTATATAAATGATTTTGTCATGGTATAAGAAAAGTTGGGAATCCCAACCAAACTATTTCATTGCAAATAACAAATGTAAATCAGATGGCAACGAAACAATTTGATAATTTTTAACAAAATAGTTTTGCGATAGCAGCATATATTTTTGTTGTAATATAAAAAAATGTTTTGTTAAAAGAACTTAACTTTTGCTACAGATCCCATTTTTTTTGTAATCAGTTATGAAACAATTTGAGTAGCCTACCAAAATATGTTTGTTTATCGTAACTTAACAGTTCGGATGTCACAATAATTTGAATTCTGTAACCAAATTTTTGGTTATTATTAACAAATTATTTTTTTCAGTGTACATGCTAATACACGATGTGATAACTGATAACAGACGTACATAAACACATGATAAACACCACAAACACAATGATACACAATTTTAAACTTAAGAAAAACAATTGTTCTTAAAAACAATTAAAACAACATAATACAATAATTAATAGAATTCATATCGCCACAACACTCACGATGACAGCCGAGTAGACTGTCAAAGTTTAGTGATGGGCAACTGAAATCTAAGTGTATCGGATTGGCATAACCCGGTAGGAATATTCCCCCGCAAACACTGTCAATAGTACAAGTGATTCTCGAGATGGCTGACAAAAGTGGCATAAGTCACCCCAAAGATGTCAATGGATGACGCGAGTTCGTTAAGGTAGCGTACCGCTCTGCTAATCGGCGAGTTGATCACGACGTTTGTTCTACTCCGTGGAGGATAGAACAGCATATGTGAACGAGACCGGCCGTATGAGTTTGGAACGAAAAAATCCATCTGAGCAAGAATTGATGGATTTTCTATTATGCCATTCAATAGTTTAAAAAAGTGCCTACATATGTAGTCCTTCCGTCTCTTCTCAAGTGTGGCGAAGCTCAGACATCCCATTACAAATAATGAAGGATACAAGTATGGGTAGTACCCATACTCGACACGATATAGGTGCCTCAAAAAGCGTTTCTGTACTCTTTCCATCCTCTGAATGTAAGTTATTTCACTTGGACTCCATATGATAGATCCATATTCCAAAATAGTACGTACGAGAGTCTCGTATAAAATACGCAACGTGCTTGCTCTCTGGAAATAAGATGAATTTCTTAAGACAAAGCCCAAAGTTTTAAATGCCTTGTCTGCAGTTTCAGTAATGTGTAAGTTAAACGTCAAGTCCGCCTCGAATAGTATACCCAAATCCCTCGATCGATCTGCACGCTTCAGTTGGTCACCATTCATGGAATATATGAAATTTATGGGGTTGCGAGCTCTTGTATATGTCATCACGAAGCATTTAGGTACACTAAACGGTAGTTTATTGTCAATCGACCATGTCACCACCGAGTCAAGATCTCGCTGTAGTAAACATGCATCATTCTGTGATTGTATTTTACGATAGATTTTAAGATCGTCTGCGTATAATAGATATTCCGAGTGCTGTATTGCACTCCCAATGTCATTTATAAAAATTATAAAGAGCAAAGGGCCCAGATTGGAGCCTTGTGGTACTCCGGAGGGTGTGTGGTAGGTGTTCGACTTATGACCCCGATAAGTAACATATTGATGACGGTTACTGAGATAACTTGCGATGTACCTAACTAAGATATCAGGTAGGCCAATTTTATCGAGTTTATTTAATAACAAGTTATGATCTACTTTATCGAATGCTTTTTCAAAGTCATTATAATTTACATCTACTTGAGTCTTCTTATCGAGACAATTCGCAACATAAGTTTCAAAATTAATTAAATTTGTAACCGTAGATCTAGCTGGGCGGAAGCCGTGTTGTTGGTCTATAATTAGATGACTACAAACCTCCCATATTTTTCTGTGGAGAATAACTTCTAGTAATTTTGCTACTGAGGACAACACAGCCACGGGTCTGTAATTCCTAATGTCAAATTTGTCTCCCTTTTTATGTATAGGTGTCACTTTTGTTAATTTCCAGCTATCCGGAAACACTCCTGCCTCTATTGAGAAATATTGGATTCCCAATGAAGTAATAAAATAATACACTTTTAGCGGTCGCTGAATTTTTAACACTATTTTTATGCATTATGAAACGAGGCACATACAACTAAGGTAGACATTTTTATAACATCATAAGAAGATAAATACTTTTTACGAGCATCTCTTAAGTGTCGTTTAACAGCTAAATAATGTACCTGTTTTTAAAAAGGGTTTTTCATTTCATATAAAAAATATCCTTTACTGTCTTTTTCTGTTCTGCGTATAATCATAACAATAACTCGACACATATCTACTCCACTGAGCCTGAAAAATTGCAAAAAAAAGTAAAAGATAGGCAGGCAGGATGAAAAACCTATTCACTGAACTAGTAAGTACTGAAAGAATGAAATATATAAGTATAAAAATGATGGTTGTGATAATGGCATACTTGCACACTAAAAATTATTACACCCATCGTTCATCCACACTGGTAATGGACTCACTCTTGAATGCATCCGATGTGATAATCCGTTGAGATCTGTAACTACTTCCCACATGTGTGTCTTGGGTGTGTCTCCTGTACGTCGAGTTGAAGCTGGTTTCCAAAGCCTGGGATCTAGAGCGGCGTGATGTTCTCCCTCCGACAGGTTTTTGACAGCACAGATATCGATTGAAATGTTGACGAAAGACTCCGCTCACACAATAGAGTGTAATCGGATTGACGCATGAATTCAAAAAACTGAAAAAATAATTGTGATATTTAAATAAATCAGGTGCATATAGTTAGTACCACTGAATTAAAATCAAATCTACATATGTTCTTAAATTTGGTTTTAGATTCCGCAAGGTAAAAAGTTGGATCCAATTAAACAAAACATCGATAACAGTAAAATAATCTAGATACGGTATACCCATTGAGATATAGGGTGAATATTTAAATCAGATAGGACTAACAAGCATACCAGGTACTCAATTGTAAAATATATATCAAAAAACATATTTTACGCGTATACACTAGCAAGCTCGATTTACAATCTATAAGTAGGGATGTGAAAGTCCCTACGATACAAGAGAGTATCTGACAAATTTATTTTACATGTAAATGAAGAAATCCGTCATTTTTACGGGTATGCCATAAAGATTAAAGAGGTCCCTAGAATGAGTTTAACCTTCTGTCCTTATATATTTATGTAAATTACCTACGCACTAAAAATTCCCCAATGGTGGTTCTACAATAATTTGTTGGGTCTTCAAAAATCAACGTTAAAATATTCTACAATTATGTACTTGGGAAACACTTAAATAGTGTAGATTAAGGCCTATTTCCAATTAGTTTTCATTGTATGTAATATGGTTATTGGTTATGTTAATACATATAGACATAGACATAATAGTAATAAGGGCATGTCTTTGCAACACTATACCAAAAACAAAATCCCACGATTCTTAGAGTGTGCCACCAATCATCGTACTCGTCCTCTGCATTTGGATGGAGATGGAACCATAGCATAAAAACATGATGAGGCAGGAAGCAAGCCACGAATACTGAAATAGAAGGAAAATAACAAGTCACAATCAGAAACAGAATCAAGAATAAATACTTACTGATTTATTGTGTGTCTTATCGACTTGGCAGTTACATCAATCTAAGCTAGACCAAACCATGCATCTGTTTTTCGAATGACACGTTTTTTAAAGAATTCCTCTCACAGTCTACATTTTCTTAGCCATCCTTGGATAAATGTATGCTATCAACATAATAATATGTGGAACTGTCTCCACTGAATCTATCGTATAGTTTAATATTTTCTTTTGAATTTTAGCATATTATCATCAATCTTAATATCAAGTAGAATAACGTTAGTCATATTGTGCTAATGTATAACTTTGCTAAAAATTTTTTGCATACTTTAACACTAATATCAGTCGGTTATTATATATAAATAAAACTGTGTATATTTAATATCAAAACTAATGACAAAAGATATGCTAAAATTTTACCAAATATGAATCCATTGGGAAAATGATAACAGAAATTAATGTAGAAATAACGTTAGGAATTATAGTAGTAAAAATATTTCTCAACCGAAACTGAGTAAAGGGATTTAAATTTTAGATTAAGTAGAGGGAGCATTTGAGTAAATAAAGAAATCTTGTACCTGATGACGTTAGTGTTCTCGAACCCCATCAGCTAATTCGTTTAATATAATTACTATACTAAAGACTGAAGAGTAAGCGCCTATTTCGTTAAAGCTGTCTTCACACTCAAACTGGAGTAGATGCTAGGTTTATCAATTGAAATAATATACAGCGTTCATAATTCCATGCCTATAAGTTGTAAACTATACATATTTGTGTTGCAATAGGGTATAAAAATGATACAAGTGTGGTGAAGTCGTTCCAAACAAGTAGAGGTAGCCGCTGCGGGATGCCTAATTTCATTAGACTGAAAAAAGTTTGCATCAGATAGATCCTTATTTACATTTCCATTGGTTATTTTTTAAACTTCCCTCACCTCTAAAACTTTATTCGAAATAATGAACCGACATCTACCACAAAACTTTCTGTGATTGACGAAGTTAAGGAAACAAGTTCTTTCACACACTCTTCAAAATAAAAATGTTTGTAAAATAAAAACATATTTCTTACTCTTCACAATATTTCTTTACCAAATAATAAATAAGACCCGTATCTACCGAGAATCTCGCAAAGGAATAAGTAAAATGTTTTTCATAGCCTTCAACTAAATAACACATCCCTTCACATTCAAGTTTACAATGCGTATGGATCC
Organism: Ceraclea dissimilis; assembly: GCA_963576895.1. NCBI lineage: Eukaryota > Metazoa > Arthropoda > Insecta > Trichoptera > Leptoceridae > Ceraclea > Ceraclea dissimilis. The sequence continues at coordinate 16,802,662 of OY756359.1, read as the reverse complement.
ATAAGGAAATTAAATATAAACACACGCCAAAACCAAAAGAAAAAACCTTAAGAAGTTGATCCATTCAAACGTTTCATAATATGTTGCTCGATCCTCAAGAGACACGTGAAATATTTAAACTTAGCGGATGTTCATTGTTCGTATTCACGATGCTTGTAGGCCGTATATGGATGAGGTAGATTTTAATACAGCTATCCCACACTTGTTAGAATATAGGTATAGGAGCATCGCTATAATTTTTTAATTTGAAATGAAATTCTTTATTATAAATTCCATTAAGCATTATTAAACTCCAGATTATCTGCGATAGGCTGATTGAATGATAATTCTTCGTTTTTGAAGGGGTAGCGTGATATCCTTGCAAAATCCAGATTAACTTTATTAAAATTCAGAAAGGTATTAAGAAGCCTAAAGTTTTATTTTTCAAGTCCGCGAATGGCTTTAAGGGAAGGCCAGCCATTTCAATGTCATATTAAATACTTATTAGAGGATTGTAATTCCTACCTGGATTGAAGAAACTTGTGAGTAGATCACCCCATACTTTTAATAAATCTGTTATTTATAGGTGTAGGCAGTTCCTTGCTGAGCAGTAGAAACTTTTTACTCCACAGCGACAGCTGTACTTTGTATAGCAGAAGTATAAAAACGTGTTTAATAAAAATACGTAGGTGGATAGTTACCAGTATATGAGTCTCGAAAGAGATCGTCTGAAGTGCAAACTGTGATATTTTAAATAGAAAACTTTGAGAAGTTTGGAAGAGTAGAATATTTGGGGAAATTTTGTGTAGGAAGTTAATGTACTCTCTTTATATTAAATGTTTTGTGGTTTTGTTGAACTGAAATTAATACAGATTTATATACCTAATGCATACTTTCTGTACGTTTTGACCACCGAAGCTTTACGAATTATTTAAATTCTCAACCATAAATATATGTACTATAAAATAATACGTAGGTATATAAGTACAATATACACTTAGGTATATCTATTTTGATACCACAGAAACAATGACCATTGATCGGAGTGTTGATTATAGGGTAGGTGTAGGTCCCTACAATTAACAACAATGGACCTGTTACTATATTAGAATAACAATACAAAGTAATTTATATTGTGCCATTTAAATTTGAATTCATACCTAACCAACAACTTCAAAAGCAATGAACATCAAAATTCTTTGTACAAGTTTAGGTGTCAGATTTACCATTCGTGAAATAAAAAATTAAACACCTCTCTCAAAGGATTTGATCCAAACAATCCCAATCTTTTTATCGCCTGTTTCATACACCTCAATAATCTTGATGAACCTACTAACCTATATGTTAAAGAGATTCCAAAAAAGCCTTTAGAGGGAATGGTTTACATATGAGGTACATATTATTTTTCCTTTAGACTTTACAAAATCATTCCAATATATGTGCCTAGCTACAGATTATAAACATAGGCAAATGTAGGGGTAGTTACAGTTTTAATGTAGGTATTATAGTTTTCCCAACTAAGCGACATATTCAAAGGAATGTTTAAATTGAAATTCAAGAAGGGTCGTCAGTATACCGTATACCTACACTCTACAGTTATATGCGTATTGCGTATATTCTTCGATGTAATACCGTAATACATACCTATTCACGTTCGCTCCATAAAATGTAACATTGATTTTGATGGTAACGTAGCTATCACTATTATCGACGATTTGCAAGAATCATTTCTTGTCTAATCGACCCTCAGTTTGGAAAATGAATATGTAGGTACATACTGAAGAACAAATCCCTATGAAAATATTTATCGACTAAAGCATGGAAATATAATGTGAGCCAAAGCCACTACTATAACATCACTTAGTCATATTCCAATACTGGAGTAACTAGTTAATGGTGTTTCTGTATATAAAGCACACACAAAACATTACCTTTGCGTGAATATTTGTATGACAATTAGAATGTGTGGCGACCCTCATCGCTGAAAAAGATGAGAAATGTACCTTGTGGAGGTCCTACGAACACCTAACTCGTACAGGACTAACGAAAGAGAAATTAAAAACATTTTATTCAAAATTTTAACGTATACTTGGACATGTCCTTTTTATGTGTATGTTTACTTACTTATAGTTCCTACTTACAGATTACAATATTATAATAGGTATCCCTAATTGCATTTAGTAACTATAGTCTCACGCTGTCTCTCTCTACCTATTTCAAAAGAGATGGAAATAAATAAATAAAATGGAGAATTGTGATAAAACAGAATTATTTATTATTTAGTTTCTAGCATGCAGTAGTCAATTCAAATGTAAACTAAAGAGCTTCTGGTGTGTTATGTTATGACCAGCAGATTGTATGTAGAGAATTACACAAGTATAAGTACATCATTACAAAATCCTTTAGATTTGTCATTCATAAAATTAAGAGCTCTAGCATGCTTAATGAGATACAAACTAAATTAAATTTTACTCTACGAATAATTATTTTACATGAATAATAATGTGGTAGTTGTATAAATACGGAACATCTAAAACAGAGAGAAATCTTTTCGAATTTCCCCCATCTGTCGAGATCTGTTAATTTATGTTTCTAGTCTATGAATACTTAAATTAAAAAACATCAGTTTTGTCATACAATCAAATTACACATGCAAGCACTCACTTGTAGATACTACAATGTTATAGATATGTACGTAATGTTTCTATTTATTCATTTACACTTGTGGTGCTAATGATAGTGATAGTGATAGATATTATAACATTTGTTTACTACGGAGAGCTTACTCGTATAAGTAAATTTACTCTTCTTACAAATCTTGGTATGTGTGAACCTAACTATACATCTAAGTACAAGATTTTTTTTAATTAGCTCAAAACTATACTTATTCGTATAAACACGTATTTTTTAATGTACATACTATCTTCCTATAAATTTTCCTAGTTAATATGTGTCGTTCAACATTTACGGTTTTAATCAATTCTACTGGGCGAAATGCAAATTCAACGGATGTCTGATGTTATTATTACGTCATAGCAATATGCAAATGAGATGAGCGAAGTCAAATCACATTGCGTTGGTGAATCTACGAGTAATACAGTAATTAGCATACTTAGATGAATAACGTTATAGAAATAAAAAAATATTGCGCCTACCAGCTCCGCTCCATAATTCAATATAGTGGTGAGCATTGTACTCCATATACTGTGAGATGCTCGTATAATATTCAGCCTATGTTAAGTATCAAGCCACGCTCTTACTTGTGTGTCAAGTAAGTCAAGTGACAAGGCAATAATATAAAATTTGTTAAACGTTAGCCAAAGTGATTTACATTTTGTAGGTATATCTACGTTCACTTCACTTTTATACTGCATTTTATAGTATGTAGATAGGATTACCTTACCTAATACGAACGCTAATACCATCCTTGCGACATGACGCCTTGCTTTCACTTGAGAGATGGATTGGGCGCTCTGCATTGCCCCAGGTAACTCACGAGCGCTGGCCTGTAGTCTCCTGGCCATCATTATATAGAAGCAGGCTATGACGGATAGAGGTAACAGGAAGTAAATCAAAGCTTTAGCAATCACATTGGATCTGAAATTAAAATAAAAAATATGTCATTTTATGAAGTCAATGAATAAAAATACCTAAAATGTTTCTGGCCTTACACTAAAAACACGTAAATGAATCAAAACTATAACCCAATCTTTTGCAAGGCACTATGTTTATTTTGACTGAGCAATAACTGTTATCGCTATTACTTTTGATGAATCACTTGTTATTTTTTCTGATTATTTCAGGATGAATTCTCCCATTATATTTTATCTTCAGCGATGTACGTGATGTTTTGTTTCAAAGAGATTATTTATCCTACCACATGAGGTACCTCCTTTTCCTCCTTCTGAAGCTCTCCAGACCCCGAGTGGTGAATAACACCAACCCAAGCACGCTCACACTTTTTATTGTACCTACACACAGATTAAATCTTTTAATATATTTACGCTCGAGATTTATTATAGGTACTAGCCATCATAATATACCTACGAATGTCAACTCGCGCATTGTATTGTATCATGTGTAGAGTTTGTAATATGTAGGTATTGGACAAATTAAGTGAATTTATAACGTCAAATTAAGAATCACAAATTATGTATGCTGTCTACGGTTCAGCTAATTTATTTAGTTAGGTATGTTGATACCAATAGGTAAATGTGAGAAATATTATTTGAATTCCCGTTCTATCTACGGTAGGTAGGTAGGTACCTAATATTCCTATTTAAGGGCTTGGCACCGCTAATGACGTCACAGACATTTCCCACGGCATTAAGGTTCAATATCGGGTGACAATCGCATGATAAAATGGTAAAAATAACGTTTTTTCCATTTTTCGCGGTTAATTTTGCGTCTATCAAAAAACTTTTACGGTTATTCCCTAGATTTTAATGCATATTATTAGTGCAAAAAAAAATTTACCCCGCGACTTTCGGGAAACGAGTTTCCGTCTTTCGGAAAAAAGTACAGAGTTGTTTTAAAAATTTTTTTTTGAGAAATCTATACAAGATATAAAAAATCTTTTACGGTTATTCCCTAGATAAAGGTTCAATGCATCTACCCTATTTTGTTCCAAAGCAAATTTAGTAACGGTTGTCGAGATAGGAGGTCTCCCGTTTTTAGAAATTTTTGAAATGTCGGTATGCACACTCTTAATGTACATAGGTACGTATAATGTTAGTAAACATGGAATATAGACATTTTCACCCCATTAACTTCTTCTAGAGAAATATTGGTATCCACGATTAGTCCCCCATTTTTTCTTACATGGATAGCTATCTTCTCTTATCTTAGGTTGCCTTGGTGATGCTTCATATCTAAGAAATATTATTATATACTTTCATGTTATATACGAGTATGCCTACTCTCTGTTGCTTTCTCATGATGATTAAAATAATTCATTTCAAGGGTGAATTGGTATTAAGTCGTCCATTATAATTCAGATTTTTCGAGAAATAGATGCTTGATAAAATTAATGAACATTCAAGCTGTTGTCAAAAATTTACTCTTCCAATATTATCTCCAGATTTCTTAATAAAACTAACATTTACATAATTTCTCAGCAGCAACTATCAATTCATTATTGGTAAACCAAGTAACCTTTATTATAATGATTTGTTAAAATCAATGGTTCGATTAATCACTTCAGGGGGCAGATAGGATAAAGAAAATTAATATAACGAAGTCTGTTTCAAGTGATAGGGATTAATTATTATTTTCTTTAATTAACGAACACAGATTGACAGAGATTGGGATTTTATTATATAAAAAATTATCGATAATCTATATATATATATATAAAGTAAAGTCTGATTTTTTGTAACTGTTCGCATAACTCCCGCATTTTACGCACGTATGGATTACTGCGAAAATGTCGAATAACATTTGTAGGCTGTGTCTTAACGTCGCCGGTTTTAGGAGAAAAAGCTATTCCTAGGAGATGCTACGCTGATGAGGGGATCCAAGGGTTGTGTGTGGTATCGAATGAAAGGGTGTTGGAAAAGAAATTCAGATCTTAAGTCACATTTTGTCCAGCTTAAGCCTATAAAGTATGCCGGGTTGGTTTATCAAATTAGCTGTGGCAAATCATGGGTAACTCAGCTAGTTCTTTTATATGTTGCCCGTTTGATTAATTTTGTACCATATAGTGGATAAAGTGGAATAGTTCGCATGATTAGTCATCGTAGAGAAATCAGGATACATTTTTTTCACATACGCATACGATACCAATATGTTCTGAAATTTTTGTGATCAATATCAACAATAAACATCTGCTCTATTACTCTCATAACATCTGCTACTGATGATTTTTCTGTTTTTGTTTCTCTTTTTTTGCACTGACTGTTGTACTCTCATTATAATATTGTTTTATCTGCATTGACTAGTTGTGTACACATGTAATAGGGCATCGCTTGAACTTAATCTGTGTTGTTTTTTGTTTGATTTGTGTTTACATGTGGGTGATGTCTGTTTGTGTGCCATGAATAAATAAATAAATAAATAAATGATAGAGTGTCCTTTTGTGCTTTGTCACGTGCATCATGGAGGATATACCAACTAAATATTATTTGACAAAGTAAATATTATAATCATCAACGAGGTACAGGTAAGCAATTACTCGTATAAAAATAAACATGTACAATTTACTCTGCATAATTAAAAAATATTACAAAATACCGACAGGTTCACCTATTACCGATTAAGGTCAATATTTATTTTTGTATGATGACGATGGATCATGTGTAGTAGTAGTACCTACCTATCTACTAACGTTTGATAAATAAAAATCATTAGTGCAGGCGCTGGATGTATTTTCGTATGAACAATATGAGGACCGAGTTCCATCAATTGATTATTGTGGGGAATAGGTCAACGATATAGGAATCGGATATTGCCGCCGCCTATTTTGGTCCAATTTTTTTTTAAACCGCCTCAAAGTTAGCTAAAATTTTAGTTAAAAATAGGCGGCGGCAACATCCGATTCCTTTATCTTTGACCTATCCCCAACAATAATCAATTGATGGATCTCGGTCCTCATATTGTTCATACAAAAATGCACCCAGCGCCTGGTCTATATGTTATCATTCAAAATTGTGGAGAAAACTAGACCTGAAAAATATAATACTTACACCTAAATATTACGGCTACTTATCTAAATGAGTAGGAAGAATGCATTCCCTATTACACAATACACATACTACCTACATATCTAACTAACTCTTTTTATATGTAATTCTTCATGTACAGTCTACATAAAATATCAATTTTATACCAGCTCGCTTTTTATCTGCTTGAGAAAATGTAATTCACTTTTACTCCAAAACTATTAGGTACTTATTATATTTTCCGTTGAGAAACTCGTTTTTATTCGAGAGAATTAATTCCCAGTAAATTAATCATCTTCATTGAAATTCTCTCGGAGAACTGAACTGAATGAATATGATTATAATGCGCCCCCGCATGAATGAATGAATGTAATTCTGTTCCTGCTTGATAGAAAATAAAAAAGGGATTTGAAAAAACATTACTATCGCGGGATAAATATTCACAAGTGTTTGATTTCATAGTTCATGCTGCATGGAAGAAGGCGGAGATTACATTATGCATGTTATATTATGTTATCTAGAAATTTCAATGCAAATAATCCAGTATCATAGTAAGAGTGTGCACTGTACACATTGTGATGTATTGTTTAAGACTCGGATCCCGACCCAACTATGACGTCACGGTAATTTCCCACGGCATTAAGATTCAAAATTACATGATGAAATGGTAAAAATAGCGTTTTTTCACTTTATTTGGGAGTAATTTCGCTTCAATCAATTTTTTTAAGGTTTAGATTTTAATGCATATTATCAATACAAAAAAAATCTCTGCAACTTTCGGGAAACGAGTTTCCGTCTTTCGGAAAAAAGATCAGAGGTGTTTTTCACGTTTTTTTTTTGAGAAATCTATATTATTTATAAAAAATATTTTACTGTAATTTCCTAGATAAAGGTTCAATGTTTCTACTCTATTTTTTCCAAAGCATATTTAGTGATGTTGTTGAGATCTAAGGTCTCCCGTTTTAAGAAATTTTAGAAAAAAAAATTTGACAAATTGTATGAAACTGCCTTCTGAAAAAAAAATGAGATATTTTAATCGAAAGACAAAACAGACGATTATAAGTCAAAATGTGTTCTAAAATCTTCCTTAACCCATTTTATATCTTTTCAGGAAAGAGTTTCGCCACCCATTTTAATTTCATACCTACACAAGTACACGTAAATACCTAAATGTTTGCGAAAAGAAAATTTTGTGTAATGTTTTTTTTCATGTTCACACAGCATTCACTGGTTGGGATTATTTTTGGGATATAGTACCTATCGTGATTAGTGGTTTTCGCTAAATGGAGTAAAATCATAACATAAACCTATGTAGGTTGTAGTAGGTGTGAATGTTTGTTTCAAACGTTATTTTTGTTTTGTTTAACTAAGTAATAAAAAGTGAGTCAAAATGTTTTGTCAGCAATTTGTATGTAAATACCGTGACACAATTTCACCCTCAAAATATTATACCATAAGAAGCTTTAAAACATCGCTTATTAGGCAATTTACTATCTGTGAACCTCTTGAATGTTTGCAATATAAACTCTGCAGATGCTATATAAAATATACCAGGGTTGTAGGGAAAAAAGTAAACGATATAAATATCTTCATTATATTATGTAACTAAATAACTTGCTCATTAACTTCTCGTGGGAACACAGGGAGGCCATCGAACCTCTCTATATTTAACACTACATTGTTTTAGGTAGATTTCCATAAGGAACTCTACCTATTCGTTTCTCCCGTGATGTCGCAGAATTGAAAAATTTCTACTCAGTATCACTAATTAGGACCAGGAGAACCCGAATCCGACCTTGGTTTAAAAGTTTATATATATAAGCCATATATATATATGTCCCTTTTCTTGTGCGCACGTTTGCGGCCAACCTATGCGTCGCAGAAACGTGAAACTTGGGTGGTAGATTTTTGGTAAGGGGTAGATGAACTGATAGGAGATTGGGTGAAATCCATTAAGAGGAAGGTTCACTTTTTAAGGCTTTAAATACAAAAACAATCATTCTGAGGGGATCCAATGATTGTGAGGGTCCGTGTCTGGTATCGTATGAAAGGGCATTTAATAAGGAATACAGATCAATTTACAGATTTTGTCTAGATCAATTCCTTGGACGACAATGATCGATCGAAAGATCTAGTTAAGTAGTTACCGCATAGGTACTAGCGTGTTTGTTGTCTTAGAAAAGTGCTTCACGATACGAGTAGAACTCACATCTTTTTTCAAATTTCTAGTGCTTAGGTACCGGTACCAATCCATATTATGTGTGGAATGAAAATAATATGATTATTGGATTAGGTACTTCCTTTGATTATTGAAGTACTTAATCAAATATTTTTTCGTCATACGGTACTTCGATAATCAAAGAATAAACTACATCCATACTACTTCATCACTTCGCTGGTTTATTTGCTGATAATATTGTGATTGTTTTTATTGTACAGATGTACTCTTAAAATTAATAAAATTAATAAATCACTTGAAATCTACCTATGCCTGTGGCGTGCCAAAGGAATTTTTTTTTTTCATTTTGTGGCAAATATGAATACATCTATTGAGAAGAACTATATTCTTATATTTCTTTGTAGATTGAATTATTAAATTTGATCTTGCAAATGTTTATTTGTGTCCTAATATTGGGAGGGGTATGGGCGTGAAATCATTACACGTGGGGATCTACGTTAATCAGGTATCCGTAATATGCCTATTGCGGATATTCACATGAAATGGAACTCACAGTATAAACACATTTTCTCGTAATTTTAGAATCATCCCTAACTCGTGTTTGAATAAACTGACTGTAACGCAAAATTTTCTGAAATACTTGAGAATACAATATAAAATTGGTATTTGGGTTATTTTGCCGCTTAAATTTTAGGAGAAACCGTAAAATTATAATTGGAGGAGTGACAAAACAGTATGAAGTACATCACAGTAGGTACAATGCATTACAGTACTGTAGTACAGACTACTGTGTTATTATCACACATCGCTTTTCGGCCTGTTGGCTAAGATCAAAATGTAGTTATTATCACATGACATTCAGAGTACCGAAGAGTGGACGGAATGCCGTGTCAATATAATGCATTACATCAGAATCCCTTACATGAAATAACATGACATTACCTACTGCCGTACACCGGGACACTCGGAAGACCATCAAAGGAAAAGGAAATAATAGGTAAATCGAATATAATCTAACCTCGGAGAAATATTAACACATCTAGCCAAAAGAAGGAATGGTTTCAGTACTCCTCGTTTCGTAGAAGAGTGTCTACCTACTTGTCGTATTGGATTATTAATCTAAGTTAGGGAATGTACCTACCTACTATCTACATAGTATAAAGTATAAATTGCAAATATCTCAGTTATACAGAGACGCTTGAAATTCTAAGAGCCAGCATACCAAATCGTGCATGAGATTGTAAAGGCAAAGATGCTCCATTGAATAGACGAAACTTTTCTATTGTTCTCATGCAGATCATTGTGGAAACTTAAACAAATGAAATTTCAAATTACATTTTAAATGTTTCTATAGTAGATATCTTTGAGCTACAAGTAGAGGTGTATGTACATTGTACGTATACTGACCTATACTAGTATACTGGTACTCTACTGCTCTTTTAACTGGTATGAAATGACAAAAACCCCAACAGCATCAAAAAGCTGTGGTAGATATTCTAAAGAAAAGGCTACCTACTAATTTAATAGGCATATCAGCCTATTAAAATGTGTGAATATTGGGTCAAGGATGGGTTATGTACAATTTGCAATTTGCATTCAATAACATCTATTTGGAAGACGACAAGATAGATATTATTTTTTGTGCTTTATTTCATAATTCCCGGTACTTTAACACACAATATGTGTCTATTGAATTAGCAATGTACCTATTATTATTCACCACTCGATTCCCGGATAGCAATATTGAGTAAAACACAATTTGTGGATATTTAGGAGTTAGGTAGATGTAGATAGCTTAGCTCTACACAATTTAATAAATAAAAATAGCTATACAGTTTTTTTGCTGGTGTTAATATGATGAATTTTCATGATTAATTTCCCAATTTTCAGTTTTGTCTAAAAGAAAATTTCTACTATGTGTACCTATGTTGCTGATATTTTCATTAGTGCAACGTATTTTATTATTTTTAGATAACGAAATTTTTGAAGCGAAGCTGCATAAATTACGTGCGACGTCCCTCGACAATTTATAAGTAGATATGTAAATCAATCCTGTTCACCTGTGTTTACTAAAATTGACGACATAAAAATGTTTTTTTACCTTAAGTTCATCCTAAATATAGGAAATTTATAAAAATATTAGAAATACCATGGTTACTCATTTGAGTTAGGATTTTTTTAAGAACTCATTAAGGCTCCATTGTAAAATGTTAAAATGGATCACATCAAGGGGCTAATCTTATAAAGATGTTATGTTCAAGGATATTTTTTTACTTTTTGATTTTATTATCTAAAATCTCACTATATTCCATCGTAAAAGTCACAAATTAAGGAATTTATCGGAAGCCTAAATTGTTTATTTTTTGCTTGGTACTCTCAAAATTGAGTTAGCAATTTGTGAGATATTGTCAAAAATCTAAGAGGAAAATATTTATCTTTAAATGGTTATATCTCTATCTTTCTGTATTTACACAAAATTTTATATTATTCCACTCTTTGGGTACAATATCCCGCTACTTATTTCCCTTCAGTGGTTTGAGAATCACTAAGTTAAACACATCAGGAGGTCTCCGGATTAAACTCTGTCATTCATCATCTTAAATCGCAAGGCACGAGTTGACAATTTTCCAACAAATCAGAGGCGACCGTAGTTCCCGCGGGACCATAACATGTAGGTACATAAATAATTAAACAATCTCACAACACTTAAGGCTGAATTTTTACACTCATATTATAGTTGTATATAATGAGCCTTTTGGCCTCTATCAAGTTGCAATACGAAGCGTATTAAATAATATAACCTGGTTCTGTAATAACGCCTCAGGTTGAATCATACACAAAATATCGTAGTTGATCATTTTCAAAAACATGTTAATAATGTAAAAAAAAACAGTTTTCAAAAAAGAAGGGAAAAACAACACAATAAAGGTAGGTATGCTTCACTTTGCACAAACAAGCTATGAATGTGAAGTGGGCAGGAAAGTATGTAAAGTGTGAATAGTCCAAGAGCCCGCTGCTTAATTTATGACGTATCTGTTTTTTGATCGAAATGTGGTACAAATGATAGCTTACCAATAGGGTTTTACATCGCACTAGGGTTGCCTATCAAAATCTTGCCGCAACCCCCCCTGCCCCCCCCGAAAAGGTCCCTCTTCGCGGTTTTTCGCATTTTATAGGAATATGGTAAGAGATAGGAGAAAGTAGTCAATGACAAAATTTATCCTTGCTAAATTCTCTACAAAAAATGTTATAACAATTTTTTCGTAGAACTAGCAGTTTACCCGCAATAGCCGGTCCAAAACCGAAATTCATTTAAAAAACAAAAAAATGAATTTAAACTTAATTGGTTGAAAATTGATAAGAGCTACAGGAAAATAGTCAAAGAACAAATTAATTATCATAGTCTTAGCTACAAAACGAGCTATAATTTATTTTCATACATCAATTAATTTAGGAGTTATTGCAATAAAACTCGGTGACGAAAATTCTTAAAATTTAGTTTTTCATAAAATAACCAACGATATAGCGCCGCAGGCCAAATATTTTTTTCCATAAAATGTTAGTGATTATGGGTGGAAGAATGTGAAAGAAAAAAAAATCAAAAAAATTTTTTTTTTATCAAAAAATATCCTGTTTTTTGACCGGCCATTACGGGTAAACTACTAGTCCTATGAAAAAAATGACTCAATATTTTTTGTAGAGAATTTAGCAAGGATTATTTTTGTCATTGACTACTTTCTCCTATCTTTTACCATATTCCTATAAAATGCGAAAAACCGCGAAGAGGGACCTTTTCGGGGGGGGGGGCAGGGGGGGTTGCGGCAAGATTTTGATAGGCAACCCTAGTGCGATGTAAAACCCTATTGGTAAGCTATCATTTGTACCACATTTCGATCAAAAAACAGATACGTCATAAATTAAGCAGCGGGCTCTCGGACTATCCGCAGAATAAAAATTTATAGACTTGATGGTATAAATAGTGTTTATCCGGATTGTCCTCTTTGCGGATTTGTTGGTGAGCCTGACTCGCCCGAAGCCAAGGCCGCCTCTGTAACTAATAAAAATATAAGGTACTCCGCAGTACCTACTAGGCAGATACTTCGAATAAAGAAATCCTTTTGTAAGCGGCATTAAAATCTTAATATCATCTGAAATGAAACAAATGTTCCAACGTCCAAAAATAGAGAGAAACATTCAGAGAACACGTGAAGTTGTGGTCCACTTCGTATGCGAATGAAATATAAATTTGACGTAATTTTGCGAACATCACTTACCTATAAAATCCTTTCCAAATTCTTTGTATCATATTTGATTATTACTGACGATCCTTACGTACTGTAAGATTAATAGAAAGTAAGAGATTAGTATTACAAAGGCATTGTAAAGAAGCTGCCGTATACTCTAGCGAATACCTGCGTCAGATGACGATTGAAGTAGTCGTGAATAATGAATGACCATCAGTTTCACAAAAGGATGCTGGTGATTTGAGGATACATAGGTAAGTACTACATAATAGATACATCCATTAAAATTCTGTTTACTAGGTGTAATTATATGTATCCACCTGAATTCCATCCCTCACACCGGCTCCCTTGCGGGGTGGGAAGAGAGTTATAGATTATTAGGTATATGAACAGGATTACTTCGCGTGGTTTTTTATATTTCTTAGAAAGACTGAGGATTTTTTAATGTACCTGAAGCGATGCTCTTAAATACTCAAGTTACTAAGAGATCTGTTCTGAATCGGATTACTTATTGAGTAAATATATCAAAGGATTAGCGTAGGTAGGTACTGTGATTCAGCACCTGTTGCCGTATAAGGATATTTATATTATTACGAATGGATTTCGTGTAGGTACCTACCCACATTAAACATTCTGGGAAGCTTTGGGTACTTGGGTATTAGGTGGTATGTATATATGTAGGTATATTGTTTAATCTTTGTTAAGAAACACTGCACTAATATTTTTGATGTTTTTATTCGCATTTATCTAACTGTTACTTACTCTTCACCATTCCGTCTAGAATACAGAGAGATCATAAAGATTTGCTATCAGCTATACCTGTGATATCAGTATGCAATGTCAGTATGTACAGACACTAAAAATCTCAATATCCGGAATCATGAAAATTACTAGGGGAAAATGTTGTCCCTACGTATCTATAGAACGGGACTCGGTAAATATAGATTCCTGAATAAATTAATTTGTTATGTGTTTGGACACCTCCATAGTGAACCAGCTTCAGTGTACCTGCCTTGTAAAAACCATAGCACCTAGTTTATTCCGTACTATTTATAATTATCATACTGTTACCTATCTCGTTCCCTGAGGGGTAGATGACGACAGATTATCCTATCCCTAAATACACCTTTTGTTTCTGTCACGTTCACACAATTCGTCGTGTTCGCCCTTTGCAAAAATTTCACACGAACCCATCCTATAAAATAATAAAATATACATACATACATCGTAGGAATAGGAACATTTCACTGAATGAAAACATTTTTCTCCCAATCAATAGTTAAAGTAAAAGCACTTATCTACTTGTAAGATGACAATACGGAAAACTAAGGAGGCTATCTTCATAAAAAAAAATACTTTTCCTGACTGCGCAGTGCTGAAAGTTAGCTCAGCAAAACTCCCCCTCCCCAAAAGTCTCGATCGGTGATTACGGTTAAGTTGTAATTGGCAACCTTTGCGTTAAAGGCGTCATTTTGTGAAGGAAAAAAATAAGCTCGTGTGGGATCTATTTAATGGTGTTCTCCACCATGACAAACGGAATGAATCTATAGGTACCGACCTAATAGATACTAGGTCGGTACCAAAATATTAGGCTTTTCCATTTATCTCATAAAAAATATTTTCCTACTCTTGACACTTGTTAAACACATTATCAAGCTCCCTTTTCGATATATGCTTGCTGATGTGAATACGAAAAATATTCATCGATATTATGCCAATAATCGTAAAACGAAAATTCAATCATATCAGACAATTACATAACTTCTTCTTCTCTTCTTGTTCAGCCATCCCTCCACTGCTGGATATAGGCCTCTTCTAACATTTTCCAAATTTTTCTACTTTGGGCTTTGCTCACCCAGTTCCTTCCTGCGACTGGGACTACATCGTCTACCCAATTACATAACAATGCTTAAAAAATATTAGTCTTTATAAAACTCCCTTTACCTAATGTGCTTTAGTCTTAATCTCAGGAATATACCTATAATCAAATATTATAATATAATACTTAATTATTCTGAATTCTAAGAAGAAGGTTTAATTTTGCGATGAAATAACTGAAATATCAGGGAATGGGTTATCAAGGACGCACAATCCAAACCCAAATATAAAATACGTAAGAAATTAGAATAATGTGTGTAGATGCCTACACACATTATTCTAATTTCTTTTGATAGCCATAATAATAATGGTATTGCTATATACCTCACAGAAAAAGATGTAAGTGTCTTAAATTTCTAAAATTTATAATAGTCCGAGAGCCCACTGCTTAATTTATGACGTATCTGTTTTTTGATCGAAATGTGATATAAATGATAGCTTACCAATAGGGTATTACATCGCACTAGGGTTGCCTATCAAAATCTTGCCGCAACCCCCCTTGCCCCCCCCGAAAAGGTCCCTCTTCGCGGTTTTTCGCATTTTATAGGAATACGGTAAGAGATAGGAGAAAGTAGTCAATGACAAAAATAGTCTTTGCTAAATTCTCTACAAAAAATATTCAGTCAATTTTTTCATAGAACTAGTAGTTTACCC
Source organism: Ceraclea dissimilis (assembly GCA_963576895.1). Lineage (NCBI taxonomy): Eukaryota > Metazoa > Arthropoda > Insecta > Trichoptera > Leptoceridae > Ceraclea > Ceraclea dissimilis. The sequence continues at coordinate 16,787,069 of OY756359.1, read as the reverse complement.
GTAATGGCCTGTCAAAAAACAGGATATTTTTTGCAAAAAAAAATTTTTTTATTTGATTTTTTTTCTTTTACATTCTTCCACCCATTATCACTAACATTTTATGGAAAAAAAATTTGGCCTGCGGCGCTATATCGCTGGTTATTTTATGAAATACTAAATTTTAAGAATTTTCGTCAATGAGTTTTATTGCTATAACTCCGAAATTATTAGATGTATGAAAATAAGTTATAGCTCGTTTTGTAGCTAAGACTATGGTAATTAATTCGTTCTTTGACTATTTTCCTGTAGCTCTTATCAATTTTCAGCCAATTTAGTATAAATACGTTTTTTTAGTATTTTAAAAGAATTTCGGTTTTGGACAGGCCATTGCGGGTAAACTGCTAGTTCTACGAAAAAACTGAATTGATACTTTGTATAGAGAATTTATTAAGGACTATTTTTGTCATTGACTACTTTCTCCTATCTCTTAGCATATTCCTATAAAATGCGAAAAACCGCGAAGAGGGACCTTTTCGGGGGGGGCAGGGGGGGTTGCGGCAAGATTTTGATAGGCAACCCTAGTGCGATGTAATACCCTATTGGTAAGCTATCATTTATACCACATTTCGATCAAAAAACAGATACGTCATAAATTAAGCAGCGGGCTCTTGGACTATAATGTAACCGCCTATTTGCTATTCACTTACGTATAGACGTTGCACAACGTAATTTCAATTTTCTTGTCTTTACGCGGCTCTGAGAATACGAATTTTAATATTAGCATCCAAGCTTTAATATAATATAAGAGACTTTGTAAACTGTAGAGTGTAGGTACATCTACAAGACATTGTGATCCTAATAATATAATCGCTTTTACCGCAGATATTTTGCTTGTTACTGGTGGAGGTAAAGGAAAAAATCTAATAAAGAAATTTCACGCGATACAAAAGACTGAAATACCCGATGTTAAATAAAGGGAATATAGGTATTTCTTTCAAATTTATATGGCTTTAGAGGTAATCCAAAAAGTAAAGCAGGTTAGTTGTATTTTCACGAGATAAATATTTAGAACAATTTGTATACACACATTCTAATTTTTCTGTTTATAAAACGAAGAATAAGTTGTGTGGGACCAATGACCAATGAAGATACACAGTACAAGTACACACACTTTGATTGCATGCCGACTATTTTTGAGTAGGTAATGCATCAACTACATCTGAATTACACGATTGTATTTTAATTGAGTATGAGAATTAACAACATTTGTGAAAAAAAACAACAGAAGTATGTACTATGTATGCACCTGGTTCACATTTATGAATAATTTCGCCCATCCTTTTTCCATTTATTCTAATATGTTTCCTCAGCCGTACAAAGTAGGAAGAATATTCTTACCTACCAAATAATACTTCCCATGATACTAACAAAGATGATGAAGATAATACACGAGTACTTACCCAATACTGAATCGTTACATCAAGTGGTAAAGAAGTTCTAAATGTTGTATTGTATTTTGAGTTAACGGTTCTCTAAGGAATGCTGAATTATATGCATATCTCAGTAGGATCAAATTTACATGAATCGAGAGGAATGCTCGCACATAACAGCATTAAATTTCGGGCTGAGTTCTCCTCGCAGGTGTGAGAGTAAGATTCCAATAAATTCTCTTGTACCTAATGATCAATGTGTAAATCTGTAATTTTATTAGATCTAGATATCTATCTTTCAAATATCAGCTGTGATCGGCGGTAGAGTATGTGTACATACAAAGCTAGGTAATATTATAAGTACCAATCCGTGATCTCTTCATTATGATTCTATATTGATACTCGCACGAGTATATTATTTTCAGTATCAGGGATTTTATTGCTTTTGATGTGTTTTATTATTGTAGTTTCAACCGTAGGTACGATATCTCATCGTTCATGGATTATACTATATCTATATAGTTTAGTTGTGGGTAGAATAATACATCTTAATTTACGAGTTGGTATAAAATATTCTATGTAGTTTTGATATGAAGAAATTCTGAAATATTGATTTTCATCCTTAAAAGGTTAATGGACTGTCCATACCTTCTCAATTGGATAAAATTGATTCTGGCTAGTATTTATTTTCGGGTGAATCGTGTTTTGTTTAAATTTATCGACGTTTCGAAGTTTACTTACTTTTGCAGATCGATAGACAGAACTGGATCTCTTCGTATGAAATAATTTCACTAGTGACATCTTAGTGGATACAGTAAAACAATACATAGTCAAAAATGCATAATGAAGAAAAATCTAATACCTACGTAAATACAGTGCGTTTTCCATACCTATCTTGGCCGCCGGCGGACGCTAGCTGCAAGTGGGGTTGCAAAATTGTATTTTTGAGAGCCCTAATTTTCGAATCTTATCATCAGAGGCTGTCAGTCGCCCTTTAATTTTTCCCCATTGCATTTTTTACAACTAATCTATAATTCCAAAAACATTACAAAGCATCGCTAGAGAAATAATTTTTAAGGCGAGAGAGTTTTGCTAATTCAAAACAAAAAAAAATACTCCGATAATCCCTTTAAACCGCCATCACAAGTTTGAAAAACAATGTTGCTAGTTGATTCTAGTGATCACTAACGGATCCAAGGGAGGGGCTAGGGGCCCCCCCAAAACCATGGGTGACAGTACTTTATATACAACAAATTTAGGGGTTTCAGCCCCTTAGCCCCCCCCCCCCCAAATGCAGAGTGACAGTACTTTTTACTATGTGACAACATTCAGCCCCCCCCCCAAATTGAATCCTAGATCCGCCACTGCAGTAATGATCTATATACTCCCGTGAGACTTCTGATAAAAAACAGACTAGGTATAATTAAAATTTAACTTACTTTCTATATATTCCGTTATATTCTCCCTCCAGGAATGGCGAACAGATAATTATAGTTTGATTCATATCCAGTTTGATCTCGACGGCATCTGAGATGATTGCAGCTGGAAGTGCGCATATCATAGCTAGGACCCAAATGAGAGAAGCGCAGAGTACAGTCATTGATCGAGTCTGTAACAAATGAAAATTAAATATTTAATCCTACTGTATAAGATATCCATTATAAGAATGTATTGGCTTATTTATTTATTTATTTATTTACGGCGCAAGCCTTTAACATTAACAATAGTTTTGTACAAGTACAATACAAGCAACAACAAAAATAAGTAACTTAATGTGGGTACATCTGAAACATTGACACAAAAAAAAAAAACATAAAATATCAGTGAGAAATTTTTTGTATAGACCCATTTGCAGGCACAGACAGCCGACAATAATAACTATTAGGTAATATTTATAGTTGCGAATGTTGGCGATTTGTTTATTATATTCATGTTTACCTATTCTACTCGTATATTGCGAAGAGGAAGTTGAGAATGCAATATAGTTTGTTTTATAAGAAGACCTGTGCCGTGAATTATTGCAAATTAAATATTTATTTTTTTCAGTTCAACAAGTTCAAGTATTTTCTTGCATGCACACATCACAGTGAACTAAGTCCTTGTGTAGTCATGTGCATAATCGAAGGCAATACCGATGGACAGGTGTTTGGGACAATTGTCCCAAACACCTGTCCATCAAGGACTTAGTTCACTGTGATGTGTGCATGCAAGAAAATACTTGAACTTATTGAACTGAAAAAAATAAATATTTAATTTGCAAGTATTTGAAACAGTTTTATTTCATTCGATTTATATATAATTATTATATATAATTATAATTTATATTTATATATAATAGATTTATTTTATTAATTTATAATGTATTACAGTAATTTAAAACACAAAATACAAATCCAAATATAACACAAAGAAATCATCATATCCTCAAACAGCAAAAAAATCCTGGTATGAGAGGAATTTAAGGGCATGGCACCAGGAATGACGTCACAGACATTTCCCACGGCATTAAGGTTCAAAATCGAGTGACAATCGCATGAAAAAATTATAAAAATAGCGTTTTTTTTCCATTTTTTGGGGTTAATTTTGCGTCTATCAAACAACTTTTACGGTTATTCCCTAGATTTTGATGCGTATTATCAGTACAAAAAAGAATTTTCACTCCGCGACTTTCGGGAAACGAGTTTCCGTCTTTCGGAAAAAAGATCAGAGGTGTTTTTAAAATTATTTTTTGAGAAAACTATACAAGATATAAAAAATCTTTTACGGTTATTCCCTAGATAAAGGTTCAATGCATCTACCCTATTTTGTTCCAATACATATTTAGTAACGGTTGCCGAGATAGAAGGTCTCCCGTTTTTACAAATTTTTGAAATGTCGGTATGCACACTCTTAAATCTCTATTGTAATTATTATAGCACTTATTTTGTTCCACAGTTTAAACTTGTTTATAATACCAAGAAGAAGACTGACACTCATTAAAATTGATATTATTTACACTCTGTTTTATTCACAAGTTTTAAGTCCATAATTAATTTATTTATATTCACACAACTGCCACAGTCGTCAGAACATATTCCTTTAAATACTTTTTAAATTGTTCAATATTTTTTAGTTGTTTGATTTTATCCGGTAGTGCGTTGAAAAATCCGATTGCCGTGTACAAAAAACCTTGTTGGTTCTAGGATTTTCGGCTTTTTTGTGATTTACCGTCCTCGTACCTTTGGAGAGTGTATTACTATTTACACGGACCATAAGCATTGTATTAATGTGAGATAGGTATTAATGTGTTTTCTATGGGAACCTAATTAATTGGTGTTTTATCACGACGAATTTTCAATCTGAAATCTACCCAAGTACGCAATAAATAATTAAAAAGGGTTTGACTTCGGAATCGAAATCACATCGATTATATTGTGATAAATTTAGATGACGGCTTTAAGTAGATATTATTAAATCCTTGTTGGGTTTCAGCCGCGGGCATTGATGGAATTAAATACCAAATAAAAGAGACTTAATTAAAATATTTTATTACAAAGATGTTATGAAAAAGCCTGAAATTAATACCAACTTAATATAAAAACATATCATGTGACAAATGATAGGGTTTATACAACAATGCTTTAGGACACAACAAGAAACTGATACAGATTGATACAGAAAATACATAAACACAATACAAACACTGGAGCTTGAGTCAAACAGGAAAAATGTATAATTAGTAATAAATTTATTAAAAGAGTAATTTCATAATATACCCAATTTGTTCTATATTTTCTGCTTTTAAATAAAAATTTGAAACTCCTTTTCTAATTGATAAATTAAAGATTATAATCCGCGACCAGATGTTGGGCGACCAAATGTCACGCGACCAAAAGACGTGACACCCTCCAGGCCAGTCCTTCTATTAAACGTGTATACAGAATTCTCCAGAATCATAAAGAATGTTTGTAAGAAACATTTTTATTCCAAACACCCCCACCTACTTATAAGTACAAATGCTTCAATTCACATCAGAATCAGACCGCTGTAATTTTATAGTTAATATTGCTAAACTATTTGCTATACATTAATACGAGTATAATGAGTTATGCTTCTCACACAAATTACTAGGAGTAGTTATTTGCTCTGATATATTTGTTCAAATACATTATGAAAATAATAGCTGTCGGCATCCATTGAAATTAAATTAGGGTAACACATACAGTGATGGGACAGTTAAGGATTTTTTCAAATGTTTTATTGAATAGAAAAATCACTATTGCTAATGAAAAAACCACTTAATCATTATTCGACAGGTTGATTATTGCAGAATAACAATTGATACTTAAAATTACCAAAAATTATAAGACAAATTTTATTTTTAATAAAAAATATAAGAGGTCGTAAAAACACAGTGATGGGACACATTTTACAGTTATGGGACAGTACTAATATACAGTGATGGGACAGGTACATTTATTAGTTTATATGGAAGGTTTGTGGAATTTAATATTCTTTTTCACAAATTCTCGATAAAATGCGTTTACTACATATTCATAAAGGTCGTTCAACTATAGTCACTGCAACTTGGGCCTCCTGGGGGACTGACTCTAAATTTTCAGTTTGCCATACAATCGACTATAATAGACCCGGGGCCCCCAAAGACTCTTGAGACCCCAAAGACTCAAAAAAAGCTCTTGAGATTTTATAAAAATAGTTATAAATAGCGCCTAAGGTAATTTTATTTATGAATTAAGTGCAATTTAATGGCTTTTAACTTTAATCTTTGAAATTTTGTGATTTTTGGCCAACAACGTTGTGGGATCAAAGTGATTTTGTGATTGTGTGCTGAAATTATTGAGCCTATTCAAATTCCTTGCTGTGCTGCCTGATTAACGTGGTGGCTGTATGTATTTTTCAAATTCACGATCGTTCATTATAAAGAGCGCCGCAGGCGAATTTATTTAGACCTACTTTAATTTAGCAATATTCTTCCATGAGGATTATATAAATAAATAAGAACTTAATTATATGAAAATTAGACATGCAATAGGCGGATTTATTGGCTGTTGGCAATTTCTACCAATCAACCTAATTTTAACAAGTGAAATTTTGCTAAATTTTATTGAAGCAACCCTCAATTTTCTCCAACATTTTTGTAATCTAAGGCAATAATAATACTAATTAATAAATATGTACTCAGTAATGAGACAGAAAATTTATACTAAATTAATATCACGGGTATATAGGACACTTCTTATACTTGTCCCATCACTGTTTTTAGATGTTTATTTACTCATCATAGTCATGGGACACCCGTCCCATCACTAAAATTCATACTTTTTCAATCACAGTGATGGGACATCTATAAAGACCTATACAATATACAAAATGTATTAAATAATTAAAACTGAAACACTCCGCACATCCTTATGTCCTCATAGGACACTTAAAATAGTAATATATGTATTTACAATTTGAATTTAATTTGGTTTTGCTTGGTTATGTTTCTTAATAAAAAGGTAAGATTATAGATGTTTTTTGTACACGCCAGATAACTAACCTTGAATCACAGTATTTAACGGCCGATTCTATGGATTTTAAGTGTTTTATTATTCGTAAAGGTTGGAACTCCTGGGAGAAAGTTGATTTGCCAGTATATAAGTTTACAGAATCTTATTATTCTCATTTTAATCTCTTTTGTCCCATCACTGTCACTGTCCCATCACTGTATGTGTTACCCTATCTCTGATCTAATATTTTCTCTATTCAATAATACAGTAGGAAAATTAATTAAATTACTGTTATGTACCTACTCTTAAAATACAAAATGAGTAAACTCCGTTTCCATCAATTGTACTACTGTATAACATTATTCATATTTCACATATTGTTTAATAAGTGATAATATTGTGATTGTAAGTACATGCCGTTATATTATGTAGGTACAATAATATAGAGTAATTAGGATAGTAGGTATTGTTGTATATTTATTAAGGTTACTGTATGAGCACAGCCCGACAAACTTTTTAGGTTTGGCATGACTTGACATCATGATTATTGTGTGTAAATAAAATGATCAATATTTTTTTCATTCAATTCTATCAATTTCATAGGTGAATGATGAAACAGTTTTGTTAATTAAAAAAACACTTGTTTATAAAAATGGGGATACACGGAGGACGACACCTGTGAGTGCGGAGACGTACAGGACAGCCATCACCTACTAGTATGTCCTAAAATCGGGGAGACATGCCTGCGAGAAGATCTCATAAATGCAGTGGCGTAGCGTGGGTTTGTGCCGCCCGGGGCGGAGGCAAAATTTGCCGCCCCCCCCCTATAAAAAACTCATTCTTTTTTTCATTTTTTTTCATGCAAATATGACCTTGTGGTATAACAAATGTGAACAGCGCCGCAGGCGACTTTTTTTGAGACTGAGTAAAAAGGGTCATGTAGTCAAGGTCGTTTGATTTATTTTCTTAAAATAAATGCAACCCAGAATTGCGCCGCAGGCGAATTTTTTTTAGAAAATATGTGAAATAATAATCCTTATTCTTCTTATTTACATAAATATGGCACGCACCCGTCTACGGGGGATGGTAATAATAATCCTAACTGCTTAAATATTGAACCTAAACTTTTTGGATGAAGGTTCATTTGAAATTAAAAATAAGCCACGGGCTGCAAGTAAAATATTAGAAGATATATAAATAAAAATAAAGATATATAAATAAATATAAATATATAGAAATATTACTAGATTATATAAAAGGGTTGGTATAATGCGCCGCAGGCGAAATTTTTATAGAGAAATCGGCTAAGTGATAGGATAAACGCAACAGATTTAACAAGCGCCGCAGGCGAATTTTTTTTACCAAACAATGTAGTAGTTTTAGAAAATTCATGACATGATGAGAAAACGATGTAGTAATAATGTGATTCTTCGGAAACTAGTTTTATGTAAAGTGCTGTCACTTGTTTTGGGGGGTAATCCGCCGTCTGAATCCGCTAATCAGAAGAAAATTATTTTTGAGTTATGAATACTCTCCAGTTGCAGCCTTTTCTGAAAAATGCCGCCCCCGTCTTTGCAAATTCTGAAGTCTGCCGCCCCTAGGCCGACAGTCTAGGGGCGGCAGTTACTCTCGAAAAACTGACAGAGACAGATGAAAGTTTAAACACAAGAACAGACGCAGGAACTTTGCTTGTTACGATGCAGTCATTTTCTTTTCAAAGTGCCGCCCCCCGTCCTTGTATATTCTGAAATCTGCCGATAACCTAGGGGCGGCAAATTTGTGAAATTAGCTTAGTGCAAGGTGTACAGGAAAGTAATTGGGTTTGTGTACGCTAGTATAGATTGTTTAAAAAAAAATCCCGAAAATGCCGCCCCTTGAAAAGTCCCGCGTGGGGCGGCCCGCCCCCCCCCGCCCCCCCCACGCTACGCTACTGCATAAATGCGAGTGACATCAGGGCCGTACATGTGGCCAACTATTGGAGGTTTTTGATTTGAGGCATCCGGACAGGGAAAGTAAGTAAGTAACACTTGTTTATAATATATCCGTGAATAAAACCAACATATTTAGTATCACACCGCGCCAGCCGGTCGGTGGTAACTTTCTGTATGAAAACCTAACCTAACAAAAAATACCTAGTAGATAATGCCGGAAACGTTGCAATTATTTTAATATCTTCGGGTCTTGATTAGTTTTTCAAATTAAATTTAAACTTTTCTTCACTAAACTAAACTCCGAGTAGGAATTTAATAATCCCAATGGCAATTCACTCACAAAAGTTAAAATAGTCCTTTAAAATAAGGATATACCTATACTATACTACGTAATTCGAAATTAACACATTTAATAATGATACATAAATGTTTTAGAAGTTTGAATTCCCTGGGCTAATTAAGAAACGTGCTTCTCCGTACGGGATGACTTCAAATGGAAATATTATGTGTGTACAATACAATGTATTGTAATGTTGGAGGTACTCAAGGTATTTATTTATAGATATGTCTTTCCCTGTACTGGATGAGCTACCAACATTTTGAGAAATACAAAAAATGTATTGTTCTTATTATTTTTTTTTATTTATTTATTTAAACTTAAAGTAAACAACAAACACATATAAATATACAAAATGGACATAGTACAGATTATAAAACTTTGTTCACTAGGGCGTATATAGGTAATTATATTTTGTAAGCTATGTTGTATATAAATTATCATTATATATATATGCTTTTTTTCACTTTGACTAAAGCGCCACATATATATAAAATGAGTTATATATATATATAACTCATTTTATATATATGTGGCGCTATATATATATATATATATATATACCTATTATATATATATATATATATATATATATATATATATATATATATACCTATTATATATATATATATATATATATATATATATATATATACCTACCGATGGAATCGTCTTGACGAGCTGAGTCAAATGGTCCGAGTCTCGTTCAAATCAGACAACTTATTTGAACAAAAAAATAATTCGACTTTTCTCTTTCAAAACCGACGAAAATGACAACTTATCGTATAATAATCGCGAATGTGGAATTTACACATTTCTTGAATGTTTGTTTTATTAGAAAAATAAATGCGAAAAAGAATAATGCGAGTGGCGTTTTAGCTATTATTAAAAATATTTAGACGTATGCACAATCAGGAGAAAGTATACACTCATAAGTGTATTTATAATATTCAGTATTGTAATTTCAACGATGTAGGCGACATTATTGTTTAATCATTCCCAACTAGCACAGAAGAGTTATAAAAAGCGGTATTTCGGCTTTATAACAGCTTCCCTTTTCGCTAATAGTAATACAATAGGGTTATAAATTGGCGATACAGCCAGATATAACAGCGATATAACTCCGGATTGGGCACAAATTACTCAGCCTTTAAGAGTTATAATTGGCGATATAGTAGCTCTATAATTGGCAATATAGGAGCGCTATAGCGGCTCCTTTTTGAGTAGCTACTATTATTTTTGTTTTGGATTTGTTGTCAATACAAACGTGGTGAAACATTGCAATTTAATCTTTATTACACATGACAATAGGTTTCCATTTTTAGTGAAGAACTTTATCACAAGTATTTTGTGGATAAAGTTTTGATATTGGGTATAAGTACCAAGTATTTTATTCAATAAAGTGTAAAATTCTTCATAAAAATAGTGCGGATGTGATTTTACTGTGAAAATATATATATTTTTAGATCAAAATTTTGACGCGCCCGTAAAATATTAATATTTTATTGTGAAAAAAATATTCTAAACTAGTGATGCAAAAACTATTTTTCTTAATTTGACATGAATAAAGGTGTTCATATAATTTTATGACTGATTAATAACAAATAATACAATTTAAACCACATTTTTGCTAAAATTGGGTATGTGTCGTATTTTATTTTTCTATTATTATTTCATACAATGCAATTCTAGTACATTTAAAATGGCGAATTAGTTAATACAGCCTAAGGTTCTGAAATTCGCCATTATAGTTCCTATAGCTACGTACCGAACTAAATTGTTACTACTATGGAGCCTGAGAACGGATGGAAGAGATTTCAAGAGCTATTTTACCTCCTCCGGCGAAATAGTAGCACTAACGATTACCTCTCGTTACAAACAAATTACCATAGAGACCATTACGTAAATAGCTGAGGTCTATTTTTTGATAAATATATATTTATTTTTTTCTTAAAGGTAACCGTCAAGAAAAAATCTAACGGAACCACCAATAGAAAGTGAACCTAATGAAAAAGAAGTACCCATAGAAAGCCAGCGTAATTTTATGGAACCGCCTATGAAAAATCAGCTTGTTTTGCCCGAATCATCAACGGAGGTGTGGGTGTAGGTTGAAAAGTTATGTTCCTTATCTGACATTACTATGTTTGGTTGAATTTTATTAATACTACGTAGGTAATCAATTTTTCCTTGTATATTATGTAAGTATTATTAAGTAAGTTTCAATAGAAAAGCAAAATAATGTGATTGTTTTGTATTTTTGAGGAATAAAACACTTTAAGTCACTAAGAAATATTTTAAGTTACCAATCGTTTTCAGTCGTTTGTTTTTCGTTGTTATTAGTTACTATACCTGATCTACCTGATGTTTAATGTTTTTAATGTTTGTTAGACAGCGCCGTTGCTTCTTGCCCTAGGTAGATACTCTTCTCATTCACTAGTGTTATTATTTCCTAGTAGGTAAGTAAAGAACATAATGTTTTGTTATAAGACTCTTCTCATTTATAAGTGTTACGTACTGAGTCTTTACTAAAGATAAAAGATATGCAAAGTATATATAAATAAAAGAAATGGTCATTTTATAAATCCTTGTTTTATTGAAGAATGACCTTACAACTAATATAAAATGAATTAGTCTACAATTTTATCAATTTTAATGTAAAAAAATGCTTTGGCACGCCACAGGCATAGGTAGATTTCAAGTGATTTATTTATTTTATTAATTTTAAGAGTACACCTGTACATATAATAAAAACAATCACAATATCATCAGCAAATAAACTAGCAAAGTGATGAAGTAGTATGGATGTAGTTTATTATTTGATTATCGAAGTACCTAATCCAATAATCAAATTATTTTCATTCCACTCATAATACGGATTGGTACCGGTACCTAAGCACTAGAAATTAAAAAAAAAGATGTGAGTTCTACTCGTAGGCCAGTAGATCTAAGATTCATTAGTATGGAGACCCAACATTTAATCAGGTAGCCGTGAATTTTTGGTAGGACAATGTAGGATAATGAATTAGTTAAGAATCCAAATTTGCACAATTTTCCTCCCTCCGCCCCCTTCGCCACCTTGAAAAAACCTTAAAAATCGCCACTTTTTATATATTATGCACTATAACTTAGTTATTTCGCGTTTTAGGTCAAAATAAGTCATATTCTAATTTGTACATTATAAAATTTCCTACAACTTTAGTTTATAATATTTTGCTCTAAAGTAAATACCAACGGAGCTTTAAAGCTTCAAAAATTGGACAAAATTCAGTATTTTTTCAATTTAGAGTTTTTAGCCAAGAACCATCACGATAACTCCGTCATGGTTAACTTCAGTCCAAAAATTCTTATAACATCTTATAGAGTATTTAATTTACTTCAAAACGCGTATATGAAAGTTTATATTATGCTCAAAATAGCGGAGTGCGGACAGATTTAGAATAAAAGCGAAATAGTGATTTTTATGATTTTCTATACATTTTCGAATTTTACATATTTTTCGAAAATGTATGAGAAAAAGTTGTCTTTTTTACGTTTTAGTTTAATTTTGTCCATTATTGATAAGTTTTATGAGGAATATTTTACCTTTTTGGAATCAACTGATATGACGGAAGTCTTTATGATAAATAAGATACAAAAATATAGTGAAATATTTTGGCTATAGGTGGCAAAAATTCCAGAAAAATATTATTTTGGTAAACATTGTAATTTTTCTAATCAATATAACATTTTCTCTTAAAATGTATTAAAACTAAGTATCCACATCTTTGCTGAGATATATTCGGGTTATTTATTTATCGTATGGCATTTAACATCACATCTTAAAATAAGTACATAGAATAGTAACAATAGCACAGGTGGATCTGATTGTCAAAGGTTTATGTCAATGTTTAAAATATATTCGGTCGCTGTATCCGTCAGTGTGAAGAAGTCCCTGATACTCCCCGCATACGCTCTAAGGCTACATTCGGATACAATGTGGTGCATAGTCTGTTTCTCCGCCCCGCAGTCACAGCCAGGGGAGTCCAGCAAGCCACACTTGTGGAAGAAATCGGCACATCTGCCATGCCCTGATCGGATCCTGTTCAATGCGGACCAGAGTTTGCGTGGTTGGTCGAATCCGGGCGGTTTCATTGATATGCAGGGCAGGCAGTGATGTACCGGGTCTGAGGCTTCCTCCCATCTGGCCTTCCATGCGTCCATGCTGTTGAAATTAGAGTCATATAGACTTTTAGCCGTTCTTAGTGGAGGGTTTCTTGATATGAGCCTGTTGCTAGTTAGGAGGTATTCAAGATCTGGGCCGCTCGGCAGTTCAGGGTTTTTCAGCAACTTCTCATATTCCTTCACAAGTGCGTTTTGCCTTCGGAGGTCATGAGGTGGAATATGACTCAGAGTTGGTAGCCAGTATGTTGGAGTGGATCTTAGTGTTCCAGAGACAGTCCTAAGGGTGCTATTTAGTTGGACGTCCACAAGGCCGGTATGAGCGCTGTTTATCCACACTGGTGACGCGTACTCCGCCGCTGAATGGACGAGGCTCAATGCAGATATGCGCAGCGTCTCTGCAGTTGATCCCCAGGAGGTGCCAGCAAGTTTATGGATAATATTATTGCGGGTTTTGATTTTTGCGGAGAGTTTGCTTAGGTGTTCCCTGAAGGAGAGCGTTCTGTCAAGCGTTACTCCTAGATATTTAGGGTGTATGTTGTGGTTCAGAGATTTCCCTTCAAAGGCTACATTTAACGTTTTGTTAGCCTCCCTATTGTTGAGGTGGAAACATGTGACCTCCGTTTTACTTGCGTTGGGTTGTAATCTCCATTTTCTGAAGTATTCTCCGAGTATATCTAAGTCGGACGATAGAGTGGACTCTCCCGCTTCAAATGTGCGATGCTGGCATGCGAGAGTCCAATCGTCCGCGTAGCCGAATTTTCGTGAGGCTGTTTGCGGCATATCTGAGATATACAAGTTAAAGAGAAGAGGGGCCAGAACTGATCCTTGGGGGAGTCCATTATTTAGTTTCCTGACTCCGCTTTTGGTGTTTCCCATTACTATCTGAAAGGTGCGGCCAACTAGCATGTTGTTTATGAGTGACACTATTTTCTGAGATTGTATAGTACGGGCAAGTTTGTAAATAAGGCCCTGTCTCCAGACTGTGTCATACGCTGCTGAGAGATCTATGAATGCTGCAGCCGTTTTCATATTTTTCTCGAACCCTGCTTCGATGTACGTGGTAAGCGCAAGGACTTGGTCGCTACAACTGCGATTCGGACGAAAGCCCGCTTGTTCTACTGGTACCTTCTCCAGAATTAATGGGCTGATTCTGTTGTACAGAAGCCTCTCAAGGAGTTTGAATGTTACATTAAGGAGAGCAATGGGTCGATAGCTTTTAGGTTCTTTCGGTGGTTTACCAGGTTTTAGTAAGGCGATTATTTTGGCACGTTTCATCCTATCTGGTATATTTCCTGATATAAGGATGTCCGAAAAGAACCGTGTCATCCATTTGACAGCATATTCGCTGCAATGAGTCAGGAATTCAGTATGCACACCGTCAAATCCGGGTGCTTTCCCAGTTTTCATTTCCTTTATTGCTTTCCTAGTCTCTTCTCTGGAGAAAGGGTTTACGGGGGTGTTCCCTGGATCAATAGATCTCTTTAAAGTCCTGAGGTCAGATTTCACTTTCCTCGTGTGAGTTTTGTCGTTAGGGGCCCTAGATGTTTGCACTATGTGTGAGGCTATTTTGTTTGGCGAGATTGGTTGACTAGAGTTTCCAGTCTTTCCTCCCCCTCCAAGTTTACGAAGCACGGACCATGCTTTACGACTTGATGTTTTAAAGTCCAGGCTTTCCACAGTTTCAATCCATTTTTGTCTACGTGCCGCATCCAGGCTAGTAATCAGCTCATCTGCGATCTCCCGTTCACCACTCTGAATAAATTCGTTGTATAAGGTTTCACTTTCTTCATTCCACCCTGGGACGTACTGCTTCCGGTAGCCTCTAGGAATGTGCTTCTTTGCGGTGCTGATAATTGCACCGACAAATCGGTCGTAGCAAGTGTTTTTTGGTGGTATCCATCTGAGGCACTTGTCGAGGTCTCTTGAAAAAGCTGGCCAGTTTGCTTTCCGGAAGTTCCATCTCGGTCTTAGGTATGACGATATCAATGGAATTTTAATACCAACTTCGATGATTGCCGGACGGTGTTGGCTGTGTGGAAAGTCAGAGAGAATTTTTCGATGGCATGTTAATGGTCTGCTGTCCTTGGTAGACACAAAACAGAGGTCAGGGTTGTAATCGCGATTCCATGCAGCTGATCGGAACGATCCGCGGTCTTTGGCGTCGAAGATAAGGTGGATGTTGTGATCCTCCGCCCAATTGACCAGTCTTTCTCCATCTTCGTTGTTAGATTTGTATTTCCACTGAGTGTGGTGGCTATTAAAATCACCCACATAGATGGCAGGGTGGGGATTTGTAGGCAAGGTATCTTTTGGCCATGCAGATGAAGGTGGCTTGTAGATACTACTTATGGTGTTCTCTCCCAGCCTGATGGTTACGTTATGTACGTTGTCACTGTCAGACACTGACTGTAAGTGAGCATTTTCAATATGAGATCTTACGTATGTAGCCACCCCATATGCTCGGTGGTAAGTGGCACCAATGATGTCGTATCCGGGTATTGACCTCTTCGGGTGAGCTGATCTTCGTTTTCCGTACGTGTTTCTTGAACAGCGACTACGTCTATGTTTTGTTCAGTTAGTATTCGTCCTAGTATTTTACATTTTGCATGACTTATTCCCTCTATATTTATCTGGCAGATACGGATGCATGCACCGAGATCTTTTGTCATCGGGCCCTGTGATGGGCCGGTATCGCTATCAGTTTCTCGCATTCTTTGTTTTCTTGATATAGTAAGCTTCGTGTGATATTCGCTTTAGTATTTTGGTCGCTTTGTACGATGTGATGTTCGCCAGGATCGATGGTAAGTATTTTCTGGCGGCCAATGTGCTAGTTCATTCTGCTTTACCCGGGGTGCACCACGTGGAGGCGAACTAGCTTTACACCCCAATAATTATAATTATATTCGGGTTTTTTCTCTGTGTTTCAAAAACTAGAAAATGGAGTAAATTTTAGAAAATTCGTTTATCACAGTGTATCATTCAGCCTAAACCCAAATTGAAATCATGTGATTATTAGACTAAAATACATTCAAATATCTATCATTAGAATATACACAGAGTGTCCTATGTCGCATGCTGGAAAAGATACAGGTTGTTATAAAACCTCATTTCATTATTGTCGATGAATTGCACTGTCTTTTAATTTTCGTTCGACTGAGTAAAAACCTAAAGCAATTTTAATTATATTTTTAATTAGGCGGGTTCCTTAAGGATATAGGTACTCAATTTAAAACATTCTAAGACATGGTTTTCTATTTGAAGGAATTATGACGATTGATTGCGAATTAAATATTTATCAGAAAAATTATTTCAATTGTTAGAACATCTCTAATCTAAATAATTCACTATATATTTTGTATAATAATTATCAGGAAATTTTCCGTAATATTTGCTGATTCCAACAAGGTAAAATATGTGTCATTAATTGTAAGAACAATCGATATAAATAAGCGTATATTTAATTAAGTCAACATTGCTTCATACATTTTCGAACGTTATGTGAAATCAGAAAATGTATGGGAAATCATAAAAAAACACTTTTTTGTTTTTTTCTAAATCTATCTCTTCGTCGTTGCTTTAAGCACAATATAGATAATGCTATACGCGTTTTGTAGAAAATTAAATTCTCTATAGGATGATAATAAAATTTTCTGGCTAAAATAAGCCATAACGAAGTTATTGTGATGTTTAGTGGCTAAAAACTCAAAATTGAAAAAAATACAGAATTTTGACCAATTTTGGGAGCTTGAAAGCTCCGTTGGTATTTACTTTAGAGCAAAATGTAATAAACAAAAGATGTAGAAAATTTTATAATGTACAAATTAGAAAATAAATCATTTTGACCTAATACGCGAAATAACTAAGTTATACTGCATAATATATAAAAAGTGGCGATTTTTTGTTTTTTCGAGTGAAGGTTTTTTCAAGGTGGCGAAGGGGGTGGAGGGAGAAAAATTGTGCAAATTTGGATTCTTAACTACCTCATTATCCTACATAACATACCAAAAATTCACGACTACCTGATTTAATGTTGGCAAAATTGCTTCATTGACTGTAGTATCGTATCGAGAAGCACTTTTCTAAGACAACAAACACGCTAGTACCTATGCGGGGACTACTTAACTAGATCTTCCGATCGATCAGTGTCGTCCGAGGAATTGAGCTAGACAAAATCTGACTTTTGATCTGTATTCCTTATGTAATGCCCTTTCATACGATACTAGACACGGACCCTCACAATCATTGGATCCCCTCAGAATGATTGTTTTTGTATTTAAAGCCTTAAAAAGTTATTATTAGAAGTTATTATTAATTAGTTATTATTAGAAGCTGGTTTCTTCACACCTTACAAAAGACAGTTTCACAACTATAATAAATCTAATTCAGACAAAATATATCCAAGACTTTTCTTACTTTAGTAGAAAAAAGTCTAAAGTGTCAACTATTAGGTCCCTGTCAACCTTTGGTGCCTCTACCTTAGGTAGGTATTATTTTTATTATTATTAGTTGTCATGTACACGTACATTTCCAAGAGCTATTTTTATGGTTAGTCTTCCATTATAATTCCTAAAGTTGAGAAATTTAAATATCGCATGATTTGAGGATCACGATGAAATACTTTATTTAAAAAAAAATGACTTGGTTTATTCTAGCATGTGTCGATTCACATCTAGAAGCACTCGGCTGCCACGGAGACTAGGCGAAAATGGCCGAACGTTTTTTAAAATGATTGAACGGAGTTATAGAAGTGCATGCATTCCCTTTTATAGAAGTAATAGTAATTGAATGCATCTTCATTCCACCTTTATAACGCCATAGGCTTTATATCAGGTCTATCGTACCAATAGTAAATCAAATGGTGGTATATGAGCAGTCATGTGGTGTTTTATACCGCTAGAGTTATAAGATATGTCGCAGCGGCTTATATAGACCTTGCAGCAACGTGTTTCGCCAGTATACCGCCTAAGGCTATAAAGGTAGTAATATAGAGACCCCGCTCAATGCTGTTATATTTCTTCAAGCCGATTAAAGTATCGCATTATTGTTTTATCACTTTTATATTACTCAAGACGTTATAAAAGGTAATGAAATGCACATATGTCGCTTCGAGAGAATATAATTGCTTTTAAAGATCGTTTATCCTACTCAACGCCCTAAAAGAGAAATATATCTTTGCTTCTACAGCTTGTGTGCTAGTTGGGATTCTCAATATTTAATTTTATTGTACAAAGCAACATTTTATAAGTAGCAATATTCTTCTTGAAAAGGAGCGGAAGTACCTAAGAGATTCTTTAAAAACACAAATAAAATCATAAACTGTGTAAGTATTACACTGTCAATAGATTGTCTAGGATACACATTTATGTTATAATGGGAAACGGATGTAAATTATGTTTGCTTCCTTTGAGCTCACTCATATCAGGAGGTTTACATATATTATTAGTTATTAGTTTATTACGTATACGAGTACTTCCCATAGGTTGTGGGGGAGTTGAGATTGCAACAACTTGCAAATTGCAGCAATTACCTCCATCTTTAAAGTCAATCAGTATTCCACGTTGTTTTATTAGATTAAATTGTCCTCACACAAGTCCATACTTTGTCGTCACATAATGTTTCAACGTATGAATGATATAATAGGTAGGCGCCTTTTAGGAAAGATTTTTTTAAATCTGCGCGGTGGGTGCTGCGGTCGAAGGAGAATTAAATTTATCGACTTGGCCCCGCTTGATAACTCATAGTTACATTAGGTAGGCATAATATTATTATTTTAATTAATATTTCATTAGTGACATTTTACTTCCCCCACATCCGTACCTACCAGGTACCTATATAGATATATAGATTAATATTGTTTACCCAATATTTTAAGGTTGAGTACCTAATTTATATACGTCTACCTATACCTACGAGAAATTGTAATTATGGCTATATCCCACGGAAGGTGAATCCTGCTTCGTCCGTAGATTCGCATGCCGTGGGAAGGAGTGAGTCCGTGAATCTACAGACTTTTTCATAGCGATTTGTATGGCGGTACGTAATATCGCAGACGTGCACGGATCGTGGGAAATAGGTTGCCTGTGAATCCGCGGACACGCCTTGATGAATCCAGATGAATCCGTCTAATCCATAGCGTTTGGATAACTTGCAATACAAGTGTTGAATCCAATATACATATACGTAGATATTTCTTTAGGAAACATCCCAAACAGACAGTTTTTTTCATTTTATTTCTTCTTTTCTATTTTAAAATGTATTTTAATTAAAATTAAACTATTTTTTCAATTATTTCAATGTTAATTTATAGTTTGATAATTACAAAATGTGTAATATAATTGTGTGTGTGTGTGTGTGTGTGTGTGTGTGTGTGTGTGTGTGTGTGTGTGTGTGTGTGTGTGTGAGAGTGTGTGTGAGAGTGTGTGTGTGTGTGTGTGTGTGTGTGTGTGTGTGTGTGTGAGAGTGTGTGTGTGTGTGTGTGTGTGTGTGTGTGTGTGTGTGTGTGTGTGTGTGTGTGTGTGTGTGTGTGTGTGTGTGTGTGTGTGTGTGTGTGTGTGTGTGTGTGTGTGAGGGTGTGTTTGTGTGTGTGTGTGTGTTGATTCTCACAAAATAAAAAACGTTTTATTAAAAAATATAATTATGTATATATTTATGTACCTATTAGCTTATTACGTTACTTCATTTTCTATAGTATAACTATTAAACGTAATACATATATATTCCATTTGTCGCCGCCCACAAGTTTTTTGTGTATATGAGTAAAAAGGCGTGTGGATGGAACGTTTGTTTTGGCTCGTTTACGTAACAGACCGTTGACGCCTTTTTACTCATGAACGCAAAAAACTCGTAGACGCTCGCAAGCGTGTGGCGGCGACATTAACTTTTACTTAAAGTATTATACCGAATCGGTAGGTATTTCCTATATAATTGGCACCAGGAATGACGTCACAGTCTTTTCCCACGGCATTAAGGTTCAAAATCGCGTGACAATCGCATGATAAAATGGTAAAAATAGCGTTTTTTTTATTTTTTTGAGGTTAATTTTGCGTCTATCAAAAAACTTTTACGGTTATTCCCTAGGTTTTAATGCATATTATCAGTACAAAAAAAAAATTTTACTCAACGACTTTCAGGAAACGAGTTTCCGTCTTTCGGAAAAAAGATCAGAGGTGTTTTCCATTTTTTTTTGAGAAATCTATACAAGATATAAAAAATCTTTTACGGTTATATACGGTTATATAAAGGTGCAATGCATCTACCCTATTTTGTTCCAAAGCATAATTAATAACGGTTGTCGAGATAGAAGGTCTCCCGTTTTTAGAAATTTTTGAAATGTCGGTATGCATACTCTTAACATTACTTACTGTAAATTAATACTGATTCAAAAGTTATTCATAGGTACAAAAATACATAATACAAGAATATGATACTAAATTGATAACATGTAGCTACCTACATTAACTGAAAATAACGTGTTGTAATTTTTGCTAGTCGGGTAATTTGTATATTTTTGTAACAATTTTACAATAAAAATAATTATTATTCAACATATTTTCGGATATATATTCACTAACAACGAGGGTTGTCAACCGTACTAGAGTATAATAATAATATTGAAAGTGAGTTGCAAGAAATATATGGATCGCAAAATACTATATATATTTTTTTTTGGCAACAACTAAGAAAATATCAACCAAATCCGCTTCACTTGTAAAATTTAAACGTAGTTTAAGAATTATATCATTGCCTGCAGTTTTCGACTGACGAATGAGTGTGTAATTTACATTAATTTGAAAATTGAGAAAACCACACTTTTCTAGCAAATAAAAATATTATAAAATTCAAGCAGTTCATAAAATGACAATTTTTATTTAAATAGATAAGTAGATATTTATTTATTTATTGCACATGGAACAGATACAGTCACAAAAACAAACATTGGCAGGTACATTAATACAAAAATATCAATACACAAGACCAATTACATCCGTTCACAATTAGCACACACGCAAAACAAATAGATTACATTACATAGTTAAAAATATATATCTTATATCTATAAAACATTTATGGTAGGGAAGGAGGAAGCATGGGAAGAGGAAGAAGAAGAGGAAGAAAGGAGGGGACAATGAAGGAAGCAACAAAAAAAGAGTTAAGAACTGATATCAATAACAATAAGATAATGTGTATGTTTTCTTTTATTTTCATAAAATTATCGAATTACACCCTGATACATATTTGTACACTTCATAACAAGCTTAAAAGCTTGTGTCGTGAAGTGGGGTATGTCGGCATCGAGGATCGAGCGCGTTAGCAACCAGGCTTCCGATAACTTTTTAAAATTACTTATTGATGCAGATGGAATAATCAGCTGAAAAAATGTTGACAACCCTACTTACATGTTTCAGCGCGTGTATACACAACGGTTTCCGAAGAAAAACCCATAGGAGTATTTACGATGATGTAGTATGAACCCCAAAAAACACAGAAACCCTTCAGAAATATGACGTACTTAATGTAGTTCTGGACAATTTACATCCAGACCTGCATTAAATTGTACCACAAATGTGTTAAAGTTTTGTATTGTCTATGTGTTTATTGCTTTCATTCTTTTTTGTTGTGTTTATTGATTTATTGCATTTGATTTTGTGTTTGTAAACCTGACGATTCCAAGTGCCTTAAATATGGTCTACAGATGATTAAAAACCAATAAAAAATCCTCAAATAATAAAAGCTTAAACTTTTTAGTTGGATTTCAGTAGATGAATTATTTATAAAATGTTGAAATCATTGTCTATCCCATTTTAGATCCGCTTGCTTATTCGTATTTTTTAATCTATTCTAGTTCCTAATATAATTTACTCGAATACTAATCGATACAATTCATTTTATTTACAAAATTCAATTAAATTTGTGCTTTTATCCCTAAAAAAAATCCTGTGTGGCTTTTGTACGACTTTTGTGGGGTTTATTTATTTTGAGCAATATGCTTATGGGTTTCGTACTGTTACAATATACAACGAGAGTGAGGGAGACAGACACACCCGCATAATTCGAAAAATAAAATCAAAATAAATAATGTATAAATTTAGATTCCCCAGTTGCCATAGAGTGGGGAACATTATATTTTCTTATTATTTATTGAATTAATTTTTCTGGAATTTTGTTACATCGAATTATAAGTCCATGTGGTGCATTTTATCAGTATGATGCCAATCTTTCAAATGTCTCCCTTCAAAAATTATGTACCTAATCTATTAGTCTAAATAACACACGAATGATAAAGAAATTATAATTTTATTTAAAATGAAAAAAAGTTTAAGGTACCAATCATTATATTTTTCTAATACCACGGACCTGAAACAGCACAATTTTTGCACTGTTACTGGGCCGGGATTCTTTTATTCTGATAATATCGACATTAATAATATTAAAAATAAATAAATTAATTATTTAATGGGTTCTCTAATTTCCAGTTATGGCAGACATTTTTTCCCGTACAAAATAAATATAATGTACACCCCGACACATAATGCGCCCGCTACACGCTCGCGAGTCACCGCGACCTTTTGGTGTTCATGAGTAAAAAGGGGTGCGGATGGATCGTTTATCTTGACATGTACGTAACCGACCGTTGACGCCTTTTTACTCATGAACACCAAAAGGTCGTGGTGACTCGCGAGCGTGTAGCGGGCCCATAACGGGACTGAAAGAGATTAGCAGCTAATTTGAGAAAAACCGGTGTTGAAAAATAACGCGTGATACAAGATACAAAAACTCCGTGTGACAAACTTTAAAAAATATCACCCACAAACAAGTTTAATTAATGCCGCAGGCAATGCTTTCTTTTATTTTTTTTTACTAAATTACAATTAATATTGGTGTAAAGACAATAATTTATTCTCGTACCTGATCGATCTAATTTTTAAACACAAAAACAGAATTAGTATATATTCAACAGTATGACAGAGATAATTATTATTATCTATTTATTATATTATATATTTATTTATTTATTGCTTCAACGGACTCAAGATATTTTCAAAATTTAGAACGTTAAAGTTAAAAAGTTAAAAATATTAATACAATGAATTATTATATTATTATAAAAATAGGGAACTATTTCCCCATACCCCGTGCACGAAATCATCCATCCGGAAGGGATTAATCCAGATTCGCGTACGAATCCGGATTCACTTGTCGTGGGAAGGCACCCTTAGAAAGCTGTTGAATAACCGCAAATCTCCATTCTACAAAATTCCTTATTCCTTATTTTGATACACGTTTTGAAATTAAATTTCGCATCGTAGATAATTATTTATTAGTGTTCGTTGAATTAATAATTAAGAGTAAATGTCTCTATCTTGTGATTATAAAAATAACAGTAGGTAAGGCAATTTTATATTTGTATGTACGACGTACTAGTAAGTATGCACATTGCCAAGGCACGTGCCTAGTCTAGTTTGCCAGTAAGTAAAAGTAGCTATATTGATATTAATTTATATAATAAAGGAAGTTGTTACTATTGATTTATTATTATCTAATTTGTGTAAAAATAAACAATATTTTAGTAGCGTACTTATAGGTAATTTGGTTGAAGTATGTACGTACCCAGCTGACTGTCAAGTGAAAAACTACAATAACATTTTTCAGTTGCAACTCATATAGCCTGATTAATGCAGAAATTTTATAAATTAATTGGATATAATAAATTGGATGTTTGAAGAGGAGTGATGTGAAGTGAAAAGTGTTTGTGATGGTGTAGTTGAAGTGTGTTTTGATAATGGCCTAATACCTAAGCCGAAACATGTCAAATTAGAAGTAATATGTGAATAGAACTTTAACACATTTTTAAAGTGTTGTCAATAAATTTAATTGATTTTTATCTACAGACGGTCTATAAAATAAATTAGGTAATAATATGTGTCTCAATAAAATTGGTATTTAGGAGCAATTCGCGTGATTTAAGGAGGTAATATAAATAAAGGAAGTGAAAGAAATGAAATACTTGTATTTTATGAATCGTTTCTCAATTCACGCAGTATCTCAATATATCATTGATATATGAAGGTGCTTTTACGCGAGGCAATAAATTGCTAGACTACCGGAAACTTCGCGTCACAATGACGACATCAAGTATGTATATTGCGTATTGCGTCATCGTGACGTGAAATTGCCGTGAGTGGAGCAATTTAGTTGCTCATGTAAGCGAATCTTAAATACTTCTTTTTGCTTCAAAGATATAGAAGTTATTACCTAGATATAGAAGTTACACATTACAAAATTTCTTTCACTGAAAAACATAAAAATTATTAAAATTACCTGTAATTTTCTCAAAGGATTTACGATAGCGCAGTATCTCTCAGCCGACAGTGCTGTCAATGTGAAGACTGACACTCCTATGGAAATATCCTTGGCACATTCTGATAGTCTACAGATGGCTCCACCCCATGGCCAAGAGTCAAATGTGTATATAATGGACGCGAATGGAACACTTGTTACGATCACCAGCAAATCTGCTAACGCCAATGAAAATATGTATCTGAAATAAAGATAAAACAAATATGTAAAGGTTTGAATGAAACAAGAAAACATTGCTCGAATAGTCATTGATTGCTTTTACTGAAATAAAAGAATGGTACCTATGTTTGAACAGCCAAACGACTTAAAAAACTTAATTGGACCTAAAAGAAAGTAATAATCCCATTTTGGTATACACACGGGGACAAAATGTCTCTTAACATGACACGAAGCACATGTACACCAAATCCTATAGGATGGCGATGTTACAACATATTACACATTAATTGTTCCAGACAATGTTACATGCTCGAGAATCTCAATGTGTAGTACAGAATGTTCGTTGTTCGTGTTGACGATCATATCCCGAAACGCATTGCTTTTACTTCGTCCCCTAGTGAGAGCATGGCATAAGATTGGATAACTCCTCCTAACTTTACCTCTCTTTCTTTCCCTCTCCACTTCTACCATCATCTTCTTCACTAGAGTGTAAGTAATATTTTTATTAGTTACAACTTCTATCTACCAAGGTTTCATTATTTACTGTTTGAGGAATGTTATTTTTTTAAATTTATTTCAGTTCTTTCCACCATAAAGAAACGCTGAGAAATAAAAAAAATACATGGTGAGCTAAGGCAAAATGAAAATCTTACGTAATTTCTATCTATATATAGAACTAAGAGCTAAATGGGTATTTAATAGATCCCCAGAAATATAAATACCCACATTATTCCTACTGTTAGTAATTGAAATGAAAATGCTTCTTTATTTATTACGCAAACGACGCAAGCCCGGCTAGCTCAGTCGGTAGAGCATGAGACTCTTAATCTCAGGGTCGTGGGTTCGAGCCCCACGTTGGGCGAGTATTTTTTTATGGCCCCATCGACCAGAATGATTATGACAACGATAGCATACGAGACATAGGTAGGATCTTAAAATTAATTGCTAGTAATTTTATAGAAATATGAACTTACATAATTGGGTGCCTGTGTAATAATAATAAAGATACTTTTTACTAATAACAGTAATTCTAGAAAAAAGTAGGCCATGAGGTATTTCTAGGCAGGATATTTAAATATAATAAGTGCGCAAGAGAATAAAACATTATACATTTTTTTCAATTAGGTATTGCGGTTTATAAAGTTAAAGTGCGCATGTCTTAATACGCATACCTACTACGATATATGAAAGTGGGATTGCAATAACTCTTGATAATTAATCATTGAATATTATTATTATTACAGATACACAAATGTAATATTAATTTATCATAATAAAACAGTTCATATTTATACAAGTGTCATAATATTGTATGGATGTACCTACTATCTACACACAGCAAATGATATTATTATGTAAATACTCTTAACATCATATTCATTGTACTATTGCTTGAATATTATATATCAAACGCTGAAAGAAAGGGGTGATATATTATATTTGATATTATAAATACAAATTAATTATTATATTGATGATCTTGATTTGACTTCTGTAATGAAAATTAATCTATTCTCCGTATTTTACAAAGCGAACCGTCTATCAGGATAACTAGGTATATAAAATATTCTCATATGGATATAAAAGCAAATATTGAAGGGAGTTGTTTGGTTTTCTCTCCTTCAATTTTTGGCGCTCGATGATGTCAGTATATTGACATTGAAATCTAAATGAAAATCCAATAGCTACTACATGTATTATAAAATTTCATAACGCCGTTGGCGCAAACTGGATGCAGTCTGCACAGGACAGGACAACATGGAGGCAAATGGAGGAGGCCTTTGTTCAGGAGCGGACGGAGATGGGCTGACGATGAAGAAGAAGATCATCACACAGTGAATATATCACAATGACGAAGCCTGTGTAATGCATAAAAATGTGTCTACTTTTCCAATGGCTCTACTGAAAATAATTAGTGTACAACTGAAAAACATTAAAATTAGTACATAACAGTGCTAATCCTTATGGTACGAGTATATACCTACCAGTGGCGAAGGGTGGATTTCTGCAGAAGGGAAAGCGGGGCTAACATTTCTTATGTGATTACATCAGATTAGACATTATTCTACCTATCATTTTTTACAAAAGGTAACTCGGTGGGAATCGTGTTCTTAGGTAGCTTCGCGCCTGCTACCTACTAAACATACTCGGTAGAGTTAATTAAGACATTATTTATCATTAAGGAAGTCCGCACTTACTATAATTTAATTTAAACAACTGTTTGTATAATCACATAAACATATCTAATCTCCTTAATAATTGTGAATTTTGGGCAGCGTTGAGTATTTGACAAAACGCCGTCACTATCACATCAGAACGTTATTTTGAAACCTGTATATATACTCTTTACAAAAAAAAGTTCGCATGGCACCTAAGTTGATTTTCTTTTAATTACATACGTACAATACAAAAAGTAAATATTCGTATACGCCACTGACTTTGCACGAGATTGTATTGATATTTTGGATAATAATATGTGCAACAAAAATAATTATTGATTTATAATATATTTTTTTTCATTTTGAATTTTATAAAACATTACTACCGCCATCTGTGAAGTAGGAACGAAAATAATATTTATCTGAAAAAATTGACGATTCTGGGCCGGAGTAAACTATAACAGCAGACAATTTGAGACACTAATCTATTAAATAAACTTACAAATGAAATCTTGACTTCAACATAGGCTATTAAAATATATGATTTGTGTCGTGGTTTTGTAAAATTATCAATTTTCCCAAGATACTGAATTGTATCAACTTAGTATGGAATAAAAGAACGCATTTTAAAGTAGTCCCTTTTATATGTTTTTTTTAAATTTGTTTGCGTCGTTACGTAATCTAGAACTAGGATATACATTACGGATTATTTTTATATAATCTTTTTGCTCTACAAATACTTCTGTATGACTAAAAATGTGAATAAGGACATTATAATAATTACAAAATAGTTTTGACATAATATTAATTTGCTCCGCGGCGCTTTCTGTCGCCATCCGCATGGACTCGCGTGGTCTAGGGGCTACCGTACTGGACTCACTTATATTAAGCGTTCTGCGGTGGGACGAGTTCGATTCCTCCCCACACCCAACGCTTTTTTCTTCTTTTTTTTACTATCTTTTTGTGAAATATGAATTGAGCAGAATCTTATATACATAAAAAATAGCTTTACTAGGTAAAACAAATATATTCATTCCTATATCCCAAAAAATTATTCCATTAGGTATTTAGTTCTCAGATGATGTTCTTCTGGTTTTGGGTTCCACTGCCGACCTGCTTTACCATCTGTACACAAATTTTGCCGTTGCGAAGCACGGGAAATACAGCTAGTATTGAATAATTAATTAGGTTGGCTATAAACCTAACGAAAGGAACCGAGCAGTTGTTATCTAAAGAAGATGATAGAAGGATGTATGATTATTATCATTTTCTGTTGCAAAATTACAAAATGTTTAATTAAAACCAAAAATTAATTTCCCTACGAATGGTATGCGCATCTTCCTACTTGCGTCTTATCTAATTTCAAGATATTTTATTGCTTTCCTGTTCCCTGAAAATTATTTTACCGTAATAGGTATACCCATCTGGAAAACTCCAGTAACAATGCTTCGAAATTATACACAAATCGGTAACAAGTGGTAACAGTGTCGAAACGGCTACTATACAAGCTAACTGTCTGCAGTTTCGTTACACAGTCGTAACGGTTAAACGTAACGGTGGCGACTTAAATGATTTTGGTAACAATGTGTGGAAACTGCTACCAAAAGTTGCGTAAGTGCAAAGCCAACCTTGGACTAATTCGTCTAAATTTTGAGAAAATCAACGATTACTAATTGGAACCAAAATAAATAATGTTATCAAAAAACTATAACAAACTGAGATGGTTTGGGCATGTTGAGAGAATGAAGGATGACAAAAAAGATATATCTGAGTGAACGAAGAGGTGTGAGGAAACGCGGCCGCCCCAGACTGGACTGGACCGATCATGTCGACCAGATCCTCAAGGATGGGTACGATGGGAACGTTTTGAGTAAAATGAATCGGAGAGCGTGTATGACAAACTGTATGAGTGTGACGGAAGCTAAGAGTGTGTGTAAGGATAGGGATGTCTGGCGCTCTGTCCTCTCTGCCTACCCCGCAAGGGACGTGGCGTGAGGGTATAGATAGATAGATAGATCAAAAAACTTTTAAATAGCCAAGAATTAACGGTACAACACTTTTACAAATTCGCAAGGTTGTAAGATGCTGGGACATTGGTAAGATATTAAAATTTAAAGAAGAAAGTGTAGATATGCAAGCAACTTAGACGGGCAACGAAAGAAGAAGTTCACAAAATTATGACAAATACACGAGTAGGTATTAATAAATAAATAAATAATAAGCTGGTCTGATGTGCTGTGTTGACTAGATTATCGGTTCAAAACCGCATGAACAATCGCGTGATGAAATGGTAAAAATAGCGTTTTTTTTTCCATTTTTGGGGTTAATTCCACTTCAATCAGAAAACTTTTACGGCTATTCCCTAGATTTTAATGCGTATTATTAATACAATAAAAATACTCTGCGACATTCGGGAAACGAGTTTCTGTCTTTCGGAAAAAAGATCAGAGGTGTTTTTTACATTTTTTTTTTGAGTAATCTATACAAGATATAATTTTTTTTTACGGTTATTCCCTAGGTTCAATGTATCTACCCTATTTTTTCCAAAACATATTTAGTAAGATTGTCGACATCTAAAGTCTCCCATTTTTTAGAAATTTTTGAAATGTCAATATGTATAGTAAGTAAGTACCTATCTAAAAATAATGACAATCATGTATGTATATTGCGTAGTAGTAGTAGTATTCGAGATAACTCATTGTCCAAGACCAGGTACTGTGCCAAAATTAGATAAGACTACAAAATACATGCGTACGTCTGAATGAACGCTGCTACAAGATAACAATATAAACTATTTTATTCGCGCTTGCGTGTGTGGTTTCCGTGGTGTAGTGGTTATCACATCCGCCTAACACGCGGAAGGCCCCCGGTTCGATCCCGGGCGGAAACATACGTTTTGCTTATTTTATATACTTATTTATTCACAATCGGTATGTATTGTAAGTAATACTTACTAAGTATATTATAAGACTTTTTATGATACATTCGGTATGTATTGTAAGTGCTCATTATGGATTTTTTGATAATTTAATTAACAACATAGTAACATGACTAGCATTTGATCGATGTTTTAATTTCATTTTGTTTATTTTTGTAGCACTGCGATAGATTCGCCAACAATAACGTGTGATTTATTTGATTGCGTGTCTCTTTTATTGTATGTTTTTCAAATGGTTCGTAAAGAATGAATCCCACATAAATATTTCAGTTCGTACATATGTATGTATGTATGTTCGTATTTTTCTCACTCCCCGTTCCACATCATCCCTCTCATGGGTTTCCATGGATACAAAAGTTTTTCCATAGAATGACTACTGATCCAACGTACAACATACTTGAAACAGAGAATACTTTGTGTCCAATTTCCACAATTTCCTGTTAATTCATTCCGGGGTAATCTTTTATATGAAATAGTTTTGTGCGTTCATTAATTGAGTGGATTTAGTAAACACTTCCAAGATACACATAGGATATAAAAAAATTAATAATATGTAGTCTTGGATAAGATATTTCATTACACAAAACATCAAAATTCAAGGTTTTTCAAGAAAATTTCCACCATGTCGTGTCGCTTTTGAGATGTCAGTTTTTAAAATTATAAGTTATTTTTAAATTTATTGAAAGGTATTGTAAGGTTAAATTCATTGTGAAATGTGAAGTTGGTTTGTATTTAGATTTTGCCATTGAAATAAAACCATTCGTCAAATTAAAAAGTGAGACGATACTGAAATACCTATAACATAATGCGTTCTGTAATAACAAAATTTCATATTTTTTATAACCACAGATGTCAAATTCTAATGAGGGACATAAGCTTTTTTCTCTAAATATGAAGAATTATGTCTCATCTATAAATTTAACACTCAATCTATATTCAACGATGATACCAACTTGACATATTAAAAATTTGAAAATATTATTCATGGTAGGTACTAGGTAGGTACTTAAATTTCTATTGGATGAAGCAAAGTAGGTAGGTACATACCTAATTAGACACTGAATCCCACATAAATATTTTAGTTCGTACCTACTCCTATGTTTCTAACATTTTTCACTATATCCGTTATGAAGAATTATGTCCCTACAACTGATGCAGGTATATTTATAAACGAAAATAGTCAACAATAATAGGTAATTGGAATATCAAATGTTTCCCAAAATCAGATAAATATAAGCAAGTTATTGAAAACAGAGTAATATTCTAATTTCAAACTTGACATACCTATTATACCTACCTAATTACACAGAAAACAGGTATTATTTATATGGTAGGTAGGTACCTAAATTTTTATTCAGTGATACAAGGTAGGTACTTTCCTAATTAAACGCTAATTATATAGCAATAAATAATTTATTATTCTATACAATACCTTTAAAAAACACAGGTGAATCTCTGAAATAATATCATATTTTGCATTATTCTGGATAATGAAGCACACTTTTTACTCAAGATTATTATCAAACAACACTAAGTAATCGGTTCATTAGGAATTACTTATAATTTAAACAACAATAATATTAAGACAATATAACGACATTCCAACAAAATTTGACGTTTGCAACGTAGAATTGGGTAGAAAAAAAACTAACAGGTACTAAATATTTGTTAACCGAAAGCGTTATTTGTAACAGGTATTTGATATAACAGTAAGGAGTATTTATTAAATATCTGTTTAAAAAAAAGCTAATGAACTTGGATTTAAACGAATTTACCTATATTTGTTTAGTAAAAAGGTATAACTATACGAGTATTAATAC
The DNA here is from genome assembly GCA_963576895.1 of Ceraclea dissimilis. Taxonomy (NCBI): domain Eukaryota; kingdom Metazoa; phylum Arthropoda; class Insecta; order Trichoptera; family Leptoceridae; genus Ceraclea; species Ceraclea dissimilis. Next base: position 16,755,305 of record OY756359.1, on the reverse strand, counting down.
TTTTTTAAATTATTTATTAGGTTAGTAAATAACAGGCAAGGCTTGCAGCTACTGCGAAATAACAGTTTTGGGAGTAACAGTTTAAATTAGCTAACGCCCAACACTAATAAATGTCAACGAGAAGTTTTTTTTTAAAATCGCTTTGACAGTGATGAAAATTGTCTTTAGCCAGCAGCGATGAGTGTCATACACGTAGGTTTATTATTATTCAAGGTGTTATATTATGAAACTAAAATACCTACTATGAAAAATATTAATCTTTAAGAATTATACCTAATTTCAGTTTAAGACTACCAAATTACGTACGATTTTAGCGGTTCGATTATGGTGTAAACATAATATGAATATGGCAACACTGATTCCTTTTGTCAGATGCGTCTGTCAACTTCAAACAAATTACGATGTTTTGTTTAGTTTGGCGTTTACATGTAATGTGTTATTATAGGTAGGTAATAATTCTAACACAATTTGGTGTGGAGAATAATTAATGTGCTTACATGAAATGAGTTTATATAGTATTTGATAGTATTATAATAAGACATGGAGTGTTGAGTAGCAAAATCTGTGTTCAGACATAACCTCAAAAAATTTTTATGGTAATTTTTTTTTTAAATACTCATGTTTAAATTCATTGTTATAATTAATACTACTTCTCTTTAGGAAATACAAGGAAGTTACAAGACTTCGTCACTCGGAGCCATTTTGTGGTGTGTTTTTAACTATCTGATACCATTAGTGTAGGCAGTACAATGGTCTTTTTGGGTGTGTGGAATATGACATCCAGAAGTCAACTGCAAGTTTTTAATCTCAGTGTGAGGATACACTTAAAGGTTCATTAAGGTTGAACATTCATGATGATTTAAAATTCCAGGTACGAATCATGAAATTGTAATCTGGCACTGTGAAAATCATGGAGTTCTGGATAATTTTAATGTTCGGATCACAGAATTTGTAGGGAAATTCAAGGTGCGTACAATGTTTCAATATGCATTTACCTACTACATATTTCTCTATGACTGTGTTTATCTTACTTAGTAATTGTTGAAGGTTTTCACTGTGATTACTCGATATCATAGCGTTTTAGAGATGCACCCTATGTAACTTAACTTGATTGACGTTTCGACACTCCTACTGGTCTCACCGAAAAACTAAGCAACAATGTTTATCTTAGTTAACTAGGTAATTTATTTAAAATAGATCTGATTAATTCCTGTTTTAGTAACTCGGAAAGCTGTGGAGGGGTATTCCTATGGTGCCAAACCGTTGGACGAGCCGATGTACTGAATTGAAATTTATTATTTGGAAATATAAAAAAAATTGATGGACGTCAATGGCGATAGACGAGACATTCATAGATTGTCAAAGATCCATGAAATTAAAGTTGTTTGGTCGGCTGATGCCAATAATTCTGTAATGATGTTTAATATTATAAGTAATCCTTAAATCACATACAAAATAAGCATGTTTGGTATACCTAAACGTCCTATTATTATATTCATTCAACAGATGGCTAATAAATAAATGGAATATAAATATATACCTAAACTACATCTTTGCATTACATTACTTTTTAAGAACATAAATACTACCTACATTAAAACCTTTAATAATTTGATATTTATTTTTTTAATAATTTCATGTAGACAAATTAGTAGTACCTACCTATTAAAACATTTTGATTATCTTTGTATGTATTAAGTGTTTATAGGAAAATAAACACATCAATAATTTACATTATTTTATGAATCTTAACTTTCCATACATAATGTTTTGTTAAGTAATATACACAACTGCTTTTTGGAAATACTTGGCTCTGAGTTGTACAACACACTTTTATCCATGAACGTCAAAAAGTACTACTACAGGATGAGAAAAGTGGGTTTGTATGTCATAATTTTATAGTAATTTACCCCCATGAAATCTTTTTCAAGAACATGCAGTACTCATTGCAATTGACATATATATTTCATTACACTTCACCGTTTCTTACGAGTATATTGAACTATTCCAAACACAAGAGTTTGCCGTTGCGAAGCACGGGAAATGTACCCCTAATGCTTATATTACCTATACTTCCATAAGGATGAACTCAAAGGTTGCATATAAGGGGAATGAAACATCAGATAAAGGTTCTCTATCCAAGCCCATGATGTTAGAAGTTAAAGTAGTTGGGCAGTCTGAATGCATGCAGGCTCATGATTGGTATGTGTGAAAGTCACCAAGGGAGGCAAGTATTATGATGAGAGCAGCTATAACTCATTACTTTATGATGTGATAGATGGATGAATGTGTTTCGGGTCCCATTGCTGAACTACTCCTTCATCCAAACCCAACATTTGACCGTAGCGAAGCACGGGTTCTTACGCTAGTAAGTAAATAAATGTATCTACAGATTCGTATGTAGCTAATAGCTATGCTATATGTACTTAGTCTTACTTACTAATACTTCACGTTTCCTCTGTAATAAGCCAACCGGCTAACCCACTTCAATACACCACATCAGCAATTGCTTTACCACTGGCTCTACAGAGGTCCACTTTATCGCACCCCTTCCCAATTTCTCGGCATAATAATACCCACTGTTGCAATGTTTTGAATAAAGTTACAATCAATCACGCAATCTTTACATTAGGTATGACTTTATAAATTCACACATAGGTATTATTATTTGTTATGTTTTGACTACGAACTTGGGTTAAAGCCAGAATAAATCGCGAAATTGCGATACGCTTGCCTCAGTGAACAGATTTGTGTGATTTACTTGATTGTGTATCTCTTGATGTAGTATTAGGTAGGTACTAAAATTAATTACATTTCAAGAGTTCTTGATTTTTCGTTACAATTCAAAGAAAATCGGTGAAAGTAGTTCACAGAGGACATATCGGCACTCGAATCTTGGTGCAGACACCAAGAGGACATTGCGTATGTATTATTTCAACTAGAAGCAACATTGTCACATCAGATTCAGATGAGGGAATCGAATAATTTCCAAGATTTCTGGTTTATGTACTCTTAGCTTGTAGTATAGACATAGAAATACTTCCTTAAAGAGATTGCGGATGCTTAAACGGAAGTTATTTGTTCAACAACAGATGAGATATGAAGGATGAGTGAGTAGGTAAGGTAAATACTTGAATACTACAGATCGTAAATCTTTAAAGCTGTCTCTATTGTTTACGTCATATGTTTACACATTAAATTTATTAAATGAAATGGCAAAATAAGTATTTCCACGAATTTCTTATATTTATAAAAGACAACTATATTTTGCAAAAATCTTTATGCTTCAAAAGAATATTCATAATATTTTACTTATAATCTTGCTGCAAGAAGTTAAATTAATATTAATAATATATGAATAAGTATCTACAAAAGAATAAAAATATATCTATAAATAAATAAAGCTTTATTGGCCAGAGAAAATATGCATAGTTACAGAAACGAGACAACTAGAGTGTGCCAAAAGGCGGACTTATCGCAAAAGCAATATCTTACAGTCAACCGAGAAAAGAAAGAAAAACTTAAATACTATAAATAATAATGAAGTAAATAAATATATAGATACATACATATGTATATACATAATATGCACACATAATACCTACTAATAGATAATAAGAGAAATATAAAGAATTTAATATAAATAAATAAATACATATACACACAGGGGTTAGGCAACAAGGGACTGCTCGCTGTGAACAGTTGGACCTGAGGTCGACGACACAGAGAGAAAGAAGCCGTCTATACAATTTATGTCTTATTTTAAATGTGTCTTCCAGTTAACCCAAGCCATTAACAATTTTATTTCGATGTTTTTTTTTCTTATTTTGAAGAGTATTTTAGTTTTTTTTTGGTGGATCAATGTTGGGAAAAAACTGATTTTCCGTTTCCTATTTATCCCCTAGAGTTTCCTATTTCTGAAACCTTCCTGGAATATTTAGTCTTCTCAGAAAACTCCTTATGATTTATTGGAATACTTTACTCTTAAAACTGTCTTTTGCATACAATCTTTAAGAAACTTTAAAGTTATGTAAGATCGTGGTACAGAGAGTCTTAATAATTTTCAGTTAGCAAAAAGAAATATTCAAGATTTACTATTTTGTCTTCTCGCGAAATTTATCCATACGCCATTGTCTTTCTTAGATCTGTTTTTCCAATTTCGTCGTTAAAAGCTAACCAGCACAATAAATAAAATAGTAACTTTCAGATTTTCAGACAGATATCACTAACTTCCAGAAGAGAGAACAATAGGAAAGATATTTTAGTGCCCGTTGTTTATTTTAATTGCTCATATTTTCATAACACTACATGTATATGTGAATCTATAGTCCGATATCTTGCCTACGTAACTATAATCGCATTTCGAATACAGATTTTACAGTGAACATGATATAAATAAAATACACGTAGGTATACAGAGAACTACACGATTAAAAACATAATTTCTAATGTGTTATCAAGAATATAAATAACATAGTGAGATACAAAGATTTTTTTGTATGTTATAAAATACGTATGATATATCATACGGTACACGGGACCACATGAGTGCCCAGCGTATTTTATATCATACGTTTAAAAAAAAAACAGGAAATAAAAATATTTTTAAAAACAATTTTATGTAGAATGGCATGTGTATGCAATCGAAAAGGAATATAAAAAAATATATATTAAATTACCAAAATTTTTTTTACGGGATATGATAGGTTAAAGCGTTGTCTGCAAGTCTTCAATAAATAGAAAAAAGAGTGAGAATTTGAAAGAGTATACCAGTAAGTAGGTATTAATGGAAAATTACTATTATCCTATGACCTCACTATTCACGATTTTGATTAACTTACTTGCACGAGCCTTGCATGTACCGTATTAGCATAATACAAGCGTTCCAATGTACCCAGTACGACAATATATTCTTGTTGCTAATTACTATTCGAATTGCTGCTTGTAATTAAATTGTTATCATTAGTATTCAAGCACAGAGTGGAACAGACATGTTCTAAGAATGATCTAAGAAAACATTGAAAAATACACAAACAAAATTTAACAATGAGTACCTATTATACTTTCATATAAATGTTAATGTAAGGAGGAAACTGATACGATGATTAAATGAATCAAAAAGTTATATGCAGTTATACGTAACTTGTAGGTATAGTTTTCATCACACTAAAAATTACTCAATTTATTTTGATGTTGTAAAACCCGTAGATAGGTTTTCCGAATTCTTTAGCAGCGATGTTTCCTTAATCAAATACAATTAACAGTTAACTAAGTACAGATTGAAAGAATTGATTAAAACAGAAAAGCAATCTGTTCTGTTTCAGAGATAATCCTGTTTAATAATGGCTGTTAATCTTTGTTCTTTGCCATGTTATGAAATCAATAGCAATCACTTCACATCGACGCAATATTGTATTTTAATAAATTAATTACCCTAGGTATATTGTTGTCTAATAAGTTTCTACTCCTAAAACTTTTAGATACCGTATCGAATTATACCAAGAACCAAGAAGGGACGATGGTGTGAGAGAGATGTAGGTGTTTTATCACGCAATGTTCTTCTTTTCTTATGGTAGACCTGTTGGTCTGTAGAACAGAAATTGCGACTCTTGAAATGATGAGGTCCAACGATACCTCAATCTCATAGGCAGAGCTGGGCAGAAAAGCGTTAATCCGTTAATCGTTAATTAACGAAGTTAACATTTTGGTTAACGATTTAACGCTTTTCTCACCCCCAAAAAATGTTAACGGATTATTTAACTTCCGTTACATTTTACTTCCGTTAATTAAGTCCGTTAATATTTGATTGTTTGCATAGAAATCATCCACTGGCGGCGTTGGCATTAGGTACTCCAAGGGTTGTATGGGGTTATGTGTGGTATCGTATGTGGTTCGGGCGTTGAAAAAGAAATTCAGATCAAAACTCAAATTTTATCCTTCTCAAGCCTGCATTTTTATTTCAACAAAATAAACTAAATTATGACCTTCTATACTCCCACAAAAAAAAATCAGCTGCGGAGCCTTTTAAACTCTGAAGCTAGCGACGTCCATGGGCAAGTGTAATAAAAAATGTACCTTGGTGTTTGTAAAATAAGACATTTTACTTCTTATTCAAGAATGAGACTCGCCACCCATTCTGTATGTTTTATTTTTTATAGGCACATTGTACAGAAGTAGTACTTAATGTACTTATTTAGTTCTATTTCATACCATTTAACCGCGATTTTTTCATTAACGCTTCAACGGATTAACGTTAACTTCCGTTACATTTTTCAAAATGTAACGCTTTAACGATTAACGAAGTTAACTTTTTAGTTAACGGATTATCGATTAACGAAGTTAACTTTTTGATTAACGGTGCCCACCTCTGCTCATAGGTGATCTTCTACGACCTAGGTGGACGCTGTCCATAGAGGAGATTTCATTGACTGCTGTATGTGCGAGCCTCTCACTATTCATTCTGGCTACATGTATCCTCCAGTACCTTCTTCCGGATCTGTTCTTCCAGATAATGTCCTGTATTTCGCAAGTTTTCCTTACATCTACGTTACGGACACGGTTGCGAAGGGTTTTTCAAGTAATGGCCTTTAGGACCTTATAATCTTGTATGTTCTTAGAAACCACACATATTGTTTATGTGAACAGATATTATTGAAATAATTCTTTATAATATTTTTTTGTGTTAATCACCATTCTGATAACGTTATTACTTGTATTGTGTTGTTTTATACTCGTATACTTCATGCTACACTGACAGCAAATTTAACGATATCTGATACGATATTGCTCCCGTGTTTGTAATAGACTCTCCGATTCTGATTCAAATGTATATTTTCTTTTTGTGTTACAATAATAATGATTATTAGTTTAATAATGGTAGGGACTTTGAAGGAAAATCCCGCGGGCTTAAGGCCCTCCACATACCCGGGTAGCTCCGGAGACCTCTTTATCCGCACTTCTAGGCAAATCTTATTAAGAGGTGGGCCCAGGGTTATAGCCTTAAGGGAGCCCCCCAGCAAACCCCACCTCTAAATTACGTTCCTTCATTTTCCTTATCCAAGGAGATTTCAATTCATTCTTACAAATAAGAGACTTAAATACGAATTACATCTACATATGTACAAGTCTTGATAGGGACTATCTAAAATGTCAGCAACCTACTCAGTTTTCTTATATTTCATATCATTTACCAAGAGAAACAAATAGCGTGCCAACTCGGTGCCGCCCTTCCACCAAGAGGTATTGTCATGCTGAAGTCCAGAATACCATCCTTACCGAAAAGAGGTTAAGCAGCAAACGAGCAGCACAGTTCATGCAAGACCCCACAAGAATCATACATTTCTTGAAACAAAATAAAAAGAAACTATTTGAAATGCCCCCAGAGAGATTTGAACTCTCGACCCCTGGTTTACAAGACCAGTGCTCTAACCCCTGAGCTATGGAGGCTTGAGTTTTCACTTTCGAAAAATACGATTAGGAATCAAATTTTACGAAATGGCATCACGAAGGCACCATTAAATTATTTAGTTTATCACGACTACTTTTACCTACCTTGTTCTGGAAATAACATATACTCGTACGTAGGGCTATTAAATTAAAAATTGTCCACTTAAGTGGGTATTTTACGTACATATACTATTATATACTATAATGCATTTGCGCATAATATGCACCTATTATTTATTTTATGTAAATAGAATTTCCCAACAATCAGTGGCATAGCGTATGTTTCTGCCGCCCAGATCGGAAATTAAATCCGCCGTCCCTTTTGTTTGGGCATATAAATACAAAATTCTAGAAAAATTTACAGGAATCGGGTTTAAACAACTTCTAGGCTGGAGAAGGACAACTAAAATTTTGATGACATGACAGAAGAAGAAGAAGGCAGAAAAAGAGATAAAAAAGCGCCGCAGTCGAAATTTTTCGGGTTTTTTCGAGTGGGATAACTAAAATTTAAATATCGATTGTGGTATAATAAGAGAAACCATATTTATTTATTTATTTATTCAATCTTTAAGTGAACAATAAATACATATAAACATAAAAAATGGACATAGTACAGATTATAAATCGCTGTTCACTAGGGCGAACTTATCGCAGAACTGCGATTTTTTCCAGTTACAACAATAGTGCTGCAGGCGAATTTTTTTCGAGTTTTAATGAAACAATTGTGATTTAATCGATTGTTGAAATCTTTCCCAAAAATGCCGCCCCTCAAAAAGTGCCGCCCGGGGCGGAAATTTAAAAAATATCTAATTGAAATTTAGTGTTCTCATTCAACAAGTTGCTCGATAACACCAGAGATGAACATATTTATGCGCTTTCATTTATTAAAAAATACCTTTTGAAATTGCTTAAACTCAAATTCATTATTTAATTAGACTCATTATAGTAGAGGATATTTCACCCAAAGCAACATCGTGCGACCAATAAAAACCATTACACATCCTACATTTTAGATTAACACACGTTATTAAATCAGAGGTTTATCACAGAATAAAATACAAAGTTTAATCCCAGATTAGAGAAGAAAATTTAATTACAGAAAGTACTACTGAAGTCTAGTGTTTATCTCGGTTCCAATTAAATTGTGTTAAATAATAATAAGGGATTATCTACACACCTACACGTATTTAAATGGTTGTCTGTGCAGGCAGCTCTTTGCAGGTAATATTATTAAATTGTCTTTCTTTTTCTTCTTCTTCCTCTTGTATTAAGTCGGGTGACCTGTTTGTGACGATGGGCTGTCCTGGGATGAGGAGGTATCTTTCATTATTTTTATTTAATAATTCATCAAGTACATCCATTGCCATTCTCCAACCATGGCTTAAATTATGCTTATTTTAACAAATAAATTATTAACAAATAAATTATGCTTATCTTACCTATACTTTAAAACTATTTTTTTACATTATGGTCAAAAAACTTTCACACAATTGTTGAAGATTTTCATGGTGAAAGTTGACAAAACTGCTTCTCGAAAATAAAAAAAAATATGGTATTTTACTTACGTGTTCGGGACATTTCTCATTCCTCGATGTCTAAGAAAAATGATGACTAGAGTTCCATTCCCGAGAACGCCAACCACAAAGATAAATGCAAATACCACTGGTACTATGTATGTTTCAGGTCTTTCAGAGTATGGAGTGTATTTATCTGCTTTACCCACAATGTCTTTGATCTGGGAAAGTGTATCGTTAATAGATGTGAAGTTGAATAACCAATCTGAAGTCAAGTCTTCTTCTTCCATCTTGAAGTTTGTTCACTTCTGAGATCTGAAACAACAAAAATAACACACTATGATTTTTTATAACAAAAGGAAAATATTGACTTAATATGGGTTTGTGTTGGCGCAGTAAGTTGTAAAGCGTACTTCTGTATATGCGAGATTAGCCGAGTCTGATTGTCAGTACTGATGAGTGACGATGATGCGTTCTGCATTATTCTGTGAAGTTAGAGAAAAGTATTTGGATTTGCATATGCCAGCTCTGGGAAAACTGGGGCTCGCGGGCCGCATGTGGCCCGCCGTCTTGGTTGTTATGGCCCGCGAACAATAAGCACCAAATTGAAGAAAAATATTAAATACTTCTAAAATTTATTTAACATTTTAAATGGGATAGAACAGTTTGAGCAATCTGGCATACTGTTTGTTGCATATTTCTTATTTTTATACCCATTTTTTCTAAAAAAAAAATCGCCTGTGGCGCTAACTAGGTATTCCTGTTGGGTATTCCTTTTCATTATCACTTCACCCATTTTTCTAAAAACTTTTCACCTCCTGCGGCGCTAATTGAGCCTATTAGTTTTCCATATCACTTCATCCATTTACCAAAAAAAATTGACTGTCGCGCTTTATACCATTTGTGGTGAATAATCTAAAACAGTATTTCACTTGCGGCCCGTTGCTCATTTATAATGTCGAATGTGGCCCTTCATCGAAAAAGTTTGCCCAGGCCTGGTATATGCAAGCCCCGCTCGTACTACAAGGAATAAATTAACATTATTGAGGATGATCGTCATTATTGTAATAAGCAGTTTAAACTCCCAATGATAATAGAACTAATAATGGGATGAATTTATCACTTTACTTCATCGTGCTGGAACGTTAATTAAAAATCCTTTTGTAGGAGTGGAATGGAACGATCTTTATCATCAGATTCAGTAAATGGTTTAAATGTTTAGGATACCTACAAGGAGAGGTCTTACAATAGAAAATTATTTTGCGAAATTGTGTTATTATTATTATTTGTGGTGGTGGTGGCTTCTAGAACAGTTTGCAAGTGACATATTTAATAAATTCCAGTAACACTGGAGTGGTGTCATTACGATGATAATATTATCTTCGGTAAAAGTGAAGTGAAAAGTGTCGATTATATTGAAAAATATGGAGATATTTCCCACTTCATGTAGGTCGAGCATAGATAACAAAAATAACTCAAGGAAAAGATTTTTTATCGAAATTCTTATAATCACCTGTGATACATTTTCCTATGAAGCAGCTGACACATAATAGGAAGCACTCTCATTATAAGTATTAACTTAAAGCAGTGCTTTAAAGTACTCACTTTTTTCCACTGTCGCATGCACTCTTACTGAAACATCTGTCCCCAAACTTTCATATTTGTAAGTCATTCATTCCTGCACGTCCACCATTACTGATTTTTTCGCATACCTCTCTTCGCATCAAGTGGTACGCGTACAGAACAGTTGCTGATTATTATATCACTAGTTATACTAGTTTCTACTGAAAAATGTGATTATCTGACAATTCCAAGTGCAGTTTAGAAACAGCAAACAATGAGAAATGAAGATGAGAAACAGCAAACAATAACTACTTCTCTATATAGCCAACAGGATGTTACATATATATGCAGTTAACAGGATATTATTTAATATAGGAAATCAAACAATGTACCTGATAGAATAAACAGACGATAAACTTAAGCAATCCTTGTGATTACATTGCTAAACAAAGTGGAAGCAAATGGATATGTGTTTGCTAAAAAACAACTTGAATATACATATAATATTCGTACACGTAATCATTAGTAACGTGAGAACAATATTAGGTAAGGTACATCTATGCTAGTATGCAGGTACAGCACATAGATTTTGTAAATTATTACAATAAAAACATATGTCATAATTAAATTTTTTCGTAACACTGTCGGAAACATCAATTTTTTATAACTCTCATTTCTCAGCTGTCAACAAATTTTAAATTGCACCTTTTACACCCATAAAAGCCAATATTATTGTGTATTAATCATTTGATATAACACACTCGTACCTATACACAAATTATCAACTCCGGTAGGTAGAAGGGCGGTAAGTGTGGGTAGGTCCTCTGTGGTTTAGGTATATAGCATCTATACTGACTGCTATACTATATCTACATTCGTTATAACTAAATTAAGATTAATTATTTGACTCTGTACGGACATAAGTTTATACGATGAAGATGTGTACTAGTAATAGGTATTAATACGTAAGTACGAACTTATAGTTTTTCGAGCCAATTCAACTTATAACTTCAGAACTTATAGTTGTCTTAATTTAAGCTAGATTATTTTTTACTTAAAAGCTTTGAAGGCGAGACAAAAACTCACAATTTGAACAATAACTGAAATTTCTTACTCCTTACCCGTATTGCAACGATGATCATTATCTGTCTAACCTAAATATTAAAGTGTCAAACAATATGAATAGGGTCTAGATATGAAATAGAGAAGTGAGCAATTTACAAAAAATAACTTGAAATAACTGACTTATGTTTGTTGTTTAAGCACTTGTGAAATTCATTCAGCCTGAATATTTTTTTCATTTGAATTTCAAGTCGTGTAAGTATTGTTCTAATTTATGTATTTCTTAAACCGTTATATTCTAATCTAGTTTTTTTTTATCTAGTATTTCAGTAGATATTTTCATTAATGCATTGTCAGAAATGTTACATACTGTAGACATACCTTATAATATTGGGTATAATATCATTAAATTGACTTCTTGGAAATTGTCGTTTAAATTTTCGAAATGACATTGTACAAAGTACCTAAGTATTAGGATTTGGTAATAACAATATAAATAACATGAGTAGCTTAGTAATTTTATTTGACTTCAGCTCTAATAGATTGGAAAATGATGTTGTTTGATAAACTTTAGCTATAAAGGAGATAGGGAGGACTACATAACAAATTAGTAATTATTCGCATTCTGTTGCTAAATTATTTGAACGTCTTCTCTTAAGAAGAACATTGAAGTTTAGTATGAGTATTATCATTAGTTGAAAGGATGATTGGTCTTAACGATTATTTTTATGACGATGTACCTACTTTAATTTTTGCCGTATTACATCTTTACAATACATATCTTAAAATATTTTATGAGGCATGTTGGCGACACAAGTAGATTAGGATTAGAATCTCTCGCCTACTTATCTACTTAGTACTTTGTTACCTTATACAAATTCATTGGAAAAGTACAGAATTCATTGGAAAAGTATTGAAATATCCATACCGTAGCAAGAAAACAACTTCAATAATTCTGACCTATTAAGTTAGCAACATTGAATAATAACCTGAAGGTTCGCTTATATATGGCAATAAATTGCTCCACTCACGGCAATTTCATGTTTACAATTCTTCTCTTCGTGCCCTATCAGGTCCCCCTGACGTTGGCGATCACTAATCACTAGTGATCACAGTCCGGAATGATGACAGGATACGCAATATATTTTATGTTGCCGTGAAATCATTACGACCCAAAATTGCCGGTAGTGGAGCAATTTATTGCCTCGTGTAAGCGAACTTAACAGGCAGACATTCTGTACTTCTTAACATAAGAAATATTTATCTTTCTAGAATTATTATTATTTTCAGTCCTCATTTATGTAATTCTGAAACCCAACGAATTAAGTGTACCAAATTAATTTCAAGTAAAACCATCTGCCTCAGTGCACCACTTGACAAGGTTATAAGAAGAGTTGTAAGTACTTGATGAATTCACATTGAACTTCGCAGAGAAATAAAGAATACAGTTATTATGTAGATGTTTCCTAATTTAACAAAAAAAGTAACTAAAATAAAATCATTGGGGAAATTTAAATTCTCATAATTTTGAAAATTGGTGGTAATTATCTTATCTTTTTTAAACCTAGCAGACCGTCCCCCCTCCCTAGCTTTACTACTGCATGACCTTATTTAAAAATGAAATAATATAATCGAGGTACCTAGATCCATGATAGGTGTAGGACTGCAGGTATTTGGCGTTAAGATTTCTTAATATCACTGGAATTTTTTATTATAATAAGTACATAAATTACGCAGCAAATGTGTTCTAAGATGTAGCAACTATGATTATGGACTGGGTAGGTAGATACTATTTAAATAAGCTAAAATAAATAAATCAAGGGGACAAACCCTTCCTTATACGTTACGTTGTATAAAGTAGCTTAATAAAAAGGACAAGTAGTCTGTAAGCACGACCCAACAAACATTTGAGGAATGAATCAAATCCCATGCCGCATCTCAAGACAAACACTTGACTTGGGACAAATAATGAGAATCATTTCCCTCAGCGTATTTTTCAACTTGACATTGTGAAAGTAGACATGAATTTATTTGCGAGTATTAAAAATGTATAATTAGCAACTTTACCTACCTACCAATTATTGAAATATAACATCACACGTGTCCTATTAAAAAACAATAAACGTCAATAGTAAAGTTGTCATGCTTCGACAGAAAATAATATGTGTAAGACAGATATCAGGCGCGAAGCTACCTAAGAACACGATTTCCATCGAGTTACCTTTTGGAAAAAAATGATTGGAATAATGTTGTCTAATCTGACGTAATCCCATATGGAATATTAGCTTCCCTTCTGCAGAAATCCACCCTTCGCCACTGCTGCCTATATCTAGATATAAACTGAGCACTTTTTAGGCCCCATATAAAATGTCGTTTATATTTTGACAGGCATAAAATAAGTAATATTTCGTAAGCAACAATAGTTTTCATGTATTAAAATTTATGTATTATGGTGGTTATTATGAGGTGATATGGTGACAACATTATGACATCGCAAAATTTGACCAATTACCACCGATGAAGGCTTATAAGCTATGTTGGTTAAGTACTCCCGATGTCGGACATACTGCTAGTTGATTATTCTCAAAAATTAATTGTCCATAACGTACGGCATTTATGAAGGGAAGGTATACTCATTCCTCATACAAGCATCATGCCCAATGCTTTGATACCATCTTGAGAACGGTATCCGCGAAAAATGATTTTCCCGGACGTCGAAAACACTGCCTACTGAAAAGTGAAAGAATGCAATTAAAATAAAAAATACAAATGTAATTTCTGAGGAATGTTGGAACAAAATGCTTTATAAATTTTATTTCGTGAAAGTTTTCACATTTTCTCCACTATCTCTAAAGACATTAATATTGGTAATAATACAAAAGCAATATCGAAATTATCGAGAGGATAATAAAAATTCCTGATTGATGTTTGATCTCCACGAATAAGTGGAATCTGATTTTTTAGAAGCACGAATTCTCATATAAGTTATTCTTCTTCGTTGTATTTCATGAAGGGCTTCAGCCTTATTAATAAAAGATTCTTGTAAGACGAATAATCTTCGCGCTATATAATAAAATATTAAGTTCACAATCGTCACATTACTCACCATAATTTATTATAAACAATACATCTTATTTATACTTTTATAAATTAGTACAAAAATACACCTACGACTTTTTGATTTAAAGAGAGTTTAAATGATCGGATCATGAGTGAGTCGCCCCAGTGTTAATACTATACCTACACCGTCTGTCGTGGTATCAAATTTTTGTTGATTTTGCGGTGTAGCACAGACAGAGGAACATCTAGATTCTAGATCATTCGCGGACGAGTAGAGGACATTAAAAGGTAATAGAAGTACACATGTTTCGAAGTACTGGTAGAGTTCATTCTCTAAGAATATATTTAGTAAAGGATGTCTATCATCTTCATGCTATGTTAACAAAAATTAATCACGTTTCACTGTGTTTGGTGATAAAGTGAGTAAATATTATACCTAACTGCATGAATTTTGTGCTGATTTAAAATACTTTTTACTAAATGATGAATTTTAGTAATATAGATTATATTTTTAAACTGTATACCTAGTTTCAACCAGCTAAACCATCCATAATCATGCCCATCAATAGATGTAAATGAAACAAAGTTTGCCTAAAAATCAGAAGGCTTTGTAGGATAGTTGCGTGTTATTTATGTTACGTTGTACCTATCTATGTATAATTATTATAAACTTTCAGGTTCAAAAACAAGCATACCATTATTTAGAATGATACTTCGGAAGCGATATGAATTTCCTTTAAAGGGTATGAAATAAATCATTACCTACATTTTATACAATTTATAATATTATATTTGGTAAGTAAAATATTACAGCTTTCTCTAGATGACCAAAAACAAATATCCTTACCGAACGCCTCCTACTATAAAACATAATACCGATTATATAACCTCAGTATCTTTGTGTGTCATTATGTATGAACATATTATTGAACCTCACTCCTAGAAAATAATCCTTATATTTCAGCATCTACAGTATTTCAGTACCTATCATTCCTATCAATCTATAATACGTAAGTATAACAAATCTACGCTTTCTTATTAGGATTACCAATACATAATCCCTCAAAGGAGATATTTTATTCGTTCTGTTAGAAGATATTGTAATATTTTATTACATACTTATTATTCGCCAAAATTATCTACGACTGCTCGCTGTTTGGCATCATTGGGAATGTTATAGGTAGATATATACTTAATAGGTTTGTTTACATTTATTTTACAGATCAACATGACAGGATTCAGCTCTTTATGCTGATATAGGTAGGCATACCTACCCGTAGGCACAAACAAACAATAATCAACGTAAAACTATTAATGCACGTAGTCATGTACCTACAGGTAAATATTATTTGTCCTATGGAATGCGGGCAATTATTTTTGAAATAGGCAAGTCGGTATGTTCTGTTAGTATTTCATAAATAATTCATAACATTATTTAAAGATAATATATTTTCCAAATTTAATCTTAGCATGATTTACGGAGACATACATTTTTGACTCTGTCCTCAACAACTAAATGAATACTTGTGTGGAGGATGCGCAGGATTTATAACTTTAGTAAATGTTAAGTAAATACAAGTCATTAGACTGGGAATCAAAGGGATTATGTATTGATGGTAAATACCTTAACCACTTACGTTTCGCTGATGACATTATTATCTTGAGTAACAGCCATGAAGAACTGGCCAAAATGCTACGGGAAATAATGAGGCATCAAAGAAAGTAGGACTTATTATGAATCTGAAAAAGACCAAGGTGATGGGCACAGAAGGCTCCCAAATTATGGTGGATGGGAACTTAATAGAAAATGTCCAGGAATATGTATATCTAGGACACACCATAAGACTAGGTAGAGAAAACCAAACTGCCGAGGTCAAAAGACGAATTGGACTAAGCTGGGCAGCCTTCGGAAAAATGAGTCACATTCTTAAGAACCGCAAAATCCCCATTAACATGAAACGGAAAGTATATGAGATGTGCATAGTACCAGTTGCAACATACGGCCTAGAAGCAGTGACACTGACCAAACAGAGCATCGAAAAAATAAGGGTTACCCAAAGATCCATGGAAAGAGCCATGCTGGGTATCAAACTGAGAGATAGAGTAAGGAACGAAACGATACGGCAAAGAACAGGGGTAACAGATATTGCCCAGCGTATCGCATCTCTCAAATGGCGATGGGCAGGCCACATGGCTAGAGACCCAGACGATAAGTGGTCGAAGAGGGTCTTAACCTGGAAACCCAGAATTACCACCAGGGGTGTAGGAAGACCACCACTGCGATGGAGAGACGACCTGGTAAAATACGTGGGTACCAACTGGATCCAAAGAGCCCAGGATAGAGCGACGTGGAAGCAAATGGAGGAGGCCTTCGTCCAGGAGTGGACGGGAATAGGCTGACGAAGAAGAATATAGATTTATGAACGGAATATATAAATCAAATCAATATCCATAAAACGTAATACCACTCCCAGGTAAACATTATAATATGGAACATTTCAAAGGAAAATGAACAAAATATACATCAACAACTCATCCCTCTTACACACAATCGATCAATTAAAGGCATTACAGCCACAACAATCCCCAAAATGTGAAAGAAAATATTAAAACTAAATGATCGAGTTCCATTATTCGCTCCTGTCTTAATAGAAATCTGAGTTGTAGATTATTTATAAATTATATTCAACGAAAGCGCCGGATTGCATTGTATGGTGGATGCTTGTATATTGATCCGTATTTTAAAAGAATGTGTAGGTACAATGAACATAGTGTAGTGATGTGAAGCATTATCTGTGATCAGCTTATAACACACATTATGTATTGTATTGTATTGTATTGTGTTATTGGATTACTTTATTGTTTTAGTTTGAACCTATATCCCCCGTTTTCACCGACTATAGCTATTCCTGCTCCTAACTGGGTGGCTATCCTACCTACCAAAAAATCCTACCTAATTTACGTTTCACCAACATATTTCCACTTAATTGGGACAAATCCAGCTAGGAAGATTTTTATTTGTAGGGTTGCTACATGTAAAACAAATTGATCAAAAGTAGTTTTTTTTTTTAAACAATGCTTACTTTATAGAGTAAATAATACAACTTAAACACAGGGATTGTATTTGAAAAATATTTAAATATTAAATATCATTACAAAAATAATTTACAGTCGTTAAATAACCGCGAATTTTTATTTTTCATATTTCACACAAATATTATTACCTAATGGCAACACTAGACTTTGAGATTGACGCATGCGCGTTTAGGGTACGTGGTAAAATGAAAATGGCGCCTAACAGTAAACATTGTTTGTATGCAAAGTGTCATGTTATGATATTGTGTTCCGTTGTGTTCTAGGACTGTTTTGGAGTTATAAAATAACCCCAGGTCGGAAAAAAACACTACCTGATTGATAAAATTCAATGTGGCGGCCGATTACGTAGTTGGGTGAAGTTTAATATGACAGATCTTACCGTTAGGTGCCCAATTCTCGTTGCCTAAGATAAGTAGGATTCCTAGCCGTTAGGTAGGTATTTTCGCGTGGTGAAACGCAAATGTGGGCTAGGTGACTTTTATCTCTGCTATTCCTCACCTAACCAGTTGGTGAAAACGGGGGTATGACTTTCATCAATAGTAATTTAAACTATCTGCTTCAATTTATCAAATGACATGTAATATAGAATGGGAGGAAGGTTTGAACCGTCGAAGGTTATTTTTTTCATGGCCAATTCGTCCGGAAACGTGTAATTTTAGCCTAAGCGTTGTGTCCAAGCATAATATTCCATTACGTAATACTTGTAGAATCCAAGTCCGGTATGTTTGTAACGCCGGGCCTTTGGCAAGGTTTGCAAGTTCTATTAATATGTATGTAAATATTAAACAGCGACGCGTTCATGGGTGGCTAAAAATTTTCGTCGAAGTCTCACTTTTTGTGTCGAATGTTCGCAAAGCTAGGTGAAATCGAATAGGCACGTTGAAATTAATCGAATTAATATCAGTTATTTGTTTGAATGTGTGGAATTTTTTGAATTCACTATACCATCAGCGCTGTAACTCGGTCAAAAAATATTAGTTGACAAATACGTCTCTACGTAAAGTTTTATGAATGAAATTTTGAAATTTCGAATTGTACCTACTAATGTTATAAATAAATAAAATAAATCTGCCACTTTGCCATTCTTCTTTCGAAGAACTGGCAAAGTGGCAGTTTGAGTAGTTAGTTCATAAAAATGGCAAATTTCGTGTCGTGAATATGTTTTTCTCGGGTACCCACTAGTACGCACAATAATTATGTAATGAGACAAGATTATGAAAATCCATTATTGTTAAGATGGGCCTATCCGTGGTCATCGGCCATGGACGGTATGACGGTAAAATCTGTAGAATTACGGACTGTGGGAAGACACCTTAAAACGAATAAATATAGTACCGCTACTGCCTTCCGAAGAATAAAATGACAACGTTTTAAGTTCATTCTCAAGGTTATAATTTGATTGAAAAACAAGAACAATAAAGGAAATACGTTGCTTTATTTACTAGATCAAAGAAAACTTATGTGAAGATATTCTGAAGGGTACGATACATATTGTTTTTTTTTCTCTCTCTTTTCTTTCGAATAAGAAGGTAAG
Organism: Ceraclea dissimilis; assembly: GCA_963576895.1. Taxonomy (NCBI): domain Eukaryota; kingdom Metazoa; phylum Arthropoda; class Insecta; order Trichoptera; family Leptoceridae; genus Ceraclea; species Ceraclea dissimilis. The sequence goes on along the minus strand of OY756359.1, from coordinate 16,736,030 downwards.
TCCTTAAGGTACTTTACTACACAGATCAAGCTTTTTATTATCTGTTATGTAATATTAAATTAGTAAATAGGTACTACATACTTTAGCACTCCGCATACGCATAAAGCTGTAAATCTAAAACTTTATACCTATTCTAAATCACGACGTAAGAAGCTACTAAACTATTTTTAGAGGCTTTTAAGTAAGCAGATAAATCTTCAGTAAGTAAGTATGGAGAATTTTTAGTATGTCACATATTTATAGGTCAACGGGTAGTAAAGAGCAAGTTTCCTGCCCCGCCTCCTACGCCTTCTTGAAAATACGTAAATATCCACAGAATCCACACTTTTTATACTGTGTACAATGTACACAAAACTTCCGGTTGACTGTAAGATATTGCTTTTGCAATAAGTCCGCCTTTTGGCACACTGCATTGTCTTGTTTTTGTTGTTATTTATATTTCATGTCTAATAAAGATTTATTTATTTTATTTATTTATTTATTTAACTTCGTTATTTCACAACTTTGGTCAAAAATAATTTACGAATAAAATTTATATATTTTATTATATATTATACTATTTATATATTTATTCATATTTTACATACACTTTCTTACTTTACAAACCGTTTTAAAATCTGTAGGGGATTTAGCCTACAGATACAGTTTTATTCCAATTTTAACAATTATTGTTGTGTTCCTGTGACACGGAGAGCGACATTCCGTTTTGTCAATAATTTCGTGAGAGCGGAATCAGGGAATAAGATTTTTTTCCTAGCGATAGGTATGAAATATAATATGGACAGGACATATCATGACGAATAGCGCATAGGTATTTATTACGCTAAATAGGTTACATATTTGTTGCCGAAATAATATTTAATACAAAACCAAAAATTAATATCCAACGTTATTCGTAGGCATTGTTAGATGACTTATTCGATCAATTAGTAAGCGATCGGTGTATCCATCTATCATTTCACATGAGTAAGTATATACCACTAACAATAGCTCGTGTAATATACACCGATAAAAGCAAAGCAATCTTGAGAGAACCGCCAATACTTGTAGGTAATTTAGTAGATATGGTTTGATATTAGATATCATCAAATCAATTACGTAGATACGTAAGCATGAAGATACTTACATAGGTACGGTGGTAATGTTATTTATTCTTAGAAACTCGATAGGTATACATAAATGCCAATACTATATTATTACAAAAAGGTTTGTGAAAAAACACTTTTAATTATTTATCTCAACATATATACAACTGCTGAGATAATTACTCATTGTTTCATCTACGACATGTGGAAAAACTGCGGTTTTTCTCACAAAAAATTAAATTGTGATAATCAAAAACGGTGATGCAAAAAAAATGTGTTTTAGGGGCACTTATGCAATTACCTAATTGTAAAAATAATACAAGTATTTTATATTACTAAACAATATCCCTACATTTTATATCCAATGTACTTAGTTGCTGTAGGTAGGTGCTGGTAACTCCTCCTTTCACGACAAATATTATTTTCTTTTTTACTACAAGTATGAAGTACTGCAGGCTTTTAGAAAATTACGGGATTTAGATATCAGCAGAATTACTTCTCCTTTATTTTTTCCTCCGGCTACAAAATTCCTCCTCGTCTTTTTAATTTAATATTTGAAAATTCCTCAATCATGCAAATAGCACAGAATATGATTAAGTTGGTAAGCATAGTCACCTACTATTATTATTATTCTATCTTTGGGCTTTAGATATTGATGCCAATTTCAAAGGAATTGTTTTAAGATTCCTATATCTCACAGTCGATGAGGACTTTTGAAAGATTTGGCAAATCGAGTGGAAGAGTAAAGAAGAAAGATTATATTTTAAGAATCTATTTTATGTATTAATACTAAAATTATTTTATTTATTTATTTACGGCGCAAGCCTTTAACATTAACAAAAGTTTTGTACAAGTACAATACAAGCAACAACAAAAATAATTAAGTTAAGGTAGGTACATCTGAAACATTGACAAAACAATATAAAATATCAGATCAAAAGTACATGAGAAATGGTTTGTAAAGATTAATTTGCAGGTACAGACATCCGACAATAATTCATATTATTAATATTTACAGTATATAGATATATGTTTCACAGTTTGGACTTAAGCAATGATTGTATTGAGTGTACAGTTGAATATAATATATTCTATATTATTCAGATATGCATTTCCTAAGCTATTTAGTCTGTGTATAACAGTATTGCAAACATAGTTGTATGTATGCAAAAGTAGTGGAAGTTTCATAAAAGTATTCTAACATCTCTCGCACGAGTATCAAACTATTATGATTGCCGTCAAGTATGACAACTATATACACCTAGCTATTTACAATCACAATATTCCACGTGAATTCATCCTTAGCACTCTTAGCAGTCTATTAAAAGTTCAAGTAGTATTACATGTTATTTGTACAAAATGCTGCTACCTTTGAACTTCTCAGATATTCAGTGAAAAATACGTGTTACGGAATTGAAACAGGGATAAATCTAAATGATTGCAAATTTTCATTCAAGTATGTATACACTCGTATATTTATAAATGTTTTGAAAGAAACAGGAGAAGTATTTCGAAGTGTCACTCAGAGCAAATAATTTAGTATAATGTTGGAATAATATAACATAAATTTCCATAAAGTAGCTAGTGCTACCAAATCGTCAGAATCACAAACAGTATGGTACGATAGGTAGGTGTACTTAAATATTATCTAAATATGACAAAAATTTATGAAGATAAAGTCTTTTTATCTGAAAATTCTCTGTCCATAGGTGCAAAAAAACTACCTTTATAAGTGTTTGTTTAAATGAATCTGGGTTTATCGAAATAAGCCCAAATACATATTTGTTCACTTCACAGTATGCTTGATAAGCTTGTGTCGTGAAGTGGAGTGAGTTGCCATCGGGGATAGAATCCGCACCCGCTGGATTGACAGTCGAGCACGTTACCAACCAGGCTACCATCCACCTCATTATTATTATAGCTACTGATGTTTCTGATGAGGCAACAAGGGAGTTGAGGATCAAAGAATGCTTGCATGTGTAAAACATTCGAATTTCCATATGTGCAGAGAAAATTTTTATATATTCTATCACAACATCTTTAAAAGACAACACTCTAAGTGCCTACATACACCAAAGTAAAGCATGCAAATAACAGTGCCTTTAATTAATAGGCGCACCTATGTAGATTGTAGGTTTTTGATCTTTCACTTCTCATTACAATGCAATGTTTCCATTGGAAATGATCAATTTGAGAGATTAGTTTCTAATGTAGTACATATAATATGAGTAGTATAGAATATAGTTAGTCTGGTGTTATTAGAATGTATGAGATGCCCCTTTGTGAAGCTCATATAATTAAATGTTTAAAATAATAATTATTGCACTATATACATAAATGACCAATGATTTTCATCTTATCCTGTAAGGATTGCTAAGAATTGTAAGGGCATTGCAACTGTAGATGAGTGATGCAGCATTCGACCAACTATAAAAGTTATACAACTGGCAAACTGTACTGAAACTTTCTAAAGGTTTCTCACCCGAAACACGCAGATAAAATGCACACGAAAAACGCCCTTATGTATATCGCCATAAGGGTCATTTTCCATAAATATTTTATCTGCGTGTTTTGGGTGAGAAAGTTTACAAAGTTTAGAAAGTAGTTTACATTATGACACAACGTTAAAAAAATAAGTTTACCTTATTATTTTGAAAATCACAATTTAATATTTTTATAAGACCATCAGAATTCTCTACATGTCGTAGTTGAATATAACAAGTAGTTATATCTCAACAGATACACAGCAAATAATAGTAATAATAATAAGCCAGCCGACGATCAGTCATAAGCCTGACGGAATGTCCATCCTTTGCTGTGTATCTGTTGAGATGTAACTACTTGTTAAGTTTACCTTTATTTTCATTCAAGAAATAATACTAAATAAAAATTAATACTAAATAGTACCTAATAACAAACTCTCTTTTATACCAACAGCGCCACCGTACTATTTTTCCTCCTCCTTTAAAATTAATTAAATCAAGTAAGGTTAAACAAGTATTAGGTACAACACATCCTTCAGAGGAAATGTTACAAGATTAAACAGATAGATTTCCTAAGCAAGCTTGGTCTTCAGACCTTAAATTGAATGGTTTTTATATATACTTAATTATAATTATGAACCGAGATATGTAAATATAAAATAACTAAGAATTTATTTAGAAAAGTAATTATTAATGAAAAGAAGTTTGGTAAGTATCTCTGTATTATTTTTTATTCATATTTCTTTTAGATTCAAGAATTCTACTTGTAGTAGTTAAGGCACATACTTAGATATGTAGGTTGTATGACATCTAGATGTACAGGTATTTATAACAGTGCCGTATATGGCTTTTCATTTCGGGGAGGAGGGGAGCGATCTAGACGTTTTTTTAAATGTTTGAAGTGAAGGCAGATAATGAACATTAATATTTTAGGAGTAGGTACGCATACTGACATTTCAAAAATTTCTAAAAACGGGAGACCTTAGATTTCGACAACCGTTACTAAATATACTTTGGAAAAAATAGAGTAGATACTCTGAACCTTTTAGGGAATAACCTTAAAAGATTTTTTATACCTTGTATCGATTTCTCAAAAAAAATGACAAAAACACCTCTGATCTTTTTACCGAAAGACAGAAACTCATTTCCCGAAAGTCGCAGAGAATATTTTTTGTACTGATAATATGCATTAAAATGTAGAGAACTACCGTAAAAGTTTTTTGATTAAAGCGAAATTAACCCCAAAAAATGGAAAAAACGCTATTTCTACCATTTATCATGCGATTGTTCACGCGACTTTGAACCTTTGCCGTGGGAAATGACCGTGACATCATAGTTGGGTCGCGAGGCTTACAATAACGTTTCTCAAATAATTATTTACATCCCCCCCCCCTTAGGTATATACGCCCTTGCATTTTTGCTCGCGGTTTTATTTCCGTTTCACATGTCAAATACAAAGATTTTCTAAAGATGAGTCAGGCTGAAAATAATAATGGTTGTATGAAACAAACGCACGTATGGCTGACTTGTGATAAAACCGAAGAAGCAAAACTTTCCTCCCTACATTCTTTTCATTCTGTGTATCTGTCGTCGGTTTTAATATAAATAATAAAATAAATTGTGTATGTAATGGTGGCTTCCCATGGTCCGTGACATTATGAATACTCGTAATGCCAATTGTTATATTATATCCTAGTGGAATGTACCTATAGAAAATAATCTATCTGTCCGCTATATGTGGACCGTGGAAGCCACCTTTAGAGTTACATATTATCTACTTAAAGACATGGATCATGAAGAAATAAAATTATATTAATTTGTTTCTTTTTCAAGGGAATGATCATAAAAAAGCAACACAACAAAAATTTCCATAAAATATAAATAAAAATATATTTTTAGATTTTAATTCTCACTTCGGGAGAACTTATTAAAAGACGTGTATCTTTATGGCACGAAAATAACATATTTTATCTACTTTACAATGCCGAGATAATCTGTATCATCCAATCTGTCTCATTTATAATGGTCTTTAAATCTATTTAATATATTCGTACAGCTGTAAAATAAGAAAAACAACTAAGTCAACTTTTTGCTTGCAGTTGGGCAAACTTGACGGAACTGAAACAGTTTCTAAGGATATTAAAAATGACAATTTGTGGTGAATATTACATACTCTTTACCTGCATACCAACCCATACACTTACCGGGGAATTCTATCCTCGTATTTGAAAGAATTTTTCACATTCGTATATTCTCGTACTTTGTAAAAAAAAAAAAAAAAAACGTAACGTTACAATGAAAGCGTTCATTCGGGCATTGCATACATTCACTACCTAGTGAATGTTTACAGTTGCTGCTCTTTAAGTTTCCACTGCACCACATACAAAATCTCGTAAAACTATTCGTAGGTATATACATTTATCTATTTATTTACTTATTAACACCCGTAAAGAGTGACTTGTGTCTATACAAAACAAAATAAAATGAAATACATACAATATTACGATAATTTTGATAATAACTAAGATGAGCAATAAATATACATATTTAGCATCAATATTTGGGCACACAGATAAATGAATTAATGTTCAATAATTACAAATTTTACACATTATGTTTTTTCGTTGAGCATATGTTACTTCCGTGTTTATTTCTTTTTGCTGTTAAAACCACAAGGAGAACATTCGCGGAAGAGACTTGGAGTATAAAGTAAAATATTATGTTTGTCCTTTGTCACGGGTTACCCTCACCCACATCAATAATACGTACAACGGATTTGTAAATAAATCTTCCCAGATTTACACCTACATTATCGGAGTTTTTAGTTTATTACAAACAGGTAAGTGCCCACACAAGTAATTTTTCTTCCTTTTCATTATCGAAAAACTAAGGAAATCCATTTCGCCACTTCTCTTTATTGAATTTTAGTTCAGAAAAATCGTGGTATACCTATACTCTAAATCTATGCAAATGGTGTAATACTATGTCTAGAAGCATAGTAGTGGAAAACGAGTACAGTATGTAAAGGTATATAGAAGCAGAAAAACACAATAATTATGATATATTTAATGGCAGTAGAAACACTCGTATATTCGGTTTTATTTAGGGAGGTCGGTACGCTAAAATATTAGTATTGCTATCGAATTAAATAATAAACGTGTAACATTTGGTAAAATTGATATTACGACGTCATATGGGTATGACGTACGTACGTACGTACATGGAATATGTAACTCATATGACTATATAGCGACAAACCTATATTTTTCAGATTTGTAAGCCCTACGCACTGACACCTTTTTAGACTTACTCGTATAGTACATACCTAAGGGTAAAAATTTAAAACGAATATAGAATGATATCTTTTGTGTTTTTTTTCTATACATTTGTGGATAACTAGAGTAATTGAATGATAACTTATACCCCTGTAGAATCTTATGCTCGGTTAATATGACATGTTTTTACCTAATATCTACTGTTATTATGTTGATACTACCTTTTACAAATTCCATTTTTAGGTAACCGAATAGGGACTGACACAGTTAGTTTTTTTTTTATATTACTTCCTCCCACCTACGCTTCCAACTTCCAATATACATGTGGTGTAACGTAAAACCATAAACTAAACCCTTCTTGAAGCTATGAGCCATATAAACAATTTCTCGGATATATTTTCGTCCTCGTGTGAAAGAGCTCGACGTAAAGGCAATGTGCCGTCCATAGATCAGCGCAATATTTTTACTTTTACTTCAATAAAAATAATAATATCTGTAGATATCTGAAATATTATAACTGTTCATATGGCAATACGTAGGAAGCCAAAGTATGAAGTGGAAATCAATATTGGATAGTAGATCTGAGCGTTCTTCTACAACAATTTTAGTGTTTTTGGTCGGGTGGTTTGTGTTTGAATGAAGGATTTCAAACATGTTTCATATGTATATAGATTTTGTCAGCTTAATGAATCATTGAGATATTGCACAGGAGAAAGTTTCTTGTGGCACGTAAATGTGGAATCTTCTTCTGCTCGTGCCGTATCAGGTCTCCCCGACGTTGGCGATCACTCTAGCGAATACATCTCTATCCTGGGCTGCCCGGAATAGCTCCTCCACACTTCTAATTCCGGTCCATTCCCTTACATTTCGCAGCCAGGACGTCTGCCTCCTACCAGCTCCTCGGCGCCCCTCTATCTTACCCTTCAGTATTAACTGGAGCAAATGGTACTTCTCCCCTCTTAGCACGTGGCCCAGATATGAAATTTTCCTAACTTTAATTATTGAGAGCAGTTCTCTGTCTGCTCTGGCTCGCCTGAGAACCTCTGTGTTGGTGATCATGTCAGTTCATGGAACCTTGAGCATTCTCCGGTGAAGCCACATTTCAAAAGCTTCTAACCTGTTCATTGTATTAACTTTCAATGTCCATGTCTCGCATCCATACAGCAAGACCGACCACACATAACACTTTAACATTCTCTGCCTCAGTTTTAAATTGAGATTGTCATTGCAGAAGAGGGGCTTCATTTTATTGAATGCAGTTCTTGCTGCTTCAATTCTGCACTTAATCTCCACATCCGGGTCAAGAGTCTCTGTGAGGATACTGCCGAGGTATCTAAACTTTACCACCTTTTCGACATTTCGGCCTTTTAATTGTATCACTGATCCACTATGATCTAGTCGTCCAAAAGTCATCCATTTTGTTTTATTGACATTTATTGTCAGGCCCAGTTGTTCACCAGCATCATTAACGAGGTTTAACAGATCTTGGAGGTCCTCGATACGGTCAGTGAGTAATACAGTATCGTCTGCATATCGTATATTATTGATCACAACTCCATTGATCTTTAGACCCTTCTCGGTGTTACTTAGGGCTCTTTTAAAGACATAATTGGAATAAAGATTAAACAATAGTGGGGATAAAATGCACCCTTGCCGTACTCCACGTTGGATAGTGATTGCACTAGATTTTACATTCCCCTGTCTTATTTCGGCTGTTTGGAACCAATATAAATTTTTAATAAAATTTTGGTCCTTGGTGTCAGTGTTACAATCAGCCAGCATTTTCATTAGGTCAGCATGCTTCACTCTATCAAATGCCTTTTCATAGTCAATAAAACAGGCAAAGACTTCCTTTCTTTGATCTCGGCACTTTTGCAGTAATACGTTGACAGCCAACAATGCCTCACGCGTGCCAAACGCGTTTCTGAAGCCAAACTGAGTGTCATCCAAATCCTGCTCGCACTTGTTGCGGATTCTGGCATGTATTATTTTAAGGAATAATTTGAGGACATGACTCATTAGGCTTATCAATCTATAATCACTGCATTTCTTAGGGTGTTATTTTGTAGGCAGTGTCACAAAGGTAGATTTCAGCCAGTCTTGGGGTATATTCCCTGTGTCATATATTGCGTTAAATAACCTCAAGAAGTAGTCAATATTATCCTCACTAATGAGCTTCAACACTTCAACTGGAATATCGTCTGGCCCGCATGCTTTTCTATTATCTGAAGTCTTTATTGCATGTAGAATTTCTGATTTTAATATCGATGGTCCGTGTAAATGTTCAGTAGGAATGTTAATGCCAGGTCTATTGTCTTTGAATGTATCAAAAATATACTTCTCCCATGTGTGTAAAATATCTTTTTCGTCCAATATTAATTTATTGAAGTCGTCAACTAAACATGATGGAGTAACTTTCCTGGTTGTGCCCGTCATTTCCTTCAGTTTTTTGTGTAGTTTGAATGCATCATGATTACGATTGTACAACTCTAGTTCTTCACACTGGGACTTCATCCATTCTTCTTTGGCTTTTCTGAGTTCACTTGTGGAATAATGCAATATTATTAGGTATAATCGCGCATTATTTATTCACGCATTCATATACAGTATAAAATATACAGCTAGTAGGTATAATAATATATTAATTGGGTAAGTTCCCGGCACTATTTAGCAATGAACATCCCCCAACACACATACAATTAATATATGAGTGTTGTGTTGTAAATAGATTAATATTTTAATTATTGTATTATCATATTAATGAGATTAATTGGAATTGAAATCGTAACACAACAAAAAGACATTGTTTCCAAAATTAATCATTATTCAACAAACTAAAATATTATAATACTATAGACCAGTGGTGGCAACTACGGTCCGCTCCTTGCTTTTAATTTGGCCTTACCATTCGTAACTGCGCGGCTTATAGTTCAATTGAAAAGTTTTAATAATGACCGCGAGAAGCGATACTGTCCTATTCTCAAATTATTGTCGTTGTTTGTAAAGGCGCTTCCCAGGGCCCCCAAGTCGCGAAATTAGGAGCATAATAGTGTTGGTAGAAACGGTAGTGTAGATCAACTTACACGTTCCGTACTGAAGATGGCTAGCTTATAACATTTAAATATGTCAATAGAAATCTTTTAATTCTTTTTTAATGTGTCGATAAAAAGGTATGTTCTGTTATGAATGGGAATATTTTAGTTTTTTTTTTCTCGTAAGCGTTAGTAAAATCTGACGGTAAATAATAAATTATCAATTCAATTTCAAAATTATTTTTATTATTCTTCAATATTTTTCACATACAAATATGGTTACTTAAAACTACATGTTTCGAGATACCTCCCCAATAGAGACAAGTCTCGTGCGTGTTTTGCTCTATGAAAAAATTGTTCATTCATTCTTCATGTTTTGGCCGCTGAGCATAATTTTTTACGATCTCCCTTTTTCTAAAAAAAAGTTTCGTGACCCCTGACACAGACTATTAAATAAATACCAACAGTGTCATCACTCATCGGTATTGTGATAAAACAATTAATAGGTGCCTTTCCTTTAGTGTTGTGCGCAGAGATTGATTAAAATATAACACACCAGTATATCTATGTATAGTACTTACGAGTATTTCGAGTGAATGGGTAAATTCATTTTATCCAAACTAATCACTTAATACCTACTTTATATATAAGCATTACCCATTTATTGAATAAAATATAGAGGTACTCGTATCTACCTACTGTCACATGAATACCTAAGCGAACTTTAAGCACACTGCTATTTTGATTTTATTTACTTGCCATTTCGATGTTCGGAAAAGCGGAAACATGTCCATTCGTTAGTGTATTGAATAAATAAAACCTAACTCTGCTTGTTTAATTTCAAAAAAGTGTATCTACCTAAATCTAAATGTATATCTCCATACTATACATACACACTTATTTTTTTATATTCCATCATCAAAGTCATTCAAAAGTTTGCTGGAATGTTTCCGGTGGCTTATCTATATTAAATTTATTTTTCATTTATCAACAGAACAGACTGATGTTAAAAAATCTCGTAGATGCCTATATACCAATTAAGCAGGTACCAAAGTCATTTTTCTCTTCCAAGGTTGCTTCTAAATGGTGACGTCATATCCCTTGAAGGGTAAATAATAATGAATTAAGCAGGTTATTTTGACTTTTTATTAACGGTAAATGTTATTCTGCTCTCTGTTGCCTAATGCATCTTAGATAAGTGTTAAATTATACACAAAGGTTACCTATTTGCGTCGACCAATGTTCTAGACTGTCGCCGTTATGAACTTAAAATTTTATATCTATCACCTTTCTTTAATTATAATACGTACTTCTCGAAGCAACCTACGACAATTATTTGACTTCGTAATGATTTTCTAAGAATTGTGTTAACGAGTTTAACTTTGTAATTAATTTATTAATAGTGCCTAAAGAAAAGCGATTTACATAAAAATAAAATTACGTTACTTTATGTATTTTATCATTATAATCGAAAATTGGAAATTGTTTCAAGTAGTTTGCATAGAGCTGGCTGTAATATTTTATTACAGTTTCAAACTTACACGAGTAGAAAGCTGGCTTCATAAAAATAAATGTAATTTGAGATTATACGAGTACATCTCAGTGGTAGGTGGGTACTTGATATTTCATCAAATAATTCATCATATTACTCTCCTCAGGACACGAGATTATAACTCAATTTTGAGGAGAATTGTGAAATATTTTTTTAATAAGAAAGAGAAATAATAAAAAATTGTACCAACATATTATCTAAATAAATAAACGAAAATAATTAAAAATAGGTACACTAGTCTCGCGAATTTAAGACCCTTTTTTATAGTGTTCGTAAAGGACAAATTTACCTGCCTAACGCATATGTGTGCATTCTTGTTCATTGTGCGCTCACTAATCCTACTACAACTGCGTGTAGTTACACTGTCTCACACTACAAAAAAGGCTCTTAACCTCACGCGACTAGTGTGTCTTTCAGTATTCTTACAGGAACAGTATTGACTGTGGCATATGTGTAAATGTTTCTAGCTAGATACACGATACAATTGGAACGCAATAAATTAATGTATTTTGTTCTCCAAAAAGTTATATACCAAATAATTTCTGAAAATAAAATAAATAGTGTACTGTCTATCCCAGCGGATAATCCATTAGTTTCAAGGGACCACTATCTTTCAACCGATGTTTTATCATCAATATCATTATTTATAAAAGTAATACGCTAAGAGAAGAAACGAGAATATCACACTTTCTAAAGAAACTAACTATTTGAAAATTATTTAATGAATGACTTCACAATTTGTTGAGTAAATAGTGCTGTGGTTATCGGAGTTAACCTAAAAAAATATCTTTTAATTTTATTTAAAAAAAAATATCAAAACAAAAACGCCTCTAAGTTAATGTAAAATGTACCAATGGGTCACTCTACTTACTTTTGTCTTACCTATCATTCCATGCAATGTACATACCTAAATACAATATTACCTGATTTGTTGAATGTTACATTTTCATTCAATTTATCATCCTCTATATAAAAGTCTGTTTTTCTTCCTTTTCTGCGATACGATACGCTTACTGCTTATAGTAAAAATACATACAAATCAGGGATGTAATGGAGTGGGAACCCGCGAGAACGGCGTTCCATTATTTATTAAAAAATATATTTTAATCAAAGTTATTGTTGGGAATTGTTCTGTAATATCCGAGACTCTGTTGACATGCTGCTTTTGTTTGTCGGGGGGCTCCCTCCTGGCTAACCCTGAGCCCACCTCTTAAAAATATTTTGCCAAGAAGTGCGGGTAAAGAGGCCTATGCGCCTGTGCTACCCGGGGATGCGGAGGGCCTTAAGCCCGCGGGAGTCCTTCAATGTATGTGTTGTACGACTAAACTCGATTAAATGCTTTTCATAAAATGTCACAAAAACTTTAAGTTTTCTACACTGGAAAATTTATAACTATCTACACCACTGGTATTTGAAAATGTATGAACCATTGAGTAGCGATCAAATTGTCCGCTGTTTCGTAATATTATCTACCAATAATAAAGATAGCAAATATTTTATCCTAAACCCTAAGGTTATTAATTATTATTTGTCCATCAAGTTCAGTATAACCACCGCCACCTTGACATTTCTCAGACGCCGAGGCGGCGGTGGTATATAACCCATACACGGAAATAGAATTCCAGAGTGAAAGTTAACAAAACTAACTTAGGTTTGGCTTTGATCCAAATATATAGCGAATACAAATGCAAATACCTATGCCCACTTGTATTTATGCTATAAGGACGCATTCTTTTAATGGACTCTAATTACTACATTCCTTTGATTTGTGGTAAACATAGCGGATATTCAATGTGTAACCTAGTACTTAATTCCACTCTTACCAGTGTTTTTCATCTATTTATTTTTTGAGAAATCTTTATAAGATCCATAAAACTTTTATAGTCATTCCCTAGATAAAGGTTCAATGTAGCTACTCCATTTTTTTCCAAAGCATATTAAATAAGGTTGTTGAGATCTACAGTCTCCCGTTTATATTCATTTTTGAAATTCCCATTTTTTTCTAATTTTGTTTATTTATGAAGTTATATTATATTATTATAAAAATACTCTATTTACAACTCAAAAAGAAGAATTTATATTTAAAAACTAGGTGATGTACATCTATTAAAATTGAGCTCTCTCTGTCCTCTTTGACGTGATATGAATATTATGTCAATATTGGAAATAAAAAATGTGTATAGATATATTTACGATATTTTGCAGACATAAAGAGATTCTACATAAGGTATTTATTTTTTCTTATCATACGATGTCTAGAAATTTAATTAAACATCGTATACATAACTTTAAAATAATTATTATTCAGAGCACTACCAAATAATGGCCGTATTTATCCACACGACGCCGACGGTGACGTCTCACGTCCAAAGTATTATGTGCCTCTTTCACAGAGTATCTATTATCATCGATAACATTATTTTTATAGCGTGAGTAAAATTTCACAAAATTTGCTGTGCCTACGTCAGATACCCACTAAGTAGCAATAGAAATTTTACCCCAGGAATAATTTATCATCATCACTTTACCGTGAACGACTAGCTTGTATCATTACGGACGCTTGTAAAAAAAAGCTTGCTCTTTTATTAATAGTGAAAGTACTTATACGTATGTGTATTGCAAATAATATAGGTTCCCATTTACTTAAAGGAATGTTAATGCTTTACTCATGTTCACTGCGGAAGAAATCCCACATAAATATTTTAGTTCGTTTGTTTATATCACCACTTCCCATTTAATATCATTTCTCTCATGGGTTTCCATGGATACAATTTTTTTCCATAGAATTACTACTAATCCAGCGTACAACATATTTGAAACAGAGAGTACTTTGTGTCCAATTTCCAGTTAATTCATTCCGGGGTAATCTTTTATATGAAATAGTTTTGTGCGTTCATTTATTGAGTGGTTTTAGTAAACATTTCCAAGATACACATAGGATATAAAAAGTTTAATAATTTGTAGTCTTGAATGAGATATTTCTTTAGACAAAACATCAAAATTCAAGGTTTTTCAAGAAAATCTCCACCATTAGTTGTGTTACTCCAAATGTCACTTTTTAAAATGATAAGTTGTTTTTAAACTAATGAGAGGTGGTATTATCATTATTTGCAATGTAAAAGGTAAAATAGGCTTTTATTTACGTTTTGTAAATTAAATTTTGCCATTTGCCAAATTAAAATTTACGACAAGAGCAAAATATTCATATTGTCTTTTTGTCATACCAATATTTCATATATTTTCTCTGTTACATAGATGTCATATTCTCTAGATGGGTGCAGTATTTTTTCTCTATCTGACATAGATTACATTGCTTCCGAATATTTGTTAATCGATGTTCTACAATTATTAAAATCTTATGCAAAGTTGCTACACCACAAAAAATTGCCATACTACAAAAAATAAATATATTGTAAGTAGGTAGGTACCTGCTTTGAAGTGAAATAATCCTACATTTAAGTAAATATTTTAGTTCGTACCTACCAATGTTTCTAACATTTTCACCATATCCTTTATAGACTCTAAACCGTTCATCCGATTGAGATGAAACTTTAGGAAATTGTTGTGCTTGCCCCAAAGAGTGTTCTTATGGGGGTAGGGGGTACGAGGAGGGGGGCACAAAGGGGGGGGGAAATATTTTTTTTTCAAATCCATATAACTTTTAGTGCCGAAAAGATTTGGTACCCCTCCCGACATCCGGAGGAATAAAGAGGGGAGTATGGGGGGGGCTGGGGGGGTTGGAATGAAAAAAGTGATATTAGTGTCGAATCCATAGTTTTCCACCTCAATAAGATGAATAGTCACCCTCCTGACATCCGCAGGAATAAGGGGAGGGAGTTAGGGGGGCTAGGGGGGGTCGGAATGAAAAAAGTGATATTAGTGTCGAATCCATAGTTTTCCACCTTAATAAGATGAATAGTCACCCTCCCGACATCCGCAGGAATAAGGGGAGGGAGTTAGGGGGGCTAGGGGGGGGGGGGCGGAATGAAAAAGTGATATTGGTGTCGAATCCATAGTTTTCCACCTCAATAAGATGAATAGTCACCCTCCCGACATCCGCAGGAATAAGGGGAGGGAGTTAGGGGGGCTAGGGGGGGTCGGAATGAAAAAAGTGATATTAGTGTCGAATCCATAGTTTTCCACCTCAATAAGATAAATAGTCACCCTCCCGACATCCGCAGGAATAAGGGGAGGGAGTTAGGGGGGCTAGGGGGGGGGGGCGGAATGAAAAAGTGATATTGGTGTCGAATCCATAGTTTTCCACCTCAATAAGATGAATAGTCACCCTCTCGACATCCGCAGGAATAAGGGGAGGGAGTTAGGGGGGCTAGGGGGGGGGGCGGAATGAAAAAGTGATATTGGTGTCGAATCCATAGTTTTCCACCTCAATAAGATGAATAGTCACCCTCCCGACATCCGCAGGAATAAGGGGAGGGAGTTAGGGGGGCTAGGGGGGGTCGGAATGAAAAAAGTGATATTAGTGTCGAATCCATAGTTTTCCACCTCAATAAGATAAATAGTCACCCTCCCGACATCCGCAGGAATAAGGGGAGGGAGTTGGGGGGGCTAGGGGGGGGGTGTCGGAATGAAAAAGTGATATTGGTGTCGAATCCATAGTTTTCCACCTCAATAAGATGAATAGTCACCCTCTCGACATCCGCAGGAATAAGGGGAGGGAGTTAGGGGGGCTAGGGGGGGGGCGGAATGAAAAAGTGATATTGGTGTCGAATCCATAGTTTTCCACCTCAATAAGATGAATAGTCACCCTCCCGACATCCGCAGGAATAAGGGGAGGGAGTTAGGGGGGCTAGGGGGGGTCGGAATGAAAAAAGTGATATTAGTGTCGAATCCATAGTTTTCCACCTCAATAAGATGAATAGTCACCCTCCCGACATCCGCAGGAATAAGGGGAGGGAGTTAGGGGGGCTAGGGGGGGGGGGGGGGCGGAATGAAAAAGTGATATTGGTGTCGAATCCATAGTTTTCCACCTCAATAAGATGAATAGTCACCCTCCCGACATCCGCAGGAATAAGGGGAGGGAGTTGGGGGGGCTAGGGGGGGGGGTCGGAATGAAAAAGTGATATTGGTGTCGAATCCATAGTTTTTCGCCTCAATAAGATGAATAGTCACCCTCCCGACATCCGCAGGAATAAGGGGAGGGAGTTAGGGGGCTGAGGGGGGGGGGGGGGGTCAAATTGAAAAAAAAAAAAAAGGAGACCCCCAAAACTGTTGTGAGTTTTAGTGGCTCTGCAGTACTTTAACTAAACATGATGGTACCACTGATTTTGGGTTCCACAGCCGACCTTCTTCACCATCCATACACAAATTTTGCCGTTGCGAAGCACGGGTAATACAGCTAGTTAGTAATAAAAGAGATGAATGTATCCAAGCTTTGGGCGCGTTGTATATATCTTCCGAGAAGAAAAGGACTGTCGCATATCTGGATCGATTTGTATTAATGTGAAATAAGTATTTCAACATGTTCTTATATAAAAACTTTATGAATTGAAAGGGAATTGAAGAAGGATAACGGAAAGAAGAATAGGTAGGTACAGAATAAAATAATTCAATCATCGCTCAAATTCCCGGGCATAACATACTGGTAGTGATGCAGTGTTATAATTTAAATTATTTTGCTTATTTCTGAAATCTGAAAACTTTGCAAAAGCATTTAGTGGGCGCCGTGAATCCTCACCCCACAGTCAGGGAATGAAACATGAAAGAAATCGTTTGAAAATCTCATAAATACACAAATTGTATACATTTACATATTATCTACATTAGTTTCTATGTACGTAAGGAGTACGCCTATAATAATATCGAATTTACTTGAGGTTAAAATTAGAATATCAAACACAATCTTAAGAGGAAATATGAGTATACTACTTGAATGTGCTTCGTAATACACATAATGCTTCAGGAATTAATGACTTAATATCATTAATGAATATACTACTACTTAATTGATGTGTTAAAATACATTCAATGATCAATTTGTCTGGTATTATTTTCATCATCGTTTGGCCTCAACCATCGAAAGGTGGTGTCGTCAAAAGATAACGAGAGCAAAAAAAATCCGTTACATATAGGAGACACGGTAGAGAGCGACATCCAAATCATGTCGTTATATTTACTGCCCGGGAAATATTTAAGGCATATATATCTCCAGGATATGCTGGATAGACCATATGGGTTCTCTACTGTCACAGGCAGGAGATTCTCGCATCTGCCATCTATGGAGCATCTGACTACACCAGGAAGATCCGATTTAACTCGTCCCATTGACGTCACGAGAGAGGAAAACAAAGTATTTGCAGTCCCAGCTTCTGCATCAAATAAATAAATTATCATGAAGAATTTCTTACATACCCTAGGGAGCTTTGAGTTGCTGACTAAAGAAAATTTCCGCTTGTTCTGATATTGCTGACAAGAGTATAAGTTAAATATATGACTCAAGGCTCTAAACTCTTGTAAATTAGAGGCTGAGGGTTCAAATTTCTTCAAGAACAATGTATCATTATATAACTTAATTAATGCTTTAGCTTTGTCATTAGTTCAAGTCATGCCTAAAAAGGCGAATTTGAAATTCGAAACTTTATAATACCTCTACATATTTATAAAGTTCGTATTTTGACAATTCCATTGGTTGTCCCTGGTAGGAGATCCCGAGGAAGACCCAAGCGGAGGTGGCGCGAGGTTGTGAGGCAAGACATGAGAGACTGTGGAGCTTCCCCGGAAGATGCACAGCATAGAGCCGAGTGGCGGCGAAAGACAAGAATGGCAGACCCCACCATCATGTGGGAATAATAATTGCCCAGGGAGAGAGAGAGTATTTTGACAATTCCGCATCAGTAGGTAAATTATAAATAATACTCCGTATATCGTTGCTTTATTCATATAAGTAATATTATTTACACACAAAATGATTACGACTCTCTCTCTCAATTTACTTTTATTATATTATACTCAATTAATTTAAAGAATGTGTAACTAAATTATTAAGTACGAGTAGGTGATGGTATTCTTCTGCTAAGAAAACGTTAATTACTTTATCAACGGATTTCATAAGCTATTACATAAGTAACCAATTATCTCCTTTCTACAGTTTTTACAACAAAGCTACCGACAAAATTATATTCAGATTATACGGATGAAAACCAACATTTTATATTTCATTAAATTGTATCTACTTTAAACCACCCTTTAAATTTTCACTTTATTTAAGTGATTCTTTGAAACCTTCCTTCCCTTTTGAATCTATATCTGACTCCGTGACATAAAAATTAATTGTAATCCATCATGCTTTCTGACATTGAAGCTTTTATGGTAAATTTATGCCACACTATTGGACATTGACAAAATGATTGCTCTCAGTCCTACGAGTATTATAATATACTAAGTAGGCGGAATAACATTTACTTACAGGTATAGAAATTCTTACGTTTTTGTGTAGGTAATAGGGTCCATATAGCATTTCGTATATAGTTGGGGTAAATATAAATTCTGACTACTCCTTCCATACTTATTTTAAAATATGGCGTACTCTTAAAATCTTATGTTTCAATATTTCTTATGTTCATTCTTGTCTTAAGTAGAACATAAAGGAGACAATTTCATTACAATACCATCTCGTATAACCATGAATTTCAACGTCGACTGCGGTTAGTAATCCTGATATTTAAAAAGGGAGAAGAGTCTGCATATAAACACTGACTTCCATCAAAGATCCTTAACGAATACTTAAATTCTTCTTAATTTATAAAACGCTTTTTCTTTCTTAGTTTTGGTATAATTTTAGTGATAAGATGCCATTCATACCGATAGATACTTTCTGAAACAAAACAAGTTTCTTGAAAATGAGGAAGGTAAGGAATACCATGCGACATTTCACTCGAAGATTTTGTAAAAAAAATCATTTAGCCGAACAAAAGCGCCATATTTCAGTAGCTTTCCATTAAACACAGACATATTGTTATATGAGACAGGGAACAAATTTATCGCTTGATGTAATTGCATTTTGAGAGACCATAGGGTAAATTCTGTGGATTTAAGAACACCCTTCCTTAGTTAGTATTAATGGTTTTCCTTAATGACATTAACCTATGATAATAAACTGTCACGACATACAGGTCTAATGGCACTTTGTGAAATTAATATTAATCATGTTTCACGTAATTATTCTATGAATTATATCATAAAAACACCGTACATAATGGCACTGAAATAGAATTTTGTGTCTTCCTACGACTATAAATCTGAAAAAATTACTTCCCAACTGTCAAAAATAAAACGTAATAATAAGAGTAGGTATAAGGCGAGTATGTGATTACATTCTCGTTATAAACATCGATACTAAAATGTTAAACTCATAACATTTTTTCGTTTAATATCCATGAATCTTTGAGACTATAGAGATCAAAAGCCTCGGAAAAAAAAAACTATATTTTATTGCTAAAAAATATCTCAGAAGTTATTGCTGCGAAGTTATCTTACAACAACCTAGATATCATTATTTTTCCCCATCATATTGGTGTATGTATAAAAGAAATACACGAAATGTATACCTACACCCTCCGCTCTAGTATCCTGTGGTAGTCAATATTATAACATGAGTAATTCTTGTTTCCTTTGGTTTAATATTGCAGCTTGAAACACTATACATTAGGTAGAGGTACTTTCTTGTATGCGAATTTTCTCTCTAAGAGGAACATATTAGGTAGTAATATAATTAGTATGATGTTATAGTATATTAATGTTTATTACATGTGCTTCCTTAACTTTATAGATACGAGTATATCTAGGTGTTTTCTACTCTTTGTTGAATAAAGGCTCTTTGGCCAATAACGCAAAGCTTCACGTAATTCACTGCTCTGCAGGTAAACAATGCTATTTTTTTTTAAATAAAGTCGTTGGTTTTAACTTATTAATTAATTAATGAACACATATTTTTCATTAATTAATTGATTCTATATTTATTTAGTTAAACTATATAGTACGTGTCTGAGTTCTACTTACATATTTGTGTTATCGTTTTAAATGTTTTGGCTTGTTAGGCCATTCTCAAAAACTATCACCACAACTCTACCGTTACAACACTCTGTTTTCACCCCAAATCGTCACTTAATCTCCAACACTTCTTCAATTTACACTCATAAACAAAAACACACCATGCCCTCACTGAAAAATTGTTATTGTCACTAGTTACATTCAATTAAATTAAATTGTTAAAAAGTCCTTGTAATTATTCCTATTCATTGTGCTATAGCTATAGGCGTATTACTCTGAATATTATGTTTATTCTATCTCGCTATCTACAGCGTGATGCAATATCCATAAATTCTTCTCAACAGAAATAAGTAGGTCCTCTACCATACGAGTATCACGGAAGGAATTGGTTTAGAAAACTCTTCCTGTAGGAGGTGAAAAACTATCGAAGATATTTTATTATTGTATAGAAAATAGAAACGTGATAATAATATTTCAGATAATAAACTATTCCGGCAGGTGCGGAAACCAAACAGATTCGTAGCTGGCTGTTATATAATAATAGTAGTTTTGTGAGAAATCGTAACATAATAATATATTGAAGCTTTACTAGTTTTAATAACATGGAAGCAATAATAAATTGATCAATAATTACATTTTTATGTTATGGCATCAGAGCATTAGGAGCCATATGGGAAGGGTTAATGCGTATCGCCAAAACTGTTGATGTGAGTGGCAATAGATCATTCCTCTCTCAGCTCTGTTGAGAGGAACTGTATTACTGTAATTGCAACTGCAACTTGCAGGTAAATCCAGTCATAATAGGTACTTCTAATAATTTATGTAAGTATATCGAAAAAAGATCTTACTGTGTCTTGATATACCATACTAGGTACCTAAGAGTTTAATACGTAATATGTTTTATTTTCATCACTTTAACTCTTAGTACTTTAACTCTTTAATCGTAAGGAAGACATACTGAAAGCCCTAAAATTACGCCGTCGTGCTTTGTTAAAAGTTTTCAGAATAGGCATAGTATTATGTACCTTACTGATGCGAAAACACGACACCCAAAATTAATCCTCGCTGAAAATAATCGGATTTAATGTTTCATATATAAATATAGTTTTCACTCTACCGTCAAAATTTAGAATTATGTTCAACATGACGTGACATATTATGAGGAAGTATTGTAATGTATGGTTATATTTAGCAGGAGACATTTTTTCTTTATTTTACAAGAGCTGCCAAAAATAAAGATTTATGTAATATCTACAAAGTCAAGTGTTAAATTAATAGTGTATTGGAAGTTAAATCCCAGAGAAACTTTATGGTCGTGATGGAGAAGAAACGTAGGAGTATCACTTACTTGATAAGGACAAAACTACGAGTATTTGGGATTTTGTATTCGATTGTGTCAAAAATACTAACCTATACATTACACAAGCCAACGAACTATACACTAACACTTTCCATACTTAATGGACTATGGAGTGTTCCTAGTATGGCTCTGGGAGTGTTCATAGATAGGTAGATATAATATGTTCTTGTAATACCAATAGATAGATTAATACATCGTACTGTGATATTTAATTAATTATTGTTCCATGTGTTGACTTGTATTGAATAATTGACGAAATGCTGGTCGGAACCTTTTACACTCCGATCAGCATTGATCTTGCATCATATTTTCTGTCTATTGATTTACAATCCTATATATTTATATACTAATGTGCTATTGTTTAATTGTAATTCTTATTTACATAACATGTTCAAATGACGATTCCAGGTGTCCGGATGGGCCTACGGATGATAAGCAACAATAAACAA
Source organism: Ceraclea dissimilis (assembly GCA_963576895.1). NCBI lineage: Eukaryota > Metazoa > Arthropoda > Insecta > Trichoptera > Leptoceridae > Ceraclea > Ceraclea dissimilis. Next base: position 16,713,788 of record OY756359.1, on the reverse strand, counting down.
CAATAAACAATAATGTAGAGTGTAGATCCATACCAGTATTCATTTCGAGGAAAGTCAGAACAAAATCATGATTTTGGTGTATAGTATACTATACTCGTAATAATATAATGTCTATAGGTAATAATAGGCACGAAGATACGCAATAAGATTTTCATCCATCGAATTGTCTTTTGATTTATAGGATGATAAAACACTAAATAATACTAAGCAATAAAAAATGACGTGGGTATGATTCATATGGATCTTGCAGGAAAATAAATTGATCTATTACCGTTGCGAATCGATGTTTTTGTTTTGTTATTACATATGTCCAATTGTTTTTTTTTCTGAGGAGGTCAGCCGTCTGGGATACCTTTACAAAGGTCAGCCTCCGCCACTGACGGGTAGGTACCTGCAAAATTACAATTGATGCCTATTACAACTTTTATGTAATGTAGGCAACAACTACTATGTAATGTAGGCAAACGTTTTTCGAAATAACGTATATTATATATAGTTATTTCTGATGCATAAATAATATTAATTACGAGTATTATAAGTACGCTGAGATAAAACTAGTCCGTCGCGAATACTGAAAAATAAAAAATCATAAAGACAATTATACTTTTTTTAGTATTAGACAATTATAGTATTTAGATCAATAAACTAAATATGGAGGGTCGTGAAAATTTCAATTTGAAATTAGGTACAGCTGACTAACTGTATATCATTATCAACATGTTTGTATATTTCAAATAAAATGACTACACATTTTAATTTAATCTGTCGTAAAAATTCCCAACAATATTTAACATGTAAAATGAAATCAAACAGATGGAAAATGAAGAGGTTTTTTGGAGAACATTTTTCGATAAAAAAAATATCAATTATTTTACGTGATTCTATGATGGATTCCGAAAGCAGGAAATGTGGGTCCATGAAATCGGTAAACCTTAATGAATAATTTAATTAACAATTGAATAAATAAAAATAATAAATTTTAAATTATATTTTTTCAAGTTTCCTCTTGTTACGCTGTGATGAACTGTGTTGTCTAACCAACGCCAACGCTTTATTTTTATAATATAACGGCGACTATGTAAATAAGTCTGTATACTGTAAAAGAGAGACTGTTATTTTTTGTATATGAGTTAGATTAATAGGCGCTTAATTTGGGGATGGCGCGGCACTCCGCTTTGATAAATATGCAAATTACGTAAGACTGTACTTTATGTTAGGTTTGAAAATCCCGGGATAAAAGTAGATTACTTTATAATTGTTAATAACAGAAATGTTATGATTTTATACCTGAGTGGTGTCCCTGAATCCAATTCTTCTTAAATTGATCTGACTTTTTGTTTACACCCTAAATCCACGCTAGGGTTTTAAATTTAGTATTTTAGTATTTTTTGTAATATTCTTATAAATACCTATTTCTTGTCGACATATAGGAATATGTCGGTAGGTGTATAGTATGAGTATATTTCAGGTTTGAAAAGACGTTTCTTACCTTCTGTGTCGCGCGAACATGCGCTCTCAATAAGTAGGTAGGTAGACCTTGTATCCTGTTTGGCTTTCCACAAAACAAAAATAAAATTACTGAATAGGATGCTAAATAAAAATTATGTAAGAATACTATGAAATTAGAAGTTCCTTCCTAATGCTCCGTATATGTAATCAAGTGTAAAAAGGCTTTTTATGGAAATGAGGCCTAGCGATATTATAAAACAGAAGAGTATATAAATGTACCTACGTCTAGGAACACAGAATATTTCTTTTATAGTGAAAATATGGTTCTGATATAAATAGACTAGGCAGTGGTGAAAGAGTAGTACCTACAACTCGTATATTTTATAGTTGATGGTGAAATGTTTATTTCTGAATATAGGACGAACCAACAAGTATGTAAGACTCTTTGTTTGTCTCCGTAAAGAAATATTATTTCTCAAGACAGACATTTAGATTACCTCAAACAACACATAAGACATTATCTAATAGCAAATGAAATCTTATAGGTCATTTTGTTTACTCTCTAAGTATAAATTATTCAAAATACGTATTACAATAATAGAAGCAAACAATCAAATCTTAATCTATGATCTTAATAATATGTTCACTCGGGCGAACTTATCGCAATGCTGCGATTTCTTTCAATTAATCCATACAAGGCTCATTGCAAATTTTCCTTCAGATGAATACCCGTAGGTAATATGTAGTGACCTTCTGTTTTTAACTATAATTTATCGCCAAAATTTTGGAAATATTGAAAAATGAAAAAAAAAATCTTCTTTATAAATTAAAAAAAAAAACGTGTATTCTCCACTTTGCGATTTTTTCGGGGACAGAGAGTTTGAAAATTAAAAAATATATGTACCTATTAAGCTTTTAAGTGCATTTAAGGATAAATATAATTATCCAATAATAGGCTCGAATTGATTATTTACAGATACCAATAATATAAAGTATACATCTAAAATACAAATCCTTGTTCTCAAAGAATAACTCAATATGGACAGCGAAGTTTAAGCTTAAAATCATGTTACAGCAGCCAAACAAAAAAGAGAAAAGAATACCAATGTGTCTCATTATTGTGTTGAGAATATTAAAAGCTTTCTCTCATCCTTTTAGTCCTTTACAAAAGATATCAAATTGTGGGTGGGCTGGGTATATTACATGATGATAATAATACTATATTATTATGAGATACCTACACACTAAATCTTCCTCAATACTGCATCAATAATACATCCGTCTTTTTTAAAATAAGGGGTTTGCGTACACAAAACCAAATAGTCAGTACACTTCATAGTAAACTTTCAGAACCCTGCGTTGTGAAGTGCAGAATACGTTATGAACTCATCAGCACTTCCTGATTAGAAGTCCGCGCACCAACTGATTTCGACAACCATGTGAACTCGATTTAATTAAAATTTTATCTTGAATCGCTTTAGAACATGGTTCTATGTAGAATGTAGATATTATACTTGAGAATCCGCCTGGTGAAAGGCTATTGTTGCCATGACGGCCGGTACTACATTGTAGGGATTCTAATACAATACAATAAATAAACAATAATGTCCAGCTAAGTGTGCAACTACATGATACGAAAATGTTTTTACAAACTGAATGATAAATAAACATCCAGAGAGAACGGGAATAGAAAAAATATACCTAGTAATTTATTTACAGAATAAATTAAAATATTTTTAACCTTTTACGAAAAGTGAAACGAACGCGGAGAAAATTCCTGTGAAATAATTTATCACGTTTTTATACCAGCATACAATAAAAGAAACAATTCAACTTGTCCGTCATTTAGAACTTGTAGACCGATGGGTTCTATATACATAGACAATATACGTATTTCATTTAATTCAAACAAAATAAAAATCCTTAGTAAGGGTTGTTATTTAGGGGTAGGCTTGGTTGTCGCCATTAATAGGCGATCAATCTGCCCTTTACATCTGTATTATTTATATATAATAATGTGTTCATTTATTTATTTCTTGAATAATAAATTTTAAAAATACACGGTTTCCATTTAGACTAACAAAAAATATGAATAAGAAAGAGACTGGGTTTGTCTACAACGTAGATATCATTTTAACAATTATGCAGTCTCTCAACTAATGTAAAGTGTAAGATTTGAAGCGTGCCCATCTTACTCTGTACATTATTTGAGAGACAGGTCCCTTTTTTAGAGTATTAGTCATCAAATGGATGTATCGTTGGTAGTTGGTGCTGTAAAAATTGATTCGCCGTATTTAAAATCATCGTAGGTATATTTGTATGTATACGTAAAAAATGGGAATCGCACAGGAGTGGGAGAAGTGGAGGAGGAGAGGGGAGGCCTATGTCCTGCAGTGGGCAACCGCGGGCTGTTGATGATGATGATGATGATACATAAATACCTACTCGTATGCAAGTAGGTACATGAATAGTGGATAATTTCAGTAATAAGTAAGATACTCATGATCTATATTTAATACCAATTAGTTTTTATACTGTATAGTTGTACTAATACCACTGATAAATGGATGTTGTATTTCTGAACACATTTTTTTGAAACATGTAAGTTAGTAAGTTGGTACAATTATTTTACGTCGGCATCCCACAATTACTCTGAATTTATTTGACACATTATCCTAATAATTAGTAAGATTATTCGAAACCATGCACGACTCTTCTGAAATAATTTTTATTAAGTATTTAGGAAACACGGCTATCCACCCTTCTCTGGCTAAATAAATTATTCTAATATCAAAAATGAAATAAATTCGCATAAGTTCTTACTCTTATTTATTAAGAAGATCTTGCAGACGCTGGGGTACTTTGACGTCTGAAATGAATATAGAAAAAACCTTATTAGTGAACATCTTATAAGAGTTGAATATTAGGTATAATATATATTATATTGTATGTGGTGAACATGTACTCTTATTACACTGATGATTAGCATTGAAATTGCTCGTACATCTTCCCTCTCAAGAAAAATAATTTTAGTCTATTGTGAAAGTCTCCATCTGGATGGAATATGAAGGATTGGTATATTTTATAAGATGAAATACACATATTAATTGAATAACGTCGGGTAACCATCGTAGGTAAGTACCTATGTATATATATATTACTCTTATAAAAATTATTCCATGAAAATATAATTCTAGGCTGGATGAAATTATAACAGAAGTTTGAAGAACGGTTTGAATTTTTTCTGGTTCTCGATCGTGCGTAGACCTTTAGATATATGTAGATAGATAAGAGTATATCAGGGTTTTTGGTGTTACGTTGGTGATTTGAATGCTAATAACACACGATTTTTTATAAACAAAGTATTTTTTCTGCTTTGTTTTGGTAAACACTCTAATCTGATTAATTCACAGTCCAAAAAATAAAAAATAAAACAGCAAAGAGATAGTAAAATTAAATGTGCTGATACTCTAACCTCCCTTATTTTTATCCTTTATCCCATATATGTAGCAAATAGCAATTGATGTAGAAAATAATACATATAACTGAGAAGGTTAACTAATCTATTTAGGAAATACTTTATTTTTTAATTATAAATTAAAAAAAGCCATAGTGTTAACCCACAAACAATAGAAATCCTTATGGCTAAACTTGTTCGGTGAATCGAATGAACCATGACTGCCTATAGTGCCTGTATAGTATAAGAGTCAGACGTGTTCAATCTGCTGTCATAAATAAGAATAATGGATGAGCTCAAAGGTTGACACTGAAGTAATCGGAAGTAGGTATGCGTGAAATAAGAGGACTGGAAATAGTGGAAATAGGTGTCGCATATTATGACAATTCAGTCTGTTTATGATTGAAATATATGGATCAATGGTTGAAATACTTATTTCGACAAAAAGACTCAAAATACCTGAAGTTGCCTTGCGTTGTTCTTTCGTATATGACGGCAGCGTTGACATTTCTGTCGTGTTCACTTGTTCAGTATTTAAAATAATTAAGGACTCCCGCGTCATAATTAATTCAAATTTCACTCTCATTAATGTACTCCATCTGTCTTGGATCAATTATAAAAAATAAGATCAACGACATTAGAGGTATATAACAATAACACCAACAAACAAGTATGTACATCACACATGTATTTATAGTGTCATACATAATGGTTTATGCAGAGGGAGATTATTTACCAAAACAATAAGAGTACCTTGTTCGATGTTGTTCAGGATTCCTCCACAATATCCACCGCCACCCACAGTTATAATATCATAATATACTACGGAACCTTACTTGGAGAGTTTCCATTCATTCTAAACCTATTATGTTCAAGACGCACTTGTGCTTTGTATGGAAATAAATTTCCTCTCAAATATTTACCTATTATTACGAAGTATTGTGATTTTGTCAGAGAAGAAGATTGAGTAGTCAAGGGATGTTTCATAAAACTAAGATAACAAATAATCATATATGTCTACCTTAAAACACTAATGAATAAGGCATCGGATACTGACGGCTGAGGAAATCTATTGGTACCCGTAGTTATAGTCTCATCTAACATCATGCACTCCTTACGAATGTCGGATAATTGTTAAGTACTTATCTAAGTGAAATCATAAAATATGAACTTTACCTGAAAAGAAGAAATACCCACTACTTTAAAATTAAAACTTGAAATCGAAATAATCTGGTAAAAGGTTTTCTTTTAATAAGAATGCTTTTTAAAGGGAATATATTCCAATAATGAAACAACCTTTATAATTCCACTTTAAAGGACAATGAGGACATAACAAACCCACATAATATATCCAGGGTGATTCTCATTTATATCTCAGAATATCATTAGCCACAATGTCTGTCTCATGGCATCTAATTATTTGTCCTGATGTGATCCGGGTTCGATTGAATTCATCGCCGCAATCGGGATTTAACCTTATTTATATACGATATCCATCCTCATACATCACATTCCTCTAATAACTGTCACTTTCAAATTACAAATTAATTCGTTATGTTACAAGAAATCTTGGTGTCTTTCGTTGTTGTTAGCGTTTCAAAAAGACTTAACATATTGCATGTTAGAAATTAAAAGGATAATAAAGAGACATCCTTATTCCTTAACATTTATTTGATAATATTTTTATTTATTTATTTTTATTTAAATAATTTTATAAAATTATAAAATCTACAATAGGTATTTTATAATTTAAAAACACAATTAATATACTACATATACTATAACTATATCCTATACCTATACAATACACACAATAATATTATATACGTTGCATCTAGGTCAAAACTTGTCCCTCACATAGAGAATACACAGCCTTCGAAAAGACGAGACGCTATGTGAAAATAACACAATTAATATATTACATATACTATAACTATATCCTATACTATCCTATACCTATACAATACACACAATAATATTATATACGTTGCATCTAGGTCAAAACTTGTCCCTCACATAGAGAATACATAGCCTTCGAAAAGACGAGACGCTATGTGAAAATAACACAATTAATATATTACATATACTATAACTATATCCTATACTATCCTATACCTATACAATACACACAATAATATTATATACGTTGCATCTAGGTCAAAACTTGTCCCTCACATAGAGAATACACAGCCTGCGAAAAGACGAGACACTACGGGCTTCCTTCAGGGCTAGAGGAACATCATTGTAGATTTTGATTCCTTTACAGAACAAACTATTTGATGTCCCCCCTAACCTTACTTTTGGTGCCCGCAAATCGCCCCCCCTTCTCGTCGGGTACCTGTGATAATCTCGATTATACGACAAGTTCCGACCCAGATCGCAAGGTGAAATCCCTTTTACAATTTTATAGATAAAAATAAGGGTATTTAAATATATCCTTTGCCTTACAGTTAAATAACCTAACTTATCTATCATCAAACTGATTCTTACATATCTATTATATCCTAATATACCTCTCATGACTTTATTTAATGTAACTTGTAATTGCCCCACATGGGACTTATTATTTAAAAACAGTAATGTGGAACAGTAATTGAAGTGTGGCAATATTATGGCGTTTGCTACAGTCTTTCTTGTATTCACATCTAGGTGTTTTTTAATTCTTAAGAAGAAACCTGTTTTTTTGTTAAGTTTTTTTGTAACATAATCAATATTTTTCTGAAAATTTAACTTACTGTCTATAAATACTCCCAGATACTTAATCTCATTCACAAAGTCTATATTTGTTCCGTGAATTTTTAATGCTACAATATTTTCTACATTTTTACCTATTACCATGGCTTTTGTTTTCGATGTATTTAATTTAAGTTTATTACTATTAAACCACTCTGCTAATATATTAAGTTCACATTGAATTTTCCGTAGTCCTTCGTTTATCTCATCACTCACAATATATATTAAGGTATCATCTGCAAACAATTGAATTTTACACATTTTTAAGCACTTAACAATATCATTTATATACAAAATAAAGAGTAAGGGTCCTAACACTGATCCTTGAGGAACACCGAGTGTTACTGCTAGTTCTTTAGATTCCATCGTCCCAACTTTCGTTTTTTGCTTTCTTGAAACTAGGTAATCCGTGAACCATTGAGATTCGGTTCCTTTAATGCCATATTTCTCTAGTTTTTGTATTAAAAGCGACCTATCTATGGTCTCGAAGGCTCTCTTAAGATCCAAGAAAACTGCAACGACTATTTGTTTTTGATCCAGTGCTTTTTTCCAGGAATCGACTACACTGTTAATTGCAGTCTCACAGGAATATTCCGATCTAAAACCCGACTGCTCTGGTACCAACAATTTATTTTTTTCGAGGTACTCGCAAAGCTGCTGTCTAGCTATGCATTCTAGAACTTGCTCATATTTAGGCAAGCAATTTATGGGACGAAAATCTTCACATTTCTTTGCATTCGGTACTTTTGGTATCGGTACAATTATGGATGTTTTCCATGTAGCAGGAAATATTCCATATTTTAAAGAGTCATTGAAGAGCTTCAGTAAGGAGTTTCCTGTTACTTCAAGTGAATCCTCCAGAATCTTTATTGTAATGCCATCGTGTGATGATTTATTTTTCAATTTTGCAATAATTTTCTTCAGCGTATCCAATGTTATTTGCTGAAATTTAAAGCTGTGTTTATTTTCATCCATTTCTAGAGTCATGTTATGGTTTGTCGGTATGCTATTATTAATTTCTATTACGCTTGCTAAGAAAAAATTGTTAAATTTTTTTGCAATGGTATCCTGGTCTTCTTCAGTGTTGTCTTCAAAAGTCACACTCGTAATATCAGTTTTGTTTTTATTTTGTATAACGTTTTTTATTGTCTTCCACATACTTCTTGGGTCAGTTTTGTTTTCTGCGATTGATTTTTGTATGAAATCACTTTTTTTGGATTTCAATTTCTTATTATAAATATTTCTAGTACTCTTATATTCCTTCCACATATTCTCATCTTGACATATTTTATATGCTTTGTATAGGTTATCTCTTGTTTTACGAAGATCATTTAACTCTGACGTAAACCATTTACAAGTATTTCGGCCAATAAAAGTTTTTAGTGGGGTAACTATATTTACACAATGAGATAAGTTTGAAACATTTTTTTCTGCTTGCTTATTTACATCTTCTTCATGCTCCCAATTCATGGCACTCAATTCCTTGCACAATAATTCTTTATTATATTGCTTCATGCTACGACATGTAATCTTTTTCTGAGTATATTCAGTTTTATTAGTTTTTATTTCAGCTCTTATGGTTTCGTGTTCAGATATTTTGAAAGTATCAGATATATTGACATTTAAATATTCATCATTTGATATAACTAAATCAATAAGTGATCTGGAGTTTTCAGTTACTCTGGTATAATCATTAACCAATTGTTTTAAACCTAGTCTATTTAAAATATTTTTCAGTCTGTTGCCATAATAATGAATAAAGGCGTTTCAGTCATCGGTAAACATAAAATGAAAATAAAAGGTTCGCTTACAGGAGCACAGGAGCAACTAATTGCTCCACTCACGGCAATTTCACGTCACAATGAGGCAATACGCACCTAATAGATTTTTTTATTATTATTTTACATATGTACTTACCATAATATACCTACTTATCTAGATGCCATAATAAAATAAAATCGTTAACTATAGGATCCCCTAATTCAGGAACCTCTTGTATTTTACAATAACGTGTAAGGAAATAATATTTCATGAAAAGAGATAAATAAATTTCCCCAAGGAAAATACCAAATATCCTTTAGCGCACAAAATAGCCAGATACTCTCGTAAATAAAACGAAAAAAAAATGTAATGCCTCCATAAATTCATTTCTTTGTGGAACCGAAAGCATCCTGACGCAGGCTTGACAATGCTAGGTATAGGTGATAAAATGCTTTGTACCTATACTATAATAATTAATTGTTAAATTACTATAAATACCTACAACTTTGTGTTGTACATTTATTTGATCACAGTATGTTTGCATCAGTGCATTATGTCTATACACACATACATATCCACGTCTGCTCCCTATTCGGAACACGTGGTCGTCACACAGTTTTTCCAGGGTTTTCTGTCCTAGGTCAACTCCGCTGCCTGTTCCCATGTCATTCCAGCATGACCCAGCTCTGATGTGTACATTTCTCTGGATGGTCATTGCATGTCATGTCATGTCTATAAGTCGGGTAATAAATATAATATATTTTGTCAATAATGGATAGCGTGTTACAATAATCATTGGAAATGCACAACTGCCGAATGTTTCAGAGCTCTATTTATTTAGTGTGGAAGTTAAAGACTAGGTTAGAAATAATGGAACGTCGAGAGAATCTTCCTTAAATGTATTTATAGTAGAATATCTTTAAAAATCTTGGACATACTACTCATCAACTTACACAATATATGTAGTGCAGATCTGCGCTATTAGTCTACGTAGAATTTATCGTACCGAAGCAAATTTCAAGTACATAGTATGAAGAGTAATTGTTCAACACATTGCAACGCTAGCTGTAGGTAATCCCCACGTCACTGATCCGTGAAGTTAGGCGGAGAGGACAGAACACCCGACTCGCTTATTACCTCGATCTACAAAAGATCTTTTTACTTTTCTCTCTCTCGTATTATTATAATACTTAAGATCTTTTTCATCTTCTTTTATTTTTTGTTAGAAATATTAAAAGCATGTAAATAGCCCGCTTCTAAATATAGATTTATTTGGAGAATTTTAGGAATCCTAAAATATTATCTGAAAGCTTAAAATCTTCATAAAATATTATTTTAAGCAAAGAGCTGTGTAGCATATTTGTAGCGGTATTTCATTGCACGGAGTTTGTAATATCACCGAGGAGTGGAAGAAGAATGCAAGTAGGTACAGGGTAAGTATAGGTAGGTACCCAAGTAACGCAATGGAATAATTTGATTAATACGACTCAACCGTTTGATATCTACAAAACAAAAACAATTATTTACCCCCTAACATTCTATTTCCACCCTTAAGCAATTTTTTTCACAAAACGTAGTTTTTTATTGTACGAGAAAGATCCAAATATTTGTTTACTACTTTTAAACTTTATTAATTTCTGCGATATGATTCTTCAATAAGAACTGCCCACACCATTTCATCCCTAATATTTTTTGAGAACAGAATAACATATTTTAAGTATTTACTTAGTCATTTTCTAAAGAGACCTAATTTTAAATGCCGATAAAATTACTTCTAGATTTTCGTAGACTATAAAAAATACATTAAACCCAATTCTCAAGAATCTCTCAAGTTTTTTATTAAAAGCGATTAGGCAATCGGACTGTGTTGACGAGTAAAGTCAATCAGCCGGGCACTTTGCTGTATAGACTTGGATTACTGTTGCCTTAGATACTTGTTTCAATGGAAAACATGTTGACAGCAAAATTAAGTATATGGTTGAATGTTCTTGTCAGTCATTTGTCATGGTGAGAATGTTAATACGTTAGTTTAACTTAAATATCTCATAGAATTCAATGGCAGTGAAGCAAAATGTTAGCTCTACATTTTCAAATTATTCTCGTTTTGTTACAAACTCGTATTATACGAAACGTCTCACTATGGCAGATTCTCATTTCGCATTGTCGGCACGTTATATTATAAGTCGTGAAGTAGAATTAGTCCAAGAGCCCGCTGCTTAATTTATGACGTATCTGTTTTTTGATCGAAATGTGGTATAAACGATAGCTTACCAATAGGGTATTACATCGCACTAGGGTTGCCTATCAAAATCTTGCCGCAACCCCCCCTGCCCCCCCCGAAAAGGTCCCTCTTCGCGGTTTTTCGCATTTTATAGGAATATGGTAAGAGATAGGAGAAAGTAGTCAATGAAAAAAATATTCCTTGCTGAATTCTCTACAAAAAATGTCAAGTCAATTTTTTCGTAGAACTAGCAGTTTACCCGCAATGTTTTTATTGATCAATCTTCGTTATAGAGCTCTTATATGTATAGTATAATAATGAATAGTTTAACCAGATTAAATTCACTACTCATCGTACCTACTTGGGTTAGGGCTGGTCATGCCATGAATATTTAAGATTCTTCACAACATCATTGTCAAATAGTTTTCAGGCAAACATTAGGAATGTTTGTACAACGAAATCTCTTTCTAAACCAAACAAATGATGAGATACTTGTTTACACATGATGTGAAGTATTTACGGACCTTAAATTGAATATGACTAGTCAATGTGATTGAATTCGAAACGAAAAACTCTAATATTCCATTCAAATTTAATTCTGAATAATCTATGCGGAATAACAAGTTACGGCGTAGTGAAGGATTTTTACGAATCATCAATATTTAAAGATACTTACTTACTTTCTGTGTCCGGAACACCATCAAATTTGAAACCCCCAATATTCAGCCACCCGGATAGCCCTGGCGTTCGCCAGTAGCGCATCCTCGGGCGTGCATGTCGCACCTATTTGGGGACATGAAAACAGTTGACTGTGGTCCTGTTTGGCACCACACTCACAGATCACTGAATTTTATTAAATTATAATAGCAATATCCCACGGTACGCGAATCCAGATTCGTACGTAGATTCACACGCCGTAGGAAGGGGTGAGTCCGTAAATCTACAGACGCTTTCGTAGCGATTTGTATGGCGGTACGTACAAATCCAAAATCACGTACAAATACAAAATCACGGACGAATCTGGATTCGCGTACCGTGGGATATCGCAATTATACTTTTTTTACAAAATGAAATAGGTATTCTATATAATCATACAATAATATTGAACAAACATATTGATGGTATACAATTTTTTAGAATTTGATGAATTAAGATATAAGCAAATTAGAGAATATCAATGATCTGAATTTAATAAAATATGATTTTACTTATTGTACAATATCAGTACAACGGATAGTTTCAGGACTAGATTAAACTAATGGTATTCCTGTTTTTTTTTGTTAAGTAAACAGAAGAAACAAAAACAATAACAATGGAAATGCTTTACACGTGATAAGGCAGCATGAGCCGAAACTGTGTTTACAAAGAAAACTACAACGACATTGTGTTTTGGTTTTCGTATCTATTTTCTTTATTACGTCGGATAAATAAAACAATTTTCGTCAACTGAGAGGTACCTAATAGTATTTACATTAAGGATATCATGTAATTGGAGGGGCCATATAAATATTTAATAGTAGGTATATTATATGTTACCGTAAATGTATGAAATTTTGTCGGCAGGAAACAGAATCGGCAGGAAACGTGGAAAAAAATGTAATTTTTCATATTACAAAATATATTTAGTATTAAAGTAATATAATATTGTACACGTTTTACTAGAATTATGTTCATTTTTATATTATATATTATAAAAAAAAAGATTTTTTTTCATTTTACGAAATATATTTATTATTAAAGTAATATATTATACACGTTTTTCTAGAATTATGTTCATTTTTTGACAGGAATCTGAAATTTCTCTTGTTAAATATCATTGGATTGGTTATTTAAAAAGTGATATCTTCTGAAGGAGAAAAACAGATATGTAAATCCGTTTTAATAAGTAGCTGCTAAAATAAAAAAATTACAAATATATTTCTTTTAAAATTTGTATTGAATGTTGAGCAATACGACCTCCTTACTATTTAAAATTCCAAACATGACCAGATGCTTTCTGCCGATAAAAAAAAAACAAGTATCACCATATGACGGTTGTTACAAATTTTTCCCCAATTTCATAATTCTAATGATTTCCAAGAAAATAAACAATAAACAACAAACTTGCTATTGCATTGTAGCAAGGTACCGAAACTATTTCTCTTTAACTTATGGTAATTATTAGTTTTATTATTTATTTACATCTATGTGAACAATACAGAACGTTACAACAATGTAAGCACTCACACATTATACAAAACTGTTTATTAGGGCGAACTTCTCACAATGCTAGTTCAGTTAATCCATGGTCTTGGCGCTATAATTACGAGTACCTACTTAGGTATATTGATGAATCTTATATTATATGATTTTACAAGTAGTATGGACATGGCTGAAGAAGGATGAATCAAGTATAAATGCGGTCGAGATGAGATCGTTGAGAAGAATGTGTGGAAAAACATTGAGAGATAGAATAAGGAACGAAATGATTAGAGAGTTGAGTGAATGTAAAAAGGATGTTGTGAATAAAATGAAAGTGAACAAGTTGAGATGGTTGGGTCATGTGGAGAGAATGAACGATGAAAGAATGACGAAGAAAATTTACCTGGGTGAAAGAGGAGGTGTAAGGAAACGCGGCCGTCCAAGAACCACATGGCTGGACCATGTTGACCAGATACTCAAGGACGGACGTGTTTTGAGTAAAAGTAACCGGAGAGTATGTATGAGGAATTGCATGAATGTGACGGAAGCCCGAAGTGTGTGTCAGGATAGGAAAGTCTGGCGATCCGTTCTCTCTGCCTACCCCGCAAGGGAGGTGGCGTGAGGGTATAGAATAGAATAGAATAGAACTAACTTCTAAACTGAAGTATCAAAAACTTCTCAACTAGGTACGAGTAAGTATTAATCCATGTTGTGGGTGTGATATTTTAATTTGTGAACTTCTCATACTTACTAGCATAATAAGATGAGCTATGTTTCTTGAGATAATTCCCTAAGTTTTCGTATCTCTGTAGAATACCTAATAATATGCGTGCATGTACCTACTTACATATGTTACGCCTACGCTCGTCATCAGCCACGTTTCGTCTGGGGTCTGTGTGGTGTCTCGTAAACCTTTTAACTTCACATTTACATACGAATTGAATATATTAGCATCTAGTTTCTTATTAAGTACCTACCTACACTTTATATTGGCGTACGCATAATAAGTTGATGATTTATTTATTTATTCGTCCTATAGTCTTCTGAGCGCAATAAAACACAATTCGAACAAACCGTCAGATTGTATGATAATTATGTTGACTGGATAATATGCTTGTAAATCGTGCGCTTGCTTTTGAAAGTTGTACTAAAAAAATCGTGTCTAATTTTGAAAGTGAAACTTGTATGAAACTATGTAATTATGTATATAGGAAATAAGTACAAAAGCAAGGAGACATTCGACCTCCATGATAATAGACAGGTAATTAAAAAAAACAATACTTTTTTAAGACAGAAAGTAAAATTTAATGGTTTATTTAAGAAGTTATTTTAGCATTCACACAATGGTTTCCTAAGGGTGGTTTATCGAACAGTCGTTCTTAAAACTTAAGCTC
Source organism: Ceraclea dissimilis (assembly GCA_963576895.1). Classification (NCBI taxonomy): domain Eukaryota; kingdom Metazoa; phylum Arthropoda; class Insecta; order Trichoptera; family Leptoceridae; genus Ceraclea; species Ceraclea dissimilis. Next base: position 16,698,592 of record OY756359.1, on the reverse strand, counting down.
TTCTTATAAAACTAAAAGGTAATTAAAATGCGAGGCAACCTTTTTCTTTCTGAATTTAAATAATATACCTATGTAACAAGTTTAGTACCTAATTAATGAATAAGTACTGTGAAAGGCAAATGACAGAAATTTTGTTGAACACGTATTTTACGAAATAATGAGAGTATGTTCATTTTGGTTTATGTGTGAATTTGAGTGAAAAAGTCTCGGGTTTTGTTTCGCTGTCGAAATATTCTATACACCATTTATTTATATGATAATAATATTAATTTAAGCCCTCTGGGTGGCGACGATCTCGTCACGCCGTAGTTATTATTTTATCATTATAAAGTTAAAATAGATAATTACTCTAGAAATATTGAACAAATTAATAATTAACCATTTTTATGAATGCCTAAATTTTCAATATTTATGTTCGTTTTTGTGCCCGGCGGGGATGTGCTTTGTTCTTATGCAAGACAATGTTTGTTTTATTTTATTTAACTTTAACATACATCATATTTTAGGGCGGCCACATACGCACTGATATTCAGTTAACTGAATCGACCGTTTGCAAAAAAGCTCCGACTAAAACCGCTGTCTGCTTTTAGTGCCACCCTGATTTTGAATTCAGAGAAAGGTTTTGGCTGGAGCGAGAGAGGATTTTTGTAAACGGTCGATTCAGTTAACTGAATGTCAGTGCGTGTGTGCGGAGCCTTATTTGCATAAAACTGAAATTCTTATCTAGCAAGTAAATATTAATTCATTCATTCGAATCATACAGAGACATCCACAACGCCACCCCCAGTACCCTTAAATGGCTCGGTGAATGGTACATGGTATTCTGCACGTAACAGACAGCATAAATTCTCTTATCTTCGGGCACTGCCACCCACCTTACGAAATAATAATAGTAATATGACTCTATACAACAATGATATATATCATTTGCTAGTTTATTTTACGTACATTTAATAATTTGATTGTTAATATTTGCGCTGTAATGATTAAAATAAATAAAAAATGTATTCCATCCCAATACATAAGTATTTATGTACAATGTCTCTAGTGGAAAATTGTAAAGAAATAAATCCATTTAAAGTCAATTCCACGCTTTCACTTTTGATTTATTGACAAAGCCAAATTTATTGTCGAAACAAATTTTTACACGTAAAGCTTTTTTTCCAAACTGAAATTCACATTAATACGACGAATAATATGTCGGAAAGATTACCGTTGTTATATTTTTATTATGATGTGATGCCATGACATAAAGCTTTTAATTACATTGTGTCTACATAATAATTCTTTTTAATCGCAACACTCTGATCGTATCTCCTCTCCTATACAACTTGTTATTCATATTGGAGTATAATTATAAAGGTGTCTATTAGGAATAATAAAAAAAATGTATTTCAAATATAGGAAGAAGTTAAGCACCTATGTGGGATGGCTATGGTAATATTGTTGTGAATGAGAGCATTCGGACTTGGGGGTAGAAACACGCCAGATCACGATCTCCCGGCCGATATAGCACTGATTATGTTTTCCAGTCGTTGCGTTATAAATAACTACTGTTAAATAACTGGAACGTAACCTCTAATTACAATACTTGTGCAAAAAGCCTGCTGAATGGCTGCAATATTAACGTAATATCTTGCGTTATTCAACAGGGTCCTGGAGTAAAAATAATTGTTAGATAACACAAGAAAATTACCATTACATCAGATAACTATGATAAAACAAAATAGAGAAGGAGAACTTCTGTACAAACAAAAACAGTTACTTAATTACTAATAACACATGATAGACAAACGAGACAGAAAAATAAAATAATAATAAAAATAACTATGGACGAAGGTGAAATAATTAACCCAAACTCATGGAATTCCCTACCAGGCAAAATAATAAGCCAAAAAGATCTTGACTTGTTTAAAATCCGAGGGCAACTCGTGAATATTTTAGCTGCAAGGTGTCTGATCTGAGAGCCCTCATATATTATGTAACTTGTATATTGAATCATTTGTACTTATTTATTTCAAATAGGATTAGGAATTATCTTGTCTAATGTATTGTGTTTTAGTTTACCTACTGTTATAAATAAATATGTAGATGAATATATAAATAAGTTTCCGGAAACATTTTAAAACATTTAGGTTGATGTCATAAATTTTAGAATGAGCCAAAACTGTTCAATTTTTTTACGGCGTATGGACAATAACCGAGGGGACACGAAGTCTTTTTGAATTTTTCGGAAGACTGACTGACGTACATCTAGCAAATTATGTAAAAGATTCTCTTTACAAAACAGATTGAAGAACTTCCACAAAACTAATGCAAATAAAAATATCCAAGTGTAACTTTGAACTTTATCTACATGGGGCTATTCATTCTTCTTTCACTGTTAAAGACCTAACATAATTACTATCTATGTTTAATGTACATGTAACCGTTTATAGGATTAAATAAAATAGAAAACATCTAGACAAGAACCTCTTCGTACCGTATTTCTTACATACCAAACATTTCACAAACGACTAAATAACTATTGTAAAAGTTATTTGAGAACATTGAACAATATTCGTTTCGAACATCGCCGTATTGTAAGCAGCAAGAGTTGGTAATAAATAAATATAAAGGTACTATATTTTTTACATTTTCTTAAAGAAAATTCCGTCATGCGAAGGATTGCTCGGCAACAGGTTCAGTGGAATGGAAATATTAAAATCACTGGAAAATATAACGGTGATAAAAGAACATTTACCAGATTATACTACTTACTAAGTACTTACCTATTCAAATAAAAGGAATAAAATATTGTGATTGGTAATAATAATTCTACATGTAGTGGATTAATACATATTGCTCAAATTTATTTATTTTTCTTATACTATTCTCGACTGCGAAATTATAGAAGTGAATAATATAAAAATGTATGATTTTATTAAAGTTTTCTTTTGTCCGCAGATTCTCAAACACGACACGTGTATCACAACTTATTAGGTAATACCCATTCATTTTTTCTAGTAGACGATAATTGATGGTGTAATGCTAAATATTGCAACTGATACGTAATATGTATGTACTCGTACATCGTACAACAGAACTCGCCGTGTTATTTGGAAAAGGAAAATCTTTGGCAAATGTAGAAGATTTTCGTAGAGGAATTTTAATGTTTCTGTGCGTGACAATATTTCATACAGCCAATATCTTATGAATACGAATATTATAATAATAATACTTCAATATTCTCAACTAGAAATAGAATATAACTAAGTGCGAAAAGGCTTTCTTTCGTTTTGTAAATGATGTGTTTCCTCTATCCCAAAGAATAGCAATAATGATTGATTTTTTTAACAAAATCCTTTCATAAATATATTCCTAAAAAAGTTACACGACATTTTATTTTATTTTCATTACGAGAGTGAAATGTGAGAGTAGTACATAAGCATCGAGTACTGATACTGATTTGAAGTGTTCATTCTGGAGATTCTTCTATTGTAATGTTACCTTATGCAAACCACTCGAAACCGAATATCCGTGCCAAAAATCCTTTTATTTATTTTGAAAAAAAAAACACATAAAACGTAGCAAGTAGTACTCCGTAGTCGGTGTGTACAAACTTATTTATAATTCCAGCAAAATGAAATGAATTGATGAGCATTATTCTTAGATGAATAATAATTTATTTATGGGTAAGTATGTACAATTGTACACAGTTAGGTGCTTACTAGGGGATGTTTACTAGAGAAAGGCTCAAAGACCGCTCTTTTAAGATTTCAGCTTCGATGTTTGTATGGATTAGGTAGCTATTTTTCGTTCAATTTGAGAAACTATATAGGTATTATCTAGTTAATAGTTTACATATATAATAATAGGTACAAAAACATTGCAAGAATATGAAAAACACACTGAAGTCTTGGTATAAAATTATTTTTTCTTATTATCTCCCTAAGAAATTGAATGCTGGACCTGAAGGCAGGATCTTACAACTATTTTAATATTATATTAACTGTTAGGTACCCAGGCTTTCACCATATGAAAACATTAAATAATTGTTTATGACGTACTGGGCTTGACGCTTGCGACACCATGAGCATTAAACATCACAGAGATAGTTGGTTAAGAAAACACAAAATAGAACTAACAATATTAAAATAACCGAGTGTTTGATTACCTGTCTCATTTGGCTTTGTAGAATTCTTAATTCGATTATTCAATTCCTTGCTATTAGCGGTTTGTCTTATCTCTAACGAGAGTTCCTTGAACTGATTCTCTTCGTGGTTAGAGCTGGCGTTATACCTATAATCGCGTTAATTATCATGAAATAACAATGTATTTGTAATACAGTGGCATTTGGTTTCTTTAAGAGTTTTAGAAAACTTATATATTATTCCCCGAATTTCAAAATGAATACCTGATGGAATACCTGCTTGTTCGGTAGGATAATCGCTGGGTTTTCTTATAATGATTTTTATAAATAACATTTGCACCACATCAACGGAAATATTTTAAAATTTTGTAATGTATTCAAAGGTTGATGTTGAGGTATAGCTATAATTTTCTTTGAGAAGAATTTAACTTATAAAACAAACACGAAGATATAAGACCGATTCAACTTAAAACAAATGCGTGTCATTTTCGAATCCAACTTCCAAAAAGTTTCTCTATTATTGTTAATAGCTTGTTTTTATTAAGTACGTCAAGTTTTAACAATAAACTTGGAACTCATATAACTATACCTACCTGCCCGTGTATAAAAATTCTTTGAATGTTTCACCTTAAATCAACTCGTAAATCGTAGAATCCCAAAATAATATAAAGAAAGACATTTGTAAGATGTTCCCATCACAAACCCTACTATAACCTAACCTTACAAAACGTAAATCCTAAAGTATAAACACAATATCCTACATATTTTCTACTAAGTATTGCATCGCAAAAAGCATTCCAGATTTTTGCAGAACATTGTTTAAGCCGAATACCTACCTACACCTTCATTCCAGCGAATAATCCAAGTTTAATATAATAATTCAACAGCGCCACTAACCAATAACTTCAAAAACATAGTGCGCCTTCTTACCACATCCATTATTGTATCGGATTAATACATAAGTACATATTAGGTAAATATTTAGAAAATTGATGTAATTACAATTAGAGGCGGTGTTGGGTGCTATCAAGCTTAACACCGAGCAGTAGACGGAGGGTATAATAGGGACGTATGGTATGAGTATCTACGTGCTTAACACATCACTGTCATTCCATCGATACGCATATATACTTTCTCTTAATTCCACATGATACCTATTACAGTACCTACATACTCGTATATAAGAGTTCTCTTTGATTGTAACTATTATTGCAAATTCTAAGTGACACATGTTAAATACCAGAAGACTTGCTCCTTTCATAGCTAGAAAATATTTAGTGAATACACATTGGTATTCTAAAAATAGCAGCACAGTAGACTCTGTAGTGAAATCTCATCAATAAATCATACATAATATAACACAAAATAGAAACAAAATAATTTTCACGACGAATGGCTTACGTTGTACCGCCTCGTCTAGAGTGATTGATTTAGTAAAGTTTATTATTTTTTGTATATCTCCCTTTGTGGCGCAGCCTAATCTATCAATATATATTTAAGTATAAATTTACGAGGGCAATGAAATATGTGAAGAATAGTGACTGAAAGTTTATAGAACTGAAAACTATAGTTGAGAATATTTACCAAATGTTTTGATTAACAAAATCTTTTCAGTAGTTCCTTAAAGGGTTTGAGAGCTTAACAGGAAAGGGTAAGTTAGCAAATCTTTTCCAAAACATCATTTCATTAGCGATGTTCAACCAATGATGTTTACGTCTACACATACAAGAAGAAAGAGAGTAGTGCAGTTTACGCAAACATTCATAGCATCTAGTGAAATTCATGTGCTATTTACAGTGTATTTAATTTTACATTTATCTCTGTTTTAATTTCAAACTCACCATCAATATTGGTTCAGAATATATGTACCTATTTTGTGATGCCTAAAAAAGAAGGAGGAGCATTCGATATACTAGACCCGCCCTTTGGGGCCTTAAAGGCTTTATAATGGAATTTCATTAACGTTATTAATCTCTCTTAAAATGACAATATTTAAATACAAACACGTAATATTAGGATGTGAAAGTAATAAACTTTAGATATAAAAATAGTATTTTTTTAATTTATATTTAGGCAGCAATTTTATTTAGCAAACTGTCAATTTATGTAAATTGGAGTCAAATTGTCAATCATTCTCATTTGTTTGGCTTTTATTTTTTCCTCGCCGATAGCAACACAATTTTTCCTATCGACAAAATACGAAATGAACCATGTGTGAAGTGAGAGACATGACAACCTTAAATCTCTTGTAATAAGGAGTACATTCCAAAAGAGAAACCTGTGTACCAGGTACTTGATTCCAGAGTTTAAGGGTGAATTCACACGTTATGAAATTCATTATCTGAAATTGGATTCTTTGTAAAAAAAAAATGTTCGGCTAAAATTGCGTAAACAGAGTACGTCAAGGCCGCAGTGTTTCCCTGATTCTGAATTCAGAGAGAGGTTTTGGTCGGAACTTTTTCACAGACAATCAATTCTAAGCCATGAATTTCACAATGTGTCAGTCCATCCTTAAATTATGTACCTATCACACTTCTTAAAATCAATTTGCACCTACCTACATTTGCACTATCTATTTGTTTTGTTTATCCTCCAAACAGATTACACATTTAGGTATTCAAGATTTGCTTCCAAGTCGATACAATTACTTACTTGTCTAAACATGTATTAGTAACATGAAACGAAATACTGATAATTTTCTCACACCACACCATCATTCTGTTTCCAAGCCAACAAGATCGATGTCGAACCTCTGCCAATGAATTAACGTCACCTAAATTACTTTAATGTTTCTTAATGCTACAATAGAATAATGAACCAAGTAGTAGATATACGATAAGCCTATATCTAGGTATAGGTATACTTATACGTTTGATCCAATCTTACTTGTCACTAAATATTCCACTCACAATCAACAACAAAAGAAAAAAATCAAAAATAAAAATTTTATGCCTAGAAAATAAGTCTCAAAATGTGCGTTTTTGTTGACGTTTTCTCGCAAGACTTATTGAAGCCAGTTTATTACATTATGATCATTTGTTAATCCCATACAACAATCACATTCTATAATATCTTTCATGTCATGAAGGTATTATCTTCTAGCCCAAGGGTGGCCAACCTTTTCAGCAGCCGGGCCAGATTCTGCAAATTAGATTACCTAGCGGGCCGCACAACTAATTTTACAAAACAAAAAAATAAATATAAGTACAGGTTTGTTTCGTGAGGGGGAGGGGGCACATTAAAATATTGTTATAGCCTGAAAAAGTAAAATAGCGCCGCAGGCGTTTCTTTTGTGAAACTGGGCGAAACTAGGTTTTTATGAAACAATTTGTATAGAAAACGTTTTATAATTGAAAAGATTACCTCAAATAGCACCGCAGGCGAAATTTTTAAGGGAAAAATGGGTAAAGTGATAAATCTGATTGTCTTTTTAAAACAGGCAATACATATGGATATATTGTAAGATGCTCAATTGCTCACGACTGTACCTATGTAGACGCCCATGCCTGATATTACTCCATATAATAAAACAAAAATGAGAATCGACAATATTTATATGATTAGACTTTTATAAATAATAAAAAATAATTAACAAAATACTTAATATAAAAACAATAAATTAGTGTGCAGTTCAATTTTGTGTGGCAGAACTAACTGCACATCGATATTGAGTGAGGTTGTTCCTACACGCAAACAGTTTTCATCAGTCATTCGTGCCCTCACTCGAAATTTGATATTATATTTTTATTTTCTCAATCCTCCGCGGGCCGCATTCAGACCCCCGCCCCGGCGAGCCACATGCGGCCCGCGGGCCGCGGTTTGGCCACCCTAGTTCTAGCCTTAAGGTTTATATGTACGTGAATCAACGCGACACTCTCCAGAGGCAATGAGAAATGTTAACAATTATTATTACCTTGTAAAGATTCCGTACACGTGCGAGTGCCTAGCAACATTTAGATAAATAGAAACATATTTTCTATAATAAAAGGCGCCCGGTGTAGGATGTAGTGTAGGTAACTATAGCAAATATTATGTTTTGTTATCGGAGCAACTGGGATTTAAATATTAAATTATATTTTATCTTCATCTATGTACAGAATCAAACCACGAATATTTTCCTCCAGGGAATGGAACGTGTATGAGACCTTTGTTAGTTTTTGGCGAAAAATAGTCGCATTAGTAGAGGAACTTAGTGAGTATGTAATAGTTACCTAGTGGACATGTTATAAAGCTGTTTATGTCAGTTGTCCACTACTAAGTGACGAATTATATTTTCACACTGCACAACAATAATTTTCCATCCATAATTCACTGCATTCTTTGTACTTATAGTATTTTTTTTTTGATGCCTCAAATTGAAATTAAATTAATAAGTCTATCACCCTCAAATTCATAGATTAATTAAAGAAATAGAAAAGAAAAGGAAAATGTGAGATAAATAAACATTTACATAGTTAATGAACAAAATGACAATTTATTAGCTGTTTATCTTTATTGGTACTTGTGTACTTTTAATAATTATTACATATTATTTTTGGGTTAATTTTTTATTTTCTTTTTACCATGACATTTTATATTTTTATTTGATTGTGGATTGTTTTTTTTTTCATTATTATTGTGTGTCTATATACGAAGGCCAAATGTGTACACCTTAAGGGGCTACGGTACTCTATACGGCTTCGGCGCGGAGACTCTTACTCAGCCAATACTAAAGGAATCGTCTTGAAACTGAAGACAGTGATAGATGAAAATATGGACTACAGGACGTGTGTTTTAGAATTACAGGATTTGGAAATTCCTTGAATAAAAAAGTATTCCGAAAACACCCCTAAAATTTACGGAATTCCAAGAATTTCCGTTCAATTTTTCAGATATAAAAGCATAATTTAGCCAAAATACTGGAAATTATAATCTTAACAAATCGTACGTTTTAGATTTTAAATTTCTTTCCAGGTTTCTTTTAAAAAGGCATTCCTAAAATTAGTATACCCTTCCCTTTCAAATTCAGTCTGAGCTTTGCTTTTGCACGGGATAGACGTACTGCAAATTTTTGAATTCATTATTTATATTTTACGAAAATAATCACCAACACTAATAAATGAAAATCGTGTATGGATAGGAACTATCAACACTATTTAGGAACTCCTGTTTATTCATTTGAATTTATTTATTACCAACACCATCAAAGAAATATTATATTCTAATAATTACTAATAGTCCAAGAGCCCGCTGCTTAATTTATGACGTATCTGTTTTTTGATCGAAATGTGGTATAAATGATAGCTTACCAATAGGGTATTACATCGCACTAGGGTTGCCTATCAAAATCCTGCCGCAACCCCCCCTGCCCCCCCCCGAAAAGGTCCCTTTTCGCGGTTTATCGCATTTTATAGGAATATGTTAAGAGATAGAAGAAAGTAGTCAATGACAAAAATAATCCTTGCTAAATTCTCTACAAAAAATGTTGACTCAATTTTTTCATAGGACTAGTAGTTTACCCGTAATGGCCGGTCAAAAAACAGGATATTTTTTGACTAAAAAAATTTTCTTTTTGATTTTTTTTTCTTTCACATCCTTCCACCCATTATCACTAACATTTTATGGAAAAAAAATTTGGCCTGCGGCGCTATATCGCTGGTTATTTTATGAAAAACTAAATTTTAAGAATTTTCGTCACTGAGTTTTATTTATTTAGTTTAAATTCACTTTTTTAGTATTCTAAATGAATTTCGGTTTTGGACCGGCCATTGCGGGTAAACTGCTAGTTCTACGAAAAAATTATCTCAACATTTTTTGTATAGAATTTAGCAAGGATTATTTTTGTCATTGACTACTTTCTCCTATCTCTTACCATATTCCTATAAAATGCGATAAACCGCGAAAAGGGACCTTTTCGGGGGGGGCAGGGGGGTTGCGGCAGGATTTTGATAGGCAACCCTAGTGCGATGTAATACCCTATTGGTAAGCTATCATTTATACCACATTTCGATCAAAAAACAGATACGTCATAAATTAAGCAGCGGGCTCTCGGACTATAACCCATACTACCAATATCGACGAAATTTTAAATTCAAAATCCGAGGTGTGGCAATTATATAGCGAGACTGGTACTGAAAAACGTTTTATTTTTAATTTATACATATTACGTATTTGTGTAGTTATGTGAATTTTTCATTTATCCAAGGGGCCCCCTAGTTCCTGCTAGATTTCCAATTGACCTGTGTAACGAACCTTTTCATTCAACTTCACCAAAAAAATTCGCCATCGGCGCTTTTTAATTTTGTATATCATATCAATATCAAAATTGTAATTTGCTTTCTCTGCACTGGGGGGGGAGGGCTGGCTTTATTACATGCCAATTTCAATTTTTAGAGCCAGTCCATCACGGATCATAATTGTCATAGGGGCCCCATTATTTTAAAGTGCCCAGGGCCCCCAATAGATTATAGACGGCCCTGCCCTTGTGTTGATAATAATATTGTTCATCACAACTTTTGCTCCTTGGTAAGGTCTCTCAAAAACGAATGAAATTTTATCAGTATGTTGTGAACACACATCTATGTATACCTACCGTCTTTGAACCGACACGTTTTGAAATTTCTTATATGTTTGAAAATTAGAATATTCACACTTCGCCAAACCAATACAGTACTAGAAATTATCTATCATTATAATTTACAAATCGCACTTCGTGAAGGCACATTGTCGGTAGGAACATCTATACATATATAATAACTTGACTTTGTTAGACATGTTCTTATACTGTTTATTTTCTATTATACATATATGTAAAAGGCTTCATTAGCCGTATAGTTACTGATGAAATAAACTTATAAAAATAAAGAATTTTGAAATTTAATTTAATTGAAATTATACGGGACAATAATTTTATTCACATATTATGTATGTTTTTTTTTTATTTTTTTATTTTTTTTTATAAATGAATCTGGGTTTATCGAAATAAACCCAAATACATATTCGTACACTTCACAGAAAGCTTAAAAGCTTGTGTTGTGAAGTGGAGTAGGTCGGGGATTGAACCCGCGCCCACTGGATTAACAGTCGAGCGCGTTACCAACCAAATCTATGTGCACTCTTTTTTATTTCATTATTTTTTGAACAAATCCCAGTTAGCGCCGATCACACTGGGGGCTACTAACTAGTATCAATATAAAATATACTAAAAAATATAACAACGCATATTATTTTCCAATCGGATATAATAGGTAGGTAGGTAGATACACTTACCAAATACAATAGTTGGTACATAGAACTTGAATGAAATTCAAAACTAAAATGTTATAATATGTAAGTATATAGCTTCGCTTGTATGTATATTGTATAAATTTGGATGTATGTATGTGTAAGTAAAACTTGTGGACGAAATATTTGAAAATTTGGAGCGGTAAGAGAGGGGAAGCGACGTTCATTTAGAATTCCTAGCTGTGGTATATTATAGCCTTAAATAGGGCATTCTTTGGATATTCTTGTGTCCAATTCATAAACTGTTGTTATATAATATTATATTCAATGTCTGTGTGTGTCCTTGAGTCAATAAATAAATAAATAAATAATAAATAACATGTGAAAAAATTGCGTTGACAGTCGGATAACTCTGCTAATAGCAGAAAGTATAATCATCAGAAGAAGAAAATTGATAAATTAAAATATGTAACATTGGCTATGTTGGACAGAAATTTATTTTTGGAAATTATCTGGAAATAAATATTCAAAAGTGTTTTTTTTTAAGAAAAAAGGGGCCCAGACGGCATAAGCTGGTATTAGGGAACAGTGGCGTATATAGGGGGGGGGTCGAGGGGGCCCGGGCCCCCCCCCCGAAATGTTGAACAATTCTTTAAAAAACGTTATTTTAAAACATGAAAGCTACTCAAGTTCATCATTAAACCGATTATTCAAAAAAAAATTATTTTCTGCACACAATATTAATATCAACCTAAAAGTCGACCTTTTTCACTAAAATTCACGAAAAAAATTCGCCTGCGGCGCTATTTTTCTTTGTTTTTTCTGCATACAATATTAATATCAACCTAAAAGTCGACCTTTTTTACTAAAATTCACGAAAAAAATGTGCCTGCGGCGCTATTATAATTTTTATGCTGTACGCTTACGTTCAAATTTTTGTCTTTTTCCACCCCCCCCCCCTAAGTCAAATATTAGTCGGCCCCCCCCCGAAATGAAATCCTATATACGCCACCGTTAGGGAAACCAACATACCACAACACCAAGCCAATATAATAAGTTAAAACTTAAATTTAGTGTAACTTGAGAATATTCCCTTAGGTATTAGATGTACTTTGATTGGTTATTAAGGTTGTTTAAGGTAAGACGCGGTGGCTCTCGAATATAATAATACAAGTAATAACGTTTATTGAAGAGAAAAAATGCTATGTATCATAATAAAATAATACAAAACAAACCAAAACATAGAAAAAATCGAAAATACTCCCCAGCGTAAGATGAATTTCCTGTGTTGGATAGGAGATAATTTTCCTTTGATATGCAGTTCCCTTTTTATACAATAGAAATGAAAAATCGATTTTGTAGCTTATGTTACTATTATTTCGTATTTTCATTCTCATAAAAAAATCGTAAAGGTTGAAGCGATAATAGAACAATTCTGCATACATTATTACATTATTTATCAATAGATTTGTGTGGAAACCTGATTATTTATTACCTGTATCTTGTTCACCAAAAGTTCAGAAAAGTATCAGAAAATTATATACCTTAGTACTTACATAGGTACCTATATAATCTAAAATACCCAACTTCTCATTTATTAGTTAAGGGCTTGGCACCAAGAATGACGTCACAGTCCCACGGCATTAAGGTTCAAAATCGCGTAAACAATCGCACGATAAAATGGTAAAAATAGCGTTTTTTTCCATTTTTTGGGGTTAATTATGCGTCTATCAAAAAACTTTTACGGTTATTCCCTAGATTTTTATGCACATTATCAGAACAAAAAAAAATTTACTCGCGACTTTCGGGAAACGAGTTTCCGTCTAGTTTGCATCTACTCTATTTTGTTCCAAAGCATATTTAGTAACGGTCGAGATATAAGGTCTCCCGTTTTTAGAAATCTTTTGAAATGTCGGTGTGCTTACTCTTAATGTTCAGAACTTAAGATGATCATCTTCTTTTCATTTCTTATTATGGAAAGGCTATTGAATAAAAGTTGTGAAAGTACGAAACAATTAATATTTTGAAGATAGCGTATAATAAAGAAAATATAAAATTATAATATATTTTGTAAGCAATCTCCGTAAAATATTATTCATAACAATCTGCAAAGCAATAAAATGTAAGTACCTGGTTCTGAAAATGAAACGTTTTACTATGTTAATTAGGTATTTCGCATTTGTAATTTAAATTTTTATTTATAGGTAAATTCAATTATCTTTCACACTTTGTTTATAATGAGTTCTCCGCGGAAAATTAAGAGAAAAATGATTATTACCAGTCCTGCCAATAAAGAAATATTAATGGTTTGTGGAGCACAATAAGCCAATAAAGGGAATAAGCAGGTACGGCCTGTACTCAGGTACGTAATAAGATTTTATTTTATTGTAACATAATGTACCTAAAAAATTAAGAAATACCTTAGGGAAAATTCATTTTGCCAAATAAAATAATAAACGGTATACATAAAATACCTCAGCAAAGGTTAAAAAGCATAGGAAAAATACCCGCCTTGAAAAAATCTAAACTTCCTTCCACATTTTTATTTTATTTTATTAACTAACATATTCTTTTACTAACCTATACCTACTTGCCGTGTAAAATGAATTTACTAAACAGAAAGATAATGTGTAAGAAAATTTGGAAAGAAACACATTTAGTATGCGACCCTCGTGTCGCATATAAAGAGGGGACCTGTATACATACCACGTCACCATGAGAAACTTTGACATAGGACCACATGTTATGGTGCCTATGATGCCTACCTACTACAGGATACAGGATAGGATTAAGGACGATTGTAGTGTAGAACTAAATCAAACAAGTGAGCGATATTGTCTTGGGAATATATTAGTTATTCATGTCGTCCCTCGTCCTATTGATGTTAGTTTATACTCGTATGCTCTAATCTATTTCTTGTTCTTGCTCGTTAAAATTTTCTATCTTCAATAGAATCCAATTTACAAGAAACTTCGAATTGTATTATAGCCTTCTCGTTAGTTCTATTTAGTTGATAACCTTCCGATTATCAAATAACATTTAATATAATACTTTCTTCCATGCGATAGAAGGTAGTCTGGTGCAGCTTTGGGAACCATCAAAATACGAGTATGTTGGAATCACTTCCATGCAAAGTGTGTATAATGCCTATTGCCTATTTATCGCCTGCAATCTACATCCTAAATCACATATCTTTTGTACAAAAGATTGTCGTACTCTTTGATTATTGAAGTACCTAATCAAACACATACTGGTCGTACTTTACAAAAAAAAGAATCATTTTGAATTGAATTCGTGAAACAACTCCATAGAATGCTAGGAATATCTAGATTTGTTATTTCAGTATTGTGTAAGTATTTCAATATATCAGCCTATGTTTACATTCCTAAACGGAACAGATGCTATTGACTCCGGCACGGATAAACGATTATTTAAAAGTATCTACCTACCAGCTTGAACAACAAGCGAACAAAATGCAAAACATATTTAAATTTTGAACAATAACCTATGACGTTTGTTCACCAGGGCGAGCCGATCGCAATGCTGCGATCTCTTCCCAGTAAACCTAGTAAATACGAATATAATGATAAAACTAAAAAAAAAAACATAAAGCTAAAGAGGTAGGTATCTTTATACTCTTATCAGTCTTAATCCTTCTCAGAACTACTATATCCTGAGTTATATCCAAATAAGGCTTTAAAAATTAACCACTTCAACCAAAAACCTACTTAGAAAAAGGTTCATATTAATAAGTTAGTCGCTAGTTACTATGCAAAATAGTTATCTTCTGTCCGAAATTTCGTAAAAAAAGTGATGATATGACAAGAAAAATCACAAATACCCTTACGAAATTTATCTGAAATAATTGAGATAAAATTCATTTATTATCATTGAATTTAAGACATTAAAAACAATCATAATCCGAGAGTAGAAAAGGGAAGAAAAATAAAGCAAAGACTCAATATGTCATTAAATCTGAGGAGCTGACTGACTGATAATATTTACCTATACCTATCTGTTGTGCATGTATCAAAGTTTAGAATTTACCTTCTTTATCTAAATTCCTAGCATAATTATTTCTAATATACCTTATACTTCTACGGCTCCTACTTCTCCTTCATCATAACATCACGGTATATCCCAATTCCAATAATGGGTCATCCAGTAAATGCTGCGTGTGTGTAAGAACACACAACATTCTCTTTGCGCAAACATTTATTTGACTATCAGAATTAAGGAACCTGTATAAAGGTGGGAAGAACTATTGAACATTGAGACCCTTCTATATCTATGAAAAACCTATGGTTGACGCCATGGGAGCTACAAACATATGATTGCGTGTCATATTGGTTGTCCACAATTGCGTGAAACCTGGTGATATTTTAGTGATTTTTGCGACTCATTATGTATAATCAGTGTGGAAATTACCTTTGGAATATAACCTATGTAATTAAATGGTAAATCAGAGTACTTTCCATCGCGAAAGAATGGCGTATACCTAGCGGAAGTGCTCAGTTATTAAATGGCGGCGCTCTTGTTTAGTCTATGGCTATATCCTTTAAGACTTTATACAGGTTCCCTAATCAGAATAAGGGGGCGAACTTTACTTCTGAAAAATATGTAAAAAATCTTATAAAAGTTTTAGAACATCTCGCTGTTACTGGACCCAGGGAGCCGTCAATTATTATACTTATATAATACTATTATTCACAAAACCATTAATAATACTAATTTTAGACAAGCACGGACGAAACGGTGGGCTTATTTCGTGGGAAATGTCTCCCAGTCAACCATGAATTTTACAATTATGCCACTAATTTACCAATTTTAGTTGGATGAATTTCGACCAAATTTTATAAAGGATGGGTATCTAGTGTAATAATTTAATTTCAAACAATTCCAATTTACTGAACGAAATCGAAAACTTATAAAGTAATTATTTGGGGCTTATGGATAAAGATGATTATTTGACCATCCCCCGTTTTCACCAACTTTTACCTAAGAAGGAGATCCCTAAGAAATTTCCATACAAAAACAGAGATAATATTCTATTTATTGACACGCAGGCCTACCAACCACACCCTAATTCCATACAAAATGCAACACGCAAGTCACCTAGCCTGGGCAGAGATATTTGGGCACCAACGTAGGTGAGTTGCGTGTTGCATTTTGTATGGAATTAGGGTGTGGTTGGTAGGCCTGCGTGTCAATAAATAGAATATTATCACTGTTTTTGTATGGAAATTTCTTAGGGGTCTCCTTCTTAGGTAAAAGTTGGTGAAAACGGGGGTATGTCTACAGATTGTTAATTTTAATGACAGGTATATTAGGTCATTAGTTGCTTAAATGAAACCATCTGTTCTTATAAGCCGAGGGGTCTAATGACTACAATGTACATAATTGATATGCCAGACATGTACATGTACAATGTATATTCTACGTTTTAGCATTCCCGAATTTATGTCAATGTCTACAGTCATCTGGATACACATATAAGGCACACACTACATGAATACCTACTTCTATCCTTAATATTAAACAATTCCCTTGATAAGGACGTACATACGAGTATTATACTGTCTGGGTACAACGAATTACTATTATTTTATTGTCTTATAAATACGTAGTTATGGATTCAATATGAATGTCCCATACGGTTGATTGGATGACTAATTTTCATACTATCTCTTAATCTCTGATGTCCACTCGGTTGTTTAATACACTAACAATACAATCTAATGTTGTTACATAAATCACTCAAGAGAAATGGATTCACGTACATTACCTACACTATTCAAAATCATCTCCATTCATGGAATGGAATACCATCGATGTTAACTGAAGAATAAATAAATTGTTCGTTCATTCATGACTATCTGTGAAAAGGATATATATTTTTAGTATTTTCCGTCAATTAATTGAATGATTATTCAATTTTTCATTTGACTCGTAGTAATTAAAGTTAAAAGTTGTATTGCATTTTCACGGAACTAGATGCCCGCAAATGTTTCATTAACAAGTGAAATAAAAAATATTTGGCATTCCAGAATAATTCAGGTCGATACCTATACGAGTATATTATGATTAGGTGTGTGATTTGTGATCCAAAATATCTCTGTAATACGAGTATATGTGAATTGTCCAGTGATGTGTGAGATGTGTATTGTCATTTCTCTGTGTTGTTCTGTTTCGATATTTGCGTAGGCGTACACTAGTCGGCGAAAAGGCAATAAGCTACTCGTATTATTCGTATAACTGGTGATACATTTTACTGAAGTAAAATAAATAAAATTAATCCCGTTAGTATAATGAGTTACAGATACAATATAAAAATATCTAACAAATACTTAAAATAAATTATATTAGTCGGAAATTCTGTAGGAAGATTTCTGAATAATGAAATTTCAGGCAAAATGCTTTTGTTCTAGGTCCCGCGTATCTGAAGCTAATTCTTTGCTATCATGATCACTGGATGGGTGATTTTTTTTTCATACGCTAATAATATAAATAGACCTTCATGCCTGTAAGTAATATTTAAAAGTGTGTTGGCAAGTCCTGTCTCAGCAATAGGTAATGCGAAAAACAAATCACGTATCACATTATCAGTGCCAATTAGACATGTGCGCCGGCTGCAAAAAAGCCGGCGGCGGCGCCCATGTCTAAAATCGCCGGCGGCGGCGCCACGCCGGCGGCGTGGATACAAAGTGATGGGGGGAGCATTGGATTTTCTTGCACTATACTTTAAGTTTAAATAAATAAACAAATAAATAAAATTATTGTTTTAAATGATTAAATAAGTATATGTGAAAAGGATAATGATAAAATCGATTTATTTATTTTGAAAACTATGATTATTTCAATGATAAAGTAAAATAAAAGCTCATATTTGAAAAATAATGGAAAATTTCATTATTGCTTTTTCATGGTACTGGAGGGCATGTTAAAATAAACTAAGCAATAAAGTCAAACGCATCAGAATGAGCCTCACTATGGGCAGTGCAGTCGAACAGGTTTATCATTTTGCAATATTTGGGCTGTTAGCTAAACGGTGAGTAAAATTGAAACTCTGAAATAAAGTATAGAATTGCAATGACGAGGTCCACCTTCCACAAAATCCAAAACTCCTTGAGCATAAGCTGTAAAAACATATGTGTTGTATGTACTGTTGTTTGTAGTTGAAGGGTAATTTAATAAAATTATGTAATTTAATTAAACTATCTTATTTGCGATGTTATTTTAGGAGTAAAAATAAGGATAATTAATGAATAAACATAAAATATGACGTTTTTCGTCGAAAGGTGCATGAATTCATAATGATATCAACCAAAATACGTAATGCTTACCGGTGGAAAGATAAATTACAATTTGAGAGTAGTCTGTAATCACAGTCTGAGAAACCACGTTAGGGGATAGTATTTTTTTTATTATTAAAATGCAGCCTTTGGTGAGCGAAATAATTGGATTTTAACGCTAAAATATCTAATTATATTCACATTTTGACACTTTGAAGATCGTAAACGTCAAAAATTACCAAATGAATATCGTTTTTTGTCAAGAGAAAAGGAGTCATTATCCTTTTCACAGTGTTGTATTGAAACAAATGAAGTATAGCGAATCTAGTCAAGTGGAATAAAAATAATTTTGATTTGGTATTTCGATAATCAAAGGTTAAACTATTGAGAAGAGAGAACGGTTGACCGAAAAGACGAAAGCCCGCATATTTTGGTCAGATATTCTGCCAAAATTCACGTGGTTTAAACATTTCAGCGTGGTAAAATCGACTGGTGTTCTTAAAATCGATCAGAAAAACATAAAGTTACTTACATAAAAAAACGTTTGTTTTTCATTTAATTTCCACCACGAAGAACCAAACTATTAATACCCCCATCCCATCCTATTTCTTGTTTTAGTATCGAATAAATAAGACACAGAAAATTCCCCGATTTTTTTTTTATGCAAAACCTAATGTACGTAATTCAGACGACGGAATGGGTCTGGAACGGAACTGCATTAGTTATTATTCGATATCTTATATAATTACTGAATACTAGCGTCGCCACAGCTGAATACTTAATTTTTTTTACCTGGTAAAGTACTTATTTCGATTTCTGTCTCAAGAAACAAAGGATAAATACTTTTAGTTACACGGTTCCCACGCCGCCGGCGTGAGCGTTTTGCCGGCGGCGGCGCGCCGACCGTGATCAGCGGCGGCGCGCCGGCGCGGCGCTCATGTCTAGTGCCAATACAGACACTGATGAAAGATACGAGGGACATCAATAATAATAATAACAAATGTTGACATCTTCTGAGGATACGCGAGACAAGGGTTAAGATGAGAAGATACTAGAATCCAACTATCAATCTTAAGAGAATAAAATATGTACCTACCTACAATGTACTGAAGAAGGCAGATATGAAACGATAATGCTTTTAGAAAGTATTCATTGAGATGCTCACAGTATTATGAAAATTGATCATCCTTTTAACTTACTTATTTTTGTTGTTGCTTATATTGTACTTGTTATTATTGTTATTCATGCTAAAGGCTTGCGCCGTGAATAAATTAATATGAATACCTTATAGACGATAAAAGATTGTTTTTATTTGTACCGAAAGTCAATATTTTAACTTGAATTATTTTTGATTTACAAATTTTTATTCTTGTAAAGCGTTGGATTTTTTCTACAGCCGTAGTAAATACATTGAAGTATTCCCACAACAGTATAGAAGAATTAAGGATGAACATTGTCGGGCTTACGACCGACCTCGGCTGGCTTAAGTGATCACTTTACACTCGAGAAACATTCGCCATTTCAGTTCACCCCCGCTGGGATTCGAACCCAGACCTCCGTCTCGCATAATAGGGATGTTAACTACTACACCACGAGAAGCGAATCCCAGCCGGGGTGAACTGAAATGGCGAATGTTTCTCGAGTGTAAAGTGATCACTTAAGCCAGCCGAGGTCGGTCGTAAGCCCGACAATGTTCATCCTTAATTCTTCTATACTGTTGTGGGAATACTTCAATATTTTATTTACACAGTCAATATACTCGTATTATAATGCTCTAGAAAGATTTTCGACTGACAAATCACTTACTCCAAACATAATTTTGCATCGTTGGCCGATTAATGTTTTAGTTCACAAACTTACCTAACATCTATTACTTCCTATGACCTATGACCACATTTTATATAATGAGGTATAAGAAGTGACATCTTTTGACATTCCACAATATAAATTATTTAGGAATGAAATTTTCCTTTATAGCTACTGTATGAATTTTCGTTTTTCATTGTATACGTAAATAATAGATTTTACTGTTTGCGTGCAAATATTGTTACCTAAATTTATTAGTTGTTTAGGTACATAGGAAAGTACTAAATTATGTAGTTGTGTATATTCTACCTATCAAAAACACCTATAAAATAAAATATAAATACTCGTAAATGCAGACAGGTTCCTATACCTACAATTCTTTATTTTCAACAGCGATAAATCTATCAATAGCAACTTAAGTACATAATGTTGATATCTTGGTATTGATATACGTACTAAATCAATCAATACTTGAATAATTATATAAATTTTCTATAAATAATAGGAATTACAACTATCATCTGATCCTCGGTTATATACAAATGTAATATTGTGTAGAATATTGTAGGATTTGGCGTTGTGTAATAGATGTTGACGTAGTAGGTACCTACCTAATTGTTAACGATAAATCATTATAGTGTCCAGTAAAAAAATCTAACAAATTGTAGGTAAGTATTCACATTGCCCTGCTCAGAATATTGGCGCCGCCAAATAAGATCTTCCTAACAGTCATGAGTGTAGTCTCTTATTTATCTAAAGATTATTCGTGACGTCAATATAAACACCTACTCCCTGTGAAACGTCGTTATTTTGTCGATGCCGAAAACCATTTTATAATGCCTAGTCATAGCCAAGTATTATAAACCCGAGCTAACACATTTCATCCGCTCAGAATGATAAAAGATTATATACAAGTAGGTAGGTATTGTGATAGAGTATCAAACTGATTCAGTAACTTGCTGCTTAGCAGTGAAACTTTTCTTCAGCAGCTCAATCATCACGATTGTATTCTATAATACTGATATAAAAACATTTACGAGTATGTCTCTTATCCAGGGGCAACGATAGATTAAAGATAAGATACAAATGAATATAAATAGAAAAGACTCCGTGCAACCCTGATTTGTGGATTAGGTTGTTTTTTTTTCAAGCACATACAGGATTTTTATTTCACTTTTTAGAGCTCGAAAAAAAATCTAACCTTATATTAGCAGCAAAGTGTGGAAAAAATGAAAAATGGGTTATACGGAGTGTCTCGTAAAATAATTGCCATCTAGAATCTACACAAATAAAAAGGAAAAGTTATGCATTGTAATATCGCAACTAGGTATCTGCCTATGGCCTATATGGAATATAGTATGAAACTAAAGTAGGTATGTGTTAGAAACGATCAAATAATTTAATTATTCTTCCTTGTGACTAGATCTAATCTCCTGTCATCATGTTCTTTACTTTGTAAATAGCTTAATTAAATAATTTTGGTAAATCATCATTCGAACTCAAAACACTAAAGAGTTGATAATATAATAAATTAATTAATTCATATCGCTTCATCCTACAGCATTCACAATATTAGATTGAAAACATAATTCCAAATATGATATTGGATCAAATAAAAACATAGGTATTTTATTTTATGAAATAATAAAAGTCTATTATGGAAATGAGACAACTAAAGAAAAAAGTTAATACAAAATTCTTTTATAACATAGACGAAATGCTGACATGAATCACTTCATTCACTTCAACTTACTGATATAATTTGTTTCTTGTGTTTATATTCTTATTATTTCATCCTGTTGAAATATTGCTGTTCATGTGGTAGGTACCTATGTACCTCTATGTCCTCTATGTCTCAGACGAAATTCTAACAGTGTATAAACCGCAGTACTTTAACTACTGAGTTAAGAATAGGTATTATCGTCCTGTAAATCTGTTATAAACATAAATTTTGCAAACCTGCCAAATCTAAGAACCTAACTTGGGACTTAGAGATAATGAAGAGAATAAATAATAAACAATATTATGAGCAAATGACGTAGAGAAAACTCGCTTAGTATTAGTAGAAGCAATAAAAATACCTGTCGTGAAACTGTACTAATTAATAATTAGTAAGCAGGTATACAAAATCCCTTTCAACTTTGCGTTATCTATTCAACACATTAATATCGAAACTTATGCGAACCCAGTAAAACATACGGGAGTAGATTCGAGTTCAGCCAAGCCAAGTAAGCCGAGAAATTATCACCCATATCTATTTAATGCGATGATCGATTACCCGTTGTAAATTATGATAAGAACTTCTAATGCTTGATCTTGGTCTATTTTATTCTAAAGCGGCTATGGGTTCCACATAAGTAGAAGAATTGATTCCTCCACCTTTTTTTCATAATGACCACAAAAAAAATCACTTGAAGTTACTAAAGCTGATGTATCAATCTTTCTTCACTTATCAATCTTGGGTCAATCCTCAAAATCAGTACGAAAGCAGTGAACTAGTAGGGTTAGATAGAAATATGAATGTGCTAATAAATCAAGTGGAACGTGTATGGCAGGGCAGCCTGGTCTTCTGTCCTCTCTATTACCCCGCAAGGAACGTGGCCTGAAAGAGTAGCTAAATTATAATAGGTAGCAGACGTATCTATTTTGCTAGATACTTATTCCACCGTCACTAATCTACTGACCTGGCCTAATGTGAATCAAGTATTACACAAAGTATACCTAACTCGCCTCAAAACTTCACAAAACTTTTTATCCCAATCTTATCTGCCACCTTAAAGTAAGAGGAGAGTAATAATTTAATTAATCCGTAATATCCAATATACCCACGTATAGGAATTTGTTTTATAGGTCTGGAAAAAAAACACATTAGGATTTCATATGCACTGTAATAAATAATTATTATTGAAGTTGATGGAAAATACGTATTTCACCTGGCATGGAGTATAGACACAATATATCAGTCTACACATATATCAGATAGTATCTTTCCTTAGAGAGAGCAGACATATTCCTCCGATTTTAAAATCTTGGTGGGTGAAGATTTCAATTAAGAAGTTTGAGTAATTCATAATATTTATTCGTGTACCTGGTACCTACCCACTGAGATTGCAATAGAAATTCATATTTACATAAGCTTTATAGCATGTCTTTTCTTGACTGATTTTCTGTTAAAAGTTTGGAATCATTGGAATTACTAATCAAGAAATACTTACCTAAAGCAAACACCACATAGCACCGTCGGCAATTATAGTTGACAATTAGGACGCGAGTAAAAAATCAAAATAAAAAAATTCCTTTGGCAAGCCACAGGCATAGGTAGATTTCAATTGATTTATTTATTTTATTAATTTTAAGAGTACATCTGTACATATAATAAAAACAATCACAATATCATCAGCAAATAAACCAGCGAAGTGATGAAGTAGTATGGATGTAGTTTATTCTTTGATTATCGAAGTACCTAATCCAAAAATCAAATTATTTTCAATCAATCAATTTTCATTCAACTCATAATATGGATTGGTATCGGTACTTAAGTACTAGAAATTTGAAAAAAAGATGTGAGTTCTACTCGTATCGTGAAGCACTTTTCTAAGACAACAAACACGCTAGTACCTATGCGGTAACTACTTAACTAGATCTTTCGATCGATCAGTGTCGTCCGAAGAATTGAGCTAGACAAAATCTGACTTTTGATATGTATTCCTTATTTAATGCCCTTTCATGCGATACCAGACACAGACCCTCACAATCATTGGATCCCCTCAGAATGATTGTTTTTGTATTTAAAGCCTTAAAAAGTGAACCTTCCTCTTAATGGATTTCACCCAATGTCCTATCAGTTCATCTACCCCTTACTAAAAATCTACCACCCAAGTTTCACGTTTCTGCGACGCATAGTTTGGCCTCAAACGTGCGCACAAGAAAAGGGACATATATATATATGGCTTATATATATAAACTTTTAAACCAAGTTCGGATTCGGGTTCTCCTGGTCCTAATTAGTGATACTAAGTAGAAATTTTTCAATTCTGCGACATCACGGGAGAAACGAATAGGTAGAATTCCTTTGTGGAAATCTACCTAAAATATACCATCTGTTTCCTCTTAGACCCCAAGATCAAAATCGTGTCGATAACGTGTGACACACATTGGGCAAAACTGGAAGAAGATCTGAATTGGTAATCGTTTATTATTTCTAGAATAATACATCCGTGTACAACTCTACTTAGCTCTCTTTGTATAGACTCCAGTACCCAGTGAATCACTCTAAGAAAGTATATAAAAGAGTAGATGTTGATGTCACAATTTTTTAGTTTTAGAAGAATAATTTAAGCACGCACTAATATACGCATAGGCTGCAAGTGTCTGTTACGGATATAGGTAGTATTGTGTACTTTGTATCATGTCTATGTATGAGTGGGGTACATACTACCTGCATATGTAGGGTTTGTTGGTGGAAATCTCAACGTGACGACAGTCGCGCTCGTGGTAAATTACGTTTTGTAATTGTCTATTGCAAACGTTCTTTATAATATTCTGCCGTGTTTAGAACATACATCAAATCGGAATACATCAGTTTCTTTTTTACCTAAATCACGGACAATAAATATTTCCTGTTGTAATGATGAATGACTTGGCTACTAAATATGAGAAACAGTAAATAAAATATTCAAAAACCTAACTTATTATACATTAAGAAAAATCTTGCACATAAGGAGATAATCCAAAAAATTGACCATACTTTAATATATAGGCTTGATTGTTAGATTTTCGGTCGAACCAATCTTTCGTTTCTTCTTCAAAAGAAGAAGAAGATACCAGCGGGAAACGTCGCTTAAAGTCAATATACACTCGGTTCGCCCGAAAGTCAAGCAATCATATCATGTAAATAAATTTAAAAAAAGACAGTTACCTTTAATCAATGAAGTACTAAATACCATTCATCTTGATTGACATTGTATATGCAGGTTGCAGGTGTGAACTTTAGTTTCGCCAACTAACTCCTCACAAAATATTATTCATATAAAAATAATTGTTCCATTAATTATTTCAGAATCTTTGGAAATTCCAACTTCAGATAACTAAAATGTTACACTTACGAAACAAACACAATAAAGTTTTGAAACAATAGAAAATGTAGAGGATTTGTTATAAAAGTTGGGAAGTGTTATCTTTATCGCTCATAAAACTTTGTAATAAGTTTCTTTTAATGTTTTTTTTAATAACGTATTTTCATTTTCCATTTTAAAGTTGCAATCTTTGTCAAAATCATGATGACTAAGTTTGAAAATATAAATTATTATCCGATAATGACGACTACGAGCCACGGACGTCGGATCAGCGAGACGTTGAATTCGCGTTAGATGGTTTAGTTAGGCTTTCACAGACTTTGAAAGGCTTTTGGTACGCGTCGCTTTCAGAGAGTTGTGAAATGTGTTTCTCACTGCGCATGTAGCTATACGAAAGAAGAGGAAATATTAGTAAGTTTTTTTTTTCTATTGCTACCATTATTTCGGTACTATAGCCAATGCTGACCACTTATTAATAAATTTTATTAGTTTTCTGTTACATTGTTAAAAAAAAATACTATTTGTTTCATATGGTGTGGTGTCTGCATATAAAACATGTATGCATTCCATCAATCAATAATAAAAAAAATACCCTATGAATTTTAGTGGGTTGCCTATTTAGGACAAATCGCTCATTGTTAGGTGGTCCGCCAATTAAAAAAAAATATGAACCCTCTAATTACTATGAACTTCGCTTCACAACCAAAAGTGAAAAAACTGAAAAGATTTTTGGCAATTTATTGTACAGAACCTTTGACTTTAATAAATACACACAACATAATAATATATTTAACTTGAATTACGAAAGGAATAAGATTATTAATTAGTTAATAGTTCTCAGGGCCGTAGCCAGGAACTCATTTCGGTGGGGGTTTCGAGCTCTGGACCACAGATAATAAGTAACAATCATGGGCGTCGCTAGCTTCGAGGCTAAAAGGGGACAACTAAAATTTTAGTATTGGCAAATGGAATAAAAAAATAGAAAATAACGCCGATAACAATTTTTTTTCAGAAATTTGTGAATTGATGAACCTGGTTGTCTCTCAATAGTAACCCATCTGGATATATATCTGGGTCACAACATGAAGATCGACTAGCGCCGCAGCTGAAATTTTTCTCATAAAACATAAGAAGGTTAGTAGATAAAACCTAATCGTTTTTATAATGCAGTTTAGTTTTATAATTTTAATAAACCCTCACTTTAATTAAATTATCGCCGCAGGCAAATTTTTGTAACATAAAACTGTGATGTAATGAATTTTTCAGAATACCTAATCATTTAAAATTCAGGACATGATGAAAAAAACGTTGTCGTAATAACGTGATTCATTTCTCCTATGTATAAAACGGTATATTGGCTGAGGAATTTCGAGGGAGAGGGGTTTGAACCCCAGCCATGATAGTTCTGTACATAACTCAGAAATATTTAATTATTTATCACACTGACGGCGTTGCCCACAGCACAATAGAGCTTTACGACTAAATATAATTTATTCAACAAATTGTTACAAAACAAATACCTAGCCTAGCTCATATTGTGGTTGTGGTGTGGCCTCAACATTCGTACTAAGAATACATCATCTATTTAGCTATTTTGAAACCATGAAACTATTTTCGGGTGAGTACGTTGTATATGTTTTTGGTTAGTTAACTTTAGCTTTGAAATTTAAAGTAAATAGCTGTTTATATATAAAGAAGTATAAAAACCCCAACAATATAATATATAGGTCGTACCTTCTATAGATTTCTATCATCCACGCGATATATCTTAAAAAAAATATCTGTGAATTTTTGTGTACAACACAAAATTCTTTTTGCGCAAACCATCCTGTCATATTATAAATAATAATAAATAAATAAATAAAACTTTATTGGCCAGTAAATATATGTGACAACAAAAACAAAACAAGATAATACAGTGTGCCAAAAGGCGGACTTATTGCAAAAGCAATATCTTACAGTCAACCCGATTTATTACATTCAGAATAGTTGGTGAAACTCATTATTGAAAAAGATGTGAAATACAGTGACCACAGAATATCTTTCCATCTATATTCAATATTCATAGTTATAGTATATAAACATCACGTAATCTCAATAACACCAAACTACTGCAAATATGTAATACACCAAATACATATTCGTGTTATTTCCAAAAAATATTTTTTCAGTAAATCCTTTTCTTGGGTGAAAACTTTAGTTGGTATCCTTTTTTTTCAACAGATGTTTCTTTTTGACACACTTATCTAAAGATACCCTCTATAACACCCCCTTCTCATTTGAAAATGTTGACCCCGGATATGACTACTTCTGGTTCTGGTAAAAAGAATCCTTATAAAAGTTATCCAGTTAAAAATTCGCCAGCGGCGCTAAATTTACAATAGTCCTTTGATATTTTTAAACATCTCACAACTTTCTTGTAACTACTAAGTATTTTTATTTTACTTTATAAAAAAAGACGCTAATTAAAGTTTCTGTTAAAAGAACGAAGAGCCTTTACATGGGAACAAAATTTAAATTTTCGAGAGCTTGTAGATTTCAAAGTAATAGTAACTATGACAATAGAGCGCTGATTTAGAGAACGAGAAGTACCACCATAATGGTTTAAGTTTATTAGCTTACCTACCGATTTTCCGAGAAAAACTCCCGATTCGGGTGCATGGAACATTCTACATCTACATCATACGGAATTCGACAACACAACCGTCGCTTCTCGTGGTGTAGTAGTTAACATCCCTACTATGCGAGACGGAGGTCTGGGTTCGAATCCCAGCCGGGGTGAACTGAAATGGCGAATGTTTATCGAGTGTAAAGTGATCACTTAAGCCAGCCGAGGTCGGTCGCAAGCCCGACAATGTTCATCCTTAATTCTT
Source organism: Ceraclea dissimilis (assembly GCA_963576895.1). Taxonomy (NCBI): domain Eukaryota; kingdom Metazoa; phylum Arthropoda; class Insecta; order Trichoptera; family Leptoceridae; genus Ceraclea; species Ceraclea dissimilis. The sequence goes on along the minus strand of OY756359.1, from coordinate 16,670,211 downwards.
TTACACTTTTGTATGAATACTGCATTCTACATATACATAATATTATTGTGCGAGTTGGTAGGTAGGGGAACAGGGGGCAGAACCGGGTAGCGGGGCAGAACCGGGTACCGTTGATATCTTCAATACCACAAGAATACTGACTAGGGTCAAGCTGCCCAAATACACTTTAGGATGGTGTAAGTTGGTCTCCCAAATCTGACGGCTGTGACTAAGTTCGTTTTCGAGGGAATTTTTTTTGAAAATATTTTTGTTCTTTTTGCCATTTTCTTAACCGTGACATGAATATTGAGTGTGCCCTCAGTTTATGTACGCATAAATATTAATTATTTTTAATACACATAATGTTAAATTGGTTATTTTTCTTCTGTTATTGATATTTTAATATGCGTTTTGCAACGCGTATGCAAAAATACACGCATTGGTTTTAAGAGATGCGCGCGGGGCATAACCGGGTACCCAAAGGCGGGGCATAACCGGGTATACCTTAATAATACAATATTAATAATTACATATAATTTATTGAAAAAAATGTTTTTGTTTACCTTAATTTTGTTAATAATGCAATAAAACGGCAGTATAACGATTTTTCTATATTAAAGTGTATTAAAAATGGCTTGCACGATGCTAATTTAAAAAATCAAATGTAAGAAAGAGGAAACTGAAAACAAATGTTCTATGTATGCAGTTGACATTGTAAATGAATGTATATTATATATCAATGAAGAAATTACCTACTACTACGATTTTCTCCATGTTTTCATGGTACCCGGTTTTGCCCCATAGGTTTTGCAAGGCCGTGTTTGATAGTACATTGTATTTCATTACATCATTTAATTAATTTATATATTATTGTATTTATATATTTGTGTGTGTAGAGAAAACATTCCTATCTGTCATATCCAATCTTTATTTTCTGAAAAAAGAACATGTGATTCGTAAACCGGCGTTTCTTCCTTAAGTGCCCGGTTCTGCCCCCTGTTCCCCTACTGCCAGTAGAATAAATTTCCTTTGTTTACTAACATACATATTGCATAATGTATTTTAATGGATAAATATTTTCCAGACGTAATATTATAAACATTTATATTATTTATTCTTCCTTTAAGGTTATTCGGGTGTTGGCCGCGTGTCTTTTGTTCTTCTCTAGCTTTCGGCAGCGATACTTCTGCCATCTTCAGGATGAAGTTTTTCACTTCATCCTGAAGATGGCAGAAGTATCGCTGCCGAAAGCTAGAGAAGAACAAAAGACACGCGGCCAACACCCGAATAACCTTAAAGGAAGAATATATATACCATGCTGCGAAAACCTACAACATCATTTATATTATTATCTCTAGATGCTCGAATAACTATAAAAATATCAATACGTCTTAGGTCACGTTCCCTTCCCACGTGCCAATCTCACAGCAGGCAGCAGGTGGGGTCTGCAACAGTGTGCACTGCGCTCGATACTCGTATTTTTATAACAGTGATATATTATGATTATTATGAGAGATATGCCCGATCCCACCAACTACCACCTAGGAAGCAGACCCCTAAGGAATTTCCATACAAAACCACAGATAATTTGAGTGATTATTATAACTGTCATAACCTTAATACATACAAAATACAGCATGCAGCTACTTAAGTGAGGGAGATTCTGGGCCGAGATATTTGGCCACCTAACTAAGTAGAGCTGCATGCTGTATTTTGTATGTATTTATATCTTAAAGGTTATGACAGTTATAATAATCACTCAAATTATCTGTGGTTTTGTATGGAAATTCCTTAGGGGTCTGCTTCCTAGGTGGTAGTTGGTGGGATCGGGCAATACTCTTCTACTTTCAAAAGAAAATATAACATGCGGCAAAAAATATTCTCCTTCTACATAGATAATGCAAAAAACTAAATAACGTAAAATGTTTTTTTTTAGTTTCGTTTCCTTTATACAGCTTCAGCGAGATGTAGGCCAAGGAGAGCACTGTTTCTCATTCCACGGGGTTTCTGACACCCAAGAAGACCCTTCTTGAGTTTGTTTTCTCATTTCGCGTTTACAAAAGTAGACAATATGGATGAAAGAAAAGTCGCCGCAATATCATCAACAAGTTTTTATGCCTGGAAGGCCTGCGCCTGGATTTCAGGTTTGATGCAACCACTATTGCATACTTAAATGTGTAAGTAATTAAAGTTATTTTACTCTTCAACCGTAATAGGTATTTGATTTCTTAATAGCCTGTGTCGAAACCAAAATTATTCTCTATCGTGACTTAAACTACATATTTAGTCTGAGAGTTCTCCCGGATAAAACTGATTCCTGGACATAAATGCAACCTTACAGTACACTATACAGTATACTACGTTCTAATAATTCTACAAGGAATGATTAAATTAATGTGTATAGGGAAACACAAATATCTCAAAAACTCTAACGTACATTTTTGACATCTTTTGGAATGAGGAGCCAGGTTTCCGTTAAAGTCCCATGACATTTTATAACTTTTACAGCAAGTCAGTCATTACTTTATACACACAACATTTACTGGTTACCCCGTTAGTTGAATACACCATGAAGATGTAGTAATAGGAAATAAATATTTTATAAGGGTTCCCTATATGCACTTATCATTCTTCTTTACTCTGATATATATTAATTTGAAACAAAAATTAAGTACTAATTTTTCAAAATTATTTTATCAACTTTGTGGAACTCCATATTTATAGAAAATCTTTTAATCAAACAACTTTGTTTATTCCGCTATTTTATTTACAAACTCGAAATATTTTCGGTTGTGCATACAACAATCAATTGATGTAACTCCATGCTCCGTTTCTTCAAACAAAAAGAATGTCAGAAGTCCAGTTACGACTAAATCAATCGAATTACATGTGCAAATATCCTAGCTGGGAAACATTAGAGAATGGACCGGAATCAAGAGGAAAGCGAACTCTTCCGGCTAGAACAGGACTGGGAAACCTACGCTAAGGTGGACAGCCGAGATGGGGGGGGTCCCTACCTGCTAATATATTCAGTAAGCACTATAAAAGTGGATTATCACGATCTGTGATATTGTGGACAATCGCGGAATTTTCTATAACATATTCCATCGTTCATCATAAACATAGCTGCATTTGATGCGAGGCAAGAACCAGCTGAAAATCATGTTATATTACTCTGTGAGTTTGTATATGAACAGAAGTTTTAATTCCTTCATCGTGAAAAGAAATTATGTACCTAGTAAATGAAATATTCTATGTAATCTGAAAATCTCATCCAAATGATAATAATTACCAGATGGGACGCGCCGACTGGGGACGAATAAGAAAATATAATATTTTTTTAAATCGTCAGTATTCTTATGATCACAAGAGTATAATCCATGGTACCTAACCTACCCATACCTAGATAGTGTAATAACCACCCTATTCCTTTCATTATTCTTTTCATTATTCAATGCCAGTTCTACGCGATGGTGAACCCCAATGGAGGAAAGCCAATTATTAATTTTTATTCTTTAGCGTTGTTTTTACAATTTTTCCCCAACTTACATTTATCTTTCGTTGATCATTTTGCAATATGTAGTTTCCCCACAAAATAACATCTCGTCAAATTTTCTGATAATTTACCAACATTTGGGTAGGTTCTTATCGCGTCCATTCCCTATTATTCATCTCATGCTAATTTTCGAATTATGTACCGAATGCTTCTTATGTGTACTTTATATTTGCCACAACATAATTTTAATGCCATATTTCCCTAACTGTTTCTCCCAAATTATTAAATTATCGGTATGGGTATCGTATTAACATCATGTTTAGTGTGTTCAGATGGGAATTATTATTCTAGTTATCTTACACGTCTCAGCTAGAGAAGACCATAGCATCATTAATATTGTTGTTGTCTAACATATTGGATACACGTACCTACCTGTATAATACATTATGCGGTGGTGACCACTAGCGGATCTAGGGGTGGCTAGGGGGCTGAAGCCCCCCCCCTCCCCAAAACCAATAGTGACGATACTTTATATACAACTAGGCAATTTCCGAAGAATCACATTATCCACATCGATTTCTCATCATATCCTGAATTTTCTAAAACTACTATATTGTTTGGTAAAAAAATTTTCCTGCGACGCTAATTAAATCTGTTGCGTTTATCTTATATATTAACTGATATTTCTAAAAAAAAATCGCTTCCGGCGCATTAATCCAACCCTGATAAATAATCTAAAATTGTATTTTACTTGCGGCCCGTCGCTCATTTATAAGACATATCAAGTATTTCACACATTTTCTTAAAAAAAATCTATTCTTTTTTTTAATATCACAAGGTCATATTTGCATATTGTGACGTCCTTCAGCCCCCCTCCCCCCCACAATTGAATCCTGGATCCGCCACTGGTGGTAACTGACTAACTAACTACCATCTATTATCATGACGGTGTCTGATGGCAACACGTATTACATTGCATTACATTGTGTCATCATTTATGTCCATCAGGTAAGTGCCAACTTGTATGTATTTAATTTAACCAACCCTAGGAGATGTTCAGTGTTTTAGTTATTCAGAAAAAAATATTAATTTTCTGTTCAACTGCGCACTAAACTCTCTTTTCTTCTTTTCTCTCTTGTTCCTCTCACTCCTAGGGGAGTGTATGGCGGCTACAACTTCTCTCTATTCGTCTCTGTCTTGGGTCATGGTCTTGACATCCATTGTAGATCGGCTCCCCTCAACTTTGCAAGCATGGAGCGTCGCCAAGTAGTATTTGGGCGACCCCGTCGGCGTCTTCCTGAGGGTTCCCAGTCCAATGCTTGCTTCAGGATGTTTCTCTCGTGTCGTCTCAGGGTGTTACCGATCCACAACTACGAGTAGGTTGAGGATTGTGTTGAACTTATATTGTTAAAATGACAAGGAATATAAACAGATTTATTATTATTATCAATTTAACAGAGGGTTATATTTGAAAAAAAAACACTTCTACCAGCTTGAGATTTTCCAGTAGGAGTCACTGCTTATTTATCACCATCATATTTAATGTTTGTCAAGTGGTCAGAGTTCCGATGCATGCATTATTATGGATCGATGAATAATATAGATGAGGTGACAACGCATGACATAACAAGGGAATATAGGGATTGGTTGAGGTTGAGTAATCCCACAAGATGAACTCAAAGGATTAAACAAGTGACTGAATACAAAGAGATCACCACCCAACCGTGTCCTATTAAATTGTGGTGCAGCATATACGTCATATGTGTCCTATAAATTGTATATTGGTACACAAACTGCCTATATTTGATAAAATAATATACTCGTATATATGCATTGTAATGCTGGTAATGAAGATCGAAACAATATTATAATCTCGCAAACTAAGTCTTGATTTTATTGTTTTTGTTCCATGGCCAAATTAAGTAAACAGGGTGATATTATACCTACCTAATTATACGACTGTTGTATTTTTTCTTATTTTTAGTCTAATAAAGTTTTGTATTTTATGGGACATCAAAACCTATTGGAAACCATTCCCATTGATGATGCGTAAACATCATTCAAATAACTACAATAACCTCTTGTTTATTTTATGGTTGACTAATCCTATAGCAAATCGAATGGAAACTAGGCTTTTTATTGGAATTGAACCAGGTATGGATACTTTACTTACTATACCGAACAATAGAAGATAATATAATACCTATATGTAATGGTTAGTAAATCAATAGGTACTCGTAATACTCCTAGCTCCTAGGAACCACTTCGCCCTACCACATTCATCACGGAGATAGGAGGAGCTTCCGAGCGTTAGTCAATTTTGCCCTTACCTAACGCTGATGCGAACTCCATGACCATCTTACCAAATGCGTAGCTTTACCTCTTGGGCCTTAATTAGGTGATATATATGTACCATTGTACCTACCCGACGCAATTTCTCAAATCAAGTTTGTTTCATATTTTGTTTTCGCATTTCTTAGGGCATCACTTGAGATTAGACTTTTTTGTGTTAATATTGTACTGTGTTTATATGTGTGATGTATGTTTGTGTTCCAATGCTGAATAAGTAAATGAGTAAAAAGTATTTATCTCAACAGATATACAGCAAAGGACGGACCTTCCATCGGGCTTATGACCGATCGTCGGCTGGCTTAATGTGATCACTTTACATTTACCTAAGTAAGTTTTACCTTTACAATTCCAGGTAGGTATGTACACAAAGTTGGCATAATGTGTCTACCGCCATCTACCCTGATAGTTTAATTAAGGATATAAAAACGGGTTGGTGCGTACGCTAAATACCAAAAATAATATTAATAGAGGACCGGCGTACAATATAAATATATACACGTTTCTTCTAGAGTCAAGACTCAACTATCAACCATCATGGCACAGCGGTAGAATACCGGCTTGTCCGGTTGGAAGTCTGGGTCCGATTCCCGGCCGCGGCAAATGAATGGACTAGAATTAGTGAATGATTACTTATGTGTAAAGTGATCACTTTAAGCCAGCCGACGATCAATCATAAGCCTCATGGAAAGCCGATCCTTTGATCTGTCGAAATAACTACTCTTTATGTTCAACTACGCGACATGTAGAAAATTCCGATGTTCTCACAAAATATGATTTGTGATTTTCAAAAATAATTTTATAAATCAACTGAATCGTAGGTATTTTGGTGATTTTCCTCCTTGGGTAGGAATTAGGAAATTCATGTATCATTTCGTTACACGATACTTCGATATTTGCGTATTGAGTGTGTACTTAGGAAGACACATTCAGTAATTTGATTGCTCGTTATTTTTGGTAAGCGTCCAAATATATAGCAGAATAAATATTTAATCATAAGAAATTGGTGATGTATTGTGTGTTATTTCATTATACTAACATAATATGTTGAAGATTGTACATCAACTCCAATTGTCAATATTAATGATTCGTCAATATTTGGATGCTGAATGGAGGAAATAACGATCTCTATAAAAAAAAAATATACAGACAATAATACCGATAGTCAATAGTAAGTACAGGTACTATATATTATTATTCTATGGTAAGTACTAAGTAGTCTATAGGTACTTCCTATGCATGTAACAAACATACTTATTTTGCTCGTCGAAACCAGAAAACGCTTCAACCCTTCCCCCCTGAAATTCCTCAGCCAACCCACCGTTTTATAAATAGGAGAAATGAATCATATTATTACCACATCGTTTTTTCATCATGTCAATAATGAAATCAAGCAGGTTCATCAATTCACCCGAAAAAAAATTGCCTGAGGCGCTGTTTACTAGTTTTCCTAAATTTTTGGGGGCCCCCTAACTTCGAAGCTGGTGACGCCCATAGTTGTGTTACTTTTTGTCTCTGGTCCAGAGTTCGAAGCCCCCCCCCGAAATGACACAGGTATATAGTACATGAAATTACATCGAATGTACCTACTATCCTCCGTAGCGCATGTTATACACAGGGCACTCTTCGTGTACCTAGGTACCGGTACCGTTATATATTATCGCATCGATCGGCGAAAAGCATTTTTTATGCTGTAATGCCGACTGATGTTATTAAATAAAGTTTAAATGAATAAATAAGTCTTAACAGCAAGATTACTTATTAGGTACCTATTACCTATTAGGTAATATTTTCGCCTTTCGCCAATACCCATCTATTTATAAACTAAACAGCTGTTTACATCTCACATCGGTCAGTGAGTATTTTGTGAGGTTTGGTCGGAGCTGTGTCGGGTAATGAAAGAGTTTTAAACTAATATCTCTATTTACACAAGCAGTAGATTGTTGATTTTGAAAATATTGACTACCCAATATTTGTTTTTGCTCGTGCCTTAAAATCAAATGATGAGATTTACTTGCTTTTCTTTAGCTTGCTTAGCTTTAGTGGAAATAATTCAAATTTGTTTATGTTCTCTTCTAACCTTTCATCCTTTGGTCCTACGCCTACCACATACTAGTATGTGCGTCACACGTAGTGGCGTAACAAGGCAGCTCGGGACAAACAGTCATTCTTTTTTGCTTATTTTTATTAATAACCAAACACGAGGGGGGGAGCAACCGAAAATTCTAGTAGGTATGTGGTATCTGGTGCATGGTATCTGAGAAAAAATACAGCAAATGTCGGAAAAAAAGTGACACTTGTGTAAATATTATATTTTACTTACAGCCCGTCGCTCATTTATAATTTCAAATGACCCTTCATCCATAAAGTTTGCCCAGGCTTGCTATAGAAAGACATGCAGGTTCATTATTTCACAGAATTTCTTTAAAAAGATTCGCCTGCGGCGCTATTCTTAGGTAAATTTATCATTTAAGATAATAAATCAAACGATAGTATTGGTAACATGACCCTCTTGGCCTCTTCAGTCAACCTCAAAAAAAGTCGCTTATCACATTTTTAATACCGCAAGGTCATATTTGCATGTGATGACCTTCGCCCCCCCCCCCCCCCCCTCAAAATTGAAACCTGGATCCGCCACTGTTGGGGCAACAAAGTTTCTTGAATTCACCAAGAAAAGTATGGGCAAGGATAAATATTACGATAACGTTTTTTGTCTTGTAATTCTAAAATACTAAAAAGTGAAAATATTAACCAAAACGGTTGAAATAATGTACCTAGTAGGTATGTACGCAGGTAATTTTAATCAATTTATTTCTGTTTTTATTTTTCACTCACAAGTCACTTTTCAGTGACAGGTTTTTAGCCAGTCTATTTTTTAATTTTATTGTATTTACCTACTCCGTATATTAATGATAGAAATTGTCATTTCAATATCATATTATGCATACATGAGATTGTTTCTTTTTAATACCTCATTGTTTCAAATTCAAAAAAATATTTAGTATTTTTCCACATCGGTCTCGTATATAATATACTCAAGTATTTTTTCGGTATACGTGCGATATTTTCGTCTGTCTGGAAAACGATCATACTGGCTACACTGACACACAACGTCAAAATAATGTCAAATTGTCAAACAAAACAACAGTTCTGGAGCGGATCACGTGTATTTGGGAGAATAACAAAAAAAGAATGATTGAAAAATTAAAAGATACCCCGTCGCAATGTGATTTAACAAATCCGAAATTTGGAACCCCACCTCAAGAAGCAAACCCGGTAAGATTCGTGTTTTAATTCATAAAAATAATATATCAAAACATAACCTCACACACAATTAAGGCAAATGTGATCGACCTATTTCTATCGGGGGTGCAAACACAAAATAGTGAGTTAAAATTAACGGAATCACCCTGAGAGTATGCATATGCGGTAGTATTACGACATATGCTAATCGCAATGTCAAGGGTGGCGGACATTGAAAGACCACATTTGAAATTGATGCCACTATCTTATTTTTTTAGGTAGAGGGATGACGTAAATAAAAAGTTGTTGCCAATTTAGGGAATTTTCATTGATACAAAAAAAAATGACGTGTGAAACAGAATGTCGGATAGATGGCGTCCCTGCAGGGATATGTATTCTAGAAGGCGTGAAATGTTGTGTGGCGTCAATTCCAAATGTGGTCTTTCAATCTTCGCCACCCTGTATGTAATGATTTAGATTTAATGCTACCTTCTGTACCAACAAAAATTGTGATTCCTTTCGTTAGAATCCATAATAAAATAATATTTGTAGTAAAAAGATTGAAATCTCAATTAGTGTTAACGATTGTGTATAGATGTAAAAAGCAAAAAGAGTATATAATAAAATTATGATTGGACAGGACAGATTAGGGTCGGTACTTTGTTCCTCATTCCAATTGTGTTGGGAATGTATGTTTAAAAGCTCAATCTATGTTCATTATTTAGCCGCACCATTCGTCTCAAAATATTTTTAATTGCTCGGTAAATCTTTTGTTTTAATGTATGGAAACATTTTCAGCTTCTCCAAAGATTGGGTGAACCACACACCACTTCATTCAATTTTATGGTAGATGAAGGGTTAGATCTTGCTGTGAAGGATTTAAAACATGTCCAGTTTGAATTACCCGACTCAAAGAAAGTTTCATTTTGTGTTGAAGATGTGACATTCTGTAACCCTGCTGCCCCTATTAGTGCCATTGGTATAAGAGACTCTGTCATCTATCCATCAGAATGTAAGCAAAGGGCTGCAACATACAAAGGAAAGTTTGTAGCTAAAATAGGTTGGTCAGTTGATGGCAGACAAATGCCTTCCATTGAAAAGGAGATGGGGGATGTACCAATCATGTTACGGGTAAATTAATTATTATATTACTTAGCAAATGCTTGTAATCGTTTATTAGTGCATTGTTTCAAATGAATTTAATCCAGTTTTGTCCAAAATATCAATATTGTGCTGGTGTTAGACCATCTGAGCTATGTCAGACATGTGTGATTGTTAATTAATTTTGGTTTTCAGTCCAAATTGTGTAACCTCTACAATAAGAATCCAGCAGATCTGGTTGCAGCGAAGGAACATGAGGAAGAGTGGGGAGGATATTTTGTTATTAAAGGGCATGAGAGGCTAATGCGTATGCTGTTGATGATGAGAAGAAATTACCCCATAGCAATTAAAAGACCTTCGTGGAAGTCTCGAGGAACATTGTTCTCAGAGCTGGGAATCTTAATGAGATGTGTTACTGTGGACCAAACAGCCACGGTAAGAATACAAAAGAAAAAACTTAAGAGTTTTCGAATGATTTTTATTAATTATGAGTTAAGCTTTCTCTTTTCTTTTTTAAAAAACAATTACAATATTTATTGTGTCTTTATTTATTTATGCACAGCACCTACATGTAAAGACTGTTTCTTTTCAGAACAATACACTTCATTTTGTTACCAATGGTACAGTAAAGGTGATGTTCAGTTACAATAAGATGTTATATTATGCTCCACTGGTCCTTATAATGAAATGTTTAGGTGACTACACAGATTTGTTTATATTTAGACAGCTGCTCAAGAATATGAAACAAGACTTATATTACTCCAGGTTTGTAATCCTTTACAAAATTTCACTTCAGTTTTGAATATATAGATTTAGGTCAAGCAACAAATATTTGCAGATCACTACCCTCAGCAATGAGGAGAATGAAGAGAGAGAGATATACTGTACAACTGTCTGAATGAATAACCTCCGTCTCTTTCTATATAATTCGCACAGTACGATGTGTTTTCTGCTGTTAGGCAAAGTCATATGAAGATTGACGAGTCTGTTAGGCAAATCTTCATGCTTACAAAATCTTTAATAGTCTACTTATGTTATGTGGCTGAGCTATAATTAATTTTCATATGTACTTTAAGAAAGGGGATGATGTCCATACAATAAGAATTGATATGGCTCGTAATAATATATTTAGTTTGATTGTTCTTACCTTATTTCATAGAAATTGTATGGTGTGACCTATTACAGAGATACACGTAAGATTATATAGGTTTATATTTCAGTTGCATACAGAAGATGTTAAGAGAATTACACGGAGATGGTCTACATACAAGTCAACAGTGTAAAGAATACTTAGGCAAGATGTTTAAATCGAGGATCAACATATTACCTTCATGGGCAACTAATATTGAAGTTGCCGATTTTGTGTTGAAACAATGTTTACTTATACACTTGGATAAAGATGAAGATAAATTCAATATCCTAGGACTGATGACGAGAAAACTTTTTGATCTAGTGCAGGATAGATGCAAGGTGAAGACATGTTTTTATGGGATAAATATATTATATCTAAAGGTCAATTTTAAATTCAAGTGTAATGTATTATGTACAATTTACATTCCCATAATCACACAAGTATTTGTAAGACAGTGACTATCTTTAAAATTCCTGTTGAAGCTTCATTCGAGAAAAGTTGCATTGAGGCAAACAGCTAATTCTTGTATTGTCATACAATATGAAGTCATTAATATGATAGTTCTCTGTTGTACATTTATTGTAGGTGAATTAGACTATAATCTATGATAAGGCCCTTGCCTACACCTGCATGAATATTCATTCCTTCAGTATCATGAGGAAATGTGAATTAACATGACCAACATACTTACGTCTTGAATGAAGTTACATACATACATTCCGTTTCACCAGTCTTGTTACACTTTTTGTATAGAATTACTATGTAGCCAGTGGCCAAGTTATATGAAAACAGGAGTAGTAATAAGTGGAATTCTCAAGGATCATAAATATGAAAGAAAACCCTTCTTAAACATTTTACCTAGTGGGGGGTATATAGGTACTTACATATTGTCTTATATTTTAGGTGGAAGGTACAGATTCTGTGATGATGCAAGAAGTTCTACTCGGTGGTCATGTACTTTTACAATTTATTAAGGAAAGACTCCAAGTATTTCTTGTATCAGTCAAATACAATCTGTTAAAAAAAGCTTCGAATCCCAATTTCAACTTAGATCAGGTAAGAAAATTTCCAATAGGGTACTTGCATTTTTTTTTATCGTTCAAAAAATATATTAAATCGATAGTTCTACTTACTAGAATTACAAATAAATTTAAATTATGTAATTTTAATTTACCGTTAATTTATAATAATTAATTGAAAATGTAAATTTGACGAGTTTTTCTATGGTGCTCTGAAAGGAGACGTGACGTCACGACACGATGAAATTCATAGAAAGAAATTTGATTGTTTGTGGGTTATGTATGGAGGAATTGGGGAAAGTGACGTCACAATATGACGGCCAGTCAAAAACCTGTTTTTGCGCTAGAATCGAATATGAGACTTTATTTTATAAATATATCCACAAAGACAGAGAATTAAAATCTCAAATTTTCGGAAAACCTTAATTTGTAGTTAATGTACCGAAAACCAAAAAAAAAAAAAACATGCAAGGACCCGATACGATAGAACCTTCATTAATACTTCCTTATCATCAGGTATTTCATGTTGTTCCTGAATACTACTACTACTAAATATAGTCAGTATGTGATTGACTGTGTCTATGGCTGGCCACACACGTCCCGAAGTTCAGTTCCGGAATCGACCGTTTTGCAAAAAGGTTCCGACCAAAACCTCTTTCTGAATTTAAAATCGGGGTGAAGCTGAATTCAGAGAGAGGTTTTGATCGGAACTTTTTTGCAAAACGGTCGATTCCGGAACTGAACTTCGGGACGTGTGTGGCCAGCCTATATCTTACCATTTTCCTTAATTCGTTCTAATCTTAATTATAATAATGATTGATCAAGGTTCCTGGTACACTTTCATCACGGTTTTTTAACCATGAAACCTTTTATATATTTTTTAGAACTCGGCAACCCTGGTGGTAAAACAAAGTGGAACATTGGAATCTGCAATGGAAGCATTTTTAGCAACTGGCAACCTTAGAACATCGTCTGGCTTGGGTTTGATGCAAGAGAAGGGATTGACAATTATTCCTGAAAATATTAACAGAATGAGATATATGTCTCATTTCAGGTTTGTATATTCATTAGTATAGAACCTCTCCCATAGCTAAAATGCTTTATCGGAAGTTTCGCATGAAATGCTTCACATTGTTGATGTGTAAGTGCTTGTCCAAACTCTGTTATATTTACTGGGATCAGAAAGTTATAAACGTTATCATTCTCCATTACTTTACAGGGCAGTACACAGAGGTTCATTCTTCTTAGAAATGAGAACAACTGAAGGAAGACAACTACTTCCTGATGCCTGGGGTTTTATTTGTCCTGTGCATACCCCCGATGGGGCTCCATGTGGCCTTCTCAATCATCTCACAATGAATTGTCAGATAACACCATCTCCAGATGCGACAAAAGTGAAAAATATTGTACCCGTGTTAGTCGCCTTAGGTATGTATAAAGAAATTGTATGGAGAGCAAAGTATTGCGACTTAGTGTGAAGTATTTACATGTTCTAAAACATTCCTAATATACCTACGGATTCGAGGATCCGACCACAACATACATACATCAGTACCAATATATGTTGCCATAAGTTTACTTACCTACTATGAATGATTTTGTAAATTTTCATGATACTCCATGGAAATATATTACACTCATAGATATAAATTACACAGTGTTCCTGATGTGGTGTATCTAGTGAAAGCTGATTGTATATTTGTTGATTATTGTAGGTATGATAACGCACTCTTCCACCTTAGACTCTGTGGAACCAACAAATTATCACTATCCTGTCGTGTTGGATGGCAAATTAGTTGGACACCTGCCCCTCAGTGTGGCTGCCAAGGCAAGAGATAAACTGAGGCACTACAAGATTATGGGTGAAGATATCCCCAATACAACAGAAATTGTACTCATTCCGAAAAAAGATGTATGTTATTTTTTATCTTTATCATGTAGTAATAAGATTTTAATCTTATTTTGTAGAATTTGCCAATTATCTGATTTGATTGTAAATCTTAAGCTGGAGATTAAAATAAAATCTGGCTGTGTAACGTAAATTCGAGTTAAGCACGTGGGCCAGGCTACTGAAATTCTCGCTTACATCCAAAGGATCCAAGTTAATTTCCACTTTTGAAAACGTCTTTCATCCACACTACAAATACAAAACTGGAAACATGGGAGTTAAGTCATGTTGATGATAGCCGACCCATAGCAACCTTACTCTGCCATCTCAAAAGTAGAATGCGTTTTAGTAAATCTTGTTAATTTTGTCAATGAAATAAAACACAGCGTCATCATAAATTTAACATCACAGTTGTGGATCACACAACTCGTGATTTCAACTTATGATTGCGACTCTTGAGCGACACATTCATCTCGAGTCGCTCAATGTCTATTTTTGTACTTTTTCAGTACAGTTTTTACTATTTTAATCTACGTGTCAATACTGAGGTCAATACATTAACATAAAATTACCTAATCGAATACATATGTGACTTCTCTGGAACTAATTTCTTAATGTCTCGCAGTCTCTTCAGTCTTCATAATATTTTCTAAATTCCTTTGAACTCCTATAATTCGTGACAGAAGATGTATAATATCTATAATATGAAGTATTTTCTAGAGGTGACATTCTGTAGAGGTGTTCCGCCTTCTACTTGCCGATTGTTGCCACTCTTGTCTTCCATTGCATAAATAAATAAATAAAAACTTTATTACATATAAGTTTACATGCAAAGGACGGATTTATTGCCTGTCGACAATTTCTGCCAATCAACCAAATTTCTGCCAATCTGATCACTCAATCCTTACTTGTCCTTGTTCAGGATCCTGAAATACATAATGGAAATACATATTATGAACACGTGGACAGAATGAACGATGACTTGATATTGAAAGATAGTCGATTAGAGAATGTGTCAGGACATGTCCGAAATGAATTCACCGTCGATAAATATTCGTTCAATTCAATGTTAGTTACACAGATTCAATGCACTATTTGTAAAGTTTTTGATTTTATGTGGGTGTTTTTCTATACACTACATAACATCTAAGTTGAAACAGTAGTCGGTAATGAAATGGGGCTAGATTTAGACTTTCTGAAATTCATATCGAGAGAAAGACCAATGTGAATATTATACAGGCCTCAACTAAGTGACATAAAAAAGTGTTGACGTCACAACTTGTGGGGGGAAATATTCTATGTGTTACCGAATCAGTTGTAATGTTGCGTTGTTCGGTGTTTGTCGTTTGAAGGTTATGGCCTTTATAAACTATTTTCACGTCCGTCTCGTTGAGAGAAACGAAACAAAAGGGTGTGTGTGTTAAGCATTTTATTTGTATTTAAGCTCCCGCATAGAGGTTCTTTTTTGAGACTTGTATGTTTTTTTTAAGGTATCGGCACAATACCCTGGAATGTACCTCTACACCGGAGCAGCTAGGATGATGAGACCCGTGCTCAACTTGGCTTTAGATAAAATAGAACTTGTAGGAACCTTCGAACAAGTGTATATGGACATTGCTGTTACAGGGAAAGAAGTTTATAAAGGTGACCAGAATGTGTAAACTTACGCTTTGTCCAAGATACAAATCAGTTATCACTATCACTATTTATTCCTCGCGTTTCTTGGAAAAAGAGCCACTTGATTTTAAGATGTGAAAATATATTTAACATCAATAATATTTTAAATTTATTGTACCACACTACACAGTTATGAAAAAAAGGTGAAAAATTAATGATGAAAAAAAAAACAAAAGAACGACAAAGTTGTTGTTCTATTGATACAATATAAAATTGAATTGATTGAATACAATTATTTTAAACATAGAACATTGTAGTATTCCTTTTTTATGGATAGTTTTAAAGTGAGTAGGTGGCTAAGTGCCTACCCAAAAATCTTACAAGTGATTACTCACTGCTAAAGTACGATATTTTACAAATTTCAGGAATCACAACCCATATGGAACTTTCAAAGACATCCTTCTTGAGTAATTTGGCCCAACTAATTCCAATGCCCGATTGCAATCAATCACCCAGGTATGTTTTACTTTTCATAACAGGACAATATAAACGAAAATGGCCACATCAACTAGAAATTGCTGGTTTAACATCAAATGCATGGTTTTTAACCACTTTTTGTGTCTTATTATGCTGTATACAGTGTTGTCAAAAAAGAAGGACGCTATGTGTGGCTTTTGGCAACTGTAGTGGTAACACTTGTACAATTTTGGTAAGAATGCCATTGTTGCCAGCAATCAAAATTGTAGTTGACATTTATCCAAGACTATCTCTTTCTTGACAGACGTAATATACAGTTTTATAATCATTGTAGCTATTTAGTTACTGATAATTCTATATTCCGATGAAAAATTTCCGTAAGATAAAGAATACTTTAAGAAGCATTAATTCAAAGTTTTCTCATCTCCTGTTGTGTATGGATTGTTATTTTCCTAGGAATATGTATCAGTGTCAGATGGGAAAGCAAACGATGGGAACACCGTGTCACACGTGGAACATACAAGCTGAGACTAAGTTGTACAGACTGCAGACACCAGCCTCGCCTCTCTTCAGACCTGTGCACTATGATAATATTGGGTTAGATAATTTTGCAATGGGTACTAATGCTATTGTTGCTGTCATCTCTTATACGGTGAGTTTCTGTAGATGTACAGCTTCTAAGTGAGTACCTTCTTGGTGAGATGACATCTCTAATTTAAATTACTAAAATATTACAGGGTTACGACATGGAGGATGCGATGATAATAAATAAAGCTGCCTACGAAAGGGGTTTCGCTCACGGCTCCATATACAAATCTGAATTCATTGAACTGGAAACTCCCGATTCTTATTTTAGTCGAGATCCAAGAAGCGAATACCTCATACAATACTTAGACGATGATGGTCTTCCATATGTTGGATCTTGTATTAAACCTGGGCAAGCATTTTATTGGTAAGCGACTAATATAATTGTTTGGTTACGCTGAATCCACCCCACACCTCTCGGAGTGTCTGCTGTAGCCTTGAAGAATATATTTCACGCAACTCCGTATTCTTTCACACTACTAGAATTAGTTGATTGCTCTGGTCAATGCCCTAAATAAATTACTTCACACAATCAGAAAAAAGCTTTATTACATTTTGTTTTGTATAAAAAAGTAGATGCCATAATTAATTTCGCGTAAGTGGCTTATGTAAAACTAGTTTTGCCTAAATTTAATTCACTGAGGCAATGGGTTTTTTTCCTAAGAATTTGTTGATACTAATTACAATATGAGTTAAACTAGTTTTCCCTTTGACAAAACTTTCCCTTTCAAGGCATTCCCTCAGTGTTGTAACCTGCGTTGAGATCTCGCATCTGACGCATCCATCATATTAAATACTCCGCCTTTCTTAATGCTTCTTGTAGCACCACCCTATGTCCTCCTTGATATGGTCTATTTATATGACTGGTATTCTTTCGTGGCCTCTGCTAACTCAATGAGACATCTTATACCTCTTGCAGGTTGTCGGACTTACATGGTGTGAAAACCCTAATAATCCATTATTTCTCAACTCATCATTAACAGTTTCAATCAATCAATTGAAATCATTGTTTATTCTGTATTTTAGTTATTATAATAAAGCTGAGGGAAAATATAAAACTGTAATTCATCATGGCAAAGAAGACTGTTATGTTGATAATGTAAGGATGTGTGGGGACTTCTCACCTAATGTACCTAAGAAGGCCTGTATCACAATCAGAATACCTGTAAGTTATAAATAATCATACCGTCTGCTGTGATTTTTAATTAGTATTTGAACTAACCTATGTTAAACTGATAACAATCCAGTGAATTTAGGTAGAGATGGTATATTTGATGTAAAAAGTATGTGTATTGATGTATGTATTTTTCAGAGAAACCCATCTGTAGGAGACAAGTTTGCATCCAGAGCTGGACAGAAGGGTATTTGTTCACAAAAATGGCCAGCCGAGGATTTGCCTTTTACAGAATCTGGTCTAATACCAGATATTGTGTTTAATCCTCACGGTTTTCCATCTCGTATGACAATAGCTATGATGATAGAAACAATGGCTGGAAAATCCGGTGCTCTTCATGGTTTGGTATGGCATTACTCATTATTATATGTAGCATGTCAGATGTACATTACACCACTAACACTAACCAACCGTATTTTCAGTTATAACTACTAGTAACTAATTTTGCCCTTTCAGTTTATTTTTTGTTGTTATTTTATTTGTAAAACAAACAGTATTATAAAAAAATCTTGAATACTAAAAAAGTATACGAATGGATAATTTATTAATTCAAAGGGTTTTCGCCCCCTTTCCACATATAAACCAGTTGCTCGAGGACATACATGTTTGAGCAAAAGGAATCGTAGAGTGTGTATGATGAATATAACAAAAAGTGTGTCTAAGGAGAGGGAAAACTGTCAATCTGTTCTTTCTGCCTACCTCGCAAGTGATGCGGCGTGAGGGGATAGAATATTATCTAACACTCTGAGGTCGTAAAAACAGTAGTGGGTATACAGTGAAAGAGGATCTTTCCATAGCAATTTATTTTTTACTACTACATACTATCTTTGCAGGTTCATGATGCCACTCCTTTCAAATTTAATGAAAATGATACGGCTATAGATTACTTTGGACGTCTCCTCCAGGCTGGTGGCTATAATTATTACGGCACAGAGAGAATGTACAGTGGAGTCGATGGCAGAGAGATGAATGTAGATATCTTCTTTGGTATTGTACATTATCAACGATTGAGGCACATGGTGTCAGACAAGTGGCAGGTAATCAAGCCATATTTTTATCTTGTAATAGGTGAAGCTTAGTATGTGTGTACTATCTAGATTATGGCATTAAGTTTACGTTTCTCTTTAGGTGAGATCCACTGGACCAATAGATGCCCTCACCCGACAACCACTTAAAGGAAGGAGAAGAGGAGGTGGTGTGAGATTTGGTGAGATGGAGAGAGACAGTCTCATATCACATGGTGCTTCATTTATGTTGCAGGACAGATTGTTTCATTGTTCTGATAAAACTAGAGTAAGTTACATTCTCAATTAATTTTTCTTTTTTGAGTCATTCAAGACAGATTTCATATTTCACAGTGCACTGTCTGACGAAATTTGATGGTTTCTTGGAATTTTACATACTGTCAAGGCTGAAGCAAGGTGGTTGTGAAAAATACCTTTCGGCTTACTGCACAAGATTGTATATGCGTACATAATATTAGTCAAAGTTCTGGTCAATCACGTTACGTCTATGTTCCTATTGAGAATTTAGCTCCGTTAGTAATACTTGCCAAGTGGGTTGAATTGATATTACCAATACTCAATTATGTAGAACACGTTCAAACATTCATGGATATGATTTTCCTCAAGAGGTTTTTTATCTGGCCTCTGTGGCATCACATTACAGAGCTCTGTATGCACAATAATTTTTATCAGAATATGTAGTCACTAATGATTTGAAATTATCAGCCTCTATAGAAAACAGATCATAGAAACGAATGTTTGAGTACATAATTGTCCAGACAACCTACATAGATTTTAGGTGATTTATTTTTTAAATTTAACTTTACAGGCGCAAATGGTTGACTCATTTTGTCACTACCTTTACGGCAACCTATGCGAGTACTTTACAAAACATTTTAGTTACACGTATTCTCATTTCAGTGCCTGGTGTGTACATCATGTGGAACTCTACTAGCTCCCATGACAATTGTTCATCGTCAAGGAACCAAATCAGAATTGAGAGACACCTGCAGACTTTGTGTAAAGCAGAGCAAAATAGCAGAAGTAGAAATACCATACATTTATAAATACTTTGTATCTCAACTTGCTGCAGTTAATATTAATGTTAAAATGGAATTTAAAAAGAAAGCCCAATAAATATTGTCCAGACATATTGCCTTTAGTGCTCCCTGCATCCATTCTACAAATCTAGTTGGTCATCAATTCACAAGCATTTCAAGATACACAACAGTATAGTAGTTGTTTGCGATAAAGGCGTCGTTATACATACATACATATTATGTGATATGTACCCCACTAGATGTAATGCTCCCGCTTATGTTGTGTGGACTAGAGTAAGAACTTGAAAATGAAAAGACAGTGTGAGATGTTCAAAATTTTATTTTAATAATTTAGATGCTCGTTAGCAATCTTTTAATTATTTTTTTCTCAACAATTTAACATTCATTCGTATTGTGCACTGAATGATTACATTTTATAATAGACACCAATAATCATATCTCTAATCATAGTAAGTCATGTACATGGCAAACTGAATTTATACAACAATTTATTCATAAATTTACATTCCTAAACCAACGCGAAGATTAACTTGCAGATCCTAACTAAATAAGTTACATATTATAATAATAATACTACAGAATAAAATAACTCTTCTACAAAAATAAAATCACAGTGAAACCACGCTTTTGTTTATTTCTATACAACAGATTTTACCTCTTTTTGGAATAAGCTTTAGTAGGTAGTTGAGTAGTTGTCAATAATTAACAATTTTAACATTAATTTATAATTAATAGTAAAAAGCGAAGATTCACTGCATATATTTATGATACTTTAAATAGAATGGTACTTCGGTGTTTAGTGAGGTAATAATAAGAAGGATAAATATAATAATTTATGGAACACGCTGTCATTGATAAATAAATCAAAAAGTAATAAATTATTCTATGTTAAGGTATGTATTAAATAGGTAGTAATACATAGTAATTTGTATTTATGTAATTTGAGTGCCTAATGTCCCGCTCTTCACTGGGAAGCCTCCTTCAAGTAGGCGATGAGATCCGCCCTCTCATTGGCTTTCTTGATACCAGCAAACACCATCTTAGTTCCAGGGATGTACTTCTTAGGGTTTTCCAAATATTCAAACAATGTATCTTCATTCCATGTAATTCCTAAAAGAGATGTATAACAAGAATTAACCTCTGTTGTAAGCGGTGATCAGAAGGTTCAACAGACATGAGCTTAACTCTTCTCTCTCATCACAATATTTATTTAACAATAGCAACAATAGAAGTTGCAATGCATTGCAATAGTTGTGCAAGAGCAAAATGCATCAAAAACTTATAATGACCTTTGCAACTCATATGTTGACACTGAGATGGTATAGTAAGTACGTGAGTGAGTCAAGGTCTTGTTAGCACAACATCTAATATAATGCCAACCATACGCTACAAATAGATCTACTATTCACCTACATAATACATGTACTATATTATAATACTGATATGGGAGTATGTACACACATACCAGTACATACATAACCAGTATGATGACGTACTTATCACAAGCATTGGATAGCAACAACACATTATTGTGACCAAATGATTAGTACTGAAATACATATTTACTCATTTAATCGGGCATAAGCGTAAATATGATTTAACTTCCTGAATATAAAATTAGTTTAGGACATGTCCCAGTCACCATAAGTGCAGTTGTCTAGGACGTATACCAAGGCACTACTGCATGAACTTGATTTGCTGGAAAGAATAGTTTAATACACACCCTTGGCTTTGTTGGCATCAGTGTAAGAGAATCCAGCGGCTTGTCCAGTTTTGCGTCCCACCATTCCGTGGAGGTTGGGGCCTACTTTATGTTTGCCACCGGCCTCAATCTGAAAGAAATAAATGAGTATTGACAAAATTATTAGAACTTAAAATTCCATTGAGAAAATATGGTAGGACACACAATGGGAAATTATCCAAATTGAGTTAGCGCAACTAATATTATTGTACAATAAAATTTCACTGTCCATCTATATTGTATGGCATATTATGCTAATATTTATTTAAGTTTAGCGAAACTTCCAATCTTCCACAATGATTGTCTTAAAATTAATCTCAGGTTTTTGACGGTACATGCTGGAAGTCCATTTTTAAGGTAAAATAAAAGACGATATATACAGTTTAAAATCCACAATAATGACGTAAATTATGCGACTAGTATTCGAGAATTTGCACCCTCATCATCAGCCAATTGTGAATAAGTAACTTTATTCACAATCGCATGATGATGAGGGTGCAAATCATCGAACACTAGTCGCGTACAATTTAAAGTCATTATTGTGGATTTTAAACTAAACATAGTCTTTCATTTTACCATTGTCTAATTATTTGTCAATGAGCTTGTTTTTGCAGTGTACTCAATCAGTGAAGAGTACAAGATGATCCAACAATAATATTATAATCAAATACACACTTAGCGAACAATATGCGAATAATTGTGAAATGGTGTATGTAACCAATTTATCTAGCCCTATGAAGTGGTGATAATCGAGTGATAATGTGTCTAATTACGTTGACACATACCAATACAATTACAGTGAAACTCGGATTTTAAGTTCCCGCATTTTACGTTTTCCCGGATTTAAAGTTTTTTTTTGTCGGTCCCGTTTCACCCCCATACATTCCAGAACAAAAATTTCCCAAATTTTACGTCAGGCGCCCAAACAATTCCCGGATTATACGTTTTTTCTCGGCCGTAAAGTTGTACACGTAAAATTTAATTGTTTGTCAAAAAGTTGGACAAAAAATATTACGCAAAGAAAGTGTGTAAAGTCACATTGCTACCTTTTTACTTAATGCCAACACTTCCACGTGGTGGGCGGTGTTATCTTATCTCCCCCTCATAACACCTCAGTACATCGCTACCTCTTGATGTATGGGGTGATTTACAGAGAATGTCAACATGTGCAGCGCATAGTAACATGTTAATTTTAATCGCCGGAAGTGTTTAGTATAACTTTAAAGTTTCAGTTTTTTATCCAGTTCATTGTAGTGCAACATACACATTACTCGTTTTATTTAGGTATTTAATATATACCTACCTCTACCTACACGTGCGTATTATTCCAAACAGTGCTTTGTCATTTACTTCTCGCGAAATTTTTGGGCACCAATTTTGTTGAATTTGAAAAAAAAACGATTCCTTTTTAATTTACATTAAGTTTGGTTGTTATTCCAATTTATATTTCCACAAATACAAATGTGTATTGTCAGCCTTACTAGGTGTTCAGAAGAAACTCGGGAAGGGCCCGACACACCATTTGATATTTGCAAAAGTTTTAACTAGGTCATTGGACATGTACCTAATGATAAACTCTGTCAAAATAAAAACCAACAACTAAAGTAAGTGACTTTTTGAAATCTAAAAGTAATAAATAGTTCTTTCAATGTTTACTCCGACATAAATTGTGTTGTGTACGAAGTGCTATTATTAGGTATTAGGTAATGTGAAATGCGCGGACCTTCATCATGTCGTGCACATTAAATTACGTACTTATCCCGAGAATCAAATTTGTGACAAATATTCGACATCCACCTGGGTTGCTTCCGAAAAATCGCAAGTTTTCCTTATAAAATTATTCAGTTTATTTTAAAATTAAAAATTGGCGCGAAATTCAAATGTTCGTGTCGCGTAATTCTATTTTTTTCCTGTTTTCAGTTCTTTGGAATTTGAATTAACGGACTTTTATTGTATGGGGTATTTTCTGAAAATTCAATTCCTTCAATTTAGTTTTTTAGTGATATAATTCACTTTTGTTTCTTGTAAACATAATTACTGCCAAGAAATCACTCCTGCTACATGACAATGAAGTTAACAGTGAAAAGTAACTACGTTTTTATAGGACATACTAAAATATCATTTCCCACATTTTAAGTTTTCCCCTATTTAACGTTTTTTTCCGGTGGTCCCCAGAAAAACGTAAAATCCGAGTTTCACTGTAGTCCCATACCTATTTCACATAGCAGTAAATAATATAGTAACCAAGAGGTAACAAAAAACATGGTAGTGTCAAGTCATATTGAACTGCCTTTCCTGGACAGCCAAATTAAAGAAAACAGCAGTATCTCACCGTCACATACCAATACAATTAGTCCCATACCTATTTCACATAGCAGTAAATAATATAGTAACCAAGAGGTAACAAAAAACATGGTAGTGTCAAGTCATATTGAACTGCCTTTCCTGGACAGCCAAATTAAAGAAAACAGCAGTATCTCACCGTGTGGCACTGTGCACATCTCTGAACAAAGATCTTCTTTCCATTTTCAGCATTTCCAGCAGGAACACCCATCTTCTTACTGCTGTGGATTTAGATAACTGAAAAGTAATGTGCCTATTAAAGTCAATGAATTGAAGTTTAAATAGAGGCAAGTGGGTTGCCAGGTCCAATTAATCATTACAATTACAGTATCTACTGGTAGTTTCAGGGTTCAAGGGGAAAATATTTAGATAATGGTTTTGGAAATGATTTATGTTGTAATAGAGATAAGATTACTATCACTAGGACAGGAGATAATGATTGAGTAGAATTTAATGAGAATTATTTGAATAAACCTGTTAAGGGAGGGAACAGTTTTTTTATTAGAAATATTACATTTGATAGAACAGCAATAACATTTGAGACTAAAGGAAGATCCTAACACCATGGTTTCAGTGAAAAAATTAATGTAGGAAAGATGGGGTTACTATTTAGTATGTAAAAAATTGAGGACCTCTCTACATTCCATACAAATTCTATGTAAGTACCACCCTGGTATAATAAAACACGGCGGCCGAAATAATTCAGTCTGCAACCTACATTCATATGCAGTTGTAAGTTGTTAAAAAAATGGTATGACTGCATTATAACGTAAAGCGACATTTCTGAGAGTTTTCGAACATTGTGAGTCCTTTAAAATAACTGAAGGTGGTAACATTATTTTTACTACGGAACATTTTATCTTATTAACAAAAACTGCATTATTAGTTTTTTGGCCATATCTTTGGAATACTTTTTATCAAGACAGTAAATTGCTGTGTTTTGATGATTCCAAATACTAAATATTCCCAAATACTAAGTACACAGATATGTGATGATTAAATTATATACCTATTAATATTATCATCTGCAGGGCTCACAGAGATATATTGGAAGACAATATTACAATGCCTAAGTATAACAAATTCCAGTCCTATTAAATATTTAATCTGCTTGCAGATATTTGTTAAAAGCAAAATCATTCAATTGAATTAGTTTAAATTATCCTTTTAATCCACCTACTGATTTACTTGATCTGAGAAAGATTGCATCAGAAAAAATACACATATTATTAAGCCTGTAAACATTCGTCTAGTACAATTCCGAGGCCTACACATGGATAACCAAATTAAAACCTTTGCTATGATTAAATCTGAGGGTTAAAACAATGACTCCTTCAAACCGAAATTTCGATTAGTGGAACACAGCCAAAGGTTACGTAATATCTAGAACTAATACTTTTAATTCATTATTTATAAATGGTATTAAAACACGTGATGAAGTTACAATTTAATCATGGAAAAGCCTTATAATTGACAGAACAACTATCAGTTATAATATGACAAACGGGAAAGAAAACAAATTATAAAGACAATATCTGACACACCAGTCCCTCCATACTTTGCCACATAAATGACAAAATGTAAAAACGGGAAACGTCAACCCAATAAAACAAGAGTGATTAATTAAAACAATATGATTGTCAATAAAATAAAATAATTATGAATTTCCACGGTTTACGTAACAATTAATAATTACTCAACACAACTCACCAGCCGCGATCGAATCAAAGAAAAACTGCCAGAACACTCGACAAACGCACGCGAAAACGGGAAATTGTGAAATTATGTAAATCGCGCACATGCGCGCGCACGTGGTGTTTACTTCAAATACTCACCGTCGAGAGGCGCTTCAAGCGCTACCTAGTTTAAATGGTTAATAAATCAAATCAAGTGAATTGATTTAAAGTTTGTTAGCATTTATTATTAGGTAATTTAAATTTAAAAATATTTTCATCAAAATACTTAAATTATTGTCTACTAATAAATTATTAAGTAGAATAATACGGTGCGTTAATTATTTAGTATAACACAAAAATCCATTTGATTTAAAAAATCCACGCGAATTTCTTTTCAGCTTTCTACGTAAAATCATAGATCAGGGGTGTCAAACTCAATTTTGCATAGGGCCATATAGTAAATTTAGAATGTATAGGCGGGCCAGATTCAAATAAAAAAAATGTACTGAATTATTACAACATTTTATTTACCTACTTAATTTATAGTAGGTGCATGGGCGTCGCTAGCCTCGGAGCCCTAAGGGGCAACAAAAATTTTAAAAATTGATATAGCATAGAAAACGTGTAAATAGCGCCGCAGGTGAATTTTTTTGTGAGTCATAGTGAAGAAGGTCATGATGTATATGTAGTTTGTTTATTTGAAAATGTATATATAATACTTTGCACAATATTATGCAAGTAAATGTATTTTTATAAAAAAGTCATAAAAAATAGCGCCGCAGGCAATTTTTTTTATGAAACTTATGGATTTTCGTACTTATTTTAGAAAATTATGACGAGAAAATGTGTTGCAGTAATGTGATTTTTTGTGAATCCTTACTATTTTTTCTTCTTTCTGTGATACATTGCGATCGCGGGCCGTATTGATACTGACTGGGGGCCGGATACGGCCCGCGGGCCGTATCTTTGACATGACTGTCATATTTGTTTTTATTGAAGCTAACAAACCTCACCATAACAATAATTATATTATTCTAATTGATATAAAACTAGTTAGGTACGGGTCATTTTTACCATTTATATTACCAACTATCTACTGTGGCGTTAGTGCTAACTGTGAATACTGTGACTATAGTCCGTAACAGATTTAAGTTCTTGTTCTCACATTTTACAGAGCTCTGTACATTTGTATAGAGATACCTTTGTACTTAATTGGCTGTACTTTTGTTTCAAATTACTTGTCCGCTGGGTACTTGACTACCTACGTTAATAGTAATTCTATTGAAAATATTGTTTTTTATATTTATACCTAATAATGTTTTACGAGCTCGAAATTCGTATAGGTACTCTCTGGCTCTCCGAGAGTTCTCCAATAATTGCCCATCTCTAGAATATTTCATTATGGCCTTTATTTTAAGGTTTGCTTACACGAGGCAATAAATTGCTCCCTCACGACAATTCACGTCGCAATTAGGGAACCTATGTCTCAATGACGCAATACGCAATATACCATGTATGTGCATTTATATAGGTTCCATTGGTTCCTTAGATGTTGTCGTGACGTCATTGAGACTCGTGACGCGAAATTGCTGGTAGTGGTAGGGTTGCCAGATTTCTCACAAGTCAAACCGGGACACCCCCCCCCCCCCCCCCCCCCCGTCGATGAAAAAGTTTTTTGTTGCATTTTTTATTTTGGCGCTCAAATTTTTTATCCAAATAATTTTTCGTCGACGGGAGGGGGGGGGGGGGGGGGCTCGAAAATGTCAGGGCTTATTCCTTACTCGCACTCCCTAATCACGTTACTGGGGAATTTTTACGAATTTCTACGTAGTACGTAACTGTCTAAAATATCACAAAATATAAAAATCGTAAGAATATACCAAGATTTCCAAAAACCGGGACATTTAGGCGTCCCGAAAGGTTTGTTCGGGACACCGGGACACGAGGCGTAAAACCGGTGACAGTCCCGGTAAACCGGGACGTCTGGCAACCCTAGGTAGTGGTGCAATTTATTGCCTCGTGTGAGCGAACCTTTTCTACCGATGTTGCCAACATTCGAATCCGCATTTTAATATTTCTATTATGCGCTAGGCAAAGAGATTGCATATTAAGTACTAGAGATCTGATTCTATGTATTTTCAATAGAACGGAAGTGTAGCAATTTCACGCACGGCACTTTTTGGTATTTTAGAGTCGCAAAGCTCACACTATTAACAAGATATCAATAATAAAAACTAAAACATCTTTAAAACTGTCGTTTTAGTCCTAAATAACGTTGAAACTAATACCGTTTTTAATTATGAGAGCAAAATTTCGAATCTGTTGCCCACAAACTGTCAAAATTTTCCATACGATTTGACAGTTTGTGGGCACCAGTTTTGTTACACTTCTAGCATTGAGTACTCTGTCTAGGTAGTACTTAATATATTATGTCGCTGGCGCTAGGTATATTGACAAAATCGTAGGTAGATACCTATATTATTTTGAAATCATTTTTTAATCCAATAATTTTAGACATAAATGACAAAGTACTAGCCCCGCAAGCGACAATTTTGTCATAAAACATAGACAGATAAAAAAATAATGGTTTAAATGTGCAGTTTATTTTTTGTGATGCTTTTTAAGAATGGAATGCATGACAAACGTCTATAATTTTTAGTGGAACAATTAATTGTGATTTAATAGATTTTCACGAAAAAATTATCTGGTATTTTTTTAGTACTTTTTCAACGTCGACTTAGTATATTCTGGTATTTTCTCGAGAAAAATCTAGTATTTTTTCAAATTTCGAAACGGCAACCCTGTTGACGTTTGTGTTGGTTGGGTGCTGTGCGGTCCATTATTATTGCTCTGCGATGTTTCGCCCACTTGAATTATTAATCCTAATCAGTTCTAATTAGTAAATAGTATCTGGTCCTGAGTGATTTGACTGAATATGTGTGTGTTTTTAACAAGTGCAATTATAATAATAGCAGAAGTCTAGGGGTAAGTGCTATATTGGCGTTTTGTTTTTGTTTAGGTTATGTTGCTTATTATATGTATTATGTATGTATGTTTTAGTTTTTCTTTCTGTTTTCTATCCTAGATCATCTCACACGATTATATATTGAGTAGCAGCATCACAAACTATTTATATATTTCCTTAGAAGCCGTTAACAATAAATACATAAAATGTCATCTTCAAGTTTAGATGATGCGATTGTGTTAAATTATAACGAAACACTCTTACACAAATCAGATATTGAATTGATTTCTGGACCTTACTGGTTGAATGATAGTGTTATTTCATTCTACTTTGAATTCCTCGAGAAGGAAATGTTTGCAAATGAGAGAGATTTGTTATTCATATCACCTGAAGTGACTCAATGCTTGAAGATGGTCAGTGTAAGTGAGATGGGTGTATTTTTGGAACCATTGGATATTGCAACAAAGAAATTCATATTTTTTGCCTTGAACGATAATGATTCCCCAGATTCTGCGGGTGGATCTCACTGGAGTTTATTAGTATACTCAAGGACTGAACATAGGTTCTTTCACTTAGACTCAATGTCTACCAACAATAGAGAACACGCACAAATGTTAGCAACACGTCTCCTGCCCTATCTAGTCGGGAGAACTGATGGTATAGTATTATTTACCCTCCCATTGACAGTTTCTCTTGGTGTTTATATATTATTTTGTTTCTCTCCATGTTAATGTTAAATGAAATGGTTTGTTTTAGGTGATTGTAACTTTACAGAGATGGAAACATTGAGTCAGAGTAATAGTTATGATTGTGGAATTCATGTGTTGTGTAATGTGGATATGATTGCTCAATATGTTATCAAGTATAATAAAGTAACAGGTTGTGGTGTGATTAGCAAAGACTCAGTAGCGACCAAAAGAAGTGAATTATTAGATATCATTGAGACGCTCGCCAACAATGTGTAACGTTTACTTTATATTTTACAAAGTAAAATTACTTTGGTATTTACTTGAAAGTTGATCTTCCCCTCCTTTTTCAATAAATTTATCTTTTTGTGTATAATATACTTGCTTGTTATTTTATTTTTATGTTTTATTTCTGATATTATGCACCCATTAAAAGTCTATTTCTTCAAACGCATCCTGTGAAATTTGTTTACTTGTGGTAGACAATAAAACAATTACTTGTGCCATGTAGACAATTAATATTTAATAAAAACCTGCACAAGATTCCGTATATACAGAGACTTATTATATTATCGAACCTTTGTTCAGTGATTGAGAGAATTGGTATTTAAGATGTCCATCCTACTTACATTGCTTGTCCTATGGTTCCGAAAGACGCTGAGATACTTATGTACTTACATATTAATCTAATAGACAGTGGGACAGTGGAGATTTGATTTTTGTAAACTACAATATAAAATATCTATCACCAGGTATAAAATCGCTTTCGATATGATCAATATTCAATAGGTGTGTGGTTTTAAAATTTTTATCTACTTCGTCTTCACAGTTTCAATCTTAGGGATTGGTTTGCAACAAAGTCTAAAACTCGTCCTTTGATGTGCTGTCTTCTGCAGTCCTCTATAGTTGTAAGCAACATGTGAGGTGTCCTTGCTGATTTATTCCAAATATTTCCATCGGTTATCCACTTTGTCCCCTCGACTATCCCCCTAAGATTCCATTATGCAGAAAGTCCTCGTGGGACATTATATGGCCAGTCTCTTGGGCTTGCCTGAGATGATGTCTATTTACCATGGAAATAATACACATTTTATTATATGTGTTATATAAATTTAATATAAAATATGTTGTTAAGGTATAAAATCTGGCATATGTAGTACAGTGTTATGTTTAAATACATATATTAAAGAAATAGAAGAGTATGCACTCAATTTGATACAACAGTACAGCAATTTTATTTAGAAATGTACCTGATTTACGAGATATAATCATTTACAAGTGTAATAAAACATGTACTCTATGGTTCTTAGAATTGGCCCCCACTCTTTTTATTTTTTAAGTGTCCTGAATCAAGTCTTCTTTTTCTCCTTCTCAGTGGTTTGCCACCCATTCTGAATATCACATTGATTTTGTACAGAGAGAATGTTGCGTGTTTTTATACACACACAGCATTTGCTGGTTATCCACTATTGGCATGTATATATTATCAGTAGGTGTAGAATACAAGTCCTATGACTGTAATTTCGTTGATGGTGTTAATAATAAATAAATTTTAGATGAACGAATAATATGTATCCTATGGTTTTATTTGTAGTATTGGTAATCGCTAACACAATCAAGGAAATTATAAAATAATGTTACATGTATACTAATGTATGTTGTATTGTAATAGAGTAATATAGTAATACCAAATTGAGTACTTTCTAGTCTTACAAGAAAGTTATTGATCTTTCTTCACACCTGGTGGTTCAACCCATCCTCCGAAAGCCTTTTCTAATTCTTCAGCAACAGCTAAACACAGTCTGTCATTATTTGTGGTAGCTACTACTTGAATACCAATGGGCAAACCCTCCTCATCAAGCCCCATAGGCACATGTGTTGCAGGAAATCCAAGGACATTTATAATTGCTGTATAGCAGAAATTAAATGTTCTTATAATTGGTTCGTTGTGGTATGGAGCTGCTGTAGGATGAGTTGGATATAAAAGTACTCCATCGTCTTTTAGAATTCCTTTTATTTCATCTTCTAGTTTTTGTCTTAATTCAATGTAGTAATCATGTTTTGGTGTTCCTGGACGGGCGCCTCCTTGGTCAATAATAGCCGTCACAAGACCAACAAATGTGTTCTTAGACAAACCAAATACAGATTTACCTAATTCTTTCCAAATATTTAATAAACTATTGTTCCCTGTGATGTTAAAAGCAAAAGTAGGAGCATCTTTCACCTTCATGTTCGACATCCAGATTCCATTTGATTCCACAAATTTTTTCAATTTTAATTCTTCTGGTTTAGTTTCGCACACTTTCCCCAAATGGTTCACAGCACTGAGCATAGCTCCCTGTATTGCTGGTTCCACGTCACACACCATTGGAGGGTGCAGATTATTTCGTTGATAGTACACTTTTACTTTTTTCATGTCGACGTTTTCATCCAGTTTTAATTTAGGGGCATTATCTTTCGCTAAGATTTTCAATAAAGGTTTCAAGTCTGATGCATGTCTTGTCATAGGACCACAGCCTAAAATAAAATGAAGAGTTATTTTAACAGATACTGGAATCACACAGTTACATTTCAGTGTCTCATATGAAGTATGTAAAGGGAAAGGAATTTAATAAACATGTTTCATGTAGTCTTATTTTTAATAAGAAAATAATGTTTTGAGCCTGTGTGAGCACGACATATTGAGGTCTTACAATGTATTGGTACGAATAGCCAAGTATTTCACATATATTTTGATAGATACTCATACCACTGTGATTATTAGGCAAGACAGAGAACAATATGATTCATGATTAAGTACTTACCTAGGAAAGATGCTTGAAACTCTGACTCGGGTGCAGGATATTCGCCTTTGAATGATACAATAAACTTTGAAGGTTTGTGTCCAAAAATTCCATTGAATAATGCTGGCATTCTAATAGATCCCCCAATATCAGAACCTGTAGAGGTTGGTACAACATTACAAGTCAGAATGCCCATAAAACAATTATATAAAGGGCAATTATTTATTAGTGTAACAGTCTCATGCTGGGAATGGAAGAGACACTGTAAATAAAAATTCTATCCACCAAATACTTTATTTTTCTTTTAAAAGGCAACATTGATCTTCACCTATGCATTGTTCATTATTCGTATTATAGTAATTATATGACAGGAATACTGAAATATCAATTGAATATGTATATTGCTTTTATGTATCTGTTTTCTCAAATCGACTCACGCAGACATTGTTGTTCTACATCTAATGAGAGACAAAGTCTCATGCCATAATACATACTCCTTGTTTCATATAACTTGGCCACTGGCTACATAGTAATTCTATACAAAAAGTGTGACAAGACGGATGAAACGAAATGTAATAATAAACATGAAATAAATCTTTAGAGATATTTACCAATTCCAAAGGCACTTCCAACTGATGCTTGAATACATCCTTCGCCTCCTGATGACCCACCAACAATACGGCTTGTATTATATGGGTTCTTTGTTCTGCCATAGATATGGTTATGACTTTCCCACCTTCAATGTAATGGCAATAATTATTGTGACAATAAACAATGTGTTATCTCAATTAGTTCAGAGGCAGAATAAATTTTACTTACCACATGCACAATTCAGATACGTTTGTTAAACCCAATGGAATGGCTCCTGCATTTTTGCTAAATGCGACAACATCGGCATCTTCAGGTGCAACAATATCTTTTCTTAGGTAAAC
The DNA here is from genome assembly GCA_963576895.1 of Ceraclea dissimilis. Taxonomy (NCBI): domain Eukaryota; kingdom Metazoa; phylum Arthropoda; class Insecta; order Trichoptera; family Leptoceridae; genus Ceraclea; species Ceraclea dissimilis. The sequence goes on along the minus strand of OY756359.1, from coordinate 16,636,960 downwards.
GCCTGAAGTGTGGTGTAAACCTGGGAACAAAGAAGAGGAAAGAATGTGATTAAAAATGAAGTGAATGGATGGCAAATATTGTTTTTTTTTTACATATTAATAATTTACTACCTAGATATGCAATAATTACTTATTTATCAATCTTTAAACCAGTTTTACAATTAAATATTTAAATGAAATGCGGAAAGTAAAACTATTAAAATAAGTAGGTATAATATATTATGAGAAGAAACTAGCTGATAAGAACTAAAACTCGTATATATTTTTTTTCAAAATCCGAAAGGGTGATTCAGAGCTTCCATCATACTAAGATTTTTTTTTAAAAACTGATGTTATCCAAAAAATGCCTAGTATGGTTGCTTGGAATTTGGAATCTATGGCTTTTTGATATGCCCAGGTCCAGAGGAAGAAATTTTAGGATAATCGAGTAGGTATAGGTACATTATAAATTAAATCATTAGGTAAGAAAACACTTTACTGACACTTTTCAGAATATGTAAGTAAGCAGTACTAAATTGTGATATAGAGGTACCTATTATGTACAGAATCAATAGAATGGATTGTTATCAAAACAGTGTTTTTACTTTCCTGTTGTTATAAAAACATTCCGATTGTTATTCAGTTGGCAGGTGTGGGTATGCGCTCTATAACTAATGGTAAAACAATTAACAAAAGTGAACCAAATATTATTTTTCCTTTCGTCAAGAATCTAAGAATCTTCGTGCATGACCACCATTCTTAGCAGTGACAAATTAATGGTGTTAGTTTCAAACTTTTCTTCCATTCACCTTTTACAGAAATTCCTTCCAAGCGTGGGGGGGAGGCTTCCGCCCCGGGCGGCGCTTTTTAGGGGGCGAAATTTCTATATAACGACTTTCTTCGTTCAATCTCTTGGAAAATTTTCGACTGCGGCGCTATTTTCTTTTATTCTATGCCATATAGATATCAGAATTTTAGTTGGCTCACCCCAGCTACGAAATTGTTTAGAATTCCTGTGAATTTACGAGCCTTTTAGATTTAAGTGCCCAAATAAGAGGATAGCGGATTTGGCTTCCACCCTGGGCGGCAGAAACCCACGCTATGTCACTGCTGCGCATGGGCGTCGCCAGTCTCGGAGCTACGCAAAGGCAACTAAAATTTGAAAAATTGATATAGCATGAAAAGCGCTGCAGGGGAATTTTTTTTAGTCATCGAAAAACAGATGAGAGCTCTCTAGTCGGAAAGTTGATGAAAATCTACCGAATTTATTAAATAAAAATGATACCTATTTCAATATTTTTTTATCTTGGCCTTACTCGTCAACGTTATCTTCGAACCGAAAATTATAATGAGTCATTTACATAGCGCCGTTTTGTGGGTAGGTATTCCCACCTCAAGGGCGCTCTATATTCCTACTGCCTATGTTGTTGGGAAGGATTTCTTAAATCGTAGGTATATATTTTTCTCCATCGATACGAGTACCTGAATTTAAACCACTTATTACCTTTGACGGCGATGCAGTCCTTTGTGGTAAAGGGTACTCCTAGAAGCGGCTTTTCTTTTTCTAATTGTTCGACTGTCATCTTTCCGCTTGCAATAAGTTCATCGGCTTCTTTAGCTTCCTTCAAGGCATCGTCGAACCTGTCCTCTACCAAACAGTTGACGATTGGATTTATTTCCTTTATTCGAGCAATGTACGCCTTCACTAATTCTTCGCTGGAAATCTGTAAACAAATATACATATACCTAGGTTGAGTTAGATTCTCTAACGAAAATTGCATCAGAGCATAAGAAAAGACGTGGGAAGAGTAGAGACAGTAACTCTCAATATTCATCAAAAGTATGACCTTTTCCGTAGCACATTCCTTTGGTGTTTCAAAAAAAGAGTCATTAGTTTTTGAGGCGTCATGAAAAATAAATTTCTAAACGTCATTTCTAAAGATGATAACTCCAAAGCAATAGACTTTTTTCTTGTTTTACAATTCTCCGTCACCACTTAAATCTATGCTATGCGGAAGACGTCGCACTTCGTATTAATCAACAAATTAGAAAATATAAAAATGTTAATGACGCGACACTTTATAAATTGTAAATTTTTAATGGGTGTAGTTAATGCCTATTGTTTTTTACCTAACGATCGATAGTAATTAAGTAGAGATGTTACAGGAAAAGCGTCTACTCAGTGAATGTACCTATACATTTGTGTACACTCACTACACTATACACGCGTTTAATTAATGTGTTCATAAAGGATCGATGGAAGCTCTAACTATCGAAAAATACATGCATAATTCACACTAGAAGTCAGCAAATAAAATCGGAGTTCGACTAATCTAACCATGTTTAGTTTAGTAATGTACTGTAGGAGTAGCAGATATTTTAACAGGAACAGGTTATAGTAGATTTTTTTTAATACTTACCTACCTATTGCCTTTTTTATTTTAATGAGACTTGCTTTGTGTGCCTTATGTATTATGTATGTGTATTATGTATGTTTGCACATACATAATACCTATATACCTTCCTTTTTTATTTCTTGCGATATATTTAAAGTTGTCGGGATCACTAATCTTGAATGAATTTGCAGCAGTGAATGTATACATACATTGTACACTGTGCAGTGACCAATATATTAAATTGTTGATTTTAAGTATACGTAATGCTTTCATTAAAATCTTTGGGGAATGCATCATACATTACATCCAGTAGTGAATTAAATTAAACTTTCAACGTAATACTCGTAGATACATTATGAAATAGATACTCACGTGAAAACACCCACGGGATTGAGTTGTAGATGCCTATAAAGATATTGATGTACCTACCTCTACAGTCTACTTAGGTGGGTACCTACTACCTAGATAGCTTCCCCATTTTACGGCCTACTGGTAAATGGAATGGACTAAAAACATATTTTAGTACTATTATCAATATTCCTCTTACAGTCCTCAATACCTAACCTGCAAGAGACAAGAGTATAGATCAGAGGTTTCCAAACTTTTTTGCCTCGTTGACTTGACAACTTTTATATTTTCTGTAACCCCCCCCCCCCCCCCATCACACCAATATTATTACTATTTTATTCCAAAGTTTTCGCTCCTCCCAGGTTATAATTCGGCAGTGGCGGACTGATTTTACCTACTCCACATTTGATTGGCAAAATTTTACCTCTATATACTAGTAGGTGCAATAAAAAATATTGTTGGGGTGAGATCGTTTCCGACTTTCACGTCCCTTGTGGGGTAGACAGGGAGAACACAATGCCAGACTACCCCAGGGTAAAAAAAGTAAAGTAAGAATATATATCGGTACATGCGAGGAAAAAGAAAAATAGATGAATAAGAAACAGAATGCATACATACATAAGTATGTGAAAAAAAACACATAATAAGGGAAAAAAGAAAAAAAAAACAGAAATAAGATTTAAGATAAAACAGCCGAGAGCTCTACCAACCCAGCTGCCGACCACTTCTTATTACCATTTTTATATACTAACCTACTTGTGAAGATACAAATTAATTGCTAGGTAGATTAAAATATTTAAAAGCTCACGATTCAGTGAACAGAAACAATTTTCCGATAGGTTTTGTGTTTCACAAATTATATCCCCATGTTAAAGTTTGTAGTTTTAATTGATATTATTAATTTAATGAAACCGCAAAGACGTATCAGTTTTATATCTCATAAATTTAGATGTAAGATTCATTACTAGTATTTCAATATGTAGATTGTGATGATGATACTGGAAATCCATGAATATTGAACATCGTGTCTTTACGAGACACTGTTTCGTAGACAGCATCGAAAGGTTGCATAAATTTAGGAGGATATATCCTCTTGTTTTACTGGTGCAGCAAGCGAATAGCGTCTACCCTCTGTGCACATTTCTTGCTTCCGTCACATTCGTTCAATTCTTCATAATGTATACGCTCTATGATTCCGTTTACATTTACAATAATATTCGTCGCACACGAAGAGGTTATAATATTATACAAACCACTCCACAGTGTTGAAAAAATGGTGGTCGGTAGCCTGGTTGGTAACGCGCTTCACTGTTAATCCAGTGGGCGCGGTTTCAATCCCCGACGTACTCCACTTCACAACACAAGCTTTTCAAGCTTTCTGTGAAGTGTACAAAGATGTATTTGGGTTTATTTCGATAAGCCGAGATTCATTTAAAAAAAATCAAACCGCTCTAAGTGACATGGCGGAGTTTCGTAACTTCCTACATAGTTCCTATGTTATTCCATTAGGTATTGTAAAATTTTCGCTATAAGCCTTAAAGAACCTCCTTGGGTAAGGACACTGAAGAAACGTAATTTAGGGGTGGGGTTTGCCGGGGGGCTCCCTTAAGGCTAACCCTGGGCCCACCTCTTAATAAGTTTTGCCTAGAAGTGCGGGTAAAGAGGTCGCTATTAATGCGATTGAGCTACCCGGGGATGTGGAGGGCCTTATCCCGCGGGATTTTCCTTCAATATGCCTTAAAGAATTGAAACCTGTATGTATGATGAATAAAATTATTATATGTACTCGTATATAAGTGAACGTTTTCACCGTAGGTATATAATGAGGATATAATGACGTGATACCAAATGCAAAATTAATTGATTACATGTGATTCTCGTATATAATATCAGGTACTATAGGTATAATATGAGACAATTATTATTTAAGTAAGTATATAATTCTACGTGCATGTCCATAATTTATCGATATAATGTTTGGCATTGTATTCCTAATATTTTTACTTCCATATTCTCACCACTAACGAGTAATTAATTAATTTGTATCACGCCATGAATCACATTCATCTAATTAACACTTATGAGTGAAAGTTATATAGGGGAACTCTTACGAAAAATTCCGCAAGATGTATCTAGCATTTTATGCATTAGACTTTGGTATCGTCGTGTAGGTATTTGTTGACTTCTTTTCTTTTTTGTTTTAATTGGTTTATTAATTATTTGTTGATTGATTTTAATTGCCTACTCTAATTTAATTTTTTCACTTTTTATGTAAACCTGACGATTCCAAGTGCCGTAAAAAGGCTTACGGGTGATAGATAAACAATAAAGGACATGGAATGAGGTAATATGTGCCACTCAAAATCGCCCTGAGTGTTGAGGGCTTTGAGGCGTAGTGATTTCCCTGTATTCCCTTGGGGAACGTAGAAGGTGAATAAATAATAGTGTTATAGAGTTTGTAGTATAGATACAATTCTCCAGGTGTGTTGCTTATTAATGTTTTATTATGAGTATGGTTACTTAATTATACCTAGTATATCGATGTAGATACTATATAATCTAGGTGTATTAATGAGTATGAGAGACTATTTTTTTACATACAAAATTACGTGCAAAGGTTCAAGTATTATCCGAAGTTCATTATTTTTATCAATTGTCTTATATTAATTATTAGATATAGGTAATGGTATGGACGTATGGATAACAACAGGCAGCAGCATCAGCATTATACTTTGCATAAACGTGATGAATTATTCAGGCAATGATGAGAATGGTAAAAATTAAAAATGGGTATGGGTAGGTACTATAGGTCCAAAAAATACATAAATATACAATACACAAGACCAATAACATCCGTTCATAATTAACACATTTTAGATGAACTCATTCTATCCCAATATTAGTTTCTAAAGGTACTGAAGTTGTTTACCTTGTAAGTTCCATCATTTCAATGTTAGGTATGATGACGCAATGTTACCTGTAGGTACATAGTTTTGCTTACAGAACACTATCTACGAGTATATTTTAGTCTCAATAGTTAATAGCTAACAATTGTTTTAGAAACGGTAAATAACGAGTTAATTTTACCCCCGATAGCGTGACATTGCAGAATTCTTGTTAGTGTAGTCTACTGAATCTAAATAACTATAGGTAAGTTGTTAAGATATCATCAAAGGTCGAAGATGAATCTTCAATTAAGTTTTTATATAAGCAGATTTTTTTATTACGGGATCAATTTTGTAACGTATAAAGTGCGTCAGTGGCGTATATAGAGGGGAAGCCGAGGGGGCCCGCCCCCCCTCCCTCCCGAAATGGTCAAACAATGATGTGCCATCTGCTATAGAAAGATTCAGGCCCATCACTTCACCCATTTTTCTAAAAAATTTCGCCTGCGGCATTTTTAACATAACACTTATAATGCCAACCTAAAACACAACCTTTCTCACTCACCTCGACAAAAAGATTTCGCCTGCGGCGCTATTACTGCTTTATATACCACGTCTATATTAAAATTTTAATTGCCTTTATCAAGAGTTTTTTCGGCCCCCCCGAAATGAAAACCTATATATGCCTCTGAAGTGCGTCCTGACTAAAAATAAGACGTTATTTTTTTCAATTATTTCATAGCAAAATAAAATATAAAACACGCTGTTAGTTCTGAAAGTTGTAGAATCGTACCTACCATGTTGAATAATTGTAATAAGACGAGTGAAGCAGAGGCCGTCTTATAAAAGTGTCTGCTAGTGAATTGTTTTCGAGCGCTCCGTAGGAGCCGGGCAGTCGAACATGCCTACCTATAAAACAGTTCTGCAGCTCCTCAAGTTCAGCAAAGAGGTATACCATCCATTCTGAATGTCCCTATGTATGAAGTAGGCAGAGCTGGGCAGAAAAGCGTTAATCCGTTAATCGTTAACTAACGAAGTTAACATTTTGGTTAACGATTTAACGCTTTTCTCACCTCCAAAAATTGTTAACGGATTATTTAACTTCCGTTACATTTTACTTCCCTTAATTAAGTCCGTTAATATTTGATTGTTTGCATAGACATCATCCACTGGCGGCGCTGGCATTAGATAATCCAAGGGTTGTGTGGGGTTACGTGTGGTATCGTATGTGGGTTGGGAGTTGGAAAAGAAATTCCACTTTATTGGGATACATGGGATACATCGCGATAGTGTAAATGTGATAGTAGTTGTACTAATGTAGTTCTATTTCATGCCATTTAACCGCGATTTTTTACATTAACACTTTAACGGATTAACGTTAACTTCCGTTTCATTTATCAAAATGTAACGCTTTAACGATTAACGAAGTTAACTATTTAGTTAACGGATTATCGATTAACGAAGTTAACTTTTTGATTAACGGTGCCCACCTCTGGAAGTAGGCGTGTGGACGAGTGGAATACACCATGCCGTGTTGTGCTTCCTTTCTACTAATGTGTGAATATTAAATTAATAAAATATTTTATTTTACCTTTTTTGTTCGTATTTTCTCCGCCAAACTCGTTACGGACTCCAGGAGTAGAGGATTGTTCACACGGGGAACACTTTGTTTAGTACTATCATACAAATAGGAATAAACATATCTTCCAACAAGAATGACAACTCTCTGAATGTAATGAACGATGTACATTAAAATGTTCTCTACTTTATCTCGTGTGTCAGTCATTTTAAAATTTGAATTACGAACCAAATTTACGAAATGAACCCCCGCACGTTCTACAATAAATTGTATTTTATAGCAACAATATCTACTACCAAATAATACTGTTCAGAGCACTCATGAGTTGCTTAAATGAGGATTGCAAACAAGATAACAAGTGTGACGCGAAATTAGATAAGCTGTGATTATACTCCAAACACAAACCTATCAGCGCACCGGTTAATTTATCAATTTGAGGAGTTGTGGATTATGCGATTGATTGTGAATTATAATTTATATTTCATATAAACTCATATTAATGTTGCTTTAATATTTTTACTGTTGATTTCTAATTATTTTGCCAATAACAATAACTAAACGTCAGGGTTTTGTTTATTATTTTGTTCAAACGCTTAGTTACACAACACGGCGCGCCCACTCACCGGTAAGCACTATACTAGTATGATATTCAATGAGAATGAGAAACGGAGTAGGTAAGAGGTAGAGTTATCTATAGAAGTGATGTACAGTTATATACTACATACATACATATAATAACTGTATGATCAGGTCTCCACCTTACGGAGTTTACACAACCTGCAAGATACTGTCTGACAGACTGTCTGACACTTCTTGCAGAAGTTTTCTTGCAGGTGGAAACCCAGCCATACAAAGCTAATTATATAGTATAGGTAATATATTCAATACGAAATAATAAGAATCCATAGTGTGCGTTCATATGAGGTCTGAAAATTATTATAATTGGAGGGCAATAGGTGTAGGTAGGTTCAATACTCAAAGTATGAGGCTCTTAAAAAATGAATTGTTTGTCTGTAGTCAGCTCTATTGGATATTTAGAATGCTGCCAAGATTGCAATTTTTTTAAATAACAAAATATACCTACCCATAGGATCCATAAAGTTTACGAAGTTGGGAAAATAAAATTTGATAAACCATAAGTATATTATGCTGATATCTACTTCCGGCTTCCGGTTCTCTAAACAAACCGGAAGTAAATGTAGGGGGGGGGGGGGGGGTGAGGGTCAGCTTTGGATTTTCAAATGGAAAGCAGGGGTCTTGTGTCATCTAGTTGGATAGGTCTTGAAAATTAATCATCTTTTGAGGAAAAAAAATTCGTTCTTAGCAATTAAGTCTACCTGCCCGTGTTTCTATAACCGTTAAATCCACTAATGCAATTAAGTTTGCATCACCTTAGGAGTCTTAGCTGCAATACTTTTATTACTTTTAAAACCAATCCTTTTAGTATGCTTTTTTATTTTTACTTTATTTTGTACTTAAAATACCTACCTACATTTTTTAAACAAAACATGTCTTATGAGAGGCCACCCTATACTTACCCGCACTAATTCATTTTACAATTTGTCGCACTCGTTTTTCATAGTCAAATTCACTCTATTATTTGTCATACTAACTCTCCTATTTTTTATACTCAAAACCTATCCGTCCTTGAGAATCTGGTCTACGTGGTTGTTCGTTGATAGCCTAGATGCCTCAGACCTTTTCTTTAACTCGTAATATATATTTTTGAGTCATCTTGTCATCATTCATTCTCTCAGCGTGCTCAATCCATCTATACCTAAGCGTAACCATCAAAATTTCGTTTCGTGAGTTACTGCTTTTTTTGCATTGAAACAATTTTTAGGTATGATTCTGTAGAGATCGCTCAATGAAATTTACAGGGTAGATAGTTTATAAAATTTGCAAGTTTTTGAAAGTAATTAGAAAAAATTTTTTATCTATGATTATTTTTTTTAGACCTCAAACATTTTTAATATTTTGAATTGTGACTAATTTTGAGATTCGTAATTTTTTCATGGCGTGATAGTAACAGATAGACCCATAATTCTTTTCATACCTACAAGGTATATTATTTACCTATTTTAGAAAAAAAAAATATAATTAGTGGCTCTGTGACCAATAACGTCTTGCAAGTCGGGGTTTGGCGAAAAAATACGAAAAAAATTGATAACTCGAAAACCACAAAAAATCGCGGAACATATATTGGGGTATTTAGGTACCCCCCGAGGTGCTCTATCTCTGGACTTCCGCTTGGTCGCACTTCCTGGGACAACCTGTATAATAACATTAATAACATAATTTATTTTGTATGCAATATCTCCGTTTAAAACGAAATAAAAGTCATGAAATCTTATTTAAGTAAAATAATTATAAAATACGTATATCTCATTGATTTACAGATTCATCATGAAGAACACTCCAAAAATAAATCTCCATTTGCCGCGTAGCTTGAGTCCAGCGAGGTACAAATCAAGAAACAAATCACCGTCACCTTCAGCCTCACCGTCTGCTGACACTAGCGAACCTAGCGGAGAAAAGTCGTCAACATTGAAACCTGGCGTTTCCGCAATTAGTGTTGGCTCTGCAACTGGTAAGTTTCTATGCTTTTTAGTAGAATTAACAATGTTGCCAACATATGAACTGGATCTTCAGTGTGTCACGAGGTATTTCTCATAAAGAATACGTATGTACGTATAGGGTACATGTTACAATAACATTGTAGAGGTCCACATTGAATTAGTTCGTCCGCCATGCATGCGTGCATACGTTAGTTTTTTGTATGGTGCCTACATGCATAGAATCAGTATGGAACTTAGTTATAGTTCCCCAAATTTTTGCATAATAAGAAGTAGGAACCTCCTCCTGCATACCTCTGTCATGTTACCGAAAGACGAACGAACTTTTTCTTAGTTTTGATCGTTATTCGTAATTTATAATGAGAAATATTATCGCATTCATAATTCCATAAATCGGTTTCCCAGGTTGTGCCTGATGTAATTAGGTCAAAAGTATGAAAACACTTTTTTTCATTTAGGAAGTAAGTACATAGTATCAGTAGGTACTTAGTTATTTTACAAAAAACGTCAAACTCTTCGTGAATTTTCACGGGTATGATAATGTTATTACGTAATTGTAATGGATTCAAAGGAGATTCCGGATTTTTGACATTTTTATTTTGCGAAAATCTGAGCAAAAATCGTTCTACATATATTTTTTTTAAATTTTGCATGAGGGTGTAAGCGCTAAATAGGATAAGACAAAATCGATTTGGCTTGGTAGTACCTAAGTATAAAAAGTGATGGGGAATACAAAAAAATTGTCGCCGCGTTTTACCTTAGACATTTTATCAGTCGAAATACAGTATTTTGATAATATCTTTGCAGATTATCTCTGTTTTCAGTAAATTTCAGAGGTGACTTCGGAATTATTTTTTTTACCGAGAAACTTAACCACGGTATTTTTTTTAGTTTTTCGGCAGGGAGGAAATTAAAGGGGATCATGTTATATAGTATGCATGTTACATGTATGTAGTTACCTATTAAGTAGTTACCAGGCGCGAAGCTACCTTAGAACACGATTCCAATCGAGTTACCTTTTGGATAAAATGATTAGTATAATAGTGACTAATCTGACGTAATTCAATAAGAATTGTTAGTCCCGGCTTCCCTTCTGCAGAAATCCACTCTTCGTCACTGGACTAGTTACTTAATTCTTAAGAGGCTTTGAAATTATTCGAATTCAGTTATTTCAGTTTGCTTCCGTCCGCGGCGTGTGGTGGTTGTGTGGGCGGGTTTCGTTTTATCCGTCTGAAAATAAATTTATTATTATTATTATTATGTGTGAAAGTTCGTACCGCTGTTGTATAATATTTTACTATAAAATGTGTTTGAAATTGAGATATTGATATAAATGTACTCTTCTGAAGCTTTACATACATATGGATAAACATTTTGCTAAGTTGGTTACTGCTATTTTTTCTCCACAAAAGTTTTTTTTACAATTTTTACTTTAATTTACGTGAGTTTTTAACATTTTCGCTTTACGGAAATAAGATTCATTTGACTGAAGTAATATTTGCTTACATATTCCTATTTATTTACTCATTACTTACTGCGATTACCCATACGATACAATGCGATAATATAGGAAACAAAAGCTTAACTGTAATCCTCAATTCTCGCCTATTTAGAATACACTATTATTGGTATTGAGATTATGATTACTTTACATACGTATAGGTATTTAGTCATACGTATTATTAAGTTTGGATACCATTTATGTTTACATTGTTAGGAATATTACTAATCTTCTCATATATTCAAATATTTGCACGTGATATGGAAGTTAACAAACTATAGTTTCCTATAGTATAAGTAGATATGAATTAATGTGAGCGTAAAGACTAGTCAATTAAACAATCCTAAGTTTCACGATTAACAGTAAGCATACCGATATTTCAAAAATTTCTAAAAACGGGAGACCTTATATCTCGACAAGTGTTACTAAATATGCTTTGGAACAAAATAGGGTAGATGCATTGAACATTTATCTAAAGAATAACCGTAAAAGATTTTTAATATTTTGTATAGATTTCACAGAAAAATGTGAAAAACACGTTTGTTCTTTTTTCCGAAAGACAAAAACTCATTTCCCGAAAGTCGCGGAGATTTTTTTGTGTTAATAGTATGCATGAAAATCTAGGGAATAACCGTAAAAATTTTTTGATTGAAGCGAAATTAACCCCAAAAAATAAAAAAAAAACGTTATTTTTACAATTTTATTGTGCGATTTTGAATCTTCATAATGCAGTGGGAAATTACCGTGACGTCATAGTTGGGTCGGGAGCTTTAACTGATTAGTCAGTAGACATTATTTAATGACCTTGTATTATAATTTCTCTAAAACTCTACAGACATGTTTACCTATAAGTATTTATGTATTATGTGCTTCGCGAAGAACTTCTACGGAAAATGAAGAAGTATATCTGGAGAAAATTTTCGTGATGTTCTAAAAGTGTATCTGTCTCCCACAGACTCGACTTCTTCCTCTATTAAATATTTATTACATATATACTTGTTCATTCTTTTGCTTTCTTGAACATTATGTCCTGTCATTTCTCGAAGTCAGTTTCTAGGATGTACAATGTACATGTCCAACTGTCACACCATATTTTAGTTTTTCATTCTAGAGGTTAATGCTTTATTTGTTGCTATTTTTATCACCTTTCAGAACACGTTCTCTTTACGCTGTTATCGCCCATGCAGCACCTTCTCAATCCTATCCGTAGTACACCATCTTCGACATCACACATCTTCTTTATTTAGAATCTCTCGGTCTGTCTTGGGGTGTCGCACCCGCAATGTTTCAGAGAGTCTTCTTTGTGGGGTTTTAAGTAGGCTTTTTGTTCTGATGATGATGTCAGCTGCATCCTAGTCATTTTAGGTTTTATAGAATTAGGTATTTTGCTGTCCTTCAGCGTATTATGTCCATACAGTATTATTCAGGCATCCAGCCACGGTGGCATTGTTTGCTTCATATTGTCTACCTTAACTATTGTTATAATAATATATGCAGGATTTAAAGCCTAGAATGAAAACAAATAGGTAAGTACATCAAGGAAAATAATGCTGAATTATGTTAATATATTACATTGTTTAAAAAGGCCTGCTAAAACAGGCGAAAATGTTGACCAAATAGCAGAAAAGCAGTGACTAAGAAATTTGTAGTAGATATAACATGGTTTGAAATGACATTTCATTTTTATATCGTTGGTATAAAGAAAATTTTCCAACTTTTATTCTGTCTTTATACTGAAAATATGTAGGTATTATAATCATAGAGATCGTCATGTAAAAGACATTATTATATTGTACGTTCCTCCAGTTGCTTGACAGCCACCTTGCCCACCCGCCAGCCTACTGCCTCAATGATATCTAGAATCTTTTTATTGTGACCACAAATACGTACGTTGGCTTTGCATTATTTCAAACTTCCGCTTTGGAAATGACTTCCTTTCGCAGACTTGTCCCATTGTTCTGTGAATTACTTATTGTTTAATATATTATTATTACTTAGTTGTTTACTCAGTGGCGAATTAATTCATCCAGAGGCCCGGGGCAATAACACATTTGCCTATTATCCTCTCAGGAGGTCAGCAATCGCCTCTTTTAAAAAAAAAACTTTATTAAAAATACATTTAAATTCTTCAGAATGTTTTTTTACATGGGTTTTTTACATGAAGATAGTAAAGGAATTGATTGATTGAAGAAGATGAAAAAAAAAACAGTACCTCCAGATTGGGACGCAGTTTTTATTTGTTAATCTAATTTTGAACACCCTCGCCCTAATTTGCTCAAGGCTTTGTTTCCTTTGGTTTAACTGTAATCCTCATGCTGAATCTTAATCGCAATGTTATTTCGATTGATCTATGTTATTTTTATTTTATTGTCTGATATAAGTTGACAGTTGTGACGATGGCATGGTCAAATTACAGTGACATTGTTAGTTCTGTTATATTCCTAATTAAGGAGATACGCTAGTCTTGACTAGATAATATTTAGAGAATGCCTAAATATGTTTCTAAGGAAAGTAGTATTAGAGGAGTACGTCATTAGAAAACTCTAATATTAATGCATCATACTGTTTTCTTCGCATTATGATTCGATATCTTTTCTAATGAATTGCCTGTAAGATTAAGAAGAGAAAAAAATAAAATCTATATATTCGTCGTACGCATCTATCTATTTTACCCAAATGAGACACTTTTATCTCCCCATGATTTGTTTCACAGCCTCGTTTTTCTCTTAATATCTCACGCAGCGTATAGTGTCGCCTACAAGCTGAAGGATTGATTAATCGCCTTCTTGTTTTTTTTATACGCAGAGAAGTATTCAAAGTCACCAAGTAAAATTTATGGATTACGAGGCATATGTATATTGTTTAAAATTTCTTTGTGATTTTGAATGTAAATATCCATAATATTTAGAGGTCTGTGTGTCTTTCGAAAAGAATTTTCAAAGATCATCTTTGTAGGAACGAAATTTGTTTCCATTCATCAGGTAGTATTTTTAATTTGAAGGTGGTATCACTATTTACAAATATAGTTTGAGAAAAATGATATTACCCGATGCGACAAAAATTAAAAGACCGGGATTCGAATTAGATTATAATGACACCATAAACTATGATTATCTACAACTATCAGTGAAGGAGTATTTATACAGCGTAATCATTTTCTTACAGTAATTACAGATGTAGTGTAGCAATCTTTATTTACTGAATAATTTCGTGTTCATTCATGTATTTCCCAGACGCCAATATTTGAATAAGGAGGCTCATAATAGTCTTCAAGTATTTCCATCATAGTATTATAGACGAAGTCGGCGTCGTGGTGGCTGTGTCTCTGCGGTATTGGACTTTGTGAGTAGTGTGCACGAAGCAAATGATGGGTGGAGTGACGTCATATGAAATTAATCATTCAAAACGTTATTACTTAGATCTATTCTAAAGAATAAGCTACCGTATCATATGTGTATGATATGTGCTATGTAATATTAGGATTTCTGTATACAAGTTTAAACTTTTCGTAAGAGAAAACAGTTTAAATTAACTGTACCAAAACCAACCAAGCTTAGATATGTGTCCAACGAAGATTTTTTGTTTCGGTATACTTGGAACTTCAGCATTTATTGCACTTACATATTAATTGACAGGTATATGTATGTATGGCAGACTATATGTATTTTAATAGACTGTAGCTATGTTTTGTAAGGACTCGCGTTTTGGTAGAGAACAGTGGAGTTTGAAATACCACCTCGCGTAACTCTAATATTTTACCTTGTAATTTATGGTTATTATTCGCTATGGTCGATCCATATTATATCGACCATAGCGAAATTGTTTAGTAGAATGATTAATTTGTTACAGCATCTCACCCGACTGTGCAGTGTGGGTACTGGGTACAGATACAGGTACATAAATGCTAATAAATAAATACAACAAGAGTGAATAATCGAAATTGTGTGAGTGAATTGGTAAGTCTGCCTTGTACGACGTACGTTCCTGTCAGTGTTTAGTAGGTATTGTTAGTGGGTATTATTTGTCATCAACTTGAGAAGTAATTGTTTATGTACCTATTTGTTCATAAATATGGCTAATGCTGGATTTCACCAACTTCTTAGGTGAGAAATAGCGGAGATAGGAGCCACTTATCATTATTTTTCATACAAAGTTTGTGCTAGGTGGCTCCTATCTCCGCTATTTCTCACTAAAGAAGTTGGCGAAATCTAGCATTAGTTTATCCTCTTACAAGTTCTATGTGCATAACATTAAATAATATACAACATTGTTTATTTTATTTTATTTATTTATGACGATGTGTTCAACACTTTGCGAGGTGTGCAGAAAAGTATTTGGGTTTGTGTATGCAAGCCCATCAGACCCTTTAAAAAAATCTACACTTTTGTTGAACAAGATACAGAGATATGTTAACATTACATATATAAATCATAGCATTTGATCACTAGGGCGCGCTTATCGCAGGGCTGCGATCCCTCCCTGCTGATTCCAAGTTGATACAAATAGTGAAATTATCACAATTCTTTGATTTAAAAAGAAAATTGTGTTGAAATAATATTTGGCGAACTTCCCTGTGAATTTCAACTATTCTGTGTCGCAATGCAGATCTAGTTTTCTTAAGATTAATATTATGAAATACCTAACCCACCTAATCAGAAGTGTGTGTGGTGTGAGTGGGTGAAAGAATAATAGGGACGGAAGAAGAAAAGCGATTTGGAATTGATAGATAGTGAATTATAGATATACTACATCTACATAGATACCCACTTACAAGTTTATGGTTCGAATTGTACAAATACTCTTGAAAAACATTTATTATTTGTTATTGCTCAAAGTACCCATCAATATTTAATAACAATACCAAAGTACTAATATTTCGTATCTTTCATAAAAATATCAGCTACAGGTACAATACCAAAATCGCTAATAAATAATTTAAAAAAAATAGATTTACCGGAAAATTTATACATAAAAATGCTAAAATCGGTAATTATTAATACTTGCAATATTGTAAGACGATTTCTAAATACTGATATTTCAGGCCCAATGCTTGTATTTTAGGCCCCGCGCATCTGAGCCAAATCCTGTGATATCTGGATAGGTGAATTTTTCCCAGTGTTAGGCTGATGAGTTTATATGTGAATCATGAATGATAATATGTAGACTATCCTGGCTGATAATACTGAGAAGTGTGTTGGAAAAGTCGTGCCTCCGCGTTTAAAAAAACAAAATTAGATAGCGTGATTCTGTGACTTTATCATCATAATCTTTGTCTTCAGTAAGTATTTCTATCGAGTAGGTACTGGGGAATTCAGGTTGTCCCTCAAATGAAATAAATAATTTATTTCGAAAGTTATTCAAGGGATTTTCTTTACAATTTTAGTATGTACTGAGAAGTAGCCCATAACACGATAACCATCTTGTTTTTTTGTTTTTTATTTGCCTTTCATAATACATCGTAATTTAATAAACCAGATACCCTTTTCTAACAAAGAATGTGGAAATTTTCAGGATTGTATTCAAACATTTCAATCCTTATAATGTTATTTGCACCACAATTCATTGAATGAATTCCAATACTGCGTTCCACATACCATATAGAAGTATCATATGTAGGATATTATCAAAGGGATTTCTCTGCTTTATGTTCCTTAGTATGTTAGAGATAATAATATTTATTTTTTGATTGAAACATATCTACCTATACATTTTATATCAACAGACTTTCGCTTGTCTCAGTGTAGTACGTAATAAATAAATAAATCTTTTTTATATCAAACGTGATGACATGATAACAAATTAAGATGGAAGTGAGATAAACCAAAAGGTGAACGTATTACAGAACCAATATCTACCAGTCAACATTGAGTAGGTAGCAATGTTTTACACATTATGATTCACGTAGGTACCTAACTATCGGTGTCTGTATCTCCATCCATTTATACACATCCATTCACTTGGTATTTTATTAAGTTCTATTTTAGTTTTTGGTAGATTTTATGTAATGAGTATATTGAAATATTCAATCCATTGGTGGTATTTCAGCTGAAAGGTCAGTCGGGTAGTCTACAATTTTGGTATAATTCAGACATGAAGAGTGTTATGTTATATATAGGAAACATATACACCAGCGATAATATCTACACAAAAATAATGTATGTATTGATAGTATTACGCGATTTCCACATTTCTTTTCAAGAAAGATCACATTTATGTCAAAAAAAAAAATCAAAATGTTTATTAAGAAACTAGTTACACAATAAAGTTAAAATTAAAGTATTTTTTTGTAAAAACGCTGGCTTATATATGTTACTTAGGCTTACGATCAGTCATAAACCTGGTAGAAAGTCCATCCTTTGCTGTGTATTGTTGAGATAAATATGTTTGTTATGTTCAACTATGACATTTAGAAAATTCCGATATTCTCACTAAACATAAATTGTGATTTTCAAAATAATCTTGATAGTGAATAAGTTTATATGGGATGGACATGTTGAGAGATTGAATGACTGTTTTCAATACCGGCATCTATATGTCTTTAAAAAGACGTGGGATGAAATAAGATGAAAGAAGAGGTGAAAAAGAGAAAACGTGGCCCTCGCGGCGTCGTATTGATTGGAGGAACCTTAGAACATTCACATTACGACGAATTACTTAAAGATGAAGGGAATAAATGTGTCTCCTAGTCTGTATTTTATATGGCTGTCTACAGACAAGAATACTTTATCTAGTAGCTTTCTAAACGTATAATTATTATTCATAGCTTGTTTAAGTAAGTGTGATTTATTGCAGAATTGTTTTGTTTCAGTATAATTTTATTTAGAGTAATAATTAATATTCAATTTATAACAATGTTTATTCCGGCTATCAAATTTACGACCTGTTGGGATTTTTCTCGAAAGTAACAAACAACTAATAATATTTATAAGAAACTCATATTTTCTCCACATTATCAAGATTTTTCCACCACGGAAATCATCGTAGCCGCTAACTAGTAACCACATTCGACTAATGCGGCTTTTGATACGAAATGTATTCCGTACTACTACAGCTTGAGATAGGTAGTTAAATATTTGAGAGCATCAGACAGATGAGTATTTACGTAATGTATTATTTGTTTCAGCATCACAAGTAGGAATTAAATATTTGGTAGAGTAATAACAATCATTCATGACATGTAGACGTAGGTAGGAATATTAAATAAAAAATATTAAGATTCTTGTAAACATTTGCTGGCATTTGTTACACCCGTATCTCTATTGTTTTTTGACTCAAATTTCAATGATTTATCACCATTGTGTAATACATTGCTATATTACAGCTACCTACACGTTACATACACCTAGTAGGTAGTTAAATAGCCATTATTTTTCAGTAGATAACTAATTTTAAACACACACATGTCTTATATTTATGGTTTATTTATGTTACCTACTTTAGCTGGTTACTGGACGTGTTGTTTGAAAGAGTAAAGTAGATGATAGTCATTTAAATAAGAGTAAGTAAATAGCGCAAGCACATGGGGTACCTCTATTCATTATTAGGTTTAGAATTAGAATATTAGAAAGAAATATATCCATCACTATCTCAAGTAACAATTTAGCTCTTGAACCAATCTAGGAGATAACTTGTTAGTTGAGATATTGGGGTAGGTGTATACCTATATGTAGTGATTAAGGGCTTGGCACCAAGAATGACGTCACAGTAATTTCCCACGGGATTAAGGTTCAAAATCGCGTGAACAATCGAATGATAAAATGGTAAAAATGGCGTTTTTTCCATTTTATGCGGTTAATTTTGCGTCTATCAAAAAACTTTTACGGTTATTCCCTAGATTTTAATGCATATTATCAGTACAAAAAAAATTTACCCCGCGACTTTCGGGAAACGAAATTCCGTCTTTTGGAAAAAAAGATCAGAGGCGCAGAGTAATCAGCGACAGATGTGAACTGCACATTACACGCTGAATGTTGTTTGCCACACTGTAAATAGATAAATAAATATTTATTTACCAAAAAATCGCGAGTTACAAAACGACACAATTGAGTGAGGGCGGACTTATTCCGAAAGCAATATCTTACAGTCAATCTTTGTGATATGACTCGCTTCAAAATTCTACACAACATCTGAATCGTTTTAGAAAATTGTGCGGCCGGAGTGGTATAGGTAGATACCTATACCTACTTATGAGGTATGTAGATATTGAAAATTCCATGATTTTATTGATTCCTCTCACTGTTGAATCAAAGTTTTCTGGTGGCAAACATTTTGACGTCAGCAGTGAGCAGATAGTCCCAAAACTTTACCTTGGTAGATTATGTACATAGTTATAATCATACATAGTATTGTATAAACCTATAGAGAATAGAGTATTATTTCACTCCCTGTAGTCTTACATTAAATCTACCTACTTTATTATAATAACTCTATAGGAATCTTCTATTCTGACGCTAGTTAATTTTGACATAATTTATTCAAGGAAAAATAACTTCTTTATATAAGTCTCTCCGCTTTTAATAATTCGTATCTTCATCTCGTCATACTGAAAATAAAACGAATAAAAGTCACACAATGCGCTATGAGAACCTCCCGAGCCCGTATACTCTCATGGAGGCATCAACGAGGACGAACTCCAGAGAGTATCCCCTCGACTCGACGGGAGTATTTAGATTTAGACCAAACTTGCAAGGACCTTGTATAGTGTATCTCATACGTAGAGCTGAAGAGGCACTAGATGTAAATCCCTAGCATTGAAACCACAGAAAAAAAGAAGGGAATTATGTTATAACCTCAATATAGGGTGATGCGCTTCCCCCTATTAAATTTTGTATTCGTCAAGTAAATTTAATTAGATTATGGCATTTTAAACTTGTGCATGATGCGCTCACGCTTTCAGTCTTTAAAGGTTGGTCTATCTTGTCTGCGAAACTTGCAATATACATAGGACAGGTTCCTACATAAAGTGTTCGTTTTGTAACACAAAGTTTATTTACCTACACAATGTATACATGTAATATATTGTTACCCGCTTGACCTATTTTAAACGTGCTTTTCTCAAACTTCTTTTATCTCCTTTGTTGCTTGTCCTGCCTTAGTTTATTCGATTCATTAACAATATAGGCACTTGAACAACCTTACATAATTGTTACCCATCTCAAACTATGTAACAGAGTTTGCTAATTCAAATTCTTGTATACTCTTATCTCTACACTTATTAGATAGGTACGGGTTTGAGGTAATTAGATTTTGATCTAATATTGTTCGCGGCTGAATGTAATTTACAGCGTTTATTCTTATTTCAGTGGATGTGTTTTAATGTCACACTTGAAAAGAGTATATAATTGAGTAAATTACAAAATAATTACGCCTATGATTATTTTTATTCGACTTCCATCTAGACGAATCATCGATACATAGATGTGACTTAAAAAAATAGATATTAAATATGTCTTTCTGTAAGTACTTGATCTAAAGACGCAGACCATTTCACTATTTTCCCCTAAACTGATTGCGAGGGAGAAATAGTGAATAATACACCGTTAGGCAGGTACTTATATTAATTTATTATATTGTATTGCATAGTTTCCCGATACATAGTGTACTGATTACTGTTTCTATACATTATTCTGTAGGTATCTCTGCTCTGGTTACCTATATGAATTAGTAAGCAGCTGACTGCCACTTCACTCCAGTTCTCTGGATCATTCAGATCCTACGTCATGTCTTGGTGACACATAATAGTTTTGTGTGTGGAACGACCAATAATAGATTGTCATTACGATAGGTGGCGCGGAAGAACACCTTTTTTCCACATGAGTGGTGTATTTTTTAAACCCATAAATAAATTGCAATAAAATGTCTGCGAATAATTAATGGCAGGTATAATTTTATTTTGAAAAGTTAGTACAAAAAAAGTTTGAAAAAGTCCAACCATATAATCCGTATTATATTCATACCATTAGGTACGGGTACAGCACACTCAGTAGCGTAGCGTCCGGGGGGCGGTCCGCCCCGGGCGGCACTTTTTAGGGGGCGGCATTTTTCGGGGAAAATTACAAAAATCCATTAAATCACATTTGTTTTATTAAAAACTGGAAAAAAATTCGCCTGCGGCGCTATTTTTCTCTTTTTGTACCATATCAATATCTAAATTTTAGTTGTCTCACTTGCGAAAACTTCGCCTGCGGCGCTATTTTATCTCTTTTTAGGCCATATATCAATATTAAAATGTTATTTATCCCACTCCAGCCTAGAAGTTTTTTTATAATTCCTGTAAATTTTCGGGAATTTTGGATTTATATGCCTAAATAAGGGGGGCGGCGATTTTGATTTCCGCCCCGGGCGGCAGAAACCCACGCTACGCCACTGAGCACACTCTCTAAATTGACTTATCCGAAGACCATTATGTGGATGTGATTTATCATTACTCTATCAAAGGATGAGGATGGATGGCAAACCTACTCAGTTCCACACAACGTCATCGTCATTTTGTTAAGTTTTTAGAATACTATAATTACATACATTAAATTAACCGGTGAAATTTGAAGAAATTGCCCCAATTATATAACTAGCGATTTCTGCGTAATAACGATATGACAACGAGTACTTGACTAACTTTATAATATATCCAAGTTCTCTCCACTCTAGCAGTAGAATCTACCTACCTACCAGTAAGAGAGATATAATAATAGTTATGATATGATACGCCTAGGTATCTGCTAACGAATAGTGCCCTGAAGGCATTTCATATTCATCCCACTGCTCCGTGACAGTACACTGTTATATAATATCATGGATAGATACTCGTATGAGAATGAGTACCTCTATAGCTCGACCACTATAAACTAAGCCCTATTCATAGAAACGTGTATGGGGAGACGGTTCAATTTATAATGGTGGAGCTATAGTGTAAATAATATCTTACATATACCCCCTGTATACATAACGTTAAGGGATAGATTATGATTTATGTAATAATTTAATAGGTACATTGCAATGTCTATTCAAATTATTTTGGATTTTTGTGTTAATTTGTACGTAGCATGATGCGTACATAGTTTAACACTAAGATCGCAAAGAATTAATTTGTGTCTGTTTCTACCATATAGAGATACATAGGTACGTTCACGTATTAAGGGGCTATGTGTGTATTATGGATGCCGAATTATGTAAGTAATTACAAATTTGATTGTGTTCGTACTTCTGTCCGTTTGTTTATCAGGACTATGTCGAACACAACAGCTAGTGAGTAGGTATTGTTATTCGCGCTTTTCACAATTTTCTCTTAAAATTGTTATTTCCCTTATAAAAATGTTAATCAACTGTCGACGTGCCTTTACTATGCACAGGTAACCTGGAAGACCGCTTACATATAGAATTGGATAAATTTATTGAACTGCACGATTCCCATTCCAACGCCATCCCAATGGAGTACTTCATATTTTTTTTCTTATACTAGGTAGTCTTAACTTGTATTTACTTTTATACATACTTACAGATGTATATATTTCTGCTTATGTTTGATAGAAAAATATTGTCGTCGTTATCATTGAGTCCATCGAGAAATAAATTAAATCCAATATATTTTTTCAAAAGGCATTTGCCATTTTAGACGAGTGATAAATATATATAGGGAAGTATGTACGTATTACTTACAATAATCCTGTTGGGATTTTCCAGGGACTTTTCTCTAACCATAATATCATTTTAGAACGGTTGGACATACCTAGTTCTTATAAAGGCAGGTATATCGCTTCTAGGTTATCATGAATATTCGATCAAATTGTATATATTTGTATGTGCCACGAGCGGTTTCATTTGTCGGCTATTCCCTGGATGTTGTTACCTCTATATCATAAAATTCAGTCAGGTGTGAAAGCAATCCTCATATGTGTATGTTCGGATTTTATCGATTCATAGAGATTACAAAATACTGTAATATGTTATCCACGTAGCATTCTGGAGCATGCTGGCATTGCTGGCATGCAGGTAGACGTAGTACTCGTACTTATAGCAAATAAAAGTATTACAGTAGCATGCATAATATATTATTATGCATTATGATAAAAATGGCTTTATGTACCTATTTCCCGCTCATATATTTTACGTAATACTTACATTATTTCAGTATGGAACAGAGGTGGAGTATATTATACTAACTCTACTCTAATCCTTACATCAGTGTTATAATACATGTACCTATTCGAGATGATACGACCTACTTATGTACTTAACTCTTGGAATCATCATTAGATTATCCCCCGTTTATTCATACAATATGCCTGCTCCTATATAATCGTATTAATCGTGCTTCCTAAGTGCCAACGTAATAGATTGAATGTTCGCGGATTTCCAAGTGTAAAGTATCATATACTTATAATATTTAAAAACCTTTAATTTAACTTTATCCTTTGTACTCGTATAGTTGTTAGAAACACCGGACACAAATCTTCACTGAGATTGATATAACTTCAATAAATGTTATCCTAGGTTACCGACCTGTCAGTGTAGTTTCGAATTGAAAGGTAGATTTTTTTTAATTTGTTCTAAATTCATTGTGCTCTGTACGTACATGTTTCAACAAAGTATTCCCAAGTATAGAAGAAGGTATAGCTGTATAAGCTGGTTGCTGTTTATTGCTTCATTTTCAGAATCAGCGATAAAAGTCAATCCCCGCGCCGCCGCGCTCGATTACTACATATATGGCTGGTTATGTACATTATATACGAGTACATACATGGAGACTTTAAGATAAACGTTATTACTTTTGTAGGTTTAATTACATAATTATGTTATCTGTTGTTTATTTATATTGACTGTAAGTTTTCTATAAGCTTACAGTAAAGTTTTATTCCAGACCAATTCTAATTATTTTGTTTCCACAATTTTCGTGAGGAAATTATTCAAAACTCCCTTTTCAAAATTTGGGAAGATAATTAATTAAAAGTTTCAGTTTGAACAATTACTCGACTTTCCTTTCTCTGTATACAAATATTTTCAGATGTTTAAATTTATCGTTACGTCTAATTTTATTCCTACATTTTTAGTACCTGCTGAAATGTTGTGACAGGTAGAATTTGAATTATAAAAGTAGATAATAAATTAATAAGCTCTAAGGCTATCAGTAAATCTTTATAAGAAATCGATTATTTCTGTTTCCGATAACTGAAGAATGTTTGTCTTTAACTTTAAAAAAAAATATTGGTCTGTTATATAAAACTTTGTAATTCTATCAGAAACAATTACCAATGCGACCAGAGGCTTTCATTTTATTATAATAGAATATGGCAAGCTCATGCAACTAAACCATATCTTATACCGAAATAAATAAATTGACCTTACACATAAAAGGATAACAAATGTTAATTGAGAAGTACGAGCGACACTTTTCAGTCAAACCACCCTATTTTATATTGGAAATACTAAATATTTGTTTGCAAAAGGCACTTGGGAAATAATCGATTCAGCCATATTGTCCATGACGTAAATACGAGTGAGTACATACTCGTATCATACAAATTACTTTACATTTTAATATTTTATATTGATACTAATACGACAATCGCTAACTTACATATTTCCTACTCGTCTTTCCATTGTACTTCCTTGGCCATATTTTGTGAACCATTAGGGTGAATATTATATTACTTCACACAGTCAGTTCTTTCTTCGAGATGTTGATCCGTTTTCAGCTACAATCCTATTTTTGTCAACGTTGTTTGATAAAATTTAGTATCTCACACAACAGAAAGGCGTACATTTACTTCACATGGACATTTTAAGAATTTATCACTTTCTTTATATTCTTCCGAAGCTATCTTTTCAGTAATACATATTGGAAGTCCATTTTTAAAGTAAAAATGAAAGACTATATATATTTCGTTTAAAATCAACATCAATGACGTTTAAATTACGCGACTAGTGTTCGAGGATTTGCACCCTATCATCAGGGGATTGCGAATAAAGTAAACAGGAATATAGAGACAGTGAGTTTTTATAAAAATTAGAGCAATATAGCGGGAGATGCCCGTAATTAAAAAAAATGTAAAAAAGTAGGTAGTTTAGCAAACAAAACAAATAACTACAGTGATTAATAACTATCACAAAAGGGTGCCGAGTGGACGGACTTTTCTAGCTAAATTTTCTCCAGCATTTGCCTTTAAGCAATATAAATGAAACCACAATAGGTTTTTTTAATTTTTTTATTAACATTTTTTACATAGAGTCCTAGTTAAGAGTATTTATAGTAAGTAAGTGTGTAATTAAAATAATGTTTATAGCAGGAAGTGACCATATTTACTCTACAATATTCTATAAAAAGTCACATTCAAAGATACTGGCTAAGAATATGACGTTATATATACCTAATTGGAAAAGAGTATTAATTGTTTATAAAATCTTAATTCATTCACGCTTTAAACCTAGTCTATTCTAATTCAAGATCGTCCACTCGTTTGGGAGTCTCCCAGGACTTTTTAGTAAATTATTTCTCGTATTGCATGGAAAATACGTGAACAATGTGATTCGAGTCCGAACCGATTACCTAGCTAGTACCGGAACTGTAGGACCAATCCATTTATTTACACATTATAATAATGATTTATGCAATTATACTCGTAGTAGAGTCCCTTTGCAATTCTTGCTGGAAAATGAAATTACTATTCAAGCATCACTATTCTCCCTCCTCCTCCCGAACAGTTCATCCTACCGCGCTTTTTAAAATCCTTCTAGTTCTTTACTTTCCCATTCTAAAATAAATTTATTACCTCTTCATTTTTTTATGAAAATGTGTATTATAATTACAAAAGCCTAAAAAAGATTTATCATTTATACGCAAAAAGTTACTGTGCCAGGTTTAGTATTGAAATAAAATAACAAGCTTTGTTGAAGGCTTACATTTTCCTTTTAAATTTTATATAAGTCACCTTTTTGTAGGTAGGTGCTAATCTCTTGGAACGTCACATTTGTATGAGTCGTATTTCAATGACGTTAATAACTTCTGTGAAAAGCTTTCTATATCTGGATTGCTGTTACGCATTTCAAATCCAAATTTTTTTTAATGACAGTTTGTATATAACTTTGGAGTGCTAAAATAATGTTTGCTGTTTTGTTGTCAGGAAATTAGTGTTTTCCAACTATATTGAACTGAAGATATTAATGCTGGATTTCACCAACTTTTTAGGTGAGGAATAGCGTAGATAGGGGCCGCTTAACACAAATTTCGTATTAAAAAATAATGATAATTGGCTTTTTTCTCCGCTATTCCTCATCTAAAACGTTTGTGAAATCCAGCATAGAAGTACTTATGTAGGTAATAAAATAATGAGCCGAATATTCGTGGTTATATTTGGGCGGCTGTGTCTTTTAATACAAGTGTGGCGATTGAAATCTTGTTATTTTTATTATTTTACCACGTTTTTCTTAGCTTGCTTTCTTGTATGTTTGTTTGTTTGTTGTAAATCTTGCAATCGATTTTTCGACCACTTCCTAACATCCAATTGAGCTGAAACTTTTTGTGCAAGCTTAGTTCCGATGACAATACAAGATTTTAAAGATTTTATGATTGTACATTAGTCGCTTATGCGATAATTAATAACTTAATTAATAAATTAACGCGTCGATTTTTCGACCACTTCCTAACATCCAATTGAGCTGAAACTTTTTGTGCAAGCTTAGTTCCGATGACATACAAGATTTTAAAGATTTTATGATTGTACATTAGTCGTTTATGCGATAATTAATTAGCTAATTCTCAAATATGAGAAAAGTTCGCATCACTCTTTCGCATCATTATGGAAGAGATGCAGAAATACAAATTTCAGAAAGTCGTTGGAAAGTTTTTGAACAAATGGAAGTAAATAAGCTTTTGAGAATCAGTTTAAACTCATAAACGCATTAAATAGTCTTTAACTAAATTAAAGAAAGCAATTATTTATAAAATATCGTATTCATTATCAAAGTTTTGTTGATCTAAAAGTTCATTACATTTTAGCGCAAGTTTTGAAACTAAATTTCCTTCGTAACGAATTGTATAATACCGCACCATATAATACTTTCATACTTTCTATAACACACAACTGTACCAATGTACAGTTGTGTGTTAAATTTAAATAAATGCATATATGAAGTTTCAATTGTTTTCTTTTAATTATGATTAAATTTTCAGATTTACAAAAATGATCGCAAGATTAACAATCCAAAACTAAAAAGAGTTAAATAATATTATCATATAATTTTTTTTATAAAAAATCCACGTTTTTCTCGGGCCCAAAGTGAACTAAAAAGAGGAAAATAACTTTTTCGGGGCTTTGTAAATCGATCAGTAAAAACGCATACCTAAAGTACCTCTAAAATTCTACAACTAAAAACGTGGGGCGTAATTTGAACCTACAATAATTGAAAATCATTCAAATTTTCTTCAGAAATTTACCCATTCGTATGAAAATCTTATGAATTAATCTGCAAGCTTGATTTTGGATGTATCCAAGCCTAATTACTATCGATATCTAATTATAGGGGCGGAGGTAGAAAAACTGTAGAATTGGTATGTAGAATAACTTTATGTTAGTCTGTCCAGTTACCGGTGATGTGGTGTCGGGTCTTCACAGTACACACCGGTATTAACATCAATGTGTATGGTAATTAGGCTTGGATACATCCAAAATCCTCAAGTATGATACCATACACACATACACACCAGTATGATATCACCAATATCCTCAAGTATGATACCATACACACATACACACCAGTACAATCAGTATTAACTTGTAATGTACTTACATACCATACACACATACACACCAGTATGATACCATACACACATACACACCAGTACAATCAGTATTAACTTGTATGTATGTATGTAATCCTCAAGTATGATACCATACACACATATACACCAGTACAATCAGTATTAACTTGTAATGTACTTACATACCATACACACATACACACAAGTATATCACCAGTACATTGGGACCCAGCCCCAGAAGAAAATTTGAATGATTTTCAATTATTGTAGGTTCAAATTACGCCCCACGTTTTTAGTTGTAGAATTTTAGAGGTAGCTTTAGGTATGCGTTTTTACTGATCGATTTACAAAGCCCCGAAAAAGTTATTTTCCTCTTTTTAGTTCACTTTGGGCCCGAGAAAAACGTGGATTTTTTATAAAAAATTTTATATGATAATATTATTTCGTAGATTATCGTGCGTGTAGTGTGTACCCAACTACCTAAGTTCATCTCTAAACCCCTTTTAAAATATCACGTGACGCGGGTGGAACGAAACCTCACATTGCATAGACTTTTTTTTATTAACATCTTCGTTTTTTTTTGTTCATGTATAAAGGATCTCGTATTGTGAAATGCAGAATACATTATTCTTTTAAAATAAATCTGATTCTGCCATAAATTAATTTCGAGATATCAGATAAGACAACGGTCAAGGGTCTCAGACGTTGCGGAGAGAGTAGGGATACTGAAATGGCAGTGGGCGGGTCATGTGGCGAGGCAGAAGGACGGCAGATGGACCCCCAGAATACTGAGCTGGAGACCCTACGAAAGTAAACGAAGTGTAGGGAGACCACAAAGGAGATGGGCCGATGATATCATCGAGTCGGTGGGACATGGGTGGAGACAAAGCGCCCAAAACAGAGAATCGTGGAAGACAAAGGAAGAGGCCTATATCCAGCAGTGGAGGGAAAGAGGCTGATAAGAAGAAGAAGAAGGTTGTTTCTTAAATATTTTTTCCATTCTTCTGAAAAAATATGTAGAAAATTATTGTGACGAAATTGTTACTTCAATAGTTTTCCCCTCTCGCAATGCTCTTGAACACGGACAATTATTCTTGTTCTGTATTTTATCGATATAATACAAAACTTTCTAAACACCGTTATATAAAATTATACAACTCAATCCTAACCACAGAAATTATATTAGAAAACTTTTTTGAAGGGTATTGGGGACCAAATATAATCTCAGAATACACCTACACTACACTAGTGTCAGGTCTCTACCCGAGTTGTTTATCTATACAGGGCACATTGTATTTAAATGATTTCCTACTCTTTATTTACTACTTCTTTCTAAATGTTTTGTATAATGGAATATTAGGTACTTACTTCAGAATTTATCTAGACCTCTTGGCATTTATTTTAATCTCATTTCACACACACATCAACTCTACAAGTTTAATTTCCTGGCAATTATTGTGGAAACGTTTCGATCAAGATGGTTGCGTTCAATAACAACATGTAAATATGTAACAATATATTCTATTCTATAATTCTATCCCCTCACGCCGCGGCCTTTGCTGAGAAAGAGCAGGTCACCAGATTTCCATATCCTTACACGATCTTCTTTCTTCTGTCACATTCATGCAATTACGGTCGACCCAAGTGGTTCTCAGATGGCCGCGCTGCCTTATATTTCTCCTTTAGCCTGTATTCTCGTAGGCATATTTTATTTGTTACCCTTTCATCATTCACTGTACGTCTCAACCATCTCAAATTGTTCACTGTAGTAAAATTCTAGTCACAGCGTCCGTTTTACAGTCACTCAGATCACTCCATTTCTTGTCCTGTCAACATTTTTCCATAAATTCAACTTAGCGATGTCATCTCAACACCATTCAAATTTGATTCGTCTTTTCTCAAATATACCCTAGTCTTACGAGTATTAATGAGTAAGTGTCAGCACAAGTACATTTTTTAAATAGTAAGATTAAATTTAATGATAACAGATGTTGCTATTCATGTGTTTTTCTAATTGTTTTAATTTTGTAAATTTAAAATTTGGTATTAGCAATAGTATGAAAATATGTATTAATAATAAATGAATCTGACTTAAATCACACTATGTTAAAATATGTGAATGGTTGGCAAGTATACTTACACATACAACAGGAATGCCTTTTTGTTAGTTAATGAAAGGCTACTCGTTAATTATGGTTTAATTGACTTAATTTTGACCTAAATACACTAAAATCTCGTCGAACTGAACATTATGTAGGGTTGATTCCTCCCTCTCTTGTGTACCTTCATTTTGCGCATTATCTTATCTCTCACATACGCATCACAATAAATAACAAAATAGGCGAGTTTATCGCGAAACTAACAAATAGTACAATAATCATGTAGTTTTGTTTTAGAAATAATGTAGCTTTTCCCGTATGTCACCAGTGGTTTCTTAAATAGGCTTATAGATTTTCGATATTAAGTCTAAGTATTGTAGCTGTAGAAATGTCCTTACACAAAAAAGATAAAAGGTATGTCGTCGAGTCTATTATATCGTGTAAAGTTAGCTATGTACCTATGGGATAAAATGTCTTCTGATACTGACAATAATACAGGGTCACGTTCTGTATCCGTTAATTTTCACTCGGCGTGTCAACGGACGATTATCGCGCGAAGCAGAACGCATTTGGGTGATTGTTCCAATTGGAATTGTCAAACAGAGATAGAGATATGAGAATACTAATAAGAGTGAGTTGATAGATATACATCGAGATAGCGATATCGCTATACTCTTCTTTGGTAGAAAGGGATAGACATATCGCGTGATAATAAGAGTGAGTGAACTACACGTGCGGACCATTCTATTATCTATGGCGAGCGAATGTCACCCAACAATTTTGTTGGGTGTTATTCGCAACAACCGAGCGTGTCAACTGTGCACATAGAACACGTTGACTCGCACAATCGAGTGAAACGCACTGATGATAGAACGGCGAACAATAGAACCATAAACAATCGAGCGAATCGCCTAGTGAATTTTAACGGATACAGAACGTGACCCAGTATACACTTATGTTCCCTCATATCGTATCTAGTGATAAACATATATATAATTATGTTTTTTTTTCACACAAAACTCAAATAATTCTAAACCCTTTTTATCGTTCTTATTTATTTCTTATCGTTCCTTGATAATTTGATGCGACTTTTTAAATTACAAATAGGTTTAATATTTTGTGTCGGCATCTGGAATCGAACCCAATTCCACTCGGTTGACGGGTGAACACGTACGAGCCATGTTTTACACATTATAGTTTTATGTAACATTATTTTGTATAGATATTCTCTTTAACTTGATAAACGTAATTCTCGTGTCCAGGTATACCCAAGTGTGGCTTATTCTCCTGGTGTACATTTCATTGAATAAACCTGCGTAAGTAATGAATTTATACCCCAAGCCGACATTTCGTCGCCCATACACATTAACCCAAATCTCATTATACTCGTATTCCCCGGATACAATCGTTTCTCCGTTTCCTCTACTATACTCTTCTACTTCGGATAACAATGGCGTTAATTACCAACATCCTCTTATTAGTGACTACCAGTTCGTTTTATCTCCTATTTACTTAGAGGAAAATCCTTGTAGAGCTTTTATAAGGCGCCTGAATACTTACGTGTATAGGTATTGTGAAACGTGTATGCAGTGCCGTACTCGGGATCTGTAGCCCCTTAACATAAGCTGATATTGTGGTGGGGGGCTCTTTTCATAATAGGGATTTCTAGAAGTCTCTCCCAGATTTTGATTACAAAATGAATGAAACAATGAATCGATAAAATACAATTAAAAAAGTATGTACTCGAAAGTTATTATACGAGTATGTTTACTTATTTATTTTAGGATCTTAATATTTTAAATGTACACATTGGTTACGTTTGCCCCACTAGGGATATCCTGCGTCTGGGGACTGCATTAATTATTAAAAATTGAAAAACCATACCGTCACATAACAATAGAAAGAGAATACAACACGAATTAATTCAGTTAAATTTTAGACTATCAGGATATTAAACAATGAATACTATTGAACTATGAAGTCTATTTTGGAGATTCTTAAAAAGTTTTTTTTTTTTAAGATTGTGGCCAGGACTCTAGGCTGCAGCCTAAATAGCCTGTGCGTGATTGCGACTCCGGGAGCAAATTGTTGCAAGCGAATGATATTTCTTAATATTTTTCAGCAAGTTAATTGGTTTGAATTAAAACGTTCGGAAGTTTATAGGTGTAGTTATAATTTTCAACTCGAATTACAGATGGGAATAAGACTCAATAGACATAAATTCCAAAATTCGGCTCTGGAGGTTGCAAACAGGCAATAAATCCACCATTTACATTAGTTCAATAAACGCTTATCCACCACATTTTCATATGAATATTTTTGGCTGTGGCGCTAATTGAATACCTTCGCTGATGGCTGCTTTTTTTTCTACCTAAGTGAAAAGAAAAGTTTTTGTTCTAAGCAATTTATTGTGGGTGGGGATAAGGTGTAGTAAATATATTTTGGGGTAAAACATAAATAGTAAACACGTTATATTGTAAAGAATATATCTATACCTCATACAAACAACGCCCAATACATGTATTGAAATAATTGCTCCTGGTTTTATGCAACCTATGTGTAACTCTATAAACTGAATGGCTGTATATTCTGCATAAATAGTATAGACCCTTAAAGTGTTTCCAGAATAACTAATTACTAGGCAGGCAGCAGACGGCCTTCCCGTCTTCTCTCTTATCTTCGTGGTTACGTAAATATTCTTGCGATATACCAGCTATATGGTTATGTGACGTAGTAATAATACATTCTTGTCGACTATTTTATTTTCTTCCATATTCTTCATGACATCTTTTTGCCATTTACATTTTACACAAGGCTTTTTTGTGGGAAAAATTTCGTAAACATGTGGGTAGATACCTACATATATACTTACTTACATGATGAATTATACGTGCCTCTTTACCAAATTCGTATTGATTTACAATGGTCTATGTATAGTACGCGCGAGGGTATCTATATAACTTGCTGTTATGAAGTTTTATAAAATCAAAATAGGGAGGTTCTGTGATGTAAACAACTTTATACTAGTAGCTAGGTATATCAGTTTTGTTACTAGATTAAATTGGATCGAAGGAATGAAGGAGACTGTAGTTATAGAAGCAGTGAAAATATTTTATTATTTATACCTACTGATGTGTTTTTTATATGTATACATTTTATAAGGCATTATTTACTGTTTATATACCTATACACTTATTTATTACCGCCTTCACTTCACATATTTTCTTATCACAAAACTCATACAGCATTATATTCATCTCAATTTCTCAATTCTTTCCTGTAAATAATTTTCAGCGTTTGAACAAGAAGCCTGAATAAATAAGGCTTTCTGAATAATTCCCATGTTTCAATTTGTTTCTCTAATGTTTGAACGACTAAACACATAATCTTTGTACTCCGGTAAATAAAGAGATTCTGCCTACAGACGCCCAGGTAGTTGTGAATTTTTGTTTATTATCCAATTTACAATTTTTACCCTTCTGCGCATTCCGCCGTCTTGAAAAAACTATTTTTATTACGGCATTTTACGGCAAAAAAGTTACTTGACGATTTGTGAAATAAATGACTTCTTTTCCATCCAAATTGCCAAAGTTATATTGCATAATATAAAACTTGACTATTTTTAAGGTTTTTAAGATGTCGGAGGGCGCGGCGGGAAGAGCGTGGAATGTTCTACAAAAATATCAAATGTTCATAGTAAAAATTCGAAACTACCCAACTTTGTGGGGGTGCCTCCGTACCTATTAATGAAATCTCTGTTGACCGGATTATTGACGTAATATATAAGCATGGAGCAGGTACGTACGAAAGTAGCTATTTGCGTACCGTCACTACCAAAAGTGAAATCTGCTGTTCTTGTCCTGACTATTGACCGCAAATTCGTTAGCGCTATTGATATACCCCTGGCTATATTGATTAACAGGTGAATAAATTACTATTCAAACAATATCAAAGGATATCAGATTATACAGAATTTTCGAGGCTGTAAATTAATTATTAGGCAGGTACTCAACTTAATGAAGTGTTAAAATTTCATTTTATATTTGCGAAGCTGTCTTTGATGTATAATTTGTTTGAAACTAAAGTATTAGTAATAGTATATTATTATTTTATATGAATAGATATTCTAAATCTTATATTATTTTGTATTTAAGTTAATTATTTAATTAAATAATTAATCAAGTTAGATCAATTAATTTTCGTTTCCACAATGGTAGCTTTCGCATACAAAAGAAAGAAGAAGAACTAAGTAATTTTACTTCGGTAACCAATTTATTTTTTTAATTAATGCAAATCACATCCATTTATTTGATATTCGCGTGATATTATTATTTGTTTGCACTATTGCACAACCAGTATTTGTCACATATTTTTTTACAAAAAAATCGTGGTTGATTGGACTCATACTCAAATGATGTAAATAATATTTTTCCGAATTCTCCTCCGTACTTCTGCAGCGCGGAGCTTAGGCGACTGCCCGATCCAAAGGCCACTCCTGCCCAATTATGAGGCAACCAATAAATGCTGAATGAGTGTATGAAATGCAATTGCTGATTTAGAATTTAGCATCCGATATTTAAAATTGTTCTGCTTATCGGGATACAAGTATTAGGCAGGTAATAGATAATGTTTACACCTACATTGTTCTGAATGGAATAGACCGGGTTAGGTTACGTTCGGTAAGCAGATCATAGTGTCTACTATCCATAGCCATTTCAGATTGCTTAACAAATCACCCGTACATAGGGATACTCCCATAGATCAGCGCGCGCCCACAGATCTGGCGACCCTCATCACACGACTGACAGCACATACAGACTAGTAATGTCGTTTACCATTATTCCTATCACCAGAATATTTATTACAGTCTTCTCGACTATATTTTTCTAGCTTCAAGGTTCTTTCTTTACATAAGTTTAATTATATTTTAGAATTTTAATTCAAAATGTACTAAGTACCTACAAGTTTTATCTATGATTGGTTTTTCATTTCCGTACCTGTAATGTTAACATTCCACATAAGATGTTGACACATATCCACTGTAATATTTATTTCTGGAATACCAGAACCTAGAATAGAATAGGGCCTTGCGTGTTTTTTTTATTCAGATATTCGGTATATTAAATATAAATTAAGGTTTTCCGAAAATTTGAGATTAAATTTTTTAGCCTTCGTGGAGATATTTATAAAATAAAATCTCATATTTAATTCCGGCACGAAAACAGGTTTTTGACTGGCCGCCATGTTGTGACGTCACGTCCCCACATTATGAATACATAGTCTGAAATTGATTATTTATCAATTTCAGACTTCATGTCATTATATTCGACTATCATTAAATTCGATTCACGTACAGCCATGTAGCTTATTTTATAATAGCTACGCTAGTTAATTAAAATTTAGGTAATTATTATTTACAATCGAAATAAATTACATTGTTGTATATACATAATAAAACATCCACTGCTTTTTTAAATATATCCATAACGTTTTGAAACATTAATAACTGTTCATATTCACCAACGTACTGCAGTAACAATCAGTACGTTACGCAAGTTACGAAGAAGTTTTGCGAGTCGGAAAACGAAAAAAATACTCAAATAATCCCTTCAAGCCGCCATCACAAGTTAGAAAAACAATGTTGCCAGTTTATTCTAACAATTCGGAAATTGGAAAATTTTTTTAAACAACTGTTCTGAAATATAATTTGAAAGTAGCGAAAAAATTTAACCATATCGTATTATCACATTAAGCAACACTAAACCAAGTTTGCACCAGGGGACTTCTAACAGGGAATTGTCTGTATGTTAGTAACGTATTTTGTAGCACAGCGATATCCTTCAATTTCCTTTTATTTGAACTACGTTATAACACAAGGCAATGCAGTGATATCTCGTGTTAGGAAAGAAATCAATATCATTTATTTGATATGTACGTACGAGTATCGTTAATACTTGCACTATTATAATAAGGACAGAAATAAAACATACCTCAAAATATATCATACCGCATACTCAGCAAAGTCCTTATGAATGTTGTAGGTATATGTCCGACTATAGACTCGTACATATTATATTTGATTCGAAAGGCCTATATTATGTATATAGCGCTAAGGGTTCACACTTTTATTATTTGGATACATACCTACAGGTACTTATCCTCCGTCAGCTGTCCCCTCATGGCACCACTTTTTTCATCCCATTTTTGTCGTGTCCATTGTCCAAGTCTAAGCCATCTCACATTATTCAATTTCATTCCAATCACAAGTGTCCCACCACCCTTTCCACAATCACTCACACCTTTATTATTATTACATATTTATTTTCTTCTCACGCGTGATGTTGTCAAACATTGTACCTACATTTAAAGCTCGGATCCTAACTATGACGTCACGGTCATTTCCCACGGTAAAATAATCAGAGGTGGTTTTCACTTTTTTTTAGATATAAAAAATCTTTTACGGGCAAGCATATTTAGTAAGGTTGTCGAGATCTAAGGTCAACCATTATAAAAAAAAATGAAAAGTCAATACTTATATTTTTTCGAGTGATATAGAGGCGTTGAATATACATAAGTTTTTTTATCAAGATTATTTTATTTGTAATCACCCTAATTCCCTATATTAAATCGACGTAATCTCTTTCAGGCAATGATACATGGGATCCGTCCTCATCCATTGAGACGAGAATGTCCATAAAACAAAAACATTTCCTGAGAATTCCTGAACAATAAATTACTATCACTATCTACTCGTTATATAAGGAATCTTTAACTCTGTCGGATTATTTGTCATATGGATACATACATTTCTCCTGCTATCTTCTTTGGAAGAATATGTGTTAGAAATAAGTGGAACTGTTATGTTTCCTACATCTGTACGATGTAGTATGGATTATTGTATTATACGAGTATGTATGACGTCAAGTACTTTTATTTTCCACACATATGTACAGACATATTTGGCACCATTGTTGTTACTTAAGAATATACAACCTCTTGGAAGAAGTTTAGTGTAAAGGATAATGACAAGACTTTTTATTGTATTTTATTGTACCGTTCCTATTTTTTTTCCTTATTTCGTTGAACAGAAAACTCCATTAGCTTCTCCCTTACTCCGCGGCACCTTACACTTCTCTCCTCGAATTATTTACAGAAAGTGAACACGAAAGACTGAATATGGAAGTTGTATGTACATAGGTTATATTGTTAGAGTTTGTCTACCTGTGTAGCGTATGTAGGTAAGTATGTATGTATATACCTAGTTAT
This sequence comes from Ceraclea dissimilis, assembly GCA_963576895.1. Taxonomy (NCBI): domain Eukaryota; kingdom Metazoa; phylum Arthropoda; class Insecta; order Trichoptera; family Leptoceridae; genus Ceraclea; species Ceraclea dissimilis. The sequence continues at coordinate 16,599,578 of OY756359.1, read as the reverse complement.
TTATTGGAAAGTATAAGGTTTTAAGTTGTATTCAGTTACAAAAAGGTTCTAATTAGTTATACATAAATGTACTTTCATTGAAATATGATCTTTCATGTATTTCCATGCAATATAAATTAATGATGCAATTATATAAATATTATAATTATAAAATTATATATAGGTAGGTACCTACCACAACTGAACGTCCTATTTTTATAAAAAAAACGATCTGGGCCTGTATACACAAACCCAAATATTTTCTTGTTTTTCCCATTTCAGTGCTTTCTATAAGGAATTCCACGAAGCTTGTACAGTATGTCTTGTATTTTGTAAGTAAGCAGAGTGTGTTGCTTGCAATGCATTAACAAATTGATTTGTTAACTAAGCCCTTTTTAAAAATACTCTCTTTTGACACAAGTTGTTACATATTTGACCTGCGAGGCGAGTTAGGTATATCCCAGAGCATTATTTCATAATATTATTGTGCAACCATGCGCGAGTATTGTTATTTATAAATGGCAAGTTACCCTACTCACTACTCACAGGAGATGTCAGGTTGGAATGTATAGGCATAGAATAAATTAAACATTACCTATAAATTCATTTTAATTTAAGGATTTAAAAATGCTTTATAGGTACACAAATGTGACAAGTATAGTGTACGAGTTATGTATACTTAGGTAAGTACTACCTACTACATACCCGTTTGGTTTATATTCACAGTACAATAATGTGGGTATACGTACTTATTAAAAGGTGTTTATTTTAATCTGACAAGTATTCAGAACGAGACATTTTGATTATATGATGTTTCCTTATCAGGGATCTCATCATTTCACCCATCCATTGTCTGTCGAGCTTTATCAATCTACTGCCGCCACGCTCCATTGCTTTCATTATAATTTTAATATAACCCGAGCGTTCTGGGTTCTAACTTTTGTAATTTGGTAGTTGTAGCTATAATATAAATACAACGTGGAAAGTATATTCGGTATTAAAAAAAATATCATTCCATTCCAGTGATACTGCAGAACAAAGACGTGTGCGGAACTAAGTTTCGAATTTGAGCTAGGACTTCTCGTCTTCCAAAGAAACCATCAACAACGTAGTTTCTTACTTATGGATGCCCCGCGATATGCATAATATTCTATATTAAGAACATACTTGGCAAGTCTTGACTGAAATTATTATAATTGAATACTTCACTATTCAACACCTTCACAACAGAATTATTTCCTCACATGCCACCTTCGCGGTAGGACGTAAGTAGGGGTAACATTTGTAGCATGCAGGTATATTGTATAATGCTAGCATGGAGCATATCCTAGTATTGGATGTGCATGGTTGAAGAGCCTATTTGCTATGTATTTCACTATCTAAATGACGTGCCTGTGTGCTTTTATATTACAGTGTATATTGTATATATAAAAAACTGTGATTGTGTAGTGAATTAAAATAATTGAAATGTGAATAGTGATTAATAAAGTGTAAAATCGAGTGCGGGGAAATCTGAATTTTCCCAAACATGCATGTAGATAAATATAATCATATTTTGTGTTCTATGGTGTTACTTTAAATGGCACTATGCCTGTGTGCTGTTGGCCGTGTAGATCGCGAAAGTCGCGATCATTACCAAGTCACTCTAACACACCTACCCAGTCTCCAATCAAGCCAAATAAATCTTCCAAACCAGGAAAGCTGCCACTGATCAAAGTTTCAGAAGCTCCCGAATATGGAAATGGTAAATATTGTGTATTATGTAACTTATTTATTTCCATGCTATTTATGTATGCCTTTTTATTACCTACAATATCGTAAATTTAGATAAAACATATATTATCATGTACCCACATGATATTATATACCTACACAGGTAGGTATATAATATCATTGTTATGTGCAACAAATCTATATAGGCAACAATGTAGACTATACATACAAGGAATTTTTAAGCGTGTGTAACTTTTTTTTTTATTTATTTGTTTACTAGGGCGAACCGTTAAACTGTGATTTCTTCCAATTAACCCAATATTCGTTAGATAATGGTCACACTACTTCTAGAACTTTGTACAGCTCTGACTTTTCTTAGTTCGGACTCGTACGTAAGTTATAAAGTAACGACTGAATTTTCTAACACTTGATTTCAGTGGCGAATTCTAAAGTTTGAAGCTTAATTGCCTTTCGTTCCCTTTTTTGGAGATTTATTATTTTTATAAGAAGATTTTCAACACCTGGCAACCATTATATGTATTCCTACTGTATTTACTTTTGTCTATATTGTTATTCCAAGCACCCCGTACCAGGCAATTTTCTAGGAAACGATAAGGTTGTCGAAGTTAGGGTAAAAATATATCTACTCTAAAGCCCATGTGAAGAATCATAATATGGTGATACTTCCAATTCTCTAAAACAACTGGAAGTAGATGCATCCGAGGTGGATTTTCAGATAGAAAGGGAGTCATGTGACATATAGTTAACTAGGTCATTTAATAATCGCTATCATTTAAAAAAAGTATGTAGATACCTATTTACGTTTTCCAAACCCTCTCTCACCCTGACTGTACGTATTTTAAGGTTAGGAACTCATTTAATAGAGGGGGGAGGTTGATTTATAATCCACGTAATTAATCTAATGAATTGACTGCATTGGCTGTATTAATGCTGCGTAATATTTGTTTACTCTTTGTGAAACTCAATAGGTATGTATATTTTACGTATTTCTGTCACACCATTAACTTCATTCCCTGTTTTTACGAAGTGACTGTCGAGTATACTTACTATTTTACGTCATTACAATCATTATTCTATCTTTCTTCCGTTTTTCTCGCTTCTTATTATACGGTGGATTTTTTATGAAGTGCTTGAATACCAGAATATCTTGTAGGATAATAATAACTTTTTTAATAAAGAAGTCATGGGTATATATACATAAGTTTTTATAATTCACGCCGCCCAGGTAGGTATAGTGCCCGTACTAAGAAGGAATAAAAGACAATAACACGCGGACTCAATTTTTAAGAAGATGTAAAGGTGTACCTAGAGTTAGACTGCGCGTTTCTTATAGTAAAAAGTAAAGAAACTCAATTACGAAAAAGGTACTACATATTACCTACCATTTTATTCAGTTATGTTCCTAGGTACATCTGTACATGAAGTTTGTCTGATCTGTTTTTACGCGGAGGCATGAATTTGCCAACACACTTCTCAGTATTATCAGCCAGAAGGGTCTACATATTATCATTCATGATTGACATAAAAACTCATCAGCCTAATGCTGGGGAAAATTCACCTATCCAGATATCACGGATATCACAGGATTAGGCTCGACGCGGAGCCTAAAATACAAGCATTGTGCCTGAAATATCAGTATTTAGAAATCGTTATATACATAATTTGATTTGTTATATTAATTGACGTATTGCCGATCAGACCCCTTTACACTCTGAGGGGTATTATTTATCTCACTCATGTGTCAAATATAATTATATACCTATAGCATTATTTCCATTTGGTGATGTTACTTGTTGTGTTAATATTCAATATTGTTTAAACAGTAACTGACGAGTTCAAGTATTCGGATGAATCCGCAGTCGATTGATTATATTACGTGGAGATATGCGTGTAAGATACAAAATGCCAAATGAAGTTTACAAAAATTTCATGTGTTTTGTGGGAAATTGAACACTTCATAATGAAAGCAACAAGATCGTGCTTACTTGCGTTACGCTTATATTGTCAAATAATTATGTCAACGGATATACAGCGAAGGATGGACATTCCATCAGGATTATACTGATCGTCGGCTGGTCTAATGTGATCACTTCACACATAGGTAACATCAGTCTATCCGGCAGAGAATCGAATACAGAACCTCTTACCTCTGATACATGAATTCTTTATCCGCTGTGGTAGCGACTGAATCAAGATAGAATGTATATGTATGAGTGTGATATAGGTACTATCGACATCCATGAGATTGGGAGCTCACCATTTTTTTGATTCTCTAACATTAACTTTTTAGTGTGCCATTTATAGGGTAGATGGCGGTAGCCGATACAGCCAAATGTAGAAAAAATATCGTGTCGATTTAGCTGCGAATTTATTATTATTATCAAAGAAAATAATTATCCCTCGGTTGCTTCCCTTTTTTATTATCTTTTTATATTTCCATTCACTCTTTTTATTATTACAAATTGGCTTCATAACGACCACCAGTGAAATTCAAGTAATTTTAAAGTAAAATTTAAAGGTTTTGTTTTAGTATTAAATATACACAAGTAGGTACCCTAGATTGGTGTCTGCATTATACTTTACTTTCACATCATTATTTGTTAGAATTTCGAGAAAGGCTCGATCATTATGAGTATAGTTTACTCGATTATAGATACACCTATAGAGAATCTCTGTTCGAGTATAAAACGTTATAGTTTTCATTTAAAAATGTTGAGAAGGACGCAATCGCGTTGTTGAATTTATCCCAGGATGGTACCCCAGATATTTACAATTCTCAAGGATCTCAATATCATTGGGCGACCATGATTCTTTTCGCCGAAATACCTACTATACGTTATAGAAATACATACTGTCGAATGAAATATGGAACATTAACCACTTGATCTGAACTTCACAGATCTTGATTTGTTTTTTTTTAAAGTAGTATCAATAATCCTTACTGGGGGTCAGATGATATGATGCGTTGAATGAACGGAATATGACGTTAGATGGAGTAATACCAATTTATATTGTACTTGTGATTTGAATAAATAAATTTAAAAAAACATCTCTCATTTACCGCCGATGTGCATAGGTACTGTGCAGAATTGTGTTTTTCTTTTGGTTTATTAAAGTAATATCTCAAGTAGGTAAGCCTAGGTGTCCTCTGTAATAGATGGGTTTATGTTCTTCTTCTTTCTTCTTCTCGAGCGATAATTTGTCATCCAACCCTCTACTCGCGGCAAATTGAAATAAATTGTTGTGAAAGAATACACACGCACCACTACATATTGTTAAACTTTCTGTTTTATGTTACGTACCTACTTACAAGTATTACTAAAGAAATATACTTAGTTTATTTTGCAGAGTTTTCGCTATGTTTATTTTCTGAACATGTCTGGCTTACCATGCCGGTACTGACGTCATCTTCGGTAGGAATAATGCATGTAATTTATATACATATAGTCCGTCAAGTTATCAATCGTTAATTGCCGCAGCACGAGCACATCTGTGAGTCTTCATTAATCGCCTTTTGAAACTTACCTACCCTATTGCATATCGCTTTTATGAGTAGGTAGTATGACATCATGAAAACCTGGAAAACACAACCCCCAAAAACATACCTACATATTCAAAATATTTTTGCACACTTTACACTAATCGAATTGCTTGTGGCTTGAAGTGCGGTACTCCGATTTTTTGTGTATGACATTCACCTTAGGGTGTTATTTGCCAGTCTCAAGTTAATTATTTTATTTCTAATAATAATTCATGTTTACGAGTATTTTTAATAAGATCGGAATTCTCTCACTTTTGTTAATCTGTCAAGGACATCCCGCATCCCCCGTTTCTCTTCCCACTTCTTTACTGACAATGAACGATTTCTTGATTTAATTTTAATCAAATGAATGTAAAACATATTTTAGGTGCTTGCAGACATATTACACGCTAATGTGATATAGGTAAATGAAGTAAATTAACTTCTCATTGGTATTTGAACTATGCTAAATAGAAATTTAATTTATAAGATGTTAAGTAAGGAGTCAAGGATGGGGAATTCTGGCGATCTGTTCTCTCTGCCCACCCCGCAAACAGCGTCAGGGCTACAGCTAGTCGAGGTCGGTCGTAAGCCCGACAATGTTCATCCTTAATTCTTTATACTGTTGTGGGAATACTTCAATGTATTTACTACGGCTGTAGAAAAAATCCAACGCTTTACAAGAATAAAAATTTGTAAATCAAAAATAATTCAAGTATGTATTAATATCTATTGTAGTATTGTATTGTGTGCTTCTTTGTGTTGATTATCAGAAAAGGTTTTTTTGAAAAGAAATGTAGGATAATTATTGTCCTCACTAATTGTTTTCCTTTTCCTTGTAGGTATTATACCTGCCTGATATTAAGATTGTTAGATACCTACCTACATTAATTTCTAACACAGAAAATGGATCTCATTTCCATTATTTTATGAATCACGAATGTTTCATCTCAGTTTCATTATCTATTTAATGTTCAGAATTTGCCACAAGGGACCAGAAAATCAGAATTGAGTTTACCCGCCGAAGAAATTTTTATAGTTTGTGTAATGATATGGATAATTATATTACCTATTCAACAAAATATTTTTTTCCCTACTATTCGTATCCTCTTAAGTCCACAAAATCCCTTTAAAAAAAATTCCATATCCTTAAGCTCGCGACCTTTTTCTCTTAAAGAAAATCTTTTATTTATTATAACTAACTAAAAAAAGTTACAATGCATTCATGCATAGAGTACCTACTAAGGTATTTAAAAACTGTTAAACTGAATAACATGTGATTATTTTATAATAGTGGAAAGATCTGCAACATAACGTACCTACTCGTATGTTTGCCATCTTTTAGAAATGCGGACTTACTTTTCTTGTGGCTGTAGAACTCTTTAGTACATATAATGATTAGTATGGTACCAAGTTCATAATTAGTTTTGTCTCATTGTGGTTCCTGTTATGGGTTGGCTAGTAGAAATTACCATTTGGCAATAAGCCCGCCCTTTTTATGTTTCTAGTAGCAATAAAGATTATTTTATTTTTATTTTATTTTATAAGTATAACGGAACATAAATCGCTCGGCTTCGAGTGGAATTAATATGTCACAAAGGATATCGTAGATTTCGGGATATTTCAATATTGTAGTAAAATATACACTCTAGTCATTATTCGGTGTTGCTTCTATCAGTACTCAGTACCATCAGGTTTTGCTTCCAGCAATAATATTATTCTCATAACATACTCGCATAGGTTCCTATAGTATTTCATAAATACATGGAAGAAAATTTGCTTAATAACGTCAACTTATATAATTCTGGAAGAAATCGGGTAACAATGTAACGCAGGACCGCTTTTGCAAGTTGTTCGAATATATACGGAATTTAAAACACTTGTTACACAAAAAAAAATTGTATGAAAATAGTATGCAAAATAAAAATTTAAATTAGTATAAGAATGTACGTGCAATAATTATACATGTAAGGATAGGCTCTGTTATTAGTCTGGAGAACTGTTTTTTCTACTTACCCCGCAAGCCGCATCATTTTTGACGGATTACAGCAGTGTACATTGTACATGATATGATGGTTTAATCAACTCAGAATTATATTAAAGTAAACCATTCTGTAATATATTCGTTGATACTATATTGTAGCTAGTGATCTTGTCAGATATACAATGAAGGATGTACTTTCCGTAGAATTATACCTATCTACTGTGGAGAATACTACCTACTTGTTTTCCAACCACTACATCCTATCTTCCTATCCTATCCTTCTCTAAAATCCTATATTTCACTAAATTCTGATATTACAGTATTGTGTACTTGTTAAAAAAACTGAAAGTTTTTATAAAGTATGTACAGACTTTATAAATAATTTGTACGCTTACGTTTATGTACAAGTGTTTAATTAGTTTTGTAATTGACTGGAATGGTAGATGAATAGGTAGGTGCCTGCGCAACACTTTGAGAAATGTCAGTATAAAACTTTTATTCTATTACGAGACATTCTTGAGATAGTTCAGTGTTATGGATGACTACTTGTAGGTATCTACTTAATTCCACAGTTTGATTGTACTACATTGTTTGTCACGATTTGTTTGAAAGTAATTTTTTACTGTCGCTGGAAAATAGTGTGGTGGTAGGGTAGATATAAACAATCTTCATTGGTTTTAAAATATTTCGGACATCAGGCTCCACCAATATCGCACATCTGCTACCTATAAAGGTGAATATATCATTATACTACACTGAACTACATTATATTATGTATAGGACATGAAATTCCTATTCCTGCTTATTATAACTTATAATTCATATTAGTAGGTGTATGAATTAAGAATCTGGTAAATAAATATAAATAGTGAAGTATGATTCTAAGACAAGACAACCAATCACAGTTCTCCTGGGTCCACTTCAATCAAACAATCTATGAAACATCATTTTTCCCATCCACATTCCACCGCACCCCCACGCGCCGCTGTGAGCTAACCGAGAAAACGATTCTATTTTCTTACCAGTCAAGTTTATTTATCATTAATATCTACTTGGAGGTATGTATTTCTCAACTGTTTTATACTAAGATTCTGTTTTGATAGATCATCCCCACGTATGTATATCATCATGGGTACGTACGGGCCCATACTTCATTCATACTTCATCTCATCCAATTTATCACATTTGCTTTTAATGACATTTGTAATAATCAATCTCTTTCGCTAATTTATTTTTTCTCGAAATCCGTCACGTTTTGATTTATTTTTCTCAGAATCCCTCACAATTTCTTTTATTCCATTTTACTTTTATGACGTCTTTGTTGAAATACATAGGCACCTACCTACCCTTACTGCTTAATACTTACGAGATAAACTCACCCTAGAATATATTAAATTTTTTGATTTATTTTTATTGATGAAATGAAAAAGTAAGTACATCGTTTATTGTTATACGATTTATATGATTTTACCAAATATCAAATATTGTTTGATTATGTGTAATAACGACTGTTATTGAAATAAGTATACTCATTAGATAGGTAGGTAGGTGCCTACAAATTTTTCTAATTCGTATTCTTGCTAATGAGGAATTTGCATTTTATTTTGATAGTAATGCCTTTGAGGAACATAACTATCAACCAACTGACGGACGACAAAATTTATTTCATCTGCTAACTTATGTATGTAACTTCTTATATACTCGTATATTTCCAGATAGTATAATCTATAGAAAAGTAAACAATTCGTAGAAGTATTTGATGTATGTCCTTGTATTGGTCCATTTATACTTTTATTACTTTTTTATATCACTTTTATAAGCTTTTCGTTCTTTTCATATTATATTTTTTATAGATGTTTGAAATATATCTCTACGTTTGAATTGTTTCGACGTATACATGTATATAAGTATACAGTAATAATATAGTTTATCGACGTTTTCGAAGTACATGAAAAAAAGACATGAAAACGTGTAGGTGCCGATAGATAGTAAGTATTATTCCTACATTAGGTACTTTTCGATTAGCAGTTTGGCGCCCTCCTTTAGTGTCTACTGCACGGATTGATTGAAACAAAGGGATAAAGGCGTCTACCTGAACATATCATATGCTGTATTCACACGTTTAAATTATTTAATGTATATTAGGTCGTAAATACGTAATATTATTGTGAACCTACCTATACTACTCGTATCTTACAATATTGCTTTTGGGGGCGCTGAATCCGAGTTTCAACTTTGCGACCTCGTAAGTGTGATACGTTCTGAGAAATCTCAGAAAGAATGTGAAAAAACTGTAGCTACTTTTTACAGATTTCTACTGTTAACTCAAAAAATATTTATTTTAGAGAAAATAATCTCAAGGCGTGAATAAACTACATTAAATTGACTATAAATAGTGATATGATTTGCTTTTGTTGCATAAACTGTTCCGGCGCCAAAGCGGCCTAAAAAGGGCGTAAATTCCACTCTCGATCTATATGGCACACTCGTAGCTATACCTAATATTTACTTACTTATTCGATAATAAAAACATTAGGCTGGTAGCAGAGATATGACGATTGTTAGTACTTATTATCGAGCAGGTAGCTTACATATAATAATAATAATAATAATTGGATAATTTGCTAAAGCGCAGTTTTCGCGAATTATCGCCTCAAGTGCGCTGAACTACCTTAAGACTAAAGCATTATTGACTAATAGTAATTATTGAGATGTCGAGATTATGAAGAACTCGATTTCGTGAATAAGTGTAACTATCACTTTAGTACCTAAGGTTGTATAGATACTAAATCACCTTTGACCAGGAATCATTTTTACGCCAGAGAACACTTTGTGTGCAGTAGTGGTTGCATCAAACCTTAAATCCAGGCGCAGACCCGCCGGGCTCAAAAGCTAGTGTTCAACATTAAACTTTTATAACGCAAATAATTTTATTTCAACGGGTACGGGAAGGATGGTACCTATTTCACTTTTTTTTTTCAAAATAAGTAGGTACCTACTATCTAAATCATTTTCTCGTCAGTTACGAAAAGTGAAATATTTTTCTAATACTGATTTCTTTCGTGATTAATTTGCGATCGTCATTTCTCCATCGAGTTTAGATAAATGATTTATTAGAGTAGGTACCTAGACCTCCCTACCTAATACATCCATAGAAATTGAAAATTTCTTTTTTGTTTTATTCGTTACTTCCAAACGATCAGATTTTCAATAGACACTCTTGTGAGTATTATCGTTTTCCTTACGTTTAACAAACTCTTTTCCTTAACTTAAACTCTTACAGACTTCACTTTATCTTAATTTATTTTTCATGTTAACGCTTTTATAAAGGATTGTCATGTAATATTATGTACTAATATGTTACGTAGTGTACCTGTTTAACATTATAAAAAATAATAAAAAATACTTTTTATAATGTTCTGTAGACAGGTTATTATCAAATTCTCCTATATTTTATTGTAATTCTCACAAGGTAGGTGTAGGTATTCATTCACTGTAATACTTATTATTATTCGTTTCGTGACTATTTTGATATTCCAAAGATCACGGGCTCAGAAGAAGAAAACGGCCAATCGCACTCTTGAAAATCACCTCACGTCTTGGCTGTACTCCGAATAGAATTCCACTTGCGGAGGGAAATGAAAAACGATATTATAGGTACATTATGGAATCTAAGAACTTACTTATTAGGTAGTATTCATTATATAGATACGTATATTATTCTTCACAAGTTAGAAAGAATCCTTCAGCCACCCTTCGTCCCCTCGGAATTCATTAAAGGATGTAATATGAATACAAAATAATTACACAATTTCGTAAAATTCTCAGTAAGTAGGTATCTTACTGCATGATTCGTTTCATAACAAATTGTATTTCCCAGATGTTATTAAATAGTTATTATCCATGCAAGATAGAAATTTATTATGAATATTAAAAATTACGTAGTATTTAATACATATCCCTATTTATATTTTGAGTTTTAAGCTCAGTTAAACCCTGAAATGAAACCGGAGTTTGTAAATTATTGAGAACCGCAAGAACATCTTAACCTCCTCCTTAATGGATAAATTATGGTGTTATCCAAAATGATATTTCTTGGTTTGACCTTATTATGTTATGTAAATCACCCGTCTACGGGTGGGTGTATGCCGTGTTGCAAATTAAACGACCATATGTAGAAACATAGTGTGTATCACGGATATTTCGAATGCGGACGATTCGTGGGTACGGATGAGGAGGATGTAAAAAAATCAATAATTTTGAAAAGTCTTCATAAATACACTGAATTCTACATAGAAATCAGTTAACTAATCGTTTGGCCTTTCGTGCAGTGGCTGTTCTAGGATTTTTCCAGAGGGGTGCACAAGGGGTGAACCTCAGATTGAGGTCAACAACTCAAGGACGCCGTAATATTTCGTAATTCGTAAACAATTTTTAGCAATCACGATCAGTTTCTCGTAGGGCCTATAAAAGAGTTGGGTTTCCGTTTATAAAAATAGTAAAAAAAGAGTCCATAGTCCATACGTAGAATAGCACTTTAGGCCGTGCGAAAAGAAATTCAGTTACCTTCCCTGGATCCAACATCGTATATTATAAATAGCGCACTATAGTTATCTTATGTTGTGAGTTAATAAAGCTAATAGACTGGGAATACGTTGGCATCTGAGCTTTGTTATGTAACTTCAGCACGCCAGGGCCCAGGAGTGAAAGAGACTTACAATCAAATAATTCTTGTAGGTACCAAACCCCCTACGCGTATTATATAAAACAATGAACATAGTCGTCGTATACAAAGTTAAAACTATTAAAAGAGATTGTAAAAATACCTACGATGGAAAACAACCGAAACATTATTATTTTTGTAACATTTCTGGCGCCACATTTAAGATTCGCTGATAAGAAATTGGTGAAAGTAAATACGCAGGTACCTACTTATCCAATTTCAAATCCATCAATCTTCCTTCATATTAAAATATAAGTTGGTAATAAAGTCGTAATAAAAAATCAAATTGTTGACCATTCAAATATTTTTTAAAGCGAACATCATTAATGAAATTTCTCAGATAAAATAATATTTATGTAGAACTCTTCATCTTCTCTGGTTAGTAGATAATATATTATGTAGGTACTCGTAGTTATATGTTATGCTCGACCACGGTACGCTCATACAATACCTAATAGAATAAATTTTGCTTGTTACCATACCATCCTCTCCTTCAATCCCAAATTAATTATTTCTCCACAAAGCTCTCAAGGCATTTATGTCCGGGAAGTATTTATTTTGCATAATACTCTCTTCTTAATTTAATTACCTCGTCTTTGACAGATGAGGAACATTTTCTCGTTTGAAGTACTGTCTCATTAATGGTGGCATTATTATCGACAAAAGTAACCATATAAACGTAAACATGCAAGAGAGAATGTGACGGAAGCACGAAATGAGAGTGTAGTTAGGGAAGTCTGGCATTTCTTTCCCTCTGTCATATTCCTCAGAGACCGAAACAGATTGATTTTATTGGGTACTAAACCAAAAAGAATCATTCATCAGTTTTACTTTACTTCTGCTATGCTAATAAACGGCTCTAAGCCTTGTTCATGGATTTATTACCCACGTGAACTAGATTAAAATCGATAGATGTTACCAACCGAGCCATAGCCATTCTGAATTATAGTTTTATATATGTAGTGCAGACCGTAGTTACAAACATACTAATTAATAAAGTTTGAATTTTTTCAGGAAACCCTCGCAACAAATGTGCCCTTCAACCTGGACACAGTCTTATGGATTGGATCCGGTTAGGAAACTCTGGAAAAGATCTTAGTGGCACTGGCGGACGACTCAGGCCCATCACACCTAAGGAACTAGAACAACACAATCAGATAGGTGGGTTAAAACTTATTCAATCTATTTAACATTCTAAAGGAATATCCAACACACACTGCATTATTTTTATTCCTTATCGTTGACTTACACCGACGTTAAGGATATTTTACGGTAGGGGGTCTGTATTGTATTCTTATGCTGGATTCCACCAACTTTTTAGGTGAGGAATAGCGGAGATAGGAGTAAACTAACACAATTTTTGTATAAAAAATAATGATAAGTGGCTCCTATCTCCGCTATTCCTCACCTAAGAAATTGGTGAAATCCAGCATTAGTATTTTTCTCTCTCTTTCTGCTCAATATTTTTCTTTGTACATCAGTTCTTCTGTATTTTCTCAAGTAAAATGTTCTTATAAAATTGAGTACTTTGATACAGGGAAATGTATTTTAGCTGTAGATCATCCCAAAAATATAATTTATGGAAATTTTCTGTAAAAAAAATCTAAAGTACCTACCCCTGAATAATTAAAAAGTTGTGTTTCCGTAAATAAAGCTCTTTTTCTTTTCTTGCACCCGCTGTCGAGTGATATACTTATGCCATATTTCAATGTAGTATTATTTTTGTTTTTTCCAATATTTAGCATTGTTATTATTCATGAACCGCCTCGCAATCGTTATTTATTCTTCCAACTTCCAACAGAAAAGGTATTCAAATATTTCATAATTTCATTCACGAATTCACGAAAATAATTTATTATTATAAATTCCGTTATCATCATAGTACTCTGTGTACCTCTACCTGCTCATTGTACTTTTGAGAAAGTCCGTCGGCGTCGGGTAGGTCTTGAGAAAGACCGTTGATTGCCTGAAGTTTCGGTAGGATTCTACCAGCCACCTGCTAGGGGCGATGAGAGCAACGGCGGGTGGGCGACGGTGGCTATACTACATAGTATATTATGTAATACTATATTAGTCTCGGATGATGCTAATTTGCTTGAGATTGAAAAATGAAACAATTAACAAATATGTAATAAATTTAAGCGGCTCCATAATACCTATTGTTCTGGCAGCCTACCTAAATATTTCCAAATTACACTCCAGCACTAGATGGAAGGCAGGAGGGGAAAGTAATTATTATCTGATTGTTTCAAATAATTCCAATTTAATTGCTTCCGATTTTCAATTTAATTCCCTTTAGAAAGTGTTCTAAAAGCCAATTTAAATTTATATCAGGTACCTACTCGTAACTTTAAGTTATAACATTGTAATAATATTATACACCTATACATTATTAAACTGCGCCAAGCAATATTTATAGTACCTACCTATTGAGTTTTCAATTGGAGAGAGACCAATGTATAATATTGTTTTATCCCAGATTTAAATACCAATCAATTATTTGATGTACGCGTTATTGTAATTCTTTACGATTTTTTTAATCAAGTGTATGAATAAGGGAATCAGAGAGCGTGTATGCATGAATGTGACGGAAAGCGAGAAGTTTGTTGGGCATGGCATGGATATGGCAGTTTGGCATTTCTTTGTATCTAGTATCTAATTCTAATACAATGTTATTATTGAGAGTTATAATATCTTTCTGTTTGTTTATTTCCAGGGAATGCTTGGATTGCTATCAGAGGTAGAGTTTATAATGTAACTGAGTACATGGACTATCATCCAGGAGGTACATACCTATTTAATTTATTATCTACCACTGCCATTACATAACTAATGTGTAATTATAAGCATACATAAGCATATAACAATTTTATAAGTATATAGTATTGTTAGCATTATGGAATAGTTGAAATTGTCTTTTTACATAAATCAATTGTCATTTGTATTAACCTGTTGATAAATAAATTATTCCATACAAATTATTGCTAAACTTCATCAAGAATGGTTAATAATGTAATAATAATAAATTAAAGCAGTTGCTAGTAAAGAAAATCCATACCTACACACTTTAGATAAAGGCATAAATTCGAGTATAGTTCCTAATTTATTGGAGGCTGTAGATTATATATGCATTGGGTGGTTAACCAATTATCACACAGTACCTGGATAAAGAGGTTTCTGTTTTATTATTTCAGGGCCAGATGAATTAATGAGGGGTGTTGGGAAAGATGCTACGAAACTTTTCGATCAAATCCATGCATGGGTCAATTATGAATCACTTCTCTCAAAGTGTCTCGTGGGGCCACTCAAGTATCCGGAGATGAACGAAGGAGAATTTAACAGGATTCTATTTGGTGACACTAAGGCGAGTCCAAGGAAGGATTCTAACAAAGGAATGCCAGAAATACTTAGGAAATCAATGGAAAGTTTAAAAGGAAGTAAATCAACATCTGATAGTAAAGATGGAAATACTTTGAACTCATTACATGATTCTGATTTGACAAATAAGAGTTCTAGTGAAAGTAGTCTTAATATTAACCAATCTAAATCAAGTGACAAGTCTACAAGTAGTAATTCTACAGTGAAGGTTGCAGATATACTAGTTAATGTGTGTGATGTAACATCAATTGCATCAGATACCAATGCTTATTCATCAACACAATTTAAATATCCTAAGTTGACTCTTACGGAAGCAGGAAAATCTGATTCTACCGAAAGTAAAAAAGCTGAACAATCGCCTAAGAATGTTGCGCCAAAGTTTGACTGGATTCAGAAGAGTGACACGATTACTTTAGTATTTTACACTAAAGCTTTATCCAATGCGATATGTAGTGTGGAATTAATCAAAGAGCCGTCACAAACACTTATAATCAAATTAAGTTACGATATGAATACTTACCAATTTAGTGTTGTGTTAGAGAATAATATAAACTGGCCATGTAATATAAATATTAATTATGAAACTGGGAAGTATGAAATAGTATTAATTAAGGAAATATCCAAGATATGGAATAATTATGGAACAATGAAGAGTAAAGATGCGGTAGAACAAACTATTATTATAAATGATAATTCTTTAGAATATTCCGTTGTGGATAAAGTGGGTGTAACTCACAATACTTCGCTATTAATTTTAAAATGTTTGAAGGATGAAGTTATAACTTTTCCTATTGGATGTCATTCCAGAATTTTCTATTGCACAGAGGGTTAGTGGATCCTTCATTATACATTCTTACCTAAATAATCATACAATATCAATTAAAGAGTTTTTAATGAAATTACAATTAATTTTTATGATTTCTGTAGACTGAATAAACTGTCATTTTTTTAGAGTTACTTTCAAGGGCATATACTGTTGTGCCGGCTTACTTAGTACCTCAACATAAACCTGCTAGATGGACTCCTGACATGATCTGCTTCATGGTGAAAAAATATGATCAGGGAGAAGCGAGTACTTGGCTGACTTCTAGAAATATAAATGACCGTGTTACTATTTCAAGACCTTTAGGAACATTTTCCCTTAAATTGGTTAGTACAAGTATCAGTTTCAATATTCATTATCAGTGATTAAGGTAATCACTATTTAACGATGTTTGTTTATTGTACTCCATCAACCGAATTTATTAACATTTAATAAATGTATTATTATAAATATTTCTACCAGATAACTCAAAATGAATTTGTGGATGAGTAACTTACCCGAGGAGTTGAAAAGAAATGTAGCGATATTGGAATTTTACTTTGCCGAGTGTTTTTTAGGATTTGTCTTTTTTTTTTAAAGGATTTGAGTTCATAATCCGAAATATTTCCCTTTGCATTTGATAGTGAGGTGCAGACTTAGATATTAATAATGCTTTTATGTTTCAGGTTCAAGACACAACACAATTCTGTCTCATAGCAGCTGGAACAGGTCTTACACCAATGCTTCAAGTTATTCAGTTTGCTTTACAACGAAGGAATCCTAGATGGTGTGTACATGTTACTGTAAAATGTTATGTATTTGTTTTGCACAGCTGAATACAGAGATTAATCCCATATTCGATTTTAATTATGACTTTTAGTTTAGTTTATCCATGTACAATGGTGTAAATATTTTGTTGTTTTAACAATTATGTAGTCTCTCAACTAACCAACAGTGTAAGATGGGCATGCTGGACTTACAACCAGCCATCGGTTGGTTTAGGTGATCACTTTATTCTCGAGAAGCGTTCACCATTCAGCCCTAAACACCTGTTCTCTTTTTTTATTTAGTGTAAGCCACACATAATAATATATTGTAATAACACATCACCAAAAGTGTAAATAAATAAAATTTATTGAACTTGTCAGTGAGTAAGTTACTTAGTTTTAGTATTGTATATCTTGTAATTGTACAAATATGGATTTTATTTTTTCAGTAAACGAGTAGATTTACTATTCTTCAATCGCTCGGAGAAGGATATTCTGTGGCATGACCAGCTTTCAGTATTAGCGACTAAAGATGATAGGTAATATTGTAAAACTAACTCAAATTTTGTTTTACAAGCAGTGTCAAACATAACACAATATTTAAAAAAACAATTTAGGGTCACATAAGAAATCTCTCATTAGCAACAATATCTTTTTGGGTTTGTCTTAAGGCAAATCATTTTAAGAGACTTATTTTAGTCATTGTAAATATGTTTATCATTTAATAAAAGCGTTTACATATTTAATGTATAATTTATAATGTTAGTGAGTTTCACAGTTTCCCACAGCTTTTTATATTTGTTGTAGATTTCATCTGACCAATATGCTCTCCACACCATCACCAGCCTGGGAAGGACAGAGGGGTCATGTCAACCAGTCTGTTCTTATCAATCATTTTGTGAAAACATACCAGGATGAATTAAACATCACTGATACTGCTCCAACTTCACCAACAAAGGCCGCTCTTGATAATCTCTTGAAAATATTACACAAAGAATTATTCATATGCATATGTGGTCCAACTGCATTTACCAAATTATCAAAAACCTTATTAATGGGTCTTGGCTCGCATGAAGAACAAATTCATTGCTTTCTAGGATAATTTTTGTTGTTTTTCTTTTAGTGTTTAAGTAGTGAAATGTTGTGATATACCTAGTAATCATTTTGGAAATACTTCACGCTTTTAAGTTAAAATTATCAAAATAGGTATCACAATATTTATAGTTTGCTGGCTGGCAGATATACTTATTGTTGTTTACTCTCCGTTCCGTAATTAGATGTGCAATCTTCCTTCTGTTATTTTTTAATTCACATGTATATTGGTATGTATAACTGTTTTTTGATTAGTTTAAACTTATTAATTGTACTTAATGACGGATTATTTAATTATGTTTACTTGCATTATTTTGTATTTATATTTATGCCTGGGACATGTTGTTCGAGTCTCTCAGGTGTGAATGATTAGTCCTAACTACTACATACTTTAATTACAAGTCAGTCAGAAACATAGCCAACAGGTCTGACAGAAGTTCATCCTTCACTATAACTCTTTAGAATGTAAGCAGTGTGTACTTATTATGTAATTCATAATGTACTTTTCACTTTTATTATTTTACTATTTCTTCTTGCGCAGCTACTTTACTTCTGTTGCATATGTATTTGTAAGTTGCCGAAGGTTGATCGGAGTGCAGACCTCGTGGAAGTCTGCATTCTTTTGGACTGTGCATGTAGTCATAGACCACATCCTGGCCTAGACTAGCCATATGGCAGAACAGGTGAATGCCCGATGGGCCGGTCTGGACAAAGCAGCGCTGGCTTTTGTGCGAAGTAGGGGGCCGACGTTTCTAAAATGCCCGGCCCGGATTTAGGTCCCAGTCCTATAACAACAGGGCCTGACCGCATCTAAATAAAATATTTTATTAAAATATATAACAGTAATGTGTTTTTAAATGTTTATCATTCTATGTGTTTCTGAACTTAAATACATATATACAAAATAATTAATTTTAAGTGAGTTTTACCTTTTCCTTCTTGAATTACAAAATGGGCCCAATTTCAAAGTACCTATTTACCATTATGTATAATATGTTATTATTAAATATCCTAGGATGAATGAATTTATTAAATCTCAAGCTCCCAAAATAATGTGTTATTTTTCATACATTATACAAATTATAAAATTTACGTAGGGTTAATTTTGCAGACATATCTTAAAGAATTAAGTGCATTACATTACATTGTAAAAGGTCTAATTTTATAACACGTATACCAACCTAAGTATTTATTTATATTAAAATTACTTAATGTAATATAGCTACATGAAGTCCTTGTAATATGTATGTATGATTTATAGTAGATATCTATATTGTATGAATATTAATATCACAAGCTTATGGAATAAATTTTATTATACAACTGAAATTGACTTTATTTGTATTCTCGAAGACTCCCTAAAACAATTAGACTAATACTGGGTGGAATTGGAATCTGAATGAATTTCTTACAGTTTACTATTGACTTACACTTGTATATCTACTTAATATCGCTACACTAGTCAAGTTGAGATGGTTGGAAGGACATGTAGAGAGAACAAATGGCGAAAGGATAACAATTACCTATACATGGGTGAACGAAAAGGAGCGAGGAAATGTGGCCGACCAAGAACCACTAAGCTAGATGGCCCATCTCTACCTGATCCATGTATCATAGAGCGTGTTTAATGAATATATTTCGTAAATGTAAGAGTGTGTGTAAGTCTCGTGCACTATTCTCTCTGACTACCCCGCGAAGTATGGAGTTGTGGCTTGTTATGAGGTAAAATACAACGGAATAACCTTTGTAAACATTTTTTGTAATGAAAAAGTTATTTTAAATGAGTAAACTGAAAAACGCCATATTCGTTGGTCTCAGCCTTTGATTATTGAAGTACTTAATCAAATATTCTTTTTGTCTGTCTCAGCAAGTTTCAGCCCTCAGCAGTTTTGAGCATTGAGCCATCATTGAGCTGTATTAAGAATCTCGATTATTTGAAATTACCGCGTATTTAAAATCAGTCTTCATAGTCAAGTTTTCCTACCATCACTTTTTATATCCACTGGATAAAAGTAAAAAACATGAAACAAATCAAAAAGCAGCTTATTTTAACGTTAGGCACACAATAGTTTGAAGAGCAACTAGAATTTTTGGAAGAAAAATATGTTTAGGGATTTTATTTTGACTTTCATAAACACCGCCGGAAATGGCCATAATGAAAAGTGTCTTCATTCTACGGACAACACTTTTTATCAATTTTTATTTTTTTGCGTACTGGTAACACCACGCTCAGCTGTCTTTGTTTCTCGCTTGACGTCTTTTGTTTGTCGGCGAAAATTGCGTGACGTCTGAGTTGTTGTTTTCTATCGTGCGGTGCGAAGTGCTATTGAAATGGAATTAAACTAGAATGGACGAGTATCCAAATAGTTCACAGAATCAAATATCAGACGTAGTTAAGCAAGAAATTATTGAGCACATAAAGAATGAGTTTGACTCCAGTAGCCAGGATAGTGTAGGAAGTAGGAATAGCTCTAACAATTACCCAAGATGGGCTCCAAATTTAGCAGATGGTATGCGTAAAAGTGCTTTCCTTCCATACAAACCTGTACAGTGCACAGTTTTAACGAATCTTCAGCGAGGTGAGTGAAGCAAATAATTTTGTTATGTGCCAGACATCTTGCTGAAATGCAACATTGTAGTGTCTTCGTTTGATCCCAGGTTCTTGCAAGTTGCGGTAATTATTATTAATGTTTGTCAGTTAGTTGCTCCGAATAAAGTGCGATATTTCTCTGTCCAAACTGTTTTTGTGTAAAAAATTGTCATTGGCCATGTAGAATATGCACAATGAATGTTCCCAAGTTGATGTCCATGGGTGTAAGTACTCATGGCAGATTTTGTTGCGCATTATTTTCCCATGATAAACGATTTTCTGAGGAAGATAGGCAGGTTTGGTATTGATTAATTTCCATTTTGTGTATAAACAATGATTGTATTATGCAATTTGTTATGACAGTGACAATCTTTATTACATTGGAACAAAAATAATATTTAAGTGTCCCTGCATAAATTACCTAAGTGTTGCCCCTGTGTGAAATATCTCTAGACATGAATCATAATGGAGAGATTGTTCAGGTTGTAAACCCATTTCAGTCCTACAGACTGGATAGGCCATTTCTCTCCATTATAACAGGCTTCTTAGATCGTGCCTATTGGGTTTGGCATCATATTTTTATGTAAACAATTTTGTAGGTAATACACAGGCTAAAACTCCAGATCAACAAGTTCCTGATAGTAGTTTTCATAACAGAGCTGGTCGTGGTGAAATAACTAAAGACGAAATCATGTTGGAAAAGGACGTAGACTGCTTAGATGAAAATGGATTGACGGGCCTCCACTGGGCTGCTTCGTATGGACAAGTGTCTGCCACCGTAAATCTTATTAGGTAAGTGCAGAAACATTCATTAACCATTTTATTAATTCCATAAAATGTCTTAATCTCAATTAAACCATTGAAGGAGTGTTAAATGTAGTATAATTATTAGGTATGTTTATTTGTCAGATGTGGAGCTTCAGTCAACTATGTTGGGTTGGAAGGAGAGACAGCTCTCCTATTGGCAGCCGCGGGAGGACATCACGATGTGGTGAGGATTCTCCTTAAGGAGGGAGCTGACGTCAACCATCAGGATAATGTAAACATGCCTACTTATTACAGTAGAGATTTATATAATATATGATATATATAATATATGCTGTCAAAATTGATATTTCGTCTTTGAAGTGACTGAACAAGAAGGAAAACTAACCCATTCCCAAAGAACTATGGTGGAGAGTACATACCTAGTACCTGTTGCTTATTATTTTCATGTCTAGCTAATCCAACCTCTCCACCATAGTTCTTTGGGAATGGGTTAGTTTTCCTTCTTGTTCAGTTACTTCAAAGATGAACATTCAATTTCGACAGTATAGCTATATGCTTCAAATAAACACATTATTGTTTAAAATAGTTTTTAGTAAACTTGATCTTAATTCAAAGTATATTTCTAACCATTTCACTTTATGTAGGTACCTACTTACCCGATATTTTGCAGGTTGGCAACACAGCCCTGATGTACGCTGCTGGGGGAGACTATCCATATGCATGCTACGAGTTATTAGTTCGCGGCGCAGATTTGACATACACCAATGAATGTGACCAGGATGCCTACGGTATCGCCATATCTAACGGAAGCAAATTAGGTTAGAAAATATACTTGCTTTTCTAATATATTTTTTACTTTTACTTTGTATATTTCATGGGTTTATATTAAAATAATAATTCATATCTATTGTGTTTCAGCCCAAATAGTGATTGAAAATTTCTTGGTATCCAGCCTCTTGAAGATGTAAGCAGAACCAAATATGTACGTTCATATTTCAGAGTGTAATTGGTTTTTCGAAATTAACAAATCTGTAAAACTAATTACAGTGTATATGTTCTGCTTTGGTTTACCTAGTCGTCAATAAAATGTAACTATTACCCATGACTTGTTTATGTTGACCAATACAATACAATACAATAAAATACTAGTCATATTTTTATAAAATGTTTAATTTTTGCTACCGTTCAGCTCGTATGCATTGTTGAGAAGAGACATAAATGATGTCAATAGTACCTATTATTATATCAAATATAATTAAATATTATGTATGCACAAGAGTATAATATACGTAGTACATAAGTGTAAAATGAATGTTAATAATTGTTATTAATGTTTTATATGTATGAATTGAATATCTGTGTGATTACTATTTAAAATATTATCGCTTGTGTATCTTTGTGCTTTAATATAAATTCTGGATATGTATTCTTGTGTGTTTAACTTTATTGTATTAACTAATCTGTGTATTTGTGGTGGTAATTCAATGTGGATGGGAGGTCATGGACTGCCCGTCTGCCAAATGGTAGGTGTTAACCAGGCACAGTAATCTGTGTATACTCACTGCGTATAATCCTGTTTTTGTTAAATTATTTTCTTTTATCATTCCTTGATGTGATTATATTAACTATTTTGTCACTCTACATTCAATGGAGCTTGTATTCTTATAAGCTACACTAAGACTTGTCACAATAATTATCTATGTAAGAGTTTATTTCAAATGGAATATAAGGCTTAGCCAACTAAATGAAGGAAGTAAAAGCACACGGATGTGAATTTCACAACGATTACATATTATTTAATTAACTCCCAGGACAGAATCAGTATGTGAGTTCCGTATTAAAAATATGTATTTATTTGATCAAGTTAATAATGAGTTATTGACGTGACATGTTTTTAATCGTTGAAACATTCTACTCACAGGGATTAAATATACAGCATCATTACTTTCATCTAATATTAAGTATTTAGTGTATGTGGTTATGTACTACATAGTTACAAGTTACTACATAAAATAATTGTAATTTCTCATTGTGCCAAATATGTTTTCATTAGGATTGTAAATGTATTGCATAAAAAATACGCCTACCTAATAATATTGACATCTGTTGTGCAGTTACTTTGTAGCACCAGTAGTAAAAATGTGGGTTAATATTCAGTTCACTAAATAGGTACAGACTTGTGGAAAACCTGAAAGTCTAGCTCTTTTTTTCCATGGTTACGTCACTTGGCACAGTTGGTGGAACACACTGTCATAATTACGATATTCTTTTAAGACTAATTAATACAGAGTTATATATTCTCTGAATGCAATGCAATTTGATTCAGTTTATTCAATCAATCAAATGTAAGATGACCAGACAATCATTCTCATTTTATTATAATTACCTACACAATACTTAAATATTTTTATTTTGCGATTTCTAATTCATCTGTTCAATTTTCCGTTGTGTAAAGATTGAAGCAAGATTTTTAAAGACAATAAAAGGGTGGTATTATTTTTATATTTAGATTTTTCCATACAACTAAGTTTGCTTGGTACAAAATTCAATTTACTGGAACGATCTATAGTGCCTAAGATAATATTAGACAATACTGGTATTGTATTAATATTGGAGTATGTGTGTACACAGAATTTCTCCAGTACGTACTTGGGAATACAGATTGAGGTAGGTAAGTATATTTTTATTGCTGATTTGTATTTTTGAATTTTCACAGATTAACATTGTATATGTATTACATAATATTGTTATATTTTTTTCGTACATTTTAAATATTTAAGGTAATTATTATTATTTGTAATAATACGTAAGGATGTATAGCAGGTGCTACACTTACTACTATGAATTTGAATCTTTTTTCCTTGAATTGTAAGAATATCATATAAATAAGATTTATTTAGTCAGTAATGGGATTTGATATTATGCGCAACAGGATAACAAGTATATGGTGTTACGTAATAAAATTCATTGATATAATATAATGTAACAATACTCATATTACTGATGAATCATACAGAGTGCATAAGTAGCTGCTTGTATTATTATTAATATTAACTTTACTAAACTCCTTATATTTACGCATGAATACTTTACAGGGTCTATTAATTAAATAAGATTACTGAATGGATTGCTGATCAGGACTTATTTAATTATTTTCTATTATATTCCAATTTCATTTGAAAGTGCAGTGCAACTTCAATTAGCTTTATGAAATGTTTTCAGCTGAGCCCCAGTTCTACTTCTTTTACTGAGTCTGGATGGAATTTATTTGTATGGACTTATGGATTTAGTAAATAATAATGAATACCTAACTGCTTTTTAACCTATAGTATGTGGAAAATGAAAACTACATATTAAAAATGTTTTATCAATACATAATAAAACCATTAAAAAAATATGTATTTTATGGTAATAGATGGTGCACTTGGTTTGAAGTGTGGATTTCCAATTGTGAGGTGCCGGGTGTGAATCTTAGTGCTGATACATAGATGCATTTTGCACTTCTCTACACAAGCATTCAGCTCAGGATGAAGTGTGTAGTAAAGTTTTTGGGTTTATATACACAATGTATAACAAGGGGCGTTTTTAATTTTTTCCGTAATAAAGCGACACCTATTTGTACGTCATATATCTCTATACTATTTGTGGGAATGAATGATTACTTTACAGTGTGTGTGGTTTGTTTAAATGTAATTTTAAAATTGAAAACCTACTTTTGTGTTGAGAATTTTACTTACGTTACAACTTTATAGTATTAATTAAACAAATTTTTAACTTTTCAGGTAAATTTAAACCTCTGTTTACGTTTGTAATTTTATTAAACAATTACCTTTGAGTTATGTATGTTTATTTTATATAAAGTTGCGTACTTTGTTGGAAACGTATTAAGTTGATAAATTTATTTAAAAATGTATTGTTATGTATAATATCTGTCATGAATTTATGTAATGTATAAATGTATTCCATATCATATACGTGTTGCATGAATTCTATTGATGTTTCATAATGAAATAAAGTATTGTTTGTTCCATAATTCTTAGTTTTTTCATTCATACTTCGTACATTGTTTCAGTGACCATATTGCTAGAATCTTAGGCTGTATATATCTTCCATTTTATGTCTCTCCTTCCCATCAAAAGTTTTCCCACCTTGTTGGTTGCATTTATTCTTGGAGGGAGGAGGGGTTGTGGTCCTGAATTTTCGGTAGTTACATTACATATAAATACAGGTGGATTGGGTGGTGAAGTATCAAATTTTGCACAATTTTCCTCTTATGCCCCCTCCCTCATCTTGGCAAAAAAATTGTCACTTTTTTTTATATTAGGTATGCAATATAACTTCATTGTTTCACATTTTTGGGCAAAAATATTTATTTACCGAAATGAAATTTCTTACAAATGTACCATATTAAAAAAATTCTGCCAAGCTCCGGAAGCGGATAAAATTTATAGAGTTTAATTTCCCACAATATTTTTATATTCTAAATACCTATATTGTGCTCTCAACAAGGTTGCAGGGATAAATTTAGAAAAAAGGAAATGTGATGAGATATTATGATTTTTTTACCTATATTTTCTAATTTCGCAAACTGTTCAAAAATGTATGGGAAATACAGTGTAATGAAATAATTTGATTAGATACTTCGATAATCAAAGGATTGGCTATGTTAGGTATATCCTCAATGATGTTATTAGTTATTCCCACATGACACATATTTTACTGTGTTCGAATCGGCGAATAGGAGGGAAGGTTTCAGGATAAATATTTAGGGTTCTGTCTATTCAGAAGTTTAATGAAAAATTGATGTTTAGGTACTGTGGAGGCAAACAAACTAAAATGTGTTAGGTATAGTGCCAAGTACCAGATAGAATAAGTACCTACCTACCTATTTATATAGGTGCATATTTTTATTAATAGGATTTTGTGAATCTGACAGGGTCTGACCTATTCCTGCATACTCTACCTATGTATGTATGTAGCTATTATTATTAGGTTTTGATATAAATATATGGGTCGTGATTCCATTATTTGGGAGTTTCCAGAAGACCTGAAGCGGAAATGACCTAATAAAAGATAGGGTGGATAGTCAGTGTTTTTCAACTCTAGCTAGAGAGTCAAAAAGGTTATGTTATTATAGTTATGCTTGGTGGGAAAATATAATTGATTCTTTGTTAAGGTACCTACCTGCCGTAATTCCAATAAAATAAAATAATTAGTTTATTATAATAAAAAATAACCATTCCAGAATTCTAACTTCATAACATAAGCACATTCGTAAGCGTATTTAATTCACCCGTCTAGGAATCGAGCATATTTGTCTAAAGCCTCACAATTTTAAAAAGGTACTTACCTATCTCTCTATTGGAATTTTATGTTAATTTTATTTCGGGATAACTCCGACTTCATTTTACCTTTCACAGAATTTAACACAAACAATGGTAGAAAATAATCACCTATACAGAACTGAAAGTAGAATAACTTAAATACACATAGCTGTAATAAATTATTCGTGAATGTTTTTGAAATTAATTGGCGGGCCGCACAAAAAGGTGAACCATATTTTGGGCACCCTTGATGTAAAGCTGACCAAAGTTTCATTAATTTTCTCTAAGGTGCAAGACTTTGAGTATACTAAAGGTTCAGTAGTTTAAAACGAATATTAGGTATCTAGGTATGCTTGTAATGTTATTTACGCCACTAGTACCTAGATATGTAATTATGGAACGTTTGTCATAGAAAATATCAGCAGCGACAAAAAATAAAATACAGAATAAAAATTCTATTTACAGATGAAAAAACAACATGAAAAGAAGATAAATGACATATTGCCTGAGGTGAAACGAGAACAACTTGTGAAAGTTTTGTGTAGTAGGTAAGTCTGTGAAAAGTTAGAGCTATAACTTGATGTAGGTACAGAGTATAGCGTTGTGTTTTTCTTTTCTATCGCGCCGACAAACTCCTTTTCAAATGCTGTCACGTTGTGTATTATAACAATTTGTTACTTTTAGTAATGTCTACATCGGGGAATTTAATATCAGTTATAGCTTACAAAGCCTTAACGCGTTTTTTTAGTGGAATGGATTGTGTCACCACCGCCTGGACGAGAGAGAAATGTCAAGGTTGCGGTGATTGTATTCTAAATCTTAGTGTTGTTAAGGCTAAACACAATTATACCTATGTACTTATTTGACTTTAATTTTGAAACTATGACTAACATTTGGGTCTGGAGGCAATCATTAACCTCATTATTGTACAGGTTAAGGGGAAAGTATAAAAAATTGGACCATAAAATTAATGATGTATTTCCATCTCTCCAAGTTGTGTTTACAAATAATGAAGGATTAAAATTACGGATATCTTACTTCAACTTAATGCGCTTAATACCTACTACAGCTTGGGAAAATTTGTTCAGGTTCGTATTTGTGAAGGTGCTCCCAATTATCCCAACTTTCGCCTACGATCACAAAAGGCAAATCAATATGGATATTTATTTAGAATCCAGTCTAAGTATATACGTAAGCTACATACATATGTACATGCTACACTAGACATCAGCAAAGAAATAAAGTGTTAAATTTTTAAAGTACTTATTTTTTTATTTATTTTTCCACTGAAAACAAAATACTTTCGTGCACACATATAATGAAAATCAAAAGGCAAACAATAAATCGGACGAATAAATGTGACGGAAGCGTGAAGTGTGTGTAAGGGTAGGAAATCTGGCGATCTGTTCTCTCTGTCTACCCCGCAAGGGATACGGCGTGAGAGTAGAATACGGGGATAGAGTAGAATACAATAAATCGTGCAGAATTTTTCAATACACTGAACTTATGTATAGCAAAGTTGCGATTTCACAGCCAGCCAACTCGAGTGTTTTTTTGCTACAAACTTGTAAGTAAATCTATAAAGTAGAATAATGTTTACAGAATCGTTACCAATGCATGGATGTACTACTGGTACCTACTCGTATATTTTACTCTTACAATTCGTTGACACTTAAAACAAGATGAGAAATACTCACAGAAAGGAAATACTAGTAGATTCACATTGACCTACTTTAATTCGACTTACTATATGGATGAGAGTTGGGGGATTATCTTTCAATTTTTATAGGATAATTTAGAGTTACAATTGGCCGAATGGGCCCATAAAAACGATAGCGTCATTCAATTTTGGCATTTGTGCGAAAGGTCTTCGATCCCCGATAACTCCATCATTAAAGGGAAACTGCCTATATATTTAATTTATATGCAACTATATTTTAAGAGAATGGTTCTTTGAATTAACAATGTAACCTATATTAAGTATCTATGGGTCGGAAATACGACTGTAAAGATAGACAAGTTAATCGTTCTTATTTATACACTCTCTTCATTACAAAACCTGATATTTGTAGATAATTTGGAGAAGCAATTTATTTACCGTCTGTAGAAGTTTTGTAGGAATGATTGATTAGATTTTTAATATTCTGTAACATAGTTTCCTAATATATTTAAGTAGGTATATAATAAAAATTGGTATCATTGTATTGTTGTAGGTACTATAATTTATTAGCATATACGACTAGAGATGTGTTGTTTCGGGTCGGATCCTGGTTTTGACAATAAATTTTTATTTCACATTTGTACAATGTAGGTAGATACACCGTACCTTTGGATCCTAATCCTGATGCTTTGATCCTCTAAAGAGAAACAGACCGTATCTGTGAAATTCCACAGAAGGTTCACCTCGTTTTATAGTATTAAGTGATCTCTAATAAAAAAATGACCACTTATTTGTTGATTTTTTTCTGTGAAAACCTTCTGCCATCTTTTGTAAATCGTCTAGACTCTGGAGAAATAACCTTTCAATTTTTATACCCAAAAATAGCGATACGGAACTTGTAGGAAACTTTTTAATTAATCCATGAGAAATACCTACGTACGGGCAAACCGAAGTAAATAAACTTTATACATCCCCTGATTGATATGCAACCACTGTACCATTAATATTGCAGTAATGTTTTTTATTTCGAGAATGCTCAGGTAAATATCCAAAATTCTATTTTTAAAATAATCGTGAGATACTCAATACACCCACGTGGGAATAAGGTATATAAAAGATATTTATATTTCGTTTTCTGTGGATTAGAATTAAAATGTGCTTATTTTTAAGATTGCAAGTTCAAACTGTCGATACTAATTCTTCTGTGCTTCACTATATAATAATTGTAGAATTAACTATTTATTTCTGAACCTCACAAAGCCTTGGTATATCATCGCTCCACCTACATACCTACTAGTTTATATATGTTCATTAACCATTTCCTTGTTTCGTTTAATTTAACTAGATTATTAATAATTGATCAAATATAATTAAGTGTATGTATAGTCAGTAAATTCTTAATATTATAATATCTGTTTCTTTTTAAGACCCTACTCAATGCAATGTATAGTCTATACCTATATTTATCTGGCATATAATATAATTTGAAGTTACGAGATTCTGCGGTATTAATATTCTATCGGGAAGTGTTATATAATATAATAATAATTAATCACAACATCTTAACAATATTACAATCGTGAGATATTATGAATCTTAGGCTTGAGTCACGTAGTGATGAATAATATTATAAGATAGACAAATAGGAAATGTACGCGTGGTGTGAATCACTCAAAGGAAAGGATCTGGACTGAAATGTATCTTCAAAGTATATATCCTTACACCTACTAATAAAATAAAATACTAAGTCATGATATTTTTTTATCCGAAATACCTACCTACCTACCTATCAGTGGCAAAGGGTGGATTCATGTAGAAGGGAAGTCGGGGCCAACATTTCTTATGGAATTACGTCAGATTAGAGATTATTATACCCATTTTTTTTTCCAAAAGGTAACTCGATGGGAATCGTGTTCTTAGGTAGAATGTACTACTTTTTTTTATATTCTGATCATCTAAAACTTTAAAAAACTAAACGGAATTTTTAATGTTTTGCGGTATATAACGAAATTTGTTTATTCACCAATCATCTTGAGGTGGTCGGTAGCCGGGTTGGTAACGCGCTCGACTGTTGGGTGCGGGTTCGATCTCCGATGCCGACTTGCTCCACTTCACGACATAAGCTTTTCAAGCTTACTGAAATGTGTAGAAAGGTGTGTTTGGATTTGTTTCGATAAACCATGTTTAATTTTAAAAAAAACGCCCGTGATCAAAATTCTGCAATGCTATCAAAAAGAAAAGGCGTTTCTCTAAATTGAATAATTTATCGGTGTAACATTATTCAAATTATGTTCATTTTCTTTTACAAACACGGTTATGGAAATTTGCGAAAAAACATGAAAAGAAGTGAAAACATGAAACGTAGGAAAATCCCTAAATTAATGATTCTCCTAGGTCTAAGAGGACATCATTTTTCATCAACCAACGTATTATATCTCACATTATTAAAACTATTTGTCTTCACACTTTTTGGAATGAAGTATGCTTACTACCGAATGATTAATTGAGCTCCATTTAGTCGTGAGTTATTTGTGACGATTATATTTTGGAGTGTACTCCACCAAGTTTTTGTGGAATGTAAAACGTTTATTTTCAACAATAATAGACAAGTTATTACAGCGTGCGATTT
The DNA here is from genome assembly GCA_963576895.1 of Ceraclea dissimilis. Lineage (NCBI taxonomy): Eukaryota > Metazoa > Arthropoda > Insecta > Trichoptera > Leptoceridae > Ceraclea > Ceraclea dissimilis. The sequence continues at coordinate 16,568,628 of OY756359.1, read as the reverse complement.
TACACAAATTCCAAGAGAGACATTATTAAATTCTCACCATGTTGGTTCTCCCTGTATGTGAAATAAACAATGTTAAATTAGTGGTTATTCAGTAAAATAAATAAAATAAACTTTAGGTACGATTCCTTGAGTGATCGTCGTGTTGCAAAGGAATTCAATGAAATACAAAATTATTAGATTAGTTGGCGGATAGAGCTTTAGGTAATACATGATCATATTATAGTATTATTTTTCATCATCAGCCTTGTTACCTCTACTGCTAGATATAGGCCTCTTCCAAGAGTTTCCACTCCTCCCTGTCGCTCTTTAGTATTAGCTCTGCTTAATTCCCTTATCCAAAATATTTTTAAAAAAATTTTACATTTCTATGATCTATTCAATTATGTGGGAAAAAATGTCATCAATTTTGAGAGAAATCAAAGCATGATGCTTTATGTAACTACCTATATTAAAATATTGCTGTAGGTACTATAGGGATGATGTAAATATAGCATCATTGTACATTTTATATGTACACGTACATAATAATATTATGCACAGCAATGCGGGAATATATATTATGATATTCATTATGAGATTAAGCCGAGGCGACTTTGAGCTTTAATTAAAAATTCACGATGATTATAATCCGCCATAATGTTTAACAAAGTCTTTTATAATATTCCTCAACGAATAAATTAGGTATACGAGTACTCGCACCCTTTCTCTCGGTTCGTCTGAAACGAACGTTGGTATTGTACATTATTACCTAATCTAAATATACAAAGCGAAGTGCCCGAATGAATGACGGATTTACATATCTACTCGCACTCATCAACAAAGAGCCCAAACGGCTCATTGTAGAGAAGTTTGGAAAACAGTTAGGCTTTTAATACATAACGTTTCGCTAAGAAGGAGAGTTTTAGAAAACACCTTCCAAAATAACTCTCCTAAAGCATCGAAAGGGATCGACATCGAAAGGAAGAATGACGATAATGTCTTTCATTACGTATGACGTATTAAATTTGTATGGTTGGATTGGTATAGGAGAATTATGTCAACTAAGTTCGTAGTAACGGCCAGATATAGCATAAAAAACTATATAACATGTACTTAAATTGTTTGGCGAATCGTTTTAAATAGTCAATTTTCTCTCCTAAACCTCGAAATTTACGCATGAGCGAAGCTGCGGGTTTCAGCTAGTATATAATAATAAAGGTTATAATTAAATATCCCATGGCTTAACCCGAACCTTTATTGATGTCATTTTTGTTTTATTTAAATTATTTTGTCAAAAATCAAAGAAATAATTTGATCTGTGAAAATTATGTAAATTGGATTTTTTATTGGGTCGATCGAAAATGCAGTAATTGTAAATGTTGTCTTTTTTCATTTACAACAGTCTGAGTAAATTGTGGCAGGTACAGTCTACATCGCATACCTAAAGAAATAAAAGTAAGCGGTGATGAAAAGTATCTGATTATTATCTCTTATTAGCAGTATCTCTATATGTACAAGAGTTTTGTTAGCACATACACGTTAGTAGATACTGAAACATTTCTGAAATAATTTCACCATTCATTCTCCAGTATCTATAATAATGTTTATATTTTTTCTTACAGACGTTAAAAATATCATACATACCCCTTAAATGACACTCTTCTCCCCTTTGAAGCCAGCCCCTTCCCCCTTCAACTTCCTGGTTGTCTTTCATCTATTGTTGACAGGATTACTTAACCACCAACATATTTTATCGAACGACGGGTGATCATTCACAATGCAAACAGTTAAATGGAGCAACAATTCATCTTGTGGGTGTTACTGAATAAGGAAAATTATTACTTACTACCTATTCTACTACAGTGCAATATTAGGATGACATAATGACTGATAGAATTCTTGCCATACACCTACCTACATACTATCTAATGTATCTAAGGTAATGCTATCAGGTATCATTAAAACGTTTTCACTTCTTTTTATTTATTTATTTTCGTTCATTTTCGTCACTTCTTTTTTTTTATTTATTTATTTAGTTCAGTCTTTGCGTGATTCAAAGTGTGGGAAACAAAAACAGTGTGTGCATGATTCAAAAACCCATTCATAAATAAAATAAAATCATCATCTCATAAATATTTATATTTTCTTTATCAACTGTTTCATGTTCAGTGATGAATAAATACCTAAAATGTAATCAGATTCAACATAGGAACATGTTCATATTATGCATGTTGTAACCCGATGCAATTTTGTATAATATACCTATGTACTCGTACGCCCTACATACACTCTGATATTTAAATTTCAGTCAATCACTGTTATGATAGGCACCTGCCAATCTCTCTGATGCCATTCTATCCAACCTACAAAGCTCTGGTGATATTTGATTAACCCTCTTTGTGACACTCTGCTGTCGATAGGTGATGGATAATATTTCAATATCTATTTAGTTAATTGGATTTATCGTGATATTCGCGCGCTTAAATAAATATTATAAATTGTTTAAACATACACAACTGCTTTACTACATATTTTGAGTCCACAATAAATAAGATTAGGCCGCGAAGTTTCCCCTTCTAAGTAGAACTTTGGGGATATCATAATCTCTAGCAACGCAGTATTCTATAATCCCTTACCTGTATATTAGTCCAAGGTTAGAGCGTTTGAGAAAAATATGGAAAGAGATAATACACACTGCAGCATTACCGTTCATTGTAGCAAAAACCTTGTGACTTCCCTAAGTACTCTTGAAGAACGTTATTAATGAAACATCAGAACCGCAATATATAACTCTGCTGATATAATGTATGTAGACATGCACATAATATGTAATAAGGGTTCAACTGAAATAAATATTAAGTAGGTATATAATATGTTTCCTATATATACACATCGTTTCCCAGAAGCTCTGTTGTTAAGAAGCAGAAGCCTCTCGAATCTGAAGATGTAATTCTGTAGGTAGGTACCCACTTATTCCAACACAAGCAATGTTTACTACATAAGGTATGTAGAAAAGTTTGTAAGTTCTTAATATACCTACGTATACCTATACATTATGTAAGATAAAATGGAAATTGTATACCTACTTATTATTTCAAGCACATGCAACCTTCTGAAGAGTATTTTTTTATATCCTCCTTCACTTTACCTTATTACCAAAACCTTTTTGCCTTACTTACCTAACAAGTTCCTTTTTTTTACTAAATTCGTAGGTACTCGTTTTTTTTTAATTAATCAATTATGAATATAGATAATACGTTGATTAAAATTTACAATTTCTCTCTCCGAACAATACATATATAAATCTACACCTAGTTATAATTATTACGATTTATTTAACTATTTTCAACATTACACCAAGTATAATCAGAATTAGTTAACTACTTACATGATATTCTGTAGAAACAAAAAACATCTTACTCAGTCGTCTTGATTGGGTTGCAAATAACAATTTATTTTCATTTTGTTTGTTTTTCAGCATCAGTTAATTGTGATAGAATTATGAATTCTATTTTATCATAATGGATTAATATAAATAACATTCAAACTAAGGAAAAACGCAGTCGTTGCGGTAAAAAGACAACGATATGGAGAGAAAAAGGTTACCATATTTGGTATGTAAAAATTTAGGAAGTATCCAACTATAAATATAATTCAACGTACCAGTAGTTCAACGTAGTTCAATACCTGCCATAAAATTCTTTAGGTACATACGTACATATGTTTTAGTGGACAAAATAATTCAATGTGTAATATTTATAATGATATAATAATATACAGGTTCCTAACTTTATGCTAGCACCCTAATGTGATAATATTAATATTCCTGTGTGGTTTGAGCATTAAATACAAATTAGAGATTGGATTTTGGCCAAACACAATATCAGGGTGTACCTCCCCTCCATAAGGAGCTTTACGGAGATTGCCAGAGTATAGGACATTTGATACGTGAGCGAGGATTAGCCTTTATGAACCCATCATTTATTCGCATTCTAATTAATTCATTATAATAAACTTCTTACATAAAAAACTTGCATGTTTTTAAATATTCTGTTCCTAGAAACTAGGGCGATTCAATCTACACACAATTACGCTTTGATCCTAGACCTACTATTAGCTGGAATAAGACTTCCAGTGTTGTCACTAAAACTGATTTAAGGATTCTAAATCAAGCAGTTAATGTGGTAGCGTTTGGTTCTTCCAAAAATTGGCTCCTTTCTGCTCCACTTTTTCCCTACTACATTTCAATCCATGTTAATTAAAGGTAAGTGTGTGTGTTAGCTTTGGTACTTGTTTCCTGTTGCAAATAGAATTACAAAGGCTTAAGGGCTTATATGCACTGAGCAAAAATCGTTCTATTTTTGCTTCAACTTTTTGAAATTTTCTATGAGAATGTTAGTGCTCAGTAAGAATAACGTAAGCGACAAAGTGAATTATACCTTTTTAAAAGAAACGTGGGAAGAAATTTAAAAATCTAAAACAGCCGATTTGTTAAGATTATAATTACCAGTATTTTGGCTTAATTATACTTTTATATCTGACAAAACTGAACGGAAAATCTTCAGATTCCGTAAATTTTAGGGGTACTTTAGCAATATTTTTTTATTCAAGGAATTTCCAAATCCTGTAATTCTAGAACAGCCGATCTGTATAGTCCATACTTCCATCTATCACTGTTTTCAGTTTCAAAAAACAAGAACATGTTTTTGTATCAACTGGTATATATTGAGGGAGGACATATTAATAATATATCTATAGATACATTTTGCTTAACAATTACGCCGAGTAGGTACCACGTACCAACGCTGATCTCCCACACAAGGAATATATACGTTGTATATAATTAATGTAGATATACCAATACTGTGTGTGATTAAGAAGATTATATTATTGTGTCCCTCGGGTGCTGAGGGTTGACTTTCTTCATCCTCTTGACTATTTCTCTATTTTGTCCTTAGTCCATATTCATGTAGTGTTTCCGATTAATCTAATTAAATGGAAAATTATTCCCTTCTACATGGAAGGCCGTCTCCGTTTTTATCTAATGTCCTAATAAGTAATTCCTTAGTTTCTTGCTCCATATAGATACTGTGATGTGATCAAGAAAATATATTTATGTTCGAATGTATATTGAGGAGGGTATATTTGTAGTAGACATGGTTGATATTATTATATTAAATAATGGTATAGTTAGAGTAGAATCCTTGCTTGACGTAGGATATTAATAAATTTATCTCAAATATGTATCGACCTCCTGTACCTAAGAGGACAGAGGGGACAGAATTCGAATTACAGAGAGAGATTAGAAGTGGAGACTTTTTTTAAAAGGATCTGGGCTTGCACACACAAACCCAAATACTTTCCTGCACATCTAGCCTGTATCGCAAAATGTGGAATACATCGCCAGCGCGGGGTTCGAACCCGGCACCTCCCACTTGAGAGACTGCCGACTCTGCCGAGACTACCAACTGCGCAAACCATGCATCCTTTTATTATTATGTAATATGAATTACCTATTTATTTATTTTTTTCTTCTTAGGTAGGTATAACCTACGTATTCTCATTTTATAAAAATGTTTGTTTTCTGTTTATCCATTTGTGATGAATATTTTTATAGTAATTATCTAATTATTAATTATTTCATAACAAATACATATCTACCTTCTTCTAAAAAAAATCATAAATGGATGCTACCCTATTTGTTTGTTTGTTTGTTTGTTTATGTACCTGAGTTACACCGGAGATAGAACTAGAACAGGCGAAATAAAATAAAAACTAACGACATGTTTGGAACAATACTAGAAACATTTAGGACGGAAGTTCTCTAAGGAAACATTATAATGTATTTCCTACTCTCCTCTCATTAAAATAAGACCAAAACAAACCGATTAATATTGATATTCCGTAGATCTCCACAACACTATGAATAGAATGAGCATTTACATTTTAAAGACAATTTGATGGAAATTAAACCGATTACACCCAAACAATTATCTTATTTAATAACATTTATGCAGGTCCTAATAAATACATTTATTAGTGGACTAAATCAATTTCAGATTGTTTCTCAGAATAAATGTCAATTCCATATTGTCCATGCGTGGACACTGAAACTGACCAGTATTCACAATTGTCACTTAATTTGGAAGTGTACAAAGATTTGTTTCGTGAATACTATCGTTATTCAAAAGTCCATTTGTTTAGCATCGTGCCTGGAAAATATTATACCTACTGATATTTCAGGCACAATGTGATTTCTGGACAGGTAAATTTGTCGCAGGCTGATGTGTTTATATGTCAATCTTAAATGATAATATCTAGATTGTAGACTCTTCTGGCTGATAATACTGAGAGGTTTGTTGACAAGTCTTGCCTCCGTGCAAAAAAAACAGAAGCTAATGAGTTTTTTTACACTATATTACTTAATATTCACGTCCAGATTACACCTATACCTATATTATTATGTAGGTTGTTTAAAAATAACTTTTACTCTGGTAGTATCTGACATTATATTATCTACAGCTCTTCACTTTGTTTGTAAAATGCTTGGCCATCGCATCCTTTAATAAATTATATTCCAATTATGAACGTAATTAGTAAGTAGGCAAACAAAGGTACTATGAGTACACAATCCACGCCCGCTTAATGAACAGGGATTTCAACCGGAATAGCCGTGTTGAATACAATATGAATGGATGATAACCTCCGGATCAGATTGGTTCAATTTTTACTCGCTACACTGATTCGAGAACATAAATGGTATCGCGTAAACAATAAATAAAACACATATTCATAACGAGCGACATGATAGGCACATTACTCATCCACGTATATAATGGCACGCATAGGTACTATATGACTATACAATATTATATGAGGACATTGTTCTTTATCATTATAAAGCACACGTGAGCCTCTATGATATGAAATGTAGGTACACGCTACTAGGTACAATATAGCTATCACATGAAAACTCGGACAATATTGCGAAATAAAATATGTATGTCACCTTACACCTGATACCTGCGAAAAGCATAAAATATTTTGATACAATTTGGCATGATCGATACACCTAATACAGTCATATAAAATATATTAAAATACCATCCTGTTCATTATACACTATGCCTGAAGCTTTTGTCATGAAGTGCAATGAAGTCCAATAGTGGAATTCAAACGTTGATGTTGGCGTTTTGTCCTAATTAATGGAAATACTTTTACAGTAACGGTTTTAATTTATGTTGTGATATTGACCCCCTTATGCAAGCAAACAATGCTGTCTGATGGGAATAAACACAAATTGAAATTGAATTAAAATTAAGGTTAAGCAGGAAATAATTACACTTATCATTTAAATATAACGATGTTTGTAAAAATAGAAATATACCTATAGACATAAAAACACATCAGAAATCACAAGTTTGTATATAATGTTTGTCGTAATATGTTGTCGTAAGATAAATCCCCTTTCTAGTTCATTCTGAATGTACGGAGTCGAGAGTTATGAAGTTTTCTGCCTCATATTATCTTCTGTGGGTGGAGATATTAACTAATTATACAAAAACTTTGCAAGTCCTCATTTGTTATATTGTTCTAAAATTATTACATAGTACGAGTATGATGATGGGACTAAAGAAAACACTGAATCTTATTTCATATTATAAAATATAATAATACACAAACGACATGCTCCAATAAATTTATTAAGTTCAATAATTATTCATTATGTCGTACCTAAGTATTCGTTTTCAGAATAAAATATTCTTCTTTTTGAAAGTACCTAAAAGTTTATTCTTTAATATTGTCACCAATTACTGAATCCTTGGTAAAACTTTTGTTTGAAATTCTTAAATAATATGTCTTTCCACTTTTATCTTCCGAAACTTTCTAATTCAACTATTTATCTTTAAGCTCAATTTGGACGAATAATATTATCTTGCCTAATTATTATTATTATTATTGCCCGATAAAAATATTTTAATGGGTTTTCACATTTTTACCACATCATTCATTTTCATTAATCCAATCGCTTTGTAACAACCAGAGACAATAATATTATAGGTTCGTACTTATTTCAATTTGGCTATGGTGCTTTTTTTTAAATTGATTCGATTAAAATACCTACCTGTATTACGTGTAAGTGCAACCAAGTGCAACCCCCTCATACCAGCGTTGATCTATATGGGGTCCTGTCACCTTAATGTGTATTTAATTTAAAATGTACATATTTTTCTGGAAAAAAAAACATTATTATATTATTGTACTTGGGGTGACGTAAAATCAAAATAGAACCACTTTAGGTAAAAAAGACAAATTTTATATAAAAACAAGGAAATGACTTTGAATATACGCGACAGGAGCCTCATGACTCATGGATGGATTAAAAAGTTCCTTATAACCTTTCTATGCGAAACTAAACTATAATTTGCCGGATAACAGTTTCTAAAATAGCTCCTAAATTTATCTTACGAAGAGACTCGACAAGTGAAGAAATCTAGCATGTATACAGTTATACAGCGATACGAGAAACCAACACATTACTATCTATTTAGTTAAGGGAAAATTATTATAGTCATCTTTTAGGGTGTGTATATGGATCATTAATTCTGCCTTAATTTGCTAAGACTAACAAAGTGAGTGGTACTAGTGAAGTGAGTACATCCCTATACAAACAACTACCATAATTCAGTCTGCTGTATCAGCAAATAATAACACAAAGGAAGCCAATATAATATCCTCTAGTAAAACCCAATGGTTACCCTCTATGGATTATTATTTTTATTAAAGCAAAATGCTACATAACTATGTGGCGTGAAAATAAATTATTCGACGATAGCTTTCTCTTGCTTCTTACAATTTAGATTTAAAAATACACAACCAAATATTCGGATGATCAATAGTTTATGTACATTGTACAGCCGTATATCGTCAATAAGTACCGAGATTCTGATATCACACCGATATTATTTGAACTTATGTTGGTTTATTTTACTTTGATTTGATCTGTTTTACCATATTTTGTGCTATTTTATTTCTGTTTTATTATTGTTGCACATTTGAGGGATTAACGCAAATACAGGTTGTACCTATTTGGAAAATTCCGGCGCAAAATATTTTGTAAGCTGAAAATAAATAAATAAATCTTTATTAGCCACAGACCAAATATAAATAACAGATCTTATTAGACACAGAAGTATGCTAAAGGGCGGCTTATGAAAAACAAAAAAAAAGATTCTACGTCAGTATGGCTCCGTTGTGGGGTGGGGGGCCTAATCAGGGATCAAAATGATCAGTCAAACGACAATCAAAACACCCAAAGTAATTAAAGTGTAAGTTAAGAAAAAAAAAGGAATTAAAATGTTCTTCTGTCGAAATAATCAGTTGAATGCATTTCATCCCAACTAATTAAACAATAACAGAAAGTTAAATTAAGGAATTGGAATGCTATTCTATTTCTGAATAAGCATAAACATTATTATTATTAAATTTTGGGAGTTAAACAAACCTTAAAGTTTGTCGTGCGGAATTCATTATAATAATAAGTAGCTACTTGTACATCCAAACGATGCGATGGTAAAATATTATGGAGCTTGTAAAAAGATGAAAGAGAATAATATTATATTCAGTTGTAGGCATCGGCTTTAATTAACAAATCATTTCCTCTAATGTACCTAATTATTTTTCACTTTTCAATTTTATTGCCTCGGGAACAATTACTTTCTGAATTAATTAGATATTTCAGAGTAGGAACCTTAAATGGCTAATAGTTGCTGCCGAGAATATTTCTCAAATGCTCATTTCTATCTCTTCTCTCACCTCTTGGATTCGGGAGTTAAAATAGGAAATCGAAAAGAGTGTGTTGTTTACTGTGCAACCTGTCCTTATGGTTATATGTATGGAATATTCGGTAAGATTTTGGTAGGCAACCCTATGGATGTATGACCCTATGTGTAAACTTTCATTTTAATCACATTTAGATCAAAAAACAGATGGATCGCATTTTTAGCTGTCGTATCTTAGGTTTTTAGGAACACTAAACACAACTCCCCTGCTTAGGGTAAGCTTTTCACCATTGAAAGCTTTCTTAATTAAATACTTAATAATTATCTCCGATATTGCTTTCATTTTATATCTGATTACAAAGCATTACGTGGCAGTTTATGATGGCACAAGAAATTGACAAAGATTGAAAATGATTTTCAATCGTAATATCTCAGAAATATCATTATTAGGGTTGAAAGCAAAATACTGTATTGAATAGAATTAGTGCTACATAATTAGCTCGGTTGATTAGATTACAGGTCTTTAGGTGGGGTGTACCAGGTTCATATATCGGTGTTGAAGATGTACTACATTCCACGGTAGTTCCAAGCATTGAGTAGGTATATGCATTATATAGACAAGGTTTGCGCACACAAACCCAGATCATGATGACTCCAATGTGCGCAAGTGAGTGCATGGGTATAAATTTTACACATAAGTGTATTCAATTATAACTTTTACAATCTTGCCCATCAAGTATCCATATCAGAAATACTAAAGTAACCAGTCAGAATTTTTTTGTAAACCAGCTAAATTTATTACATCTAAACAAACAAAAATTTCACTAAATCCACTTTCTTGATATTTTTCAAAATACGACGAATGTGGGAAGACATATGTGGTGCCCATCAGATGATATTGAAAAAATAATAAAGTATGAAATATTCTTAAAAAATGACAACCTGTCACACTTTATATTATTTTTCATCAATCCAAGTTGGAGTTCCACAAAACTCATGATGGAAATTCACCGAACTCTCATTTTATAAATTCGATTCTTTCATCATATCTACTCTATTAGGAAGGCATCATGATTCGTATTAGTAGGTACTACCTATTTACAATAATGATGTAAGTTTTCCAAGACATTTGACGTAATGACAACTGGAAATCAATATCACAGAAAAATCATTCAAATGTACCAACTGTCGAAGATCTTATACATGTAGATATAGAAACCTACCGACGGAAGTAGAACAGTTTGCGAATTTAGAATCATCTGATAATTTGTATGTAGGTACGAGTATGTGACACCAAGAGTATAAAAATATCATTTTTGTGTTTGTAAATTGGCGTCGTGTGAAATTTTTACTGTTTAAGGGCCTATATGCTCTGAGCAAAAATCGTTTTATTTTCGCTTCAACCTTTTCAAATTTTGTATGAGAATGTTAGCGTGAAACAAGTATAACGTGAGCGCAATGTAAATTTCACCTTTGTAAGAAGAGTCTTGGAACAAATTTTAAAATCTAAAACAGCCAATTTGTTAAGATTATAATTACCAGTATTTTGGCAAAATTATACTTTTTTATCTGAAAAACTGAACGGAAAATCCCCAGATTCCGTAAATTAAAAAGAAAAACAAAAAAGGGGTGCTTTAGGAATATTTTTTTATTCAAGGAATTTCCAAACATTGTAATTCTAAAACAGCCAGTCTGTAGTCGATACTTTCATCTGTCACTGTCTCTAGTTTCAAAACGATTCTCTCAGTATTGGCTGAGAAAAATTCAGGGCGCCGAAGCCGAATGACAGCATTTAGAACCTTAATATTGAAACAATTCTATTACTTCGTATCTAGTCAAATAGATTATTAGAATTATTACTCATATTATATAAGATTGTATAACATTGTAATGTTTTTATATAATATGTAAACTATGTAACTTGTATAACAAACAAACAAAATGGGAGGTATTATTATGCATGTAGTTGTAGGCACTCATCAGAATCTCTGTCCTATGAATTATTTATAATGGTAGCAAAATTCATTATTACCAATAATCTCTTTTCCTAGAATCTCGTCAACTCGGCATGTTTTATTATATGAAACTAAAACAAATGTAACAACTTTGTGTATAACTAACAAATGTTTGAATCTAGTTTGTTTTGTTATTAGTTGGTTGAAGCTGTATTAAAAAATATTATTTTTCTTCATCATCTTTTTTTAGATCTTGTGATCTGTGTTTGTTCAAGAAAGCCCTCATTCTTGGGAGGCTGAAGTCCAGCTGTCCCTCCATCGTTTTGGCGGACTCCCAGGGAGCCGGTGACCAGCTGGTATTTCGTTGGCCAGGACATATGGCATTCTGGAGTCATCCATCCTATTTACGTGGTCCCTCCAGAATCTTCTCCTAGCCCTGTCCCATCGTACGATCGTACGATTTCACAGGTCCGCCTTAAATTAAAAATAAAATAAAATTAATAAATCGTTTTTATTAAGTAAATAGTTCTTGAGTTGAGTAACATACCTCACTTTTACAAACATCATCAGATCAAATCCACTTCTCGGAAAATTGAGTCCATCCGTGTCGAAAGCTCGAATACTCTTGATTTAAAAACTATTAATTATTTACAATATGACAGTTTTGATTTTGTTGATAAAGGCCTCTCAACTTTAGCTACAAAAATCAAGGTTAGCATAAAACATTCTTAAACGAGTAATATCTAATATTTACATGAATTTAAATTTTATGTTTTAGGAAATGGGGTGTAATGAATAATCTTTATTTACCTAGTGATATTAGATAAAATATTTTATTAGACAGAAATGAAAATACTTTTGTTAACTTTTCTAATATTTATCTAAGTATATTGGAGATGAAATTTTCTTATGCGATGTTTTTAGTGAAAAATTTGCTGTACATAAAAAAACAATACACATGACACATAATAAGGTTCTCGTTATACGAGTTCATTACTGTCTGGGGATTTTTATTTCCATAGATTTATTTTATATTTACATAATTTCATAATTCACCGTTTTGTGTCATTTTGTCGCAGACATTGTTATCAAAAGTTATAATAAAATGCTAAGCATACACACCTCATTTTTAAAAGTTTTCAGTAGATGTTGATAGTAGTCATGCGAAATAGGACCTAATGTATTCATTGATGATTTTATTCATAGTATTGCAAAATTTAATTCTTTGGCTGTTTTTCAGGCTCTGTAGCTAGTCACTAAAAAATAATTCTTAATTATTCATTGTTGTTGAATGTCCAATATTTATGTAACTATGAAATTTAACATTTATGATAACTTGACTAGAAACATAGAAAAGGTACCTGGTACGTACATTACTGTACACTGTACAGGGTAATTTTTTTATTCCTATGGCATTCCGCTGATTAGCGAGTAATTTGTGGACAAGTTACAATCTATATGTGCGATCATATACGAGAACATCTGGACATTCCGAGAAAGCCTAACTAACGATGGCTCATCTTAAATATGTGTTGACTAGATAAATCCTTAAGATTTTGTTAGTTTGAAGAAAGGTGACAAATACAACTTACCTTCACACATTCTCGTATAAATTGTAATGTTTTATTTAAGAACAAAGGTTACTATGTAAATTTATAGCTCGACAACTTACCCAAAATATAAAATATTCAAATACATTCCCGAATGTAAATTATGCGGAATGTGTTTGCACGAACATATTATTCGCCTCGGGAATAAACTAATACACAGTATAATAATATATGAGAAAAAAGAAATAGGAAATTGTTTTTATTCTCAGTTAGATGACAGAACTGGTCGAGCGTAGTGTTGTGCCTTTCACCGGATATCCTGTGTCTTGATATGTTCACAGGATATTACCTATAACAAAAAATGTACTCCATCATGCATACTGATATTTTTCTAGGAAATAAATAGTCATATGTCAATGTCAAAAATATGTCTCACGAATTCCACTTTTCGATTACAAGTTAGTATTTGATATTGTATTAAGTAGGTATGTAAAGGTGACAGTTCTAGAGACTAGGACGTGTTATGAAAAATTCATTCATACTCGTACGATATACTCCTGCCCGCCTGCCCCAATAACCTAATGTAAACAAATTAGTTTTCCTGAGGTGACGCCAAATAACGTGTCTTGTCTAACCCCGCCGAATATTTTTATTTATTGATTTACGGATATTTCCATCATGGTCTTATTCGTTTTGTACTATTCGGTTGGCACATTAATTTAGTCTTGATCTTATTACCTTTAACTAAAGGGCAGGCACATTGCAGTAGCAATATTTTCCAGTCAAGTCAGTAGGTTCATCGTTAAGATTAAAAATCACATACCAGGTACCTATGCTCTACTGTATACTCGCATTATACAAAACATAAAACGAAATCTATGTCACGACACGAGAGAGGAGAGTTATAAAGGACGAACATTAGGGTTAGATTAGATTGGTGATCAGGGATGAATAATATATAAAAAGCTTCTGCTTAACACTGGACCCTCTTTGTCTATTTTATAATACCTAATGGAAGAATCTCTTGAAATATCTCTAAATTGTTTCAACGACCTCTGAGCCTGTTCACAGTCGTCCTTAGTTATATGCGATATAAAATAAACCTAGAGAGTAACATAACAAACCTTTTCCTCTAACAATACAGCCCTAAAGTATTGTTATTTGTATGGCATATACTACAGAGTCTTGTCTTATAAACTTTGTACAACGATAACACATAAAAGGCGGTCAATATCTGGCAACTTCTACGTGAGAGGAACTATAGGTAACGTAACATAACATAATATATTATAATAGATACATAGGTATAACAAATTATGAAAATAGAATTGTTCAGAAATACACAAGATCAGTTTGCATTCTGTAAGTTTCTCCAAAAATATCGTATTTTATATTCAAATAACTATTATCAACTTTATTATTGCTTTCTCCTTTTGAAGAATATTTTAAGCATTCTTAAATTAAAGCTGAAAATGTTAAAAATTAAAACAAATATTCTAACAAAAATATTTAATGCTGTATAGGATTAATTCCTTTATTATTATAATTACATAATATGGTTGTAAGCCATTTATTAACTTTATAAACTTTAACGATAGCCTAACGTCTAGTTTGTTTTTGACTTTGCTTCTCTTTAGAGAGATTAGTTTATTTTCCCGAAAGGTTTCGCAACTCCACAACTCAACATATTTTAATATTTCAACCTGTCGTTCATAGAAGAGGATTCCACGATTTCACGTATAATAGACACATCACAATCTAGACTTTAGGTTACAGGTATCATGTAAGAGAATAATGCATAATTAATGTAACGAAAAGTCTTCACATCACCTTGATTACTTTATTCAAACACTTCTTCCAAATCTTTGTTTCATCATTCCATCGAATAGACGCGTCCTTATTTTTGAAATCCTCCAGAGAAATCAACTTACTTTGAAGTTGTATATCCTTCTTAACATAACAAAACTTCCAGAATAAATATTTCATGCATCGTCTTTTTCTAAATTCTAAAACTTTTATTATTCTCCTTATAAATACGATGTGTAGCAACAAGCGAACTTAACTAACAGATACCAAATGATTGGTGAAAAATATCAAATGATTATTTCTCAAACTCATTTTGGAAGAATACTAAATAGATTTTTTACGATATCAGCCAAGTGCCATTAGATTCTTTCTTCCATGAAGAAAGTGCACTGAATTATTGTAAGTATTTTGTGCTTCGTATTTAAACCCAAGCAAAACAAATAGTTTCATATTACAATAATGTACCTCAATCTCCTAGCTTTAATGCATAATAGAATTTTACAATGCTTCTCATCTGAAAATAACATTTTCAAGATATAGCTTTGCTCTAATATTAAAACAGGAACTAACATTCAAGATATCTTTCTTTCTTATCTCAACACAAATTGAGTCGAGATTCATATACATAATGACTTTAACTCTCCTTTATGCAATGAGTATTATATAGCTAGTTAGATTATTCATGAATTTTCTTTCTATATTGTGCAATATTTCGTAAACATAAGGAGGTATACATAAATATTAACATTAAATTACCAAATTGTATTAAAATATAAACTTTGTGGCCATTAGAATGGTTCAAAACAATATTTTAAAATTATCTGACTGAAACCATACCTTACCCTGTTATAATAAAAGGAGGAAAGTGGTACTCGTAACTTTCCACGTGGCTGATCCTTTTGAAACAACTTTAGTTGAAATCTTTTCTCTCGTATTTTCCCATATCATCACTACTTTGCATTATTCCGTATCAACTTCAGGTATAACTTATCTACTTACTCTTACTTCACCTAGCTATTGTTCTCATACAACGATGAATACGTAACACATGTGTCTGACACAATATCAGTTATTAATGAATCCCAAGAAACACTTAAGCCTTTTTCATTGCATAATGTCTGTACTGTCGATAAGGACTATTTGGTGGGAGCTCTATACACATCGTTACTAGGTAAATACTTCACAGTTCTCAATATATAAAAAAAAACTGAGAACACAATATATACGATCATTATACAGACATAAACCAAACGATGCAACTATTTTAGTATCCCATAAAGTGTCTAGCGATCCCTATTAAGTTTAGTTTTATTCGTCATTATGCTAAAAGTCATTTTCCCTTTAGATTTATTTTATGGGTGCCACCTTTTATCCACTGGATATTTTCAAATATCCTTTTCAATAGATATAACCCCACAATAGGTAGTTACTAAGGAATATATTATTATGTATTATGGTGTATACTAAATGGGCTAATTGAAAAAAAAATGCGGAATTGCTATAATTTCGCCCTAATGAATAGTTTTAAGTGATTTGTCTGATTATGTTCTTGTATGATTGACGTAACGTATCACAACTTTAAATGGCGGTGGGCAGGTCACATGGCCATCAGAGATCCAGAGAGGATAAGGGGTCTTACTCTGAAAACCGAGTACAATTAACTACCAGGAGCTCAGGAAGACCACAACTACGATGGAGAGACGACTTTGTCAAACATCAACTGGATCTAGAGAATCCAAGATAGACTGTCGTGGAGTGAAATGGAAGAGGTCTTCGTCCAGCAGTGGACGGGAGTGGGTCTATAAGAAAAAGATGATGATGATTCTAAGATTTTATTTTTGTTCACTTGAAATGTGGGTAGGTACATAAAAATAAAGAAAAAAGCAGATTGTTCATTGATGAATGGTTGCCATTATAGAAATAAATTTAGGTGTTGTAATTTTGTTCATTGTTCGTAAAAAAAAAAATAAAGGCGATCTCGCCCTTGTGTGTTGATATTTGTAAGATTTCGTATATGTGGAAGTATACTTAGGTATATCATTGAACACCATATATCTGAATGAGATTGTTTTCAAGTTCTCCAATCTTTATAAACGTCTATACTCAAAGCTGTAACCAAGTAATAGCCGATTATTTTAGGATTAATTTCCCTGGTTGAGATATTTATGGCATCGTGTAGATAATAGTCGATAATTCTTCTTGAAACCACGTGTCGACATTCCAATAAATATTAAAATAGACAAAATAATATAGCTGAACATACTGCCACCATACAATATAAATTTTATCTGGATTCTGACATTTATAAATTGATATCCATATTAGGTTGATACAGCATTGTTGAATATAATTATTGAATGCGTCAGAAGTTCCAATGTCTTTATCTATTATTGTGCAATATGATTGGACTTATAAGTTGTACCTACTGAATGTCTGAAGGTATTTTTATTCTTTTTTCCATGGGTAGGTACATATAATGTACTATGTAATAATTTATTCAATTCGTAAGAATAATAATATAGTATCACCTACTAGATGATAGGCAAAGTAGTGCAGGTAGGTACTTACATCCCATCCTTTATGTGACCTACATAATTTACTAGAACATCATATTCCACTTTGTAGGTACTGTGGGTACACATATGGATGGATATTCGATGAAAATATATGCTGTGTTAGATTTCAAAACAATTTTCTCTGCAATACACGTAATAGTATACTTACAAACTATAGATACTGTAGGTAAATAGTATAGATTATAGCAGGTACCTACCTCTTTGATTGATTTCTTCTCTTATTACAGAGTTCCGTCTCGAATAGTCTGGCAATTTACAGGGAAATTTCATATAAATAAAATATAAGGAAACACATTCGCCCAACTACAGTCCCTAGGTATATATTTCACTCGTTACACATTTCCTTTAGATTATAGTTTTTCCTAAATAGAAGCAAGATCTATTTACATTCGTATATAACGTATCATTATGTGAACTCCCTTGGGGAATAAGCAGGATGATTGCTCATTTGGATTGTTTTTTCATGTAATTTAATGAGTAAGTAAGTACCTATATCATTCTTGTTGATATTCGTACCATAATGAGTAGGTACCTGGTACGTCGTTAGTCAATCTATTCCATATACTACTTATTCTCGTATATTTAGACAACCGTCTCCTAATTTGATTGATTTACTCTATTAAGGAATCTAAGTCCAAAACAACACCTCTCTAACCAATAATTTTACCTTTACATCATTTTCAATTTCGCAACTTTTCAATTAAATCTGTTTTCATACATGTATTTAAATTTGTTTTGGTTTATCTAAATTCATTATAAATTAATTGAATATTGTAAAACCAAAACAACCCTCTTCAATATACAAACTAAAGGTAGGTATGTATTATTTTATAATATAACAATCAATACAAAGAAAATGTTTAACATGTTACGTAGAAGTAAATATTTCGTTGATAGGTTTATCTTTTGCATTATTTATATATCGCTATCATTGTATCCGTGTTTTTATCTCGGGTTTCCTCCCCTTGATTGTTGACGATTTGCTATAAAACCGACAGATAGCCGTAGTAGTGGTCTATCCTAAACCACTCGATCTCACCCACCAACTCATTCCCCTTAATTACTTCTCCATGACCCCGATAACTGCTCTTCAAGACTGAAGATTATTTCCTGAAAGAAAAGGAAAGATACAATAGTTGTTAGTACCAAGTCAATCCAATACCAAGAAATAAGAGTTTTTAATCTATAAATACATCAATTTTGTACGCTCGATCACGGGTTCGTGCGACTGTTAATTTTTGTTACTTATTTGTTTTATTTCATTTAAAAAACTATATTTCTCTGCCACTCCAAAACACAGTAAAAATCACAGGGTTTCTTTGAAATCCACTAAAAAGAAACGACATTATAGAAAATAAACAGAGTGTTTTAGCATTTTTTCTATCGTATTCATGCAAAAGTACCGCTAAGTATGCAAAATTGTGTGTCTGTTGTAAATTAAATGGAATCGGTGAACATAATGAATGATATGATTTTATACCTTAGGCGTTTTTAATATTCTTATGGTCGACATTCCAACCATACCCTTATACCGACACGCATCGGAGCTAAGATCTGGAAAGCGAAGGGGTTCAGCGGCAAAACGAAATGCCGACTGCGTGTTTTGGCGCCAGTCCAAGAATCTCCAAGGAGTCAACATCCTCAGTTATGAATGTAATGAAATAAACACAATGTTTTCAATAGTTCCATATTCTACTGCCATTGATGTCCTATAATAACTTGATTACTAACTCGAGTCCTTTTCTATAAATGTTGCGCGATCCGACGCATTTGTTCCCATCTGACAGTTTCAATTAGGCACAATGTATGGAATTTGACATTTGGAATTAGGCAAGCTCCATACAAATATTTTTTCGCTCGGCTTCAGATTTGTTGGGAAGAGAGTCATCAAGTTACTAGGAGTATGGTATAAATATCGATGTCTACTGCAGATCGTTACACCTTTCTTGTCACATAGAATGTGATTTAACGCTGCATGAAAAACCTATAAATTTTAATGCACTGGTTTAATACATTAATTATTTTTTCCAAAAGAGAGAATTAATATCAGGAGTACCTATGCAAATAAGTAGATATTTATTATGAAGATCACTCCCATTATTATAGTATACGAATGGATATGAATTTCTTCCTTTCGGGAAAAACATAAAAGATGATGGAATTTTTAATCGATTTCGGTTTAAGGTGGTTCCGTACAACACGATGTGAATAAAATTATCGTTAAGTTCCGTAGAAAAACATCACGCATTGAAATTCAAAGGAAAAATGATAAAGTTTGCATGTACGAGTATGTATCAACAAAATTATAAGTACATCATTCCTATTGAAGAACATATGCTTTCCAGTTTTTCTTTTACTTGATGTGTTTTTTGCACCGCACTAGTGGCGAGGCCTTATGACCTCTCTGTGTTCCCTCGACGAACCATAATCGCAGAAACATCTGTAATCTGTACGTAGCATTACGAATTTATAAATAAATTATATCGATAACCATACAATATTATAAGGAAAATAATACGGATATACCAAAAAATCATAGTAAAAATATTTGTATAGAGAGCACGTAGCCTTAGGTTTCCCCCATGACGAAAATCACCTAATCTGTAATGAAAATCTAGCAAGAAAGTAAAACGATATTGTAACTAAATTATCCGATAGATTCTTTAAGCGATTCTTTTGTGTAAGAATTAAATTCAGGTTAATATTTTAGGGTACAAATTTTATTGTTGTTGCGAAGGTGAAAATTGATTAAATTTGGCCATTGTGCTGATGCTTGCTCAGGCAATAGCATCAAACCCACGGATATAGCATCATGAATACACAAAGAGAAATCATTTCTAAGGATAGAGTAGAAAATCCACTTGCATTGAATACATGGTTTAGTATAAACTTTTACAATCATAACAATGCACCATCATCGGTGTGAATTAATAATGTCAAGGCTATATGTGTAACCTCTATTCTACTTATTTTCTAACGTCTCAAGGGAAACTATCTTGCATCGAATAAATTAACTTTCCCGATTGCAATAAAGTGGATTTTCTTTGAAAAGAGATAAGTTTATGAGAGCAATGTGACCCAGAAACCCTGGGAAACTTTCTTTGTCCCACTTTAGATACGAATCTTCAGGATAGCTGATGATACGCCATTAGTTTGTATTAAAACCACGGTTAATTCCGATGGGAATGTTTACCCATTTCACGATTACATTAGAAACTGTTGAATATCCTAGGAATATATTCCTATTTCCTATGCATTTTACAAATATAAATTAAGGATACGCTCATTATGTTTACAGTGCGTAACTAATCGATCTTTTTATAATATTTTTTTTTTTTTTTTTTTTTTTATTTTAAAAAAAGGATCTGGGCTTGCATACACAAACCCTAATACTTTCCTGCACACCTTGCACTAGGCTAAAAGCCTGTATCGCAAAGTGTGGAATACATCGCCAGCGCCGGGGTTCGAACCTGGCACCTACCGCTCGAGAGACTGCCGCCTCAACCAACTGCGCCAACCATGTACTCGAAATATACAATTTTATTTTTTCTCTATCTAATATTTTCCATAAAAAAACTTGTGGACGTCGTTAAAATTTAATATAGAGGATATGAATAGGTAAATAATAACGTAAAATGAAACTCTGGTTGAATAAAACTAAGGGAATGTGTGTAACATGAAATAATTTTCAAAAATAAATGATTTAATTGACTAATGTAATGATTTATATTTATAATAGGAAACACTAACACATTTTGTCTACTTACTGTTATCAGTCTCCTTTAGTTCTGTTACAGAATTCGTCTGCTTGCATCCAAAGATTATAGCAATTATAAATACTTAATAAGGTGTCGGTATTCAATAGAGACATCTTTGTGTTCCCTTGAGGAACACTAGGGAGAGAAGTGTAGTATAAAATGTGACTATTGTCATAAATATTTTTCATACCTTTCCTAGATAACATATCGCATGAAAAGAAGAGGTAAGTGTAGAATAAACCTATAAAATATCCTAAAACACTTTCCTGTAACACAACGAGTAATAAATATATTTCCTCACCCAATAAAAAGGACTTCAGTTTTATTATTGTCTGTAGGATCTCACCTCTGGCAAGTCTACCACATTTCATCTCGGGGTTGTAGTGAAGGATTGTTCGGAAAATGACAGAACGTTTAATACCTCAATAATACACACCTAACGTATTATAAAATACCAAAGATCGTTTCGTAAAAAAACTGTACAACATTATTCTAAAAACTGTTTTTGCCTTTGGTAATTTCAAACCCTTTTTGTAATTGTGTTCAATTTTATATAGAATTTTCCTATAAGCTTTTCCTTTCGAAGATTCGCATCCACCTACACAGATCTGCTCTCGCACACACATACATATACAAAGTCAGTAGGTTTGCTGGAGCTGGAGATCGTTTCGCTCGAAATCCGTTCAGTTGTTCACGAGGGTCGGTATCGCGGAGTCGTGCGCCCGCATCGGAACTTTTATCACTTCCGTTCTGTACATCGCTTCTCGGATGACAGTATTATCGAACTAAATGATAACGTCAAATTAACATAATTGTTTTATATGTGGAACGCGGGAAAGTGACATGGCGGGAAGTTACACAGATGATTGTTCAACTTATTTTCCTCGTGAATACTTTTGAATACTGTGAATAAAGAAAGGATATACTTGACGTTATACATTCCTGAAATAGAAAAGTTTTAATTCCTCGTGAAGTGAAAATATAGCAGGTATATTCTGTTGATACCAATTACGAAATGTCATAATATTTAGTTTTTCATTCTTTATGCTTTAACTGCAACTTTGACGTCTGTAATATGTAAGTATGCATTATGTATCTATCATACTTTCCACTTTTCAAACTATGTACCTATCCTGTTTAATGTATTTAATGCTATTATGTTATGTACCTATTGAATTCAAATACAATTAATTTGTTTCCAAAACTTTAAGTTGACATGATCAATTAGAAAACTTTTTAGGTATTTTGTTACCTACCTCCATCCTACATACAGACTAGGATACACTTCATCGTACCTACATATCTTGTCACGGACGGAACTAAATTGTTTTTACCTAATACCTATCTACATAAAACATATACCTGATGTACATATATTGCTTCACCTAGCCTTTATAACGCGAGTGCATCACGAAGCATAACGATATGAATTAGTTCTCACGGAATCTACTCTATAGTAAGGATTATTTGTTGCAGCTGCTCACACTATTGTGGTTTAGGTACTTCCTCGCCCTTGTCCATGTTACAGGAAATCAGTACACGGACAATTATTTTTATATACCTACTTCTTTAATACACTACACCCACATAACCATTGCACTTCACACAATGTGGGGTCACCGGCGGCAGGTATACGGATGTGTATCGGCATCGAATGCTGCATGAGATATATTCAAGCAATTAATTATCTCGTCTAATTAAGATGTCGGCGATTCGGAATCCCTAGAGTGTACCTGTGGTTTACCCGATCTCCAGATTAGATGGAAAATCTTTCCACTCTTTTTTGTATTATTAAAGTGTTCTCTTAGAGTCAGGTGTTCGTTAAACCATACAACGCTATTTATCTTTTTGTAAAAAGAAGCATTCACTACGAATAAGGCAATATGAGAAATGAGTACATATAATTCTTACGACGGCATATACCTGGAATCTAAATACCTATAATTGTTCTTACCACATACTTTACATACCCAGTTTGAATCAGACTACATATTTTTAATATAGTCCTAGCTGGGGCATATACTCTAATAAAAGATTACTATTAAAGAGAATATAATGACATTAATTATACAACGACACGTATGCAAAAGCGGTTGCTTCAAATCTTAAATTCAGGCGCAGGCCCGCCGGGTAAGAAAGCTAGTTATAGGTATAAATACCTACATACTAGACAAGACATGTATTGTATGTCCAGTCGTATATATTTATGTAAATTAATTTTGCTTCCCCTCTCAATTCCAGTATAGATCAACATGGCAGATATTAAATTCGTTTTAAACCCAGGATTTAGGTTGATTTTTTTAAACAAAAATTAAACTTTTATATACCTACCCTAAGGACGGCCACACACGCATTGATGTTCAGTTAACTGAGTCGACTGTTTGCAAAAAAGCTCCAACCAAAACCTCTCTCTGAATTCAGTGTTACCCTAATTTTGAATTCAGGAAGAGGTTTTGGTTGGAGCTTTTTTGCAAACGATCAATTCAGTTAACTGAACATCAGTGCGTGTGTGGCGCGCCCTAAAGCGCGGTTATTAGAGTGTTAGCATTAGGAGGGTTAGCAATTAGAAAGCTCCCCATTTTGAATAAGTAGGTATGTATATGCTTTAAGATTTCTCTTTGAATCTGTATAAATTTAATTTTGTATTTTCCTTGAATTTAACATTGGTAATACCTACGTATAAAAGGATGCTTTATTACGTACCTAGTTTTCTTAGTTGTGCTGTTAAACTGTTGGTAATTAGTTCACTGAATTTTAATTTGACGATCTCTTTACAATAACACTAAATTATTACATAAGAGAATAAACACACACGTACATAAGTAATTGACACAAAAACACACCAGACGTCAAAATTATTAATCTACCTACTCGTAGAGTTGCAGATTAAAGTTAAATTTCAGGGGCCCTATTTTTGAATCAGTAGAGAATTGTCGCATACGATATTTATCTACTACTAAATTATCTACCAGTTCAAGATGCGTCTACGTAGATTCCATGCGATAATATCAAATCCATATAGCCAACTTAACCATCATAAAACTTGGTAGAATATTGGGAAATTATAGGTGAATCAACAACGTGTAACCAAGTGTAACTAAGCAATATTCTTATCAACTACTCAGAAAATAATCACATAGGAAAAAATCTCATGGGAAAAAACTAACGGAAAAAATCACACATGGAAGAAATATCACATCAAAAAATATTACACGGAATAAATCACACATGCTAAAATATTACAAGAAGAAATAACACACTTTTACTCAAAATTTATTAACGATTTTATAGTTAAATTTTATGATCTATCTAATCTACCGTTAGAAGAATTATAAATTTTGTAAATTTCATTATGAAAACCGATTAGTATAATAAATTTGGTATATCAATAAAAAACGTGTTATTTCTTCTGATGATATTATGATGTGTGCTTATATCCGTGGGTTTTTACCCGTGACATTTTTTCCTGTGTGATTTTATCATGTAACCGTTTTCAGTGTGATAAAACTTTAAAACAATGGTATATCTATATTTCTAGGTGTCATTTTCCAAATAAATTTCATTATTAACAACTTAGACGTATTGTAAAATACGATATACACATTTATTCTTCCTATTGTCTTCTCAAACTCATAAAAACGCCTAATTAAAAATTATTCTGATCCATAGTATGTCAATTTTGACAGTTGATGCAGTTACCTAGAGACGTGTTGTATTCGATATATTACGTCACATAGTGTATTTTTGAACATCGCATACGACAATTTTCTATCGAAAATCACTGAAAAGTAGTAGATATATTGACGAGTGGTCTAGACCAATCGACATTTACCATGCGATAAATTGATAGATACGTATTTATCATATTATAATGATTATTATCCTTTTTTAATTAGATGACATATTATGGATTCAATATTTATTAGCACAGAATAAAAATATGAGATAAAATAAGACTTAATACTACACACGGCAGTGTTTAAGCAGCGTTCAGCAGAACGGCGGACTTATTACTAAACGTGGATAAATTGACGAAAAGTATAACCAATTACTTATACAATTTACAAAATTAAAAAAACATAGTAGAATTTTTTTGCGATTCATGCTTAACTATAGATAAAACGTAATAGAAATATTATTAATTAGTGATTCAATGCAAACAAAATAATAAATAAAGAAACCTAGATGTATGTAATATACATTAATAATAATATAAGTATTATTAATGTTTAAAGTAGTCATCTCAACAGAAATGCAGCAAAGGATGGACCTTCCATCATTAATCATCTTTCCATCAGCTAATTATGGTAAAATAATAAGATAACTTATTATCATACGTTTGATAGAAAGTTCATCATTCGCTGTATACTTGTTCTCATAAAAAATAAAATTGTAATTAGCATTGGTATATATTTAAGCAATACTTAAATAAATAAATTATGGATTGGAAAGGAAAGAAAATTGAAGGAATAGGGAAGATAGGAGAATACTCATGAAAACCACTTACATACAAGGAAGTAAGCTACAGTTGTAAGATCCTCCTTTTAAATAAGAATAAGCTAATACACGTATGAATATCAGAGGGAAGTTCGTTCTACAGTCTAGAGCCGATAATAGTGAATGATGATTCTTTCGAGATGTGGTAGTGGACTGTGAGAAGAAAAATCACTCCATCCTACAAGAACTCGCAATCACGTCGACTCAAAGCTATGCTCAGAAGGAATTCTCATTTTTTTTATAGGTACATCGCTCTTAGAGGGGAAGATAGTCTTAAGAAACTGTTAATCAATGGAAAAGCGCCGGGACGCAGACCCAGAGGATGATCACCTTTGCGATGGATGAACCAAGTTGTACAAACTCTTGTCCCCTCCATCTACAGGGTCGTGCACCTTGATGAGAACAGAGTTGCGTGGCGGGGATTGGTCAGGCACATTGAAGGACTCCCACGGGCTTAAGGCCTTCCGCATCCCCGGGTAGCACAGGCGCATATAGCGTCCTCTTTATCAGCACTTCTTGGCAAAATATTTTTTAGAGGTGGGCTCAGGGTTAGCCAGAAGGGAGCCCCCCGACAAACCCCACCCCCGACTTACATTCCTTCAGTGTCCTTGTCCAAGGATGGAAACATATTTACAACTATTTACAGATACATACATGAGTACAAAAAAAGTAAAGAAAACAGCAGAAATAAAAGTATATAAACAATTTACATAAATGGTGGTCCAGAAGGCTAAGCTCAGGGTCCAGGAAACAAAATGTACACAGGGTGGCGGGTCAGGCGCCGCGACATAGGCACGCGGGGAAGTTTCCTCCCAGACATGGACATTAAAAACATACCATTCCTCCTCCTAGGGAGAAAGACGACAAGAACACAGACGAGTTCTCCGGTCCAGCACAGCGACAGTCACACACATGCCAGATTGGGTCCCACGCGTAGCCAGTTACCAGTCACCAGTTAGAAGAACGACGAGAGACAAAGAGATAAAAGGAAGTTTACCAAGGGCCTCCACCGTTATATCTAAGTAACAGACATCCACATAGTTAATAATAGGATGAATTAAGGGATATACGAGGAGCTGTCAACACTCGAGAAATTTATCCATCTCCTGAGAGAATGCAGGGAGACGAAAACTTTGCAACTCATCTCATTGAATTTGCCAAGAGATTCACAAAGACGCCGAGATCTTTAGGATCTCGAAGAAGAACTAAAATCATGGTAGGTAAATCCCAATAACTACGTAACCAGCAAATACCTGAGTATATAAATACACACACATTTACAGTCAGAATGGTTGGCGAAGCTATAAGAGCAATACATTTAATTATTATATTCGTTAATTAGTTTGAACTATATATTTTTTATTATTAAGATTTTCGTCCGATGGTACATGATGGAAGTCCATTTGGAAAGATAAAAATTAAAGACTATGTAGGTAAATAGTTTGAAATCCGCGTAATGACTAATTATCTACACGCGACTAGTGTTTGATGATTCTCATCCTCGATATCACGCGTTTGACTATAAAGTTGACTACAAACTTTATTGTCAAACGCCTAATGATGCGGAAGAGAATCAAACATTAATCGCGCGTTGTTAAAGTCATAACGTGGATTTAAAACTTTATAGGTACGAGTGTTTTCTGGCTAAGTTCAGAGAAAGCATACTTTACAAAACCAAACTTATCAACTTTTCATAGAGTCATTGTAAATATTTATTAGTTTTTCAACATCAATCTACTTGGTATATTCTTATATCTTTTCGCAATTAATTTGGCATTACGAGAAACGGTTACGTACAAGATATCACAGTAGGTACGTTTCCAACGTGATTTCTACTGCTAAATTATCGTATACGAAAATTGTCACCGTATTTTTGACGCTAGTAGAAAATTATTTTCCATACTATAATAATGACCAACTTAACGATACGATAAAATTCTTCGAAACCATAGTGAAATCTGGTGCAAAATAGGTAAAATATTGGTGAAATATCTTAGGTACCGGTCTTACAGAGTAATATCAACAACTTGTTACTATGCAAACATTCATACGTCATGTTTCGGAACAATCGCTAAAATTTGTACAATGTACAATTCGATGTTTGCTTTGACCACGATTTTCACATTAGATTGTTCAATAAGATAAAAATTAAAGCTATGTGTGTAGTTTAAAATCAATTTAATGATTAATTACACGCAAATAGTGGTCGAGGGGGTTTGAGAATTAGATTATTTTCTTAATCGTTGAATTTTTCCTTATTAAATGTTTTGGTTATATAGAATATTTTTTTTTTATTCATATTTATGCATAAGTTTTCTGTCTAAATATTATTAATATAAATTTTATCATTTCTACAAAGTTATAACCGTGAATATTGAAAAGTTATATTTCATATTATTTTTTTAAGCCATTACATTTTCGTAACCGAATAAAATAATTTGTTGCACCCGCTCCTGAAAAATAGCTTGAAATATTAGTATAATGATATTTGACATTAAACAATATATACTTTTTTAAGCTTATTGTAAAAGAATTTCAATAGTCTTAATAAAATAAAATAATCTTTATTGCATACAAGAAACATAAAAATGGCAGGCTTATTGCCAAATGGAAATTTCTGCCAGCCATCCCATTCTTGTCTAGTCTTAGCTGCAAATAAAAATATAAATTGAACAATAAATGTACAAAAAAATAAATTATCACTCATGTTTTCTATTGTGTTATTCTCAGTCTGAAATCATGATTTATACGCTATTTTCCTAATCATTTTAATTATTATCAATGTACATTCATAACAAAGTACAATATATACATATATTTGCCTTATAACCTTCTCCAATGCATTAAAAAAACTGATTAAAACGCATAATTATTATACAGTAAGAATGAATCTGTCAATTTTGACATTTGGCCGCATGAAACATTCCAATCTCTGCTTCTAGGTTTTCTGTTGGAAAATAATTGTCGTATGCGATATTCAAAAATACACTTGTTTACAAAGTGGTAGAAAATGACGTATTTATCGCATACGACAAATCTCTACTGATTCAAAAATAGGGCCCCAGTCTTCATATGTGTGAAGAACATTTATTTAATTATTCTTCAGAAAGGAAGTTGAAGACGAATTGGGTTTTTGTTTCCATGAATTGTTAAACGAGGGATTAACACGATTGTTCTTGAAGGATTCTGTAGAACGTATTTAATAATATAAATGGTGTATTATTGAATTTACTTTCTTACTTGCTCACTTTATATGACATGTGGGACGGAGTATTCTTCTTACGTTGCTGATAATAAAATTACACCGAGAGGAAAGTTTAATCAAATATTTATCTTCACTCCATCCTATTTTATATCTACTTAACAAAGTTATTGTTGATGTGATGATTAATTCAAGTAAATAAAAGTTTGTGAAATTCACAAGGATTTATTTGATTTATAAATGATATACAAATTCTTATTTCTATACGCTAAGGCTGACAAGAGAATGAAGGGAAGTGTATTTTATGTGTAAATCACAAGAAAAGAGCCATAAACAATAACGCATAATTATTTCATTCTGGTGGTGCGACCAGATTAAGGAAATGACTGGGAGAGACTTGTGCTCGGTGATGCGGACTACGGAGAATAGAGAGGACTGGAGGCGTCTTGTTTTGTCCGTGGGTAGCTCCACAAATCACGACCCTCAGCAATGAGGAAACGATGAAAGAAGAAGAAATTTCATTCATTCACATTACATATAAAAAACATTAAATACATATTACATTAAAATTTTATTATTATAATATATGGGGTAAACTGGAAGAAATCGCAGTTCTGCGATAAGTTCGCTCTAGTGAACAACTATTTATAATCTGTACTATGTCCATTTTTTTTTATATTTATATGTATTTGTTGTTCACTTAAAGCTTAAATAAATAAATAAATAAATATATTGTCAAGCATTATCACAAATATCCGTCCATATTTTATAAATACTGATTTCTCGATACATCTCCTATGTGGTATCAATGTACAGAAAATAACCATCTAGCTAGAAGATTTTTGTCTAGAAGAGTGAATAAGACAATATTCATTATAACGAGTCGGAATCATTTCTCGAGATCTGAAAGTGCGGAAATTCAAAAAGATAAAAATTCTGTAATATGGAGACTTGACGCTGGAGGTGAGGAAGTAGGTAAAAAAGTATGTTTTGTGATCTGTGAATTTCTTTCTCTTTGTTTTACTTGCTAATTAAATTTTTACTCAGTTGCATCTTTTAATTAAAACGTTTGCAGTCTCCACGTAAGTATGAAATGTTATGTTCTCTTACGGAGGGAGAAAATTATATTATTATTATGAAAAACTAGAAACCTTTAGTTATCGTATGTAAACTCATAATATTATATAAACCTATAACTAGTTACATACACTAGATAAAGTTGTACCACTTTTTTATATCGCTGTACAATCATACAATAAGCTCTTGATGAATGGCTAAAATTGTCGGAGTTTTTGTTCCGCACTTCACTTGTATTGTACTTTTTATCTGCTGCTTGAGCTTTTTATGCATAATAAAATCCAGAGTATAATTTTTTAAACACTCGAGCGTGCATATAATTGAACGACCAACATATGTCACAAGTTTGCAGCTATAATTAACTTGTGCTTTTTACTTCACTAGTGGGAATTTCGCTGTAAAAAACTACTTCATTATAATAAGCGCCGCCACCAGCAGCGATAAACTACATTTTTTTTAAAGTAGACAGTTGTATGATAAACTACTCAGTTAATTCATATTTTATGTTATGCAGTTTATACATTTTGATGATGCGCATCAATTTTACTACCTGCCCATATTTTATAGCACCTTTTATATCTGGGGCTGTTAACGTTATTATGTATATCACTCGAAAACGGGTGATTTGCCTAAAAAAAACGTTATTATGTAATATTATATATGTAATATCACTTTATGTTATATACCGTAAACACCACCTACACACAAGCATTTCTTATTTCCCAGTTGCTTATCTTTGTGATTCACATTTTGAGGCTATAATTGGTTTGGATAGGCTTTTCCGTATCCATCAGACCGTAATAAAATTTCGTACTGTGTGGTATATACAAATTTAAAAATAACTAGGATTCTACATATCTACTATATTTATTTTCATCCTTTCCCAGATTTACATCTGATGGGTTGCACTGTTTTATTTTATTTGGGTATTTTTTAATTCAACATTATGCAAAAATTGTATATGCAATGTAATACAACGAGTAATATTTTTGAAATCATACAAATTACGAGAGCGAACACCGCGATTCCATAATCTCAGTATTAATAAATAGTTAGTCTAATCATCATTAGGTACATTACGTATTACTTACTTACGCTGTCCTAGGCGAACCCACCCCGAAACACTGCAGCGGCTATTGCTTTGTCATTGGCTCTATATACGAAGGTCCGTTTTATAGCACCCCTGAATTTGATAATGGAACTGAAATTTCCTGAAAATGAATTCCCAAGAAAATGTCTTGTGATGTTACAAAGAAGATTAAGTTTTAATGTTTTAGTATAAATTTAATCAATCGACTTGTTTCAACTTTTAATTTCCACGCTTCTAGGAAAATCATACTTCTAAAGTCTCAACATTATCAACAAACTTTCTATTATTCCACTCGATACGAGTATATTGGAATTGGAAACCACAAAAGGTATCCGAAGGCTTTTCCAATTTCATTATAGAATTGAATTCAACTTTAGTTTATGCGTAAAGTTCAAACACCAATTAGAATTATTATTTATATAACTTCACTAAGAGTAAAACAGCAAGAAACTAAAATTCATTTAGAAAACATATAAACACATAGCACTAGCACTCAGTCGACAAGTTTGTTGTGTAATTATAATTCAACAATGTGTTGGGATAATAAAGTTTTAATATAATCTGTATTGATCCCAAATAGGATACATGTTTTCAATACATAATGGATCTAACGACGGTATATGGAAGGATTCATAAATTAATCGCCAGATTAATACATTAAAGTGTGAAAATATTGTGTTTCTTTGTGTTATGTTTACAATCAACCTTCGACCAATATACTAAACATTTCAAATCCAGCATATTAGAAAAGAAATAAATTAAATATCGACGTGGATACTGCAATAGGGTGTATGTCATTTTATTGCAATTTTACAGGAGGAACAAAAAACATTTTTATTTTTCATACTATTAGTACTACGTCAAATTTGTGAATTGTAATGTTATGAATGGCCGAGAGACTTAAGACAAATTGCAGTGTGTAGCCACGGCTATTTTGATTGCATTCATTCAATAAAACCAATATCGTTTTTTTTTGACATAGTCCTATTGCATTATCCACGACGATATGTAAGTGTTAAAGTGTCTCACAATATTAAAATTAATTTATTTTCCATCACAAACAAGTAATCAGCAACAACTTACTGAAACACATCATGTCTAAAACCCTACGATAATCTTGTATTATGCTTGGATGACATGCTAATGTTCCCATCTTCTGTATAATTAATTCGGATCCGTCTTAATTCACGCTAAAGTGATTTTTCTCTTTCATGGCTTTATGTTCTTCAATCGTTGCTAAACGGAAATTAAATCTCAAAGTTATTATCTTCACATTAATACAATTTACTGTAAAGTGTTTAATGTAGGTAATATTCCACACCAAATAGGTATCCTGGTTGGTTATATTATGGAGTATTTACATTGAATTGCTTGATAAATGAAAAAAATGCTGTTATATACACACACGAAACCTTTCTAATACTTCGCTATGACAAAGGTAGAAGTGCATATCCAGTGCAATGAAAATGCGTTGTGTACCCTAGTACCAATCACAAAGTATTGGAGCTTAACACATGTGGGTTTACATGTTCATATTCCACAATCGACCTATCAAATAACACAACACAAAGATAGTCATTTCTGTAAGCCTAGACTCAATTGAAAAAAAATAGATACGTAGATTAATAGATACATATAAAAAAGTAATGAAATTGGTCACATATAGAAATGAATATTTCGTTAGGTATTCTTTTCTAATTCACGACTGAATGTAAAAACCACCCAACAGATTAAAAGCTTAAGTTGTTGTACAAATGAAAAAAAATACCAGTAAAATTAAGCAGATTGACAATCTTACTTTGTAATGTGGATTTATTATTTCGGTTCAGTGGAAATTTAAAAAGTACTTTGTTGAGAAGTTCATTATTCATGATGACATAGCAAGAATGTATTTATATAAAGTATCACTAGTTTATTTATACCTAATATACCATCTGAAGTATAGAATCCTTTACAATAGCCAACTAATCTAATAGTAATGATGCTTATTTATCTAAACTGTATCTGTACTATGTCCATTTTGTATATTTATATGTGTTTGTTGTTTACTTTAAGTTTAAATAAATAAATAAATAGAAAAAAATAAAACTCACTACGTTTACGAGTATACCATGTGACGCCGCGCCGCACCGCGCCGCGCCGCCACGCTATGTTGTGATGTGGGGATGATATATTAGGCGCTGTTAGGTTTCACTTAAATCTGAAAAATGAGATATTATTATATTTCCGTATATCGTGGTGATGTTTAAGGAAAATAATGACGTATTAGTCACAGCGTGACGTATCATTACAGAAAACCCGTATTTTCGTGAAGAAATGTCGCATCTTTTAAAATCTTTATATTATTCATCCCATATACTCTCGCACGTGAGATGATGTTAAAAGATTTTTTCTTTCATGGTATGTAGACAGCAGCTTTATAAAAGTAAATTAGTGTTTAAAATTAGGTATGCTTACAATCTTTCCTGTGAAGTGTCGTAAATATTTAAAAAATACCTAGAAGTTGCCGTATTATTATAACGCGACACCTGGTATGGAGGACTGAGTTAATCGAATGTGATGTCTGAAGCTTTTTTTATTTATTTATGAATTATGAAATACAAAATTAATTATCAAACAAAGCAGGTAAAGGCAACTTTAGAGGTGGCGGGCAAATGAAAAAAAATATGCCCAGCTGTGGACGGAGACTAATGCCCGATCCCACCAACTACCACCTAGGAAGCAGACCCCTAAGGAATTTCCATACAAAACCACAGATAATTTGAGTGATTATTATAACTGTCATAACCTTTAAGATATAAATCCATACAAAATACAGCATGCAGCTCTACTTAGTTAGGTGGCCAAATATCTCGGCCCAGAATCTCCCTCACTTAAGTAGCTGCATACTGTATTTTGTATGGATTTATATCTTAAAGGTTATGACAGTTATAATAATCACTCAAATTATCTGTGGTTTTGTATGGAAATTCCTTAGGGGTCTGCTTCCTAGGTGGTAGTTGGTGGGATCGGGCATAAATGTAATAGGTGTTATAAAATAAATAATAGGGTTATTCCTTTATAGTTTATACGTATAATAATCCCCTATCTACTCTAACATACCTTCTCAATGGTTACATTAATAATGGTCTGAATGTGGAAAGTGAAGAGAATAATCCCAAACAGCGATAGTCATAAATGAACCTTGTGGATACTTATTATTTCTCCCTTACTTTTTTTTTTTTTTTATTAGTCATAAAATATATACAAATTAAAACAATTAAGTCACGCCAAACCTGATAAGTTTGTCGGCGTGTGCTCTTAAACAATAATCTTAATAGATATGTAACAATATACTATCCTAATTCTACTATATACATTATCTTATATACATGTATAATACATACTATCATACACAATACAATAACAAGATACTTATGTATAATACAATCCTATATTACTACACCTTACTTATAAGTTATCAGTTATCACCAATAAATACAAAAGGTATCAACTATATACAAAACTACACTTCAACAACCAATCCTTGATAAGTTAGATGTTAGATGTTAGAGTTACATGATATTGGCTCATGTAATTTAAGAAAATTTACATACTTTTTCTAAAATTTACTTAACTCTCCCTTTTCTCCTTCAGGGAACACAAGTAAACCACAAGGCCCAAGCTGTCATCTAAGCCTCGCAGTAAGTATAAGCATAGTGTAGTACAATATTACATTGTCATTCCTTACGCTCAGAAAACTGTCTACCTAAAGCTTTGGTTTATCTTCAATTATCTAATATTATATGATAATAAAATATCAGGGATGAATTCACTATATTTTCTATTGCATAGTTCATTCTTTTATAGCTTATCTGGATCACTCTGATATCAAAACTTAGATGAGTGTCTTTGAAATTTTTATATGTAATAACGAAAATATTATATTTTATAAACAAAGTTTTTAAGTTGGTATTTCTTATCGAGCAGTGACATGGTACATTGTAATGATGATAGTTTAGCTAAGTACTGAGTACGTACTTAAGGTAAAACATACTGGCATCTTCAAACACCTTAGTAAAGAAGCTTTATAAGTCACATTAAAACAAAATAATCTTTAGGAAAGTCTTCTTGTATGAAAATGTATTAATTTATATACTCGTACTAGTAGTAGGTATTGTATAAGCATAACTGTTGACATTTGGAGAAAGATATGACCTGTGTATGGGGAAGAATTCTCTCCAACTTCATCTTAATATTAACTTACTTAGTAACTTGTTTATTGTTTAATATTTGAAGACTCATTCGATAAATAAACCTACATACAATAAAGGTACTTATGTAGAGAATAGAGGTATATGCGTCATACAATTGTCTCAAACTCATATAAAAACTGATATTTAATTTATTTAATTATGTTTCTACACAACAAAATGTACATTTCAAATAGAATAAAATTACACGATATAATATATTAGGTCTATCTATATATCTATACCCTCACGTCACGTCCCTTGCAGGGTAGGCAGAGAGGACAGAGCGCCAGACAGCCCTATCCTTGCACACACTCCTAGCCTCCGTCACATTCATGCAAT
This sequence comes from Ceraclea dissimilis, assembly GCA_963576895.1. Lineage (NCBI taxonomy): Eukaryota > Metazoa > Arthropoda > Insecta > Trichoptera > Leptoceridae > Ceraclea > Ceraclea dissimilis. The sequence continues at coordinate 16,532,782 of OY756359.1, read as the reverse complement.
TTGTCATACACGCTCTCCGATTCCTTTTACTCAAAACGCGTCCATCCTTGAGGATCTGGTCGACATGATCGGACCAGGCCAGTCTCGGGCGGCCGCGCTTCCTCACCCCTCTTCGCTCACTCTAATATATCTTTGTGTCATCCTGTCATCTTTCATTCTCTCAACATGCCCAGACCATCTTAGTTTATTCACTTTTATTCTTGTCACAACACCAGTCTCTCACTCATTTCCAATAGTTTCAATTACCTATTTGAAAATAAGGTGCATAATAAAACAAAAAGATAAACTATCACGTCGGAGGAACAATCATAAATAAATAAATATAAATCGAATATATGTAAATAATCAAAATAACAACATAACCCAATATTTTTCACAAAAGCATCGCACGGTCACACCTGAAAACGTTTCCAAATTTTTCTTTTCGGGAATCCAGTTATTCTCTCTCCAATTTTTAAAATGTTTCTCCCTGTTGTACATCAAGTTCGTTACAATCTCGAGAGAGATAGGTATTGAGTACTGAATAATTTTCAAAATAACGTCGCGTCGGTGGGTTGTCGAAATTAAACGCGAAGTTCACCGTATAATTTATGTATAATATACATCCTTGAAAGTTAAACTAGAAATATTGAAATTGTTTGATGAATAAATAATACGTTTTTGAATTTGTGTTTTTCTGAAGCACATAGAAAAGTCTATAAAATAAATATGTGTTTCAGTAAAACGCTGTACATTTCATAAATTTACAGATACGAGTACTTACCTAGATGTTTTTGATTTTAATATTCAATTTATTTAGCAAATAATATTAATATACGGCAATTAACAATTATTTTTTCTTTTTTTTTTAAATAAATGAATCTGGGTTTATCGAAATAAACCCAAATACATCTTCGCACACTTCACAGAATATTAAAAGCTTGTGTTGTGAAGTGGAGTAGGTCGGGGATTGAACACGCGCCCACTGGATTAACAGTCGAGCGCGTTACCAACCAGGCTACCAAACACCTCATTAACACCCTATTAACACATACAAAAATAATTAATTCATGGAAAAGAAATTCGTGGAATCTTCATTTCTTCGTCTATCATATAATCCAGTACTACTGAAATCTTCAGAATTGTATAATCTAATTCTGTCTCAAATGGATTATGTTATAAGAATTCCATGTGACACACGGAATAGATCACACACGTAGATATGCTAATTGACTTGCCATAATTCCTTTGTAAATGGCACAAGACAGACATATCTGATTTCAGTTGTTATTTAAAAAAAATGGGAGATTAGATTAGACAGATTATAAATTAAGTTGGTCACTATACCCGAATTACCCGGAAGGCCACCCAAGAGATGGAAGGACAGCTGGACCTCCTCATCCCAGGACAGCCCGCCGTCACAAATTGGTCACCCGACCTAGGACAAGAGGAAGAAGAAGAAGAAGATGGTTTACAATAATTTTCAATTTCTACACTCATTTGAGTTCAAAGTCATAGAAATTTGAAACATGATTTAATACTAAATATGCGTTAAATTGTGTGAAAAAAATCCGAAAATAAATGTGTTGAAGTTATAAGAACAAGCAAATAGGTTTATCTGCTTTCTATCTTTATTTTTTCACAATTCCCATATACTTTTATATCAGACAATATTAAATTCAAACATCAAAGACATGACAAAGACGTTATTATATTAAATAATAAAAATGTTGTTTCTTTATTTTTCTTAACTTATTAAAGACTTTATTATTAACTGCAAGTTCCTCATTTCGCTATTTCTTGTAATTAATATTGTTTCTTTTCCTCTGTCCATTATTTTTTATAGTTTGTAACTTCGCTGTTGTTGGAAATATTATAAAAACATATAAAATATTTTCATCGGATAATCCGATATCTTTTCTATATTTCTTTTTTAATCAATAACTATAATTTGAAAAATTGAACATGGCGCCCACATTTTTAGTTGGCTCACAGCTATACTCAGAATTTAAATAGAAAGAAATGTTTTAAAACAAAAAACAGTAGTATTTGAATTCGTACTTATACCTATTAGTACAGGCGCTGGAAGCATTTTTGTATGAACAATATGAGGACCGAGTTCCATCAATTGATTATTGTTGGGGATAGGTCAAAGATAAAGGAATCCGATGTTGCCGCTGCCTATTTTGGTCCAATTTTTTTTTTTTTTTTTTCGTTTTTAATTTCGTTTTTTCTTTAATCTACCCCTACTCCGTCATTTTCAGCGGAATATGGACCTTAGTACATGAATTTTAAAGCAAATTAAATTCTCTATAAGATTTATTATGAGGACTTTCGAGCTAAAACGAACCATAACGAAGTTATCGTAGCGTAAAAAGATATGAAATTCTAAATGGAAAAAATACTTTTTTTTTCAGCTTTGGAGCTTGACAGTTCCGCTGCTATTTACTTTAGAGCAAATTTTATAAGAAACAATTTTTAGGATATTTTACGCTTAACAAATGAGCAAATAATTATTTTGGCAAAAAATGCGAAACAACGGATATACATAGCATAATATGAAACAGTGCGATTTGTCAAGGTTTTTTAAGGGTGGCGAAGGGGGCGACGGGAGGAAATTCTTGCAAAACTGTATTATTCACTATCGTATCGACCTATACAACATACCAAAATTTCACGACCACCTGAATATTGCGTCTCTATAAAAACGACTTATTTGTTTACAATTACCATAGGGGATGAAGAAGGGAGGGGAAGGGACTAGAGGGGACCACTGCAGTTCCCAGCAACATGGCTTTTTTCATTGTTTGAAGTCCCAGGAATAATAATTCGTGCATAATTGCCGGTCCTCATCTTTTTCATCCTCAATTAGGACATGTGAATGATGGAAGACCGAAAACCATCATTTTTTCTTTGTATTGTTTTATTAACAGCAAAGCCTTTTTATTTATTTATTAATTTTTATATTTCTATTTCACTAGAGGACCCAACTTCACTTTTCCATTACAAAAATATTAAAATTAAAACTGAAATAGTCATTAATATGACTTCATAGAATGCACCCCATCGCCTACCTTTGAGGGGATGTAAAAAAAAAATGGACCAAAATAGGCGGCGGCAACATCCGATTCCTTTATCTTTGACCTATCCCCAACAGTAATCAATTGATGGAACTCGGTCCTCATATGTATTGTTCATACAAAAATGCTTCCAGCGCCTGTACTATATATAAAATCATGATTCAGATGATTCTAATAGCAGACTCTATTTTCAGCATTTTCCAAAGGGTTGTTTTTCTGCTAGTTAATCACCGCGTCCTTCTATACTATACCTCTCTCTTAGCAAATAAACAGAGATACATAGCTTTAGATTTATCCGTTATTTCGCCTTTTTTAGGGTCTTGCTTGATTAATCTTGTAGGATGTTTCTTCCATATTGTTTACGTTGTATTTTTTCTTCAAAATTAATCCCCGCAAACATCACGTATCCCATTTCATTATATTGATTCACCTTATTTATAATTCATCTTCTTTAACTCACCTCATCGAGTATAGTCAGTGAACTGAGGCTTTCTCTTGAATGAATATAAAACATAGCCTCCATCATTTATCATGCATAGATGTTGCTTCCTTTTCAAATTGTTTCCTCTGTATCATCAAATACCTACATTAAGTTCGTGGGGTAATTTATGTACTACCCTACTTTGACGATTAGGAAACCTTAGACGGGTTTCGACGCAGTTTGCTTTCCTTTTTTTTTCAACGTAAGATGTTCGTTTTTTTTAATGGAGGGAATCCCAAGCTTTCGCAGTTTGTACTTATTATGTGTAACGTATACACTTCCACGATATTTTTCTTGTTGTGAACACTGTTTTTACCACTCTAAATGTATAAAGAAATTCAAACGGCCGAATAATAATTGTTGAAACTAACCATTACTGCTATTCTGCTACTTTATAATCACGGGCATTGGTATTTCAATAATGCGGTTAACCAAATGCTGAACGTGTATACAAAATGCACACAAAAAATATGTTTTCTGAATCATGAAAGTAATACTCTGAAATTATTAGAATATAGATATCAGAAATCAATAAACATTAATTACTATATTTTTGACTCGGGTTGGTAGTTCCTAAACGAAAGCTCCACACTGAGGTATTGAGATTAGTTTTTGACTAAAAATATTATTTAACTGTCTTACAATTTACCCACATCCCAATAATTCCTGAAACATTACCTAATGTAGAGACACTCCTAGGTACCCATGTTGCTAATTATAAATTAATTAAGTACACACCTATATTATTATTGTTTACAAATATTTATCTTTCTTAGTCTGTCTATTCCGGGTAGTGCACGACGTTTAGAAGGTACCTACTGATGCTCATGCCTTTTAGGAACTTAATGTGTATGTTAGTATACTTAGAAGGTTTCATTCTATTAATGAGTGAAATAATCACACCAGATTTAGAAGACAGGGTGGAAACAATGAATGAACAAAGCATGGGCTATTTTTAACGTTTTTATATTAAGTATGTTGTTTGTTTTTTATTCTTCATTCATAAATCTCTATTGTTTCCTCTCTCGTACATTTCGTTTCAGAATCTTTCCTTTGCAATCTGCTATTCCCGGAAACCTTTCATTGAAGATTGTGTATAATTTCGGATTGTATAAAATAAAAAGAACCTCACTAAATCTTCTCCCACTTTACGGCCCGTCGGGATTGCAAACATTTCATAAGACTGGAATAATAATGCGTACCTAATTGGGTGCATCGAATGAATCTGTAGGCAAATATTTCACAATACGCACATTACCTTTTCATTCAACTGATTAGTACAGGAATACCTAACTAGGTTATTTATTTAGTCCCGAGATTCTAATTTTATATTATTGTGATGTCTTCCTCATAGTCTCATCTTGAAATCTTATCCTGTCATAATGATAAAAGTGACAATTAATATCAGGAATTGTTATTACAGTATTTTTAGACATTATTTATTATATTTTATTGCGAGTGGTCCCAAGTCGGGCACAGGGCCGTGCGGTCCATACAGACAAAGAAGCAGCCGCATAAGGCGGCACTTTCAGAGGGGCGGCAAAATCGGCCAAATCGAAAATCAGTAATATATAATATTTTTTTTTTCTCGAAACCCTTTTTTTATTGGTCGAGTTCGGTATTGATCAATTTATGATTTATCGCAATTCGCAAGTCTCTGCCTCACTTGAGCGCTTTATTTGCCTTAAACATTGATGGTACTTCTTCTTTATTTTTTTTTTGTATATTTTATGTAGTGATTCTAATTGTAAAGAGTATTCATAATTATTCTTTATTTTTTGTCGATTGTTTTAAAGTCATTTATGCCATAATGTTATTTACAAGTTGCTAAATATTATTTGAAAAGGCATTTATGCCATAACGTTATTTACAAGTTCATGGGCGTCGTAAGGAGGGGGGGGGGGGCAAAGTGGGCAGCTGCCCCCCCTAGAGATTGGAATAGGTATATATAATTTTTCATACTAAATGATAAAACCTCACAAAAATCACATTATTACCACACGTTTTCTCATCATATCATAAATTTTCATGAAATTCCATCAAAATACAGTTATTTCATAAAAAAATTTGCGTGCGGCGCCATTTTTTATGAAAGACATTTTTCAGACATATTATTACGCAAACAATTATATACATTCTCAAACAAACCAAACCACATCACGACCTTCTTCACTATGTCTCAAAAAAAAATTCGCCTGCGGCGCTATTTACATTTTTTTCATGATATGTCGAATTTAAAATTTTTATTGCCTCTCACCTAGCACCGAGACTGTCACTTCGTCCTAGGGGACCCCCCCCCCGTAACAAAAAAAAACTGTTACAAACTCAAGGTATCGAGGGGCGGCATTTTTAAGACTTGCTTCATGTCGAGAAAATCCACCGCACGGCCCTGGTCGGGCTCTTGTATGTAGGTAGGTACTCATCATTGATCACACACTACCTATACAAATGATACAATTAAGCATATATTTATAAACGACGCCAGTATTAATCACAGTATTTAACTTCGACGATATTATTTTCTTACATATAAATAGTATGTACATAAAAATAAGCACGTAGATAAATTTGCCAATATGTACCCCACTCATGACGAATGTAAGTATTTGTAAGTAATCAATAACAAAAAATACACATAAATTAAACTAAAAAAAAAAAGATAAATCCATTCAAGAATATTTTAAACAAACAATGATAAAATTAGACAGACCTTTGCTGATATGGCTATTCTTTAGGCGAGGGTAGTAGGTGGAGGGTGAGGCGCTAAAAATATTATACGATTGTAAAGAAGCTTACATAATTTTATTGTACAAGTGGAAATTTATAATTTTCCCAGTGCTAATAATATAAGACCATACCTTGTATTCTCGACTAATTTCTCTTGAGAAACTTATACCTAACGTCTTCTTCAAGGATGGTCGCTGTGCTGTGCTCGTATATCAATTTAACATATTTACAAGTCTCACATACATTATACTAGACTGGAGAGTTACGAGTACATACTCGTACCTTTATGTTTATATGAAATAGGGAGGTAAATTTCTCAAACTAGTCACCAATACAGTAACGAAATTAAAGAGGTAACTATAGAAAATATCAGCATTGATAGAACAACAGCTATGGGAGTTGCCTCTTATTTGAATTCGTATAAAGATGTGTATTAGCATAAATACATACTGTATTTCATGGCTGTTGTCGATTCGCATATAATTTATGAGAGAGAATTTCGATGTTAACTGTCGTATGTCCACTTATTTGTGAAGGGTTTTTCCTCTTGCCACCGTTTTAAGAAATACTTCAGCTTCTTTAAAAAATGCTTATACAGCATATAAAATACAGATTTGTATATGTGAATTAACTAGAAAGCTACGGATTCCACCTGATAAGTATAAGAGTTTATTTCAAAGAAATAATAAAATTGAATTAGCCCAACTCAATTTTTTTAGAAGAAACCATTATAATTAAAACTTAGAATAATCTTTACTACGTTTTAATTCGGTACACGTCCACTTGCGAATGTAATAACACACAATTGGATAAAGAATAGCTCTCTCTCTCTTCTCCACACCATATCCCATTTATTTGGGGTCGGCGGCTCGGATACTCCCTCTCCATTTTCCCCGATCGAGGCAGTCTTCTGGAGTAAGCTCCAGGTGTTCCATGTCCCCTCTGATGGTCTCCTCAAGGGACTTTTTCGGCCGTCCTCTCTTTCTTTGTCCTTCCACTGACCAGTTTGTTGCCCTCCTCAGAGCGGAATCCTCGTCCCTTCTCTGCACGTGTCCATACCACCGAAGTCGGGCCTCTCGCGCTTTTAGGTCAATCGGGGCAACTTTCATAGTTCCTCTGATGTGTTCATTTCGGATTTTATCTAATCTAGTTACCCCGAGTGACCAGCGCAGCATTCTCATCTCGGTGGTATGGAGCAACTGTTCTTCCTTTCGTTTCAGGGGCCAGGACTCCGCCCCGTAGAGCATGGCAGGTCTTACTACGGTCTTATAAAATTTTCCCTTGAGGTTAACGGGTATTCTTCTGTCGCATAGAACACCTGAAGCCTCTCGCCACTTCTTCCACCCCACCTGCACTCTGTGCCTCACATCTTGCTCAACGCCTCCCTCCGTGCTTATGACTGCTCCCAGGTACTTAAAGTTGTTCACTTGATTTAGTGTCTGGTTTTGGATCTTTACTGTACCACTGGTTTGTTGTGTACCTGGTAAATACTCAGTCTTTTCCCTATTAATTTTAAGGCCGTTGTCCTCTAGAGCACTCCTCCAATTTTCCAATTCTATTTCGAGCTCTCTCTCATCCTCACTGCACAACATGATGTCATCAGCAAACAATAAATTTTTGTGTGTTTCTCTGAGTAGGCCTCCAGTCAGTGTTTCCATAATGGTGTTAAATAGGAATGGACTTAGTGCTGAGCCTTGATGTAAGCCCACTTCAACTGGGATAGGAGATGTGAGCCCACAGGCTGTTCTTATCGTGGTTGTATAAAGAATAGCTATCCACCCCATTTAATAATCTGAAGTAAAGGAAAGAATAACACGAAATGTACGCTGACACATGTTTATGTTTATTCCCATTCCCGAGAATTGAGAAACAGTGTTCATTTCATAGTATCAAACTGTATGAAAAGATAAGTCTTTGGTATTTTGTAACATTTATATTTATTATGGTAACAGGTAAGTTGCATCTTGCAGCTCATAGAGGAAAACTTTCAAAGAGATGTAAAAGGATAGTGTACTCTTCTATTCATGATAATATAAAATAAGGTAAGACACAAATAGGTAACATAATAAATATATGTGATGTTGCACTATAATATGATGTGCAAAGCAGGTACCTACTCATAATTTAGATTAGATATTTTGTAAAAGATAGCAACACCACTAAGGTCACATTCTAAATCTGGAAGGGATTCAAAATAAAGATAGTAGGTATTTATTCGCACAACATTAACATTTCCAAAATGCTTACCATTAGAGATATTAAAAAAAAATAGATTTGTGTCTTATTTAACATGTTGAAAACACTTGAAATATAATATGAATGATGGATAACTTTCTTCCTTGAAAACCCTTCACTTACCTTAAGCAAAATTGTAAATTTCTGTAACATACTTTCACACACATGAATGTAATATAACACAAGTATTTTAGTGAAATGGGTAAGATATAACTAACGACTCCTTAAAAACATAAGGCAAACTGGTGACTATATATCTCATGTAGGTATTCTTCACAATACATGTCTCATAATATTCTAGGAGAAGAAGAGAAGATGCTATAATAAGTATTGTAGGTATAGATATGTAGGTGGCGTAGTATATTCGTATAGAAAACAGCGTGAATATTTGTTACGGCTTTCTACGCTTATTGATTTATGGTGTCAAGAGAATTGTTTACTATATCTCAATACATAATAACATGACAGCATTGTGATTTATTAGTGATTTTATATTGTGTTGTACATATTATTTTCATAACTTAGTGTTTGACTCTAGTCTCCCTAAACGTGGCACTTGTACATGTCTGAAAGATAAAATATATCTCTACGGAGATGATGATGTTAGTATCCATAGTAGGTTTATCTACGTCGAATATTCATATATGCACTTATAATTTTGGCATTCGCATATCCACACAACTTTTGATTTTGTTATGTAAATTTCGATACGATGTTATGAACACCCGGATCAAGCATTGGTGCCCACCTACTCAACTAAGTTTTTTAAAAACCTTTATGTCTAAAAATATATAATTCCTGTATAATGAAATAATGCAATTTGTACATGAACAATATGTTATTTTACTGGCGAATATAAAGCCGTTGGTAATATAATATTTTCTGCACATAATAAATTCAAACTTCCCTCACTGTTATCGCATTTTGTTCCACATCAGTTGAGACGGCAACATTTTGCTGCTTTGCTCCATTTTCTGTATGAAATCTACACGAATTTTTCATAAAAGAATTGGCTGGGAAAAGTCACGTGTTTCGCGTACATTCTTTAATTTCATAATATACAATTTCCTACGTTTTCCTTATAAAATTAATTCAAGCGATACGAAGTGTTAGGCGCCTACATATATACCTAACATACCTCTCCGTGTATCGACATAAAGCTCCATCTAATTGTTTCAGATTTAATAATTTCTCCCAAGAAACAAGAAAGACAGCCTTCTATCAAGTAAGCACCTCTGATAATATATTACTAGTTTAATTAATTATCCTTACCTTCCCTGTGAATGAATACCAGGTAGGTACCTACTACCTACATGCATTACACATTCTACGATATTATTACCAGGCCTTTGTGATAAATTTATACCAACATATTAAATAACTATTATCAATAGTTACTAATTATTGATATTTGCTAAACCATATCTGATTTAAAGAACGAATTACAAATAATTATTATTGCATGTGCCCATAATTATGTATCAGTACATAGCGTTGAGTATTTGACAAAACGCCGTCACAATCACATCGGAACGTTATTTTGAAAATTGTATATATACTGTTTACAAAAAACATTTCGCATTGCACCTCATTTAATTTTGTTTTAATTATATACGTACAATACAAAAAGTAGATATTCGTATACGCCACTGACTTTGCACGAGATTGTATTGATATTTTGGATAAAAATATGTGCAACAAAGGAAATTATTGATTTATAATGATTTTTTATGTCATTTCTGATTTTATAAAACATCACTACCGCCATCTATGATCATAAATGACCCGGGAAAGAATCTGAAAAAAATGACGATTCGTGTCCGGAGTAAACATTAATACCAGACGATTTTAGACATCCATCTATTAAATAAACTTACAAATGGAATCTCGGCTTCAACATAGGCTATTAAAATATATGATTTGTATCGTGGTTTGGTAAAATTATCAATTTTCCCAAGATACTGAATTCTATCAAGTTAGTATGAAAATGAAAGAAGCCATTTAAAGTAGTCCCGTTAATATGGTTTTTAAATTTGTTTGCGTCGTTACATAATCTAGAACTAGGATATACATCTAAGGATTATTTTTATACAATGTTTTTGCTCTACAAATACTTCTGTATGACTAAAAATGTGTCTATAATAATTAAAAAATAGTTTTGACATTTGCTCCGCGGCGCTTTCTGTCGTCGTCTGTTTTGACTCGCGTGGTGTAGGGGCTAGCGTACTTAACTTAAATTGAGTGTTATGCGATGCGAGGGTACGAGTTCGATCCCACTCCATACCCAACGCTTTTTTCTTCTTTTTTTTACTATCTTTTTGTGAAATTTGAATTGAGCAGAATCCTATATACATAAAAAATAATTTTACTAGGTAAAACAAATATATTCCTTCCTATATGCCAAAAATTTATTGCATTAGGTATTTAATTCTAAGACGATGTAACTTCACCACCCGTACACAATTTTAGCCGTTGCGAAGCACGGGAAATACAGCTGCTATACCTAAAAACCCGTCAAAATGACGCGGTTTGCGGGATAGGTACAGGTATTGCGTACATTCGTACATTCTTGTGGTAAATTAAATATTTATTTAGCATAGTATTTTCTATTTGTGCTACCATATTTATCAATTTAAAAAAGATAAAATTGTACCCACAAATTTAACATTCCCGCGCTTCACAAGCCGCGACTTCTAAAGATATCGACATCTATTGATAACCAGTTAAAACGTTTTGTAAGCTCGTTATTATTCTTCTTCTTTCGTATGCGAATACAACCATTGTACAAACGATCTGGGAGTCTGAGTCAGAGCTCCGCGTCAATATTTCTCAGATATTCAATTGCCCTTGGCGTCACCTCATGCATTTCCCAAATATCCCCCTCGAACTTCTTGATGGGACAGTGCCCCACCATCTCTATCTGTTTGCACTGGCATTGAGGATGTTCCCTCTTGGCCCATTTATGGAGGAGGTGGCTCGTTATTATGAATATATTCGAACAACTTGCAAAAGTTGCCACGGTCCTGCGTTACATTTGTCCCCTGATTTCCACCAGAATTATATAAGTTGATAAGTAGGGTACTCACTACTCAGTGATAATAAATATATCTAATCACAAAATGTGAACACATTAGTATTAACTTAACTTAACCCACTTACATTACTCTAACTACCAGTAGTTTATTGAACTAATCATCATTACCATTCAGCAAATGGGAATTATCTTTAGTAACTCAGTCTAAGTTACTCTTTGTCATTAGACATTAATCTTTTGATTTGTAAAAGGTGTTCTAATGTGACATTAACAGTAAACCTACAAGATGTTAGTTAATAAATCATTTTGCATGCCTTATGTTAGCATGCCTCGAGTTATACCTGTTCGTAATATAGTAATAAATCTTTTTAATAAAACCTATATATTGACTGAGGATACTAAATACTTTTGTAGATTATTGTATTCTAAGAAACATTTAAGAGTATGCATACCGATAAAAATATTTAAAAACACCTCTGATCTTTTTTCCGAAAGACGGATACTCGTTTCCCGAAAGTCGCGGAGTAAATTTTTTTTTGTACTGATAATATGCATCTAGGGAACAGTCGAAAAAGTTTTTTGGTAGACGCAAAATTAACCCCAAAAAATGGGAAAAACGCAATTTTTACCATTTTATCATGCGATTGTTCACGCAATTTTGAACCTTAATGCCGTGGGGAATGACTGTGACGTCATTCTTGGTGCCAAGCCCTTAAAAGTCTTATATAAAACTACCTTGTCCTACCCTAAATAGAGACATTCCGAATAAATATTGAGCCTATTACGTAGAATGTACTATCTTACACATTATTAGGTTGATTAATATGTTGTTCAGTCGATGTTTTTGCTTTTCTTTTATTAAATAAAAAAAACTGAAATGAAATACTGAACTTTTCAATACATGTTTTTATCTCATAATATGGCGACGCATCCGAAATTCCTTCTGATTTGTAATATATAGGTAGGTACCTACTTACCTATTATGATGATGTATTGCAGTGGTGGAGAATCTATGGCACGCTTGTCAGAGGTGACACACGAACTCATTTTAGGTGAAACGAATCATCAGAGGGAAAAATTGTAAAATTAAAATAAGTTCGAGCTCAAGCTAAAATAAGAGATCCCATACATTTCAATGAGAGCAATTAAGGAGGATTGTTTACCAATATGAACATGCAAAATGTTATGAACAGAAGTTTATGAATTTTGTACTCGTATGTTACGCGTTACATAATTAGTCTTGTACAGATGCATTATTATTGTAGTATGTATGAAAGTGACGTATCCGACAAAATTCAGGAAAGCAGGTTGCAGCGGTACGGGCATGTGAGTAAAAGACCCCCGAATACATTGACAACAGGGCACAGTAGGAGATCCAGAGGTAGACCCAAGCGGAGGTGGCGTGAGGTTGTGAGTCAGGATATGAGTGACCGTGGAGCATCCTCGGAAGATGCCCAGGATAGAGCCGAGTGGCGGCGAAAAACAAGAATGGCAGACCCCACCATCATGTGGGAATAATAATTGCCCAGGGAGAGAGAGAGAGAGATGAATGTACAAATACAAAAATTTGAGGCGTCTCCCATGTGACGTGACACAGCACCAGAGTTATGTGAACATTTTTCATGACGGCCTCAAAATGTTCGCCGTCACTGGTGATGGTATGATTGCTTGTATTATAAAAGCTTCTGAACTAAAGATACACATCACCGCGTAAATATAAAAACTTGTAATGTCTCGTGTCATCAAAGTTTGTCATATGAAAAGTTTTTTTTATCGAATGTCCATTTCCCCTTCCCCCTTCCCATCTTGATTTCGAATAATAAAACCCAACATCAATGAAAATATCTACTTTATTGATTCGACACTATATACAGATGGGTTTTATGTCATCCTTGATATTGAAAAATATTACAATAAAAAACAATATGGAACAAAAATTATAAAACAAGTAGTTTTCAAAATAGCCCAGTAAAACGAGATTTATAGCGTAAATAATTCTCGGAAAGCTGGAAACTGTTTTAATCTCTTCATTAACATCCAAAGAAGGTTTCTTGAAGTTTGCACCAAATTTGCGCTTGTGCTAAGTACAGGGTGACCCAAAAACCGAAACATTTTTGTACTTTTTTCAGTTTTTCACTAATAACTTTTAAATGATGCTTTCTAGGAAAAGATTGTTTTCTTATAAATTAAAGTACGTGATATTCTGCGTCGTTTGAGCATAAATACTCTTTTGTACATCAAAAAATAATTATTATACAAACACTGCCAATTACATATTAATTTTCTCAACAAATTGAAATATTCATATTTTTCTCTTTTGTTGTTGAATATCTCCTCAAATCAGGTATTTACGGCAATATTTCACTAAACATATTTAATGGTGGGTCAATTTTCTCTAACTTGTGATTAAAACTTTACACCTACAGTGCATAGTTAAGGATTTACAGGTGTTGCAAGAGAGACGAGTGAAATAAAGAAATTTATTAAATGATAGATTTAGATATGTAAAAGCAAAGATAATTTGAATTTTACTCTTTCATTTTGTTAACCTATAGTTTTTCAAGTAAGATCCAAATTTTCAATACTGTTACGCCACTGCATAACATTTTATAGTGAAAAGAATATTTTTTTTACCTTCATTGGTTTTGTTAAAATATCTCCTAAACGGGTAGTGTTAGGAAAAAAATGTTTATAGCAAAATTTATTTACAATAATTTTTCTATATTATGATTCCAAAAAAACTAATTAAACTCAAATACTAAGTGAGGTAGAATTGATTAAAAATGGTATATAAAAAATAAGTTCATACATGTCGTCACTTTGTGTTACATAACTCCCTGACCAAGCGGTGTAGCACCAATTCGTAAAATTAAATTTAAAGCTAAATAAATTTCCTATAAAACGAGTATAATAAATTTTATTTGGGAGTTATAATAAAAATGTACTAGATGATCAATATCAATATTTTGTAAAATAAATCCACGCTTCCCATACAAAACGTTCCTGCATAGCAACGTGCCTCTATACAAAATCAAATTAGAACATCTAGTACTTTTTTATTATAACTCCCAAATAAAATTTATTATACTTATTTTATATAAAAATTATTTACCTTTAAATATAATTTAATAAATTTATGCTACACCGCTTGGTTAAGGAGTAATTTAACAAAAAGTGACGACATGTATGAACTTATTTTTTATATACCATTTTTAATAAATTCCGCCTCACTTAGTATTCAAGTTAAAGAAATTATTTTACAAGTATAATATAGAAAAATTATTGTAGATAAATTTTGCGATAAACATTTTTTTCCTAACCCTACCCGTTTAGGAGATATTTTAATAAAACCAATGAAGGTAAAAAAAATACTCTTTTCGATATAAAATGTTATGCAGTGGCGTAACAGTATTGAAAATTTGGATTTTACTTGAAAAACTATAGGTTAACAAAATGGAATAGTAAAATTTAAATTACCTTTGCTTTTACATATCTAAATCTATCATTTAATAAATTTATTTATTTCACTCGTCTCTCTTTAAACACCTGTGCATCTTAAACTATGCGCTGTAGGTGTAAAGTTTTAATCACAAGTTAGAGAAAATTGACCCACCATTAAATACGTTTAGTAAAATATTGCCGTAAATACCTGATTTGAGGAGATATTCAACAACAAAAGAGAAAAATATGAATATTTCAATTTGTTGAGAAAATTCATATGTAATTGGAAGTGTCTGTATCATAATTATTTTTTGATGTACAAAAGAGTATTTATGCTCAAACGACGCGGAATACCACGTACTTCAATTTATAAGAAAACAAAATTTTACTAGAAAGCACCGTTTAGAAGTTATTAGTAAAAAAACTGAAAAAAATACAAAAATGTTTCGGTTTTTGGGTCACCCTGTACTTGGCAAAAGCGCAAATTTGGTGCAAACTTCAAGAAACCTTCTTTGCATGTTAAAGAAGAGATTAAAACAGTTTCCAGCTTTCCGAGAATTATTGACGCTATACCCCCTTTTCTGATGTTTTTACACTGGCCTAAAAGAGAATCTCTTAAAAAATATTTATATGACAGTTTGTAGGAAATTTAATGAAGTTTATTCTTATCCTTTTCTCTTAAATGAATACTTTTTTTTTAAACCAGTAAAAGTCTGTAAAAAAACATTTTTTTCTCTTTTTTTCTGAGATATTTCAGAACGCATCGCATTTACGACGTGGCAAGCTTGAAATTTGGATTCATCATCATCACTGGCGCTACAGCCCATTGTGAGCCTTGGTCTTCTCCAAAATTCTTCGCCATTCCATTCGGTCCATCGCCCGCACCTTCCAGTTCGTCACTCCAATTGCCCTGAGGTCCCTCTCCACACCATCCATCCATCCCAGCTTAGGTCTCCCCACATTTCGTCTCCCATCTGGTCGCGTGCTGAGAGTCTTCTTCGGTATTCGGTTGCTCTCCATTCGCTGGACAGTCCCAACTATCTTAAGCGATATGATTTTATGTACTTTACTATGTTGGGTTCGTTGCACAGACTTTCCAGCTCATGGTTATACCTTATCCTCGAAATTTCATTTTCGTTGAGAGGTCCAAAGATTTTTCCAAATATTTTGTATCAAATCCGCATAGGCGTGTACCTACTACATCTATTTTAATAAAGGCCTCCACTTGGCCTAGGCGGGATCCTGAAGTGCTATCAATCCAATGCTTTGTAAGGTCCTTCGAGCTTAGGTTTGGCTATTTCTCTTCTTCGTTTCACTAAAATACAGTAGCTTTTCAGGTGGTGCTCGGCGTGCCGGAGTTATAGGTATCTAAGTCTTACGACTTTCTCAACTATTGGACTTACATAAACTGTTTCCTGTTTTTCTTTTTACTTTGAGTGGTACTGGATGTCTTACTTCCAATCTGACATTTAGGTATATGTTTTGTCTTTGTGTTTTGTTCGCTTGTTGACATATTTTCTACATTTCCGTTACACAAAACTTATGTTATCTGAAAAATAATTTTGAATACAACGAACTCCGCCCACATGACGGTATAAAAATAAAAATACAATACATAAAATACGTTCCACAATGCTAGGGAAAGTAAATGCGGTCTAATAATACATATTGGTACCTACTTTGTACAACAAATACATACTTTCACACAAAAAATGAAGAATGATAATACATTCGGTAGTACATATATAATATATTCAAACTCCGGGTTCTTTATGAAATTCTCTTAGCAAAGATTTATATATTTCTTCTACGATACAAACTGTAGGTAGGTACTTGATAAAAGATTTTTTTTTCATTTAACTAACACAAAAACCTCCCTTGCTAGGTACTGAATCTTTTATACATCGTTTCAAAGCTACGTTTATCTAAAATTATTACCTTTTTCTTTTGTGCATTAAGAAAAAATTGGCCATTTTGTGTCTCGTAAATAAATTCTGATACAAAGCGTTTCATTCGTAAATTTTGATTGCGAAATTTGTCTCTTTGAATTATTTAGGTAGTAAAATTTTAAAGGTTTGTAATAGGTTACGTAAATTTGTGTTTTCTTGTAGATAAAATGGAAATTGTATTAAAATTTAGAACTACCTCACACCTTTTTTTCGACTTATATTATCATACAATTATTATAGTAGAATGCTTTTTAATATCTTCGGGCTAAGATAAACTAAGACAGATCATTTCTCTTATAATACAGGATCAAAAAAACGTTATACCATCTCGCACGCATAATAACGTTATGTTGAAGAGAAGTATTGCCTTTTTCTATGCAAGCTCATTTAAATTCAAACATGGCACTTCACTGTAATATATTAAATTTATTTTCGATTCACGTTTATTATCTACAGCGTGACTCACACTCACATTTTTACCTCAAAGTTTTGCTATGAATAATCCTCATTAACATGTTTTAAAACGCTCTCAATTCAATGAGTATGTCGTAAAGGAAAATGAATGTTAATTTCACTCGACTGAAGTACATCCTTGCTTCAATTGGATGATGTGTGAATGCTCATACGTATACAGGTCGACAACGGTAAGCTTTTCAGTTAAAATAATGCTTTAAGCACAGAGTCGTAACATTGTTAATGTTTACCTTGGATTTTTTTAAAGAACTAAGTATCCTACAAACATCTATCAAGGTATGTATATCTATACTTGTCTTTTACTGAAGATATTACAATATTTGCTTCGTGGCTTAAAAATCCTTCCTCTTTCATGACCCTGTAATCTGTAGTTAAATCAAAATTCTAAGGGGTTAGAGAGGTTATAAAGATTAAAATTCGAATGATATTCGTAGGTATAATGAAAATATACGATTTTTTCTAGAGTACCTATTATTATTAATAATTAGGCAATAAGAGTATAGAGTTAGTGTGGGTAGTGGGTAAGTATTATATGTGATAACAATGGTATGATGCAGGGCGATGTGTAGGTAGCTTAGTAGTTAGATTTGCTTTAAACATAATTCCACTATTATTACGATCTGCACAATTTATAATTGCACACGACGACTCATGCGAATGTGAAGGCATTTAGTTTCCTACATGCCTACAGGTTATAATAGGTAGTGCCTACTGCCTACACCTACATACTTGCACTTTAAGTACCTCACTAGAGCATTCTAAAATACATGTAGGATTTTGTGCTGCAGATACTGACAAATTAATTGGACGCCAACTCACGATTTACAACAAAATTCACCTGGCATATAGAAATACAATTTCTGAATGTTCACATTCATGTTTAATTCACGGGGAATTATCTTTGCATGGCGATATTACCTTCATACATCTCCTGTATTTTATCATGAAAGACAACTGCGAAAATAATAGGTACTTATTAAATGATCTAGTATTACTACATACTTACATAATTCGGGGAAAACGTTACTGTAAGGTGGGTCGCAGTCACAAGCACAAGATAAGAAGAATCTCAACTACTTTGACTTGTTGCAGTCTAGATCTCAGTGATGTAGCCAACATATCCCTAGATGACGATATAATCTCAACGAATTAAATCAATAAATAACTGTCATAGAGTCGCTAGATGGATCTGCATACTAAGGTAAATTACGTAAGACAGTTTATATTGAGATACATTGGAACTTTACTACGTACATTTGCTTACCTATAAATAATACAAGTTATCTGATAACTAGTTTTATACACTTGCACTTCTAGTGTAATATAACGATATCCACAGAGAAACTACGTTTAGTCTATCTACCTAATGACGCTGCAACTATTCCAATATGGCTCACCCATAGCACCACAAATCACACTTCATTACTTCCATGCAATACCTACTATACTGTGTAGTGTGTACCTACTTCTACCTACTTCATATCATAAGCAATATCGTGACTGTATAAAATATTATGATAATGTTGAATTTTGCATTTGACTTATTTCTATTGTATACTCAACGTAACTATAATTATACGTACGACTCTCCATTATAAATACCTGTCGTATATATAAAATTAGAAATGAGATGAGAACTGCAACAATTATTAATTGTACAGACGACCCCTAGATATGTCTTACATCTGGTGTTAATATGATCAGGTATATATAACAATATCATACGAGTTTCTATTGTAGCTAACTGAATAAACACGAAACCTTTTTTGTAAAAAAAAAAACTATTTATTTCCCACCTGCATTGTAGTCACTTTTATTTATCACGTGATAGTGTATTTATTTTCAGCTCTGTACAAGGTGACACAAGTATTGTTTCAATGGCAAAAATTCAATAGGATTTTCTGCCGAAGTAGTAGGTATATCCTAGACTGAGAACGATCAATTTTCCACAATTGGATAAACTAAAAAAATATACTAAACTAATAAATAAATAAATAAAATCTAGTTATATTGAAAAAAAATCTTTATCGGCGGGTTTATTGCCGTAGGCAATGTCTGCCAACCAACCACTTAATAATGTTAATATTACTATCGTGGGTTTACCTATTTTTTCACAATTCTGATAGTAAAACTAAATCTATGAATAGTAAGTTGAACTATAAAACATCAGATATATTAGTCCAAGAGCCCGCTGCTTAATTTATGACGTATCTGTTTTTTGATCGAAATGTGGTATAAATGATAGCTTACCAATAGGGTATTACATCGCACTAGGGTTGCCTATCAAAATCTTGCCGCAACCCCCCCTGCCCCCCCCGAAAAGGTCCCTCTTCGCGGTTTTTCGCATTTTATAGGAATATGGTAAGAGATAGGAGAAAGTAGTCAATGACAAAAATAATCCTTGCTAAATTCTCTACAAAAAATGTTAGGTCAATTTTTTCGTAGAACTAGCAGTTTACCCGCAATGGCCGGTCCAAAACCGAAATTCATTTAAAATACTAAAAAAATGTATTTAAACTAAATTGGTTGAAAATTGACAAGAGCTACAGGAAAATAGTTAAAGAACGAATTAATTAGCATAGTCTTAGCTACAAAACGAGCTATAACTTATGTTCATACATCTAATAATTTAGGAGTTATTACAATAAAACTCAGTGACGAAAATTATTAAAATTTAGTTTTTCATAAAATAACCAGTGATATAGCGCCGCAGGCCAAAATTTTTTTTCCATAAAATGTTAGTAGTAATGGGTGGAAGAATGTGAAAGTTTATTTTTTCAAAAAATATCCTGTTCTTTGACCGGTCATTACGGGTAAACTACTAGTCCTATGAAAAAATTGACTTAACATTTTTTGTAGAGAATTTAGCAAGGATAATTTTTGTCATTGACTACTTTCTCCTATCTCTTACCATATTCCTATAAAATGCGAAAAACCGCGAAGAGGGACCTTTTCGGGGGGGGCAGGGGGGGTTGCGGCAAGATTTTGATAGGCAACCCTAGTGCGATGTAATACCCTATTGGTAAGCTATCGTTTATACCACATTTCGATCAAAAAACAGATACGTCATAAATTAAGCAGCGGGCTCTCGGACTATATTATAATGTGTGATGAATGATGATCCATTAATAAATATTTTTACGAGACGAATTACTCATTTGGGTTATACCAGTCTACGCGAGTTAGACAAACATACTTAATCATTATAAATACCTAATTATTAAGCAATCAGGTATATAGTATGGATATTATGTCATAATGTGTATGGTTAGGCGTCTTAATTTTTTCTTCCATATTTTATTATTCTTTATAATGCGTATTACTTTTTTCTTAAGGGAATGGAAAAAATAAAACATTCTTTATGGAATAACACAATTAATGACAACGTTTTCCTTATTAACTTTTTTTATATCATAAACATAATAATTATATTTTGAAATCACTTAAGCACGAGATTTTCCATTGCGAAAAGTGTAATCTGCTTTTCTTATTCAAAGAAGACATTTATTTTTAAAAGCCTATTGAATTAGGTGGCTAAGAACTTATTTATTATATATTATGTAATACTAACGACATACTAAGGTTCATGCATAAACATTAGAGCTACATATAAATTATATCAATGTTGAATTTATTTTTCTTAATAAATAGCTTTAACATAATTTCATTCAGCATTTCTTTAAAGAAGTATCATTAGGTACTATACTAATAAATATACTTTCTAAAAAAAGTAATATTTTGTATAACTTTGGAAAATCCTAAGAAAGAAACAACAAAACACATGTTGTACATATAAAAGTACTTGTAAAGGCAATACCAAATAGGTATCTTGTTTACAATAAATAATATTATTTCCTTTCTTTTGTTATATTCTATTGAGAAGAACAATATAATAAGTCTTATACATTAGTATTATTGTTTTCTTTAGTCACACAAGATGGATCACATAAATGTTAGAAAACAATTTACTTACGAAATGATTTATGTAAATATCAAATAACCTAATAAGACAATGAAACTCTTGTACCCATATTGTTTGACTGGATAAAGTTTCCACAGGAAAATCGTTTTCAATGGCGCGACTCAATATTAGGTTTTATAAGTACGTATAACCTTCTGTTGTAGTAGTCAGTCTATGGAAAGACGGATGGGTATTAGAAAAACGGTGAATCAATGATAGAAAAGTAAGGAGGTTGTCACTCTAATAACTCACAGGATTTAAAAAGAATAAAGACTTTATAGACAGCTGTGTTCTATGTATGTACGGAAATATTTTCAGCACATTATTAAAAAACCTATCCACTTATTGAAGCTCTTCTGAACCTTTATTATACACCCTTCAAGGCTTTTGAGCCATACTTTTTTTGCCTTCTCCTTATTCTATTTTATTCTATTGTTAGTTTACTACAAAATATATTTACTTTTTGTTTGTATTGTTGTTTTTATCTTATACACAATATCACCCGTGTTAGGAAAGGAGCTAGTTCCCCTCTATACATTTTCAACTCAACTACGTATAATAATTATAAGCAAGTAAGCTGCTTTTTTAAATTATTTTTTTCGAATTACCTGTAAGTGCCAGGTACACATTTATTTCAAAGGACGTTTTATATAATTGATTTCAACAATGAGATATGCCGCCCAATCGAAGTACGAATATTATAAGCATTTGCGCAAAGATAATCAGAATGTCATCTATTTTATCTTGACGGAAATGAGCATACTTTTCTAAAAAAATCTAAATAGAGGTCAAAAGTCTTCAACGAGGATATTTATATAACTCGTTGTATAATATAACAATCCTTATTCTTTGTTTCCTCTTTGTCTGTATATTGTGTATGTAGCGTAAATAAATTTCATTAAACAGGGAAAGCCTCTTTCAATTGTTCTCTCGCTGAAAATTTTCTATGGAAACATTAGGGACATGACATGATGTGAGGTACCTACTTTAAAAACTTCTTTATCCTTGTTCTCTTTACCTCAATCAAATTATATTCTCGTGTATAATGTTGTTGTCTATCTACTTTTAAAAATTAATACACAATTTCATTGTCGGTACAATAAGGCGCCGCGTCAACAATACTGTTGAGTCAAAAAATATTTTTATAAAAAGTATTTTCATGTGGCCATCGTACGTTTAGGAAATGAGGAAATAATGAGATTTATTTTCCGTTTTATAATTTCCTAGTATTTACGCTCCTGGTACGCCTTTTGAAAATCAGGGGACCACTTATCCCCTGCGTCACTACGACCAAAATAGGTCTATTGTGACATCCTTTAATGTTTAATGTCGTCAAGGCCGACGTGTGTCATGTAGCTCACTATCTGTCTTGGTCTTGCCTTCTCGGGGTCCAGTAGGGCCCCTCTAAGAGCGCGATCTCTTTTATGAGCGAGTGCGTCACAGCTGCAGAGGATGTGAATGGGTGTTTCGTTGTCCTCTGTGCAGGATCTACAGACTAGGAGTGTCTGATGGTTCATTCATTTTACAGAATTACCTAGTAGGTATATTTTACTTCAAAATTTGCAGATTTTGGACTGGTAAATAAAATACACATTAGGAACATTAGATACTTATTTTCTTCTCAGTGTCCATTGATTTTTTTCTTATAATGTCGCCACAAAGTAAAACCTTCAAAATCAAAGAAACTTATTTTCTTACCTAGAACATAGCGCTAGTACCTCAGAACAATTAAATTGGTACTCTGCAATACTAGTGTTGATTCTTATATTAAAAAATCAAGATACTGGTAAAATTTATTAAAATTTAATAAATTAGCAATTCTGATTTCTTTGGTAAAATGTAAGATTGTTATTCTTGATTTATGACTGAATTTTTAAATTATTATAATTATAAATTCTGTTGCCGCACAATTAATTTGCTGATAAAACATCCAACCGATAATTTAAATTAATCGATCGTCCAATATCGATTATTGAATTAACTACGGTGGACATTCGCCATTACAATCAGCTTTATCTTGTTTCGTTTTCGCAATTAATTTAATCTTTGTGAAGATTACAAGAAATTTTCATTGAAAACTCAGTGTGCTTTGAAATTTTTCTTATTCTTGTACGAGTCTTACAATTATTCTTAAGATAAATAGTTCCAATGAAAGAGAATAGCTTATCTTTATTCGAGAAAAACCAAATCGGCAACAGTACAACAAAAGTCCTGCATCAAATAAAATCAAATTAAAGTTATAAAAGCACAATAATAGGTGCCTAAGTATAGCATCATGATGTTTATAGATCTTTTTTAACATGGAGATTACACGTAGATATTATATGATGAGAGGTAGACAGGAAATTTAAACAGGAGTGTTCCCAAAATTATCAAAAAAGTGACAGTACAATAAGCCTTCGCAAAGGTAAATGGTGCTATAAATGTGACTTTAATATCGTTACAACTTTTTATTAAAAATTCGTGTCACAGTGTTTTCGCATTATGTTTTTTATTAATTCTATGTATAAAAATATAGTCACAGATGAAAAAAATAATTTAGATGAACACAAAAAACGGAAAGAAAAAGAGGACATACACATCTATACATACATATCTATACATACATTATAACTAGTATTGAAACTGGGAAGAAATTAACATTTTATGAAAACTTACTTTTGAATGTGACAGACGATGATGTTTTTTTCTGTCGTGGTCGTTCCTTACATTTTATAAGGTACCTACGTACCCACGTTCCTGTGACAATGAGATCAGCGAGTTATGGATTACAATCGGTATCGATTGGGAGATGTGTACCAGTGAATAGCAGATTTTGTTTTGCCGAATACAGAGTATCTATGGGTACCTACCCACCCATGCAAAAAAGTTTATCTGTATAATTTTTCCACAAACTAAATATTGTTACGCAAGTATTTTCTTAAAGAGATTCTTATTGAGTTTTTTCGATAAAAGAGGATTGGATATTATTTTTTTGAACTCCATCTAAATATGTAGTTATTTCTGAATCAGTAAATCCGTTTATCTTTTATGGTGAATATTGGATTTGAAAAGGCAAAGTGATTTTTTATTCTATATCCACATGTTATCTCAGTTATCTTATTATCACTGTTGACTATTGTAAATATTTTTCTTCTTATACATTTTCTTAACTGTTCTCTCAGACTACTCAGTACTCAGTCGCTTGTGACGTGATCAAACTCGCTTATAGGAGCTTTTTAATGGACGCTAGCACGGTCCGGAAAGCAATTCTTGGGCTGCTGTGGAAACCAATCTATCATTGCTCGTTCTGTTTATGTAGAGTCTTCTTAGGTATCTGCTCCGGTGCACCCGTGTCGTCAATTTTCTACCTTTCCCGTATAAAGTCGTTAGGTACTGATCCAGTTGCATAAAATATCTTCAGTGATGGATCTGAGAACCTTTATCTCTGATCTTCTCATCATGTTTTATGTTCTTGTAGTTTGTCTGCTCATGCGTATGTATCAACAGCATAATATATCGTAATGGATCTTAAACATGTCCTATATACTCGTATATTCACACCTTACTATGAGTTCCCATATTAATTTTCCCTATAATCTCTTTTAACCATCCTGACACTTCTTACATACCTTATTGAGATTACACATACTTATTGCTCTATTTTTATATTCTACTGTATTAAGTAGGTACGTTTTTATTTGCAAGGAAGCTTCTTATTATGAATCTTCCCTATCCAGATTTATAAACTTCATAATTTAAAGTAATGCAAAAAAATATTTTTTCCGCTAGCTTCATGCTTCGTAACCTTCGACTGTGATATGAATAGAAGTAAGTAGTTTGTATTGTAAATTTACATTTCATGATATTAAAAGACGTTCCTTTGTAAGTATGGACATAACAATTAACCTAATATAAAAGAATTCCATTAGGAGACTTCATTTTAATTCAGAAACATTCCTTTTCTTCTTTAGAATATAAATAATGATACAGTATTAATTAAGAACAGTTGCCAATTAGCTTAATTTGTTCCCAGTAAAGGTCTTGATATTATTATCTGGGATATTTTGTACTGGAATTTACAGAATTAACATATCTATAGATTTATGAAATTGTATCCGTAGGTGTATATCTTGTTTCTCCTCTTTACATAACAGTTAA
This sequence comes from Ceraclea dissimilis, assembly GCA_963576895.1. Lineage (NCBI taxonomy): Eukaryota > Metazoa > Arthropoda > Insecta > Trichoptera > Leptoceridae > Ceraclea > Ceraclea dissimilis. Next base: position 16,507,281 of record OY756359.1, on the reverse strand, counting down.
TTATTTCATTTCATTTTATTCCTTTTTATTACATTAGAAGAGAGTCGACTCAAATACACAAATTTGTAAAAACGTAGAACTTGAAATATTACTGAAATTAGGTAGTGTTGGTAATTCATGTACTGGTCCGGGAACCCTATACCAGCGAGGCTATTCTAGTGTTGGACATTTCGTATTATTACAGGTACGGGGACTACCCAAATAACGAAATTAAGTTAGTTGAATCCTAAAACAATACTTTTGTGTTATGGCAGTTTTAAATAATATTTTTGTAAACATAGTTTAAATACACGTGGATAAACTTATTCATGTGTTTAATTTTCAAAGCTAAAAGGCTTGCCTGGTATTAATAATATAGAGAGCTGGATGAGACTTTGTAAAGTTTGAAATTATAGTGCAGTTACTATGACACGTATTTAGCTCCGTAGTACGAGTACTAAACTTGAATGTAAGAACATATTGATAATTCAATAGACGTAGAATGGCATTCATGTTAGTACGAGTATATTACGTATTAGACACTCCTCACTATGCTCCTACACTCCATATAAGTTTTTATAAAGTTCATAATATATAATGAAGCTAATGAACTCACAATACACACTAAGAACTAAATAGAACTACAGTTTTCTGTGCAACTTCTACACCTCAGTAAAATAAATAACTGATGTTTTCAGGTTGAAATTTGAGAAATATTTTTTTTAATATTTCATCATTTTCTGCGCCCAAAATCTCAACTATTTAAAATATATGATACCTACTCTCTTTTGATTTTTCTTTCAGTAATCCTAAATCAAATCAATGAACAATATCATTGCGATTCATTTCATTAATTTTTTAAACTCCCTATGTGACATTCATTGGAAATATTTCTACAGAAGGTAAGATAAAAAACAATCTAGTGTTTCCAAATGGGCTTAGGCATTATCTTGTCTATTATTTCTCATAAAGACATATCTCAATTAGTTCTACCTACATATACACTTAACTTAGCAATTCAAATCACTGGCTCACCTGCATGGAAAGCTCCAAGCCCTGTGCTGGAGTAATGGACGAAGCGTAGATACATACAATAATGGTGAAAATACTTGCAGCCTCCGAACAAAGCTACGCCCTTTGCGTATTGATATTTAAGAATAATGAATTCAGAATTGTGTGTTATTATTTATCTGCTTTTGTATTTACCTGCCATTTTTCCTTTTGTTAAATTTGGTTTCATTTCATTTTGTTCACTGAAGCGAAGATTTTATTTTATAAGATTCTCTTATTTTCTTTTAGAAAATATATTTGATATTCTTCCATGTAGGTTATGAGAACCTTTTTTTTTCTATCCAATTCAAGCAATATTATCCAGTCACTCATTATAAACATGTTTTTAAATCTGTCAACCATGTTTTACAAAAAAATCTCTTCCAACGTGTATTTACTTTATTATTAATGTCCGGGTGAATAAACTTATTTTAATTTCCCACAAAAACTCAACTAGAGTACTCGATTATACTGTATTGTAATATTATATTTCTTGCCTTGTACCAATGCGCCTGTCAAAATTTCGAAACTTTGAAATATTGAAACCATTTCTTTTTTTAGGAAACGGACAATCCACTGGTTACGTACACCTTTCTTGATATGAAAGGTACTCCATTTTTCAATTTCAACTCAAAATGAATTAATGTCCGTTTTTGAACTCACTTTCTATGTACATTTTAATTTATTTTTTCACAAATAGATTTGATTTGTAAATAAAAATATTTTTTTAATTAAAACATTTTTAAAGTTCTTTTCACTGCCTTAAATTTGTGAATATAATTAGATATTGTATCATTAGGTTTTTTCTTTCAAAAGTTAATTAGGTACCACTTATCAGTTTTCACTTACTCTGCGTTTCGTATAACCTGACCGCTGGTTACTTCATTACATTAGTAGTAGTTCTATTGAAAAATCTCGTATCCATGACACGAGTAAGGTGAAACGGAAAGTATTTACTTTATAAGGACCAGCTATGTAATAATTATTTACCTACGTTTAATTAATGTACCTACCTTGCACATAATCTAAATACCTAACCTAATATTTTTAACTTTTATTGACACCTTTCCAAATATTTCCAACGTAATCCTTGACTACGGAAGACTACTCTAGGTTTCGTCCTACAACTCGAAATTAGACTTTACCAAATTACTTCGTTTCTCTTTAATTAGATATGTGTACGAGTAAGTATGTTACTCAATATCAATAATCCTTGGTAACCTTGGAACTGTAAACGTTGGGAATGAGTATTTCGAGAAACATTATTTTTTATAGGTAGGTATGCTAGATATAAAAGTGGCTCTATGTAGAAAAATGATAAATATCATCTACTAGATATTTTCATACCCTGTTGTTGTGGTAAAAACTAAAAAAAGTAAATTCTAGATGTTTGGGAGATAAGTTCGCTCCCCGTTGAAAAATATTTCAGGAAAATCTTTTAGAATTCCTTTCTGAAGTATTTGAATTACTAAGAAAAATCTACAAGAATCATGCACTACTAGATAAAGGTTCTAAGTATCTTCCCCATTTTTTCCTAACGTACTTGTCTGCTGAAATTTATAGTTAAAAAAAAGGTTACTTTGGAATGTAAGCTCTTAAGTACATTTATATAGGTATTCAAAACTGGTGTTGTGACAAGAATGAAAGTAAACAAACTAAGATGGTTTGGGCATGTTGAGAGAATGAATGATGACAGGATGACAAAAAAGATATATCTGAATGAGCGAAGAGGGGTGAGAAAGCGCGGCCGCCCGAGACTGACCTGGTCCGATCATGTCGACCAGATCCTCAAGGATGGACGCGTTTTGAGTAAAAGGAATCGGAGAGCGTGTATGACTAATTGCATGAATGTGACGGAAGGTAGGAGTGTGTGTAAGGATAGGGCTGTCTGGCGCTCTGTCCTCTCTGCCTACCCTGCAAGGGACGTGGCGTGAGGGTATAGATAGATAGATACAGATAGATTCAAAAAGCTATCTACTTGTAATATTTAATGTGTCCTCCAATAATTCATAAATTCTAGCAACTGCTTGGAGGTGTTTGTGTTAATGTATTGTTAAATCACCAGTTGTTTCTCAACGTCACCGCACCCAGTGAAATTGTCTCTGGTTAATAATGTTTAACCGTCTTAATTCTTCTTTCATTATTATACGAGATCTACTCATATTTCGTCGCCTTCTTTTGGAATTATGGGGCACTTAATTTGAAAGAAAAATATTATTAAACATAATGTCGTTTTTCAAATGTCAAGCAAAAAGATATTCTCATAACAGTGTTATCTATCTTCGCGTCTTCTGACCTTCTTACATAATTTATTAGGTGAGTATACCTAAAAGATTCTCGAAATATTACGATACTTATTTATCAAGTGTAATCTTTCTACGCTATATTCTGTAAATTTATTTACCTACTTACAATACAAAATGCTTACTTATCTATGTAAGTAGGTAGGAACTGTGTCTAGATAGCGATATAGACTTATTTAATAAATTATTGGGGTCAATTGTATAACTAATTAAGTGCGTATTAACTAAATTACCTAAGGCGTTCTCTTTTCCATTACTTCATCGTAAGATAAATTTAAAACCAACTTTTTTATAGAATTGGACCTATAGTTTACGCAGGTAGGACCTGTATTATATAAATTTTACGCGACACTTTACTGAAATGCAGTTGTGTTAAAATATATTAAAACCATACAAATCAGTGGGTGAGCTATTGCTGTTTCCAGCTATTGCTGTTTCAATATTTTATCACAAAACCTACATAAGGTTGTATATAAAAATAGAAGTTGTAAGTAGGAAGGCGGTGGGTAGATTTTTGATGTATTATATCTTATAAATATCTATTGTACTTTGCCTACCAATATTCCAACAGTAGTTTCAGGCTTCAGGCAAGAAAGGAAAATCAAGGATGATGCCATGCGCTGCTTACATAGAAAAAATAAGTTTAGTGATAAAGAATTAAAGAAATACCACAAGATTATGTAAAGGCAGGGTGGTGGGTATGTGTACTAATACTTATTATAAAATTAAAATTGAATTATCTCATGATACGTACCTACCTTGAACCTACTTCTTCGAGACTTATTTATTTATTTATAATAAGCAATATTATGTACAACAGTTTAAGATATAAAATACAAATACAAATATAACACAAAGAAATTATATTATCCTCAAACAGCAAAAAATGCTGGTATGAGAGGATCTAATGTACCTAGGTAGATTACCTGATTATTTGTTTTGTGTTCCAGTATGAATAATTTATACCCGCTATACAGCATACATGGAAGGAAATATAAATAGAATCAAACCAGAACCTCAAAACTATGAACGTTTCATTGGACTGATAGGGACGGCTGCAAAGAGGGCTATACCAAGGGGATGCCGAAAGTACTATATTCCGGGGTGGAATGCCGAATGTGAAGAGGCTCTGCGGGAATATGAGACAACGGGAAGCGAAGAAACAGCTAATCGCCTAATCACTTTACTAAATGAAGAGAGACGCAAGAGATGGACTGAGCAAGTGGAGCAAATCGATTTTACTCACTCTAGTCGTAAGAGCTGGTCGCTGCTGCGAAAACTGGGAGCTGCACAACCAACAAAAAAAGAACCAGACATTAGTGTTAACCAACTGGCTAGCAACATATTCCAGACTTCCAATATTAAGCCATCACGACATCAGAGGCAGGATATCAGAGAACAGACTAAGGCTAGACTACATAGCGGGGGAACGCAGTACGACGTAACAGGGAGTTTCGAACTAATGGAAGTGGAGAAGGCTCTGAAACAACTAAAAAAGGGTAAGGCGGCTGGTGCAGATGATATACTCCCAGAGTTTTTAATCCATCTGGGGACGAAGACAAAACAGTGGCTGGCAAAATACTTCTCAGCAATCATGGATAGGGGACAAATACCCAAACAATGGCTGGAAGCGAAGGTGATAGCAATATTAAAGCCAGGTAAACCATCCCAGGATCCCAAAAGTTACCGTCCCATATCGCTGCTCTCAGTGGTCTACAAGCTCTTCGAAAGGATCCTGGCATCAAGACTCACTCCAATCTTTGAGCAGTTTTTGCCTCCAGAACAAGCAGGATTTCGAGAGGGTAGAAGCACTTGCGAGCAGGTTCTAGCACTTACCACATTTGTTGAAAACGGATTCCAAAGGGGAGAAAAATCTGGATTGGTGCTCCTGGACCTCACAGCGGCTTATGACACCGTCTGGAAAAAGGGCCTCTTGTATAAGATTGCTGGGGTTATGGGTTGCCCCAAGATTGTGAAACTAATAGAGAGCATGCTCTCCAATAGAAAAATTAGAGTACACCTGAATGGAGAAGTGAGTAAACCTAAGTTCCTCCAAAATGGGCTCCCACAGGGGTCAGTTCTGTCCCCATTACTTTTCAACCTGTACACAGCCGATGTGCCAGAAATATCATCAACAAAATTCACCTACGCGGATGATATGGCTGTAGTGTCTCAGAGCAAAACTTTCGAGGAACTGGAAAATACATTGAATGCTGACCTTAAAACGCTGCAAGAATATTTCTTGAATTGGCACCTCCAACTTAATCCTAAGAAAACGGTCTCAATGGTCCTCCACTTAAACAACCAACAGGCCGGGAGAGAACTTAATCTGTGCCTGGGCTCCGAAAGGATCCCTAACGAAACTGCCCCTAAGTACCTGGGAATCAAGCTAGACAGATCTCTCACCTACAGGCATCACCTTGAGCAAGTGAAGAATAAAATCAAAACCAGGAACAATATAATATCAAAATTGGCAGGCACGAGCTGGGGTAGTAATGCCGAAACATTGCGAACATCAGCAATGGCCCTGGTGTACAGCACAGCTGAGTATTGCTCTCCTGTGTGGGCAAGAAGCTCTCATTGCAGCAAGGTTGACGTTGAGCTGAACCAAACGATGAGGACCATTTCAGGAACACTAAAGACAACACCAATACCGTGGCTACACGTTCTATCCAACATACCCCCCCCTGATATTAGAAGAAGACAGGCTACTGCGAGGGAAATCAAAAAGATTAACAGCAATCCGGCTCTCCCTGTATATACATACATAAGCAATCACCCGGAGAGTAGGCTCAGGTCTCGAAAGCCGATTTGGAGTGTGGATGAATCGAGCCTTAACACGGAAGCCGAATGGAGGGATCTCTGGAGGAACACAGATGTTCGGAACAAACACCTGATACAGGACCCCACTAAACGTGTCCCCGGTTTCAATCTTCCACGTAAGCCCTGGGCGCAGCTCAATAGAATCCGAACCGACCTGGGTTGCTGTAACTACCTCCTGTGGAAATGGGGAAAGAGGGAATCTCCGCAGTGTGATTGTGGCGCTGAACACCAAACAATTCGCCACATAGTCGAGGAGTGTCCATTGCGTAGATTCCCAGGGGACCCAAGGAGTCTCCACGGAGCGGAACAGGATGTTACAAGTTGGCTGCAGCAGTTGGACGTACGATTATAAGAGACTATGAAGACGCAACCACGTTGGGTGAAGAAACCTGCCTTATAAGCCGCACGAAAAGTAAAGTAAGTAATAATTTATGAAGATCTAAAATGAATATTGTTGATTAAAACGCTTATCAAAACTGCTAATCAAATCCCTTGCTTAATTTAATAACAGCAATTATCTAGATAATTGTATCTGTATCGATGTTTATATATCAGTACCAGTTAACTATAAACATACGTATGTCTGTTACTTGGATAATGATGTAGAACATATCTATATATTGGAATACCCCGGGGTGCTATGAATATTAGATTTATTGAGAGTGATATTATAACACACAACACAATAGACCGAGTGAATAACAAATCTATTTACAACATAACATGACCTGCAGATAACATAAGCTTCAAATAAATAATAATTGTTACTAAAATCACAATTTATCGCATATTTAGGTAATCAGTATGGCTCTTTAGAATGAAAATATGGTTTAGGTATTGCGTAGGGAAATCCATTTACATTATCTACTGATTTCACACGAACGAGCAACGGAACATAGGTACCTATATATTCGTCTAATTTTTGCTTTTTTAAAAAAAAACTTTTTGCAACTAAAAGGCCATCATTTAATTGCACCAATTTTTGACATTATTCATTTTTATTATTCATTTTATTATTCATTATTCATTTATTTGACAAATTTGACATTCATTGTCCTGTGCTGGCTTTATTGATTATTAGGGATTTATAATTATATGATCATCTATACCTGTAAAACACACGCACCTACCAATGTTCCACGTCTTTATGTACAACATGTCATTCGGGTCATTCGTAATGACGTCCGATTTGGGCAAAAAAATCAATTGAAAACATATGGGGAATATCACTTATTTATTCGAAGCAGCATATGAATAATAGAGGTAATTTAGTATCTACCTATTTATCATTTCACACTAATGGATTCGAAGATTTAACTTTAATTAAGTTTCTGATCACTCTCTAATGATAATGAACATCATCTACCATTCAGACACTAAATTGTCTTCAAGCAGCAAGCTTGCGTTTTTCTCTGTCATAATCTTGATTTCATTACCTTTCTGCCACATAAATTTTATTAATACATTATTTTCGCTCGTCGTAATATTTCTTTACGAGAACATTAAGATTTTTTTTTATTCTAGGTTCCATCTTAACTTCTCCATCTGGATCTAATAATATTGTGTCATTAAATGTTTAGGTTGGTTCATAATATTTTAATAATTGATTAAATAATAATATCGTGCATCATTTCAGTAATATGGCAATGGATAATAAAATCGATATTAAATATCATAATGGACAGAGCTTGTAATTCGTTTTGAAATAAACGTACCTATCTAAAAACTTGCATAACTTCACAAAAAACAAGCAGGAGTATTGGTAGATTGAAGGACACACAGGGATATTCTATGTATTGTGTTTTCACGTACTTCCGAGGAATTACAACTTAATCAATCGACTAACATCAATAAACGGGGTTTTCAAATTTTATTCGTGCATACGAGTGAAAATTGAAATAAGGTGTATCAGGGGAAAGGACTGATAAACGAATTTATCTAGCTGAACTTTAGCATGATTCAACATTAGCTAAATGGAATCAGTTTAATCCTTCCCAATGTGATTTCCTTGTTGGTATTTTTCTCATTGAAAGATTTATGGTTTATACCTTTGTCTTGTAGGTAACCAACACTACAACTTCTATACTTCAGTGAAACCGTTTTTCCAATTTCCTGTATAACAGCTGCTGGTTTAGTTAATGAAACGTGTGGTAAATAATGAGAGTAGACCTTTTACTGAGACATTGATTTATTCTTCAAAAAGTACTTGAATATTATTATGTGTAGTCAGTATAATGTATTGCCATATCGTATGAAAAATCAATACCTATATTTATATTCCACTATAATCAGGACAATTCATGTGACTAGTGGACCAAACTAACCTTAGAGAACCGTACAGAGAAACCCAGATAGATCACAGGATGACATGAAAAGAGTGCCGAACACCAGTGGCACACCGTGTCAGTAGACGGAAATTTATGCAAGGTAGGAAAGGAGGCCTATATACACGGAACTAGTGAGAGTATCAGACGATTATGTATGATTGTCATAAGTTCAGCCTTGTTCCGTTCAAGTCATTCTGTCAGTTGGTTGAAGTGGGGGCTTTATTTATTTATTTATTTATTTAAACTTAAAGTAAACAACAAACACATATAAATATACAAAATGGACATAGTACAGATTATAAAAGGTTGTTTACTAGGGCGAACTTATCGCAGAACTGCGATTCCTGGCTTTCCAATATGAAGGTGCAAAATTTGACTTTAGGCTTTAACGATATATTCCGCACTCTTTACATCTTCAATGTAATGGATGGTATATTGTAGTAGGTAGTAGAGAATACTACTTATATCAATTATAGTGGGACATTTCAAAGAAGAACATTGACCTCAATTGGGTCCGATCATTTCGCAGAACCATATCAATAGGTACCTACCGTCTTTATTATTATTGCTAATGACTTCTTTTCTTCATAAATTTTATTAGCTATTGTTAAAATAACGTAAGACGATTACATATAATAAAAAATATAATACACCAGCACACCTAGTTACCTATACCTCGACTGATGATTACGTTTGTAAAGCAGTGTCGGCCTCTCATATGTTTAAAGCTTCCCGTAATTTTTAACATTACAGTAATTTCTTGTCGATTATGCTCATACGATATAGGCATGTTTCTATTATATGTGCTGTTGTCACAGTATTTACTAGGAAATTAATTCAAATTATTTTTTGTCCTATTAAATCAAAGATACGTCCTTTCACCAGATTTAATAGGAAATCCTACCGTCCCGAATATAACAGGATTATTGGTGAAACAGCAGGAATTCTGGTGAATTATTTCATTGATTACAGAGGACGAGACAATATGAGTTGTGCATTACATTGTTTATCTGTATGAATCTAATCGTTTTGTTCTTTTCCTTGTTTTCTATATTATTTTACATAAAGCAAAAAATGTATTCGCACAAGGAGAAATATAATTAATTTTCATTAATGGTAGGTACGGCAATCCGCCAATGATGATACCAATATTAATTATAATTGATCTATGTAATATTATATCAGTCGATCTCTCCGCGAGATCAATCCTTCGACTGCCTCTAGCAAATAAGTATGGGTATATTTTGTATTCACTGGACAAAATTAACCTTTTGTGTGATGGCTCGAAAATTTTAATGAGAATACGTTTGTGGTTGGTAAATGTACGAGTAATAAGCATATCTACGACTGCCATGCAGACATTATACGAATAAAAAGTAATAAAATACGTTTTTTGCTAACCCAATTATTTTTTTACCTAGGTACTACACCTACCTAATTTGATGGTGGTCCACTTTTTTGCAATATATCATCTACCTATTACATTCATTTTATATTAGGCATGTATCTACCTACCTATTTAAATGTTGATTTATATTTTTAATGAACTAATATCATGCCACATAGGCACTTGCACTACCTATATAAAACCTTATTTATAGAAATTACAAAATTTGATTTTGATTTTCAAGTAGGTATGATGCTAGCCTCATAGCTATGGAATTAAAAAAATCAATAGAGCCTAGTTTATATTCCAATTCATATCCAGCTCTAAAGTAAAACACTGTATGAGTACCTACCTAAAAATATACTTTTTATATTCAAATAGATTTGTATATTTACTGAAATATACCTGATATGATTCGTAGATACATAGGTATACGTATATGTGAAAAATCCGGGACATAATTTAGCATTTCCTCTTAAGTTCTAATAAAATATATTCATATATAATATCATGTAATTGTATAGTAGGTGTTTGTCAGGTGCGTATTGCCGTTCAAAAGAAATGTGAGTTCTAAAGTAACGTTTAAATTTTGACAATTTATATTTGCTCATTCTTCTACCTATATTATCTTTTTTCCACTTTATTATTTTAAACTGATGAATCCTTCCATGAATGTGAGAAAATTGTTCAATCAGCAATATTGAAGGGTGTCTAACAAGAAAATTGAAAAAAAAAGAAGTAAAAGGCGCTTGTCGAGATATTAGTAGTACATAGAAGAGAGTGTCAGTGTTGAATGGAGAGAGTACGGCTGGGCACCTCTAAGCATCGTCGTTACACGTGTACCTACGTACCTGTGTTCCCTTGTCAGCAATTAATGTCGGCTTAATGGAATGGGAAACCAGCATACACCGTGTCAAACATAACCGTTTTACTCGCCTACAAATTTGTAGAATCCATTTGACAAATAAAACGGATTCAGTGTAAGACGTAGTCTAGGAGTCTTTTCTTGGCACGAAAGTATAGGACACAATTACATACATTACAAATGATATGAATATTCTATATCCTTACGGCGTTCAACGAAACTGCTCTAAATGGAGAATCGTGACCTTCCCTTCTCTTAATATGCCGTACTATACGAGTATATCTCTATAATAAAACTATTCAATGATCAACCTGTGAATAACATATATTCATATAGTGATTCAATTCCTCATACAATTTATAGTTTGATTTCTGCTATTCACATTTTGGTATTTCATTTTGATTATTTGTGAGGCTGTATTTTATATCTAAGCTTCTATAATGCCAGTGTCTATCCACAGAACACGAAACAATTTGAGTTTATAAAGTTGTAGAAACCACAAAGCTCTGCGGAATGGAATATTCTCACGAGATTGTTATGGGGAATATATTTTAAAGGAAGTCAACATTAATATACAATACAAATTAGAAATTAATGTAGATAAATTGTTTCTGAAATATTGAACATTTATTACAATTATTTCTTATATTTTCCTGCTGACAGGGATTTTTCTATTTTTTATTCGAGTTTGTCAGAATGATTAAGTGTGAGATGAATTAAATTTCTGGCGAAAGTCTGGCAATTGAGATACCTGACTATTTGTAGAATAGTTCAATGTTTGTAACATCCTTCTCAAGAAACATCCTTGATGCATTTAGATTTATTTGGCTTGTCGTCGTGGCTTCATAATAATCTTGAATAATGACATTTTGACAGGCACAAGTATGAAAAGGTCAGTTTAGTAGTTATGGGAATTATTTTTTGTGTCTCCGCCACAGCCAGTTAACCACCTCTGCGTATTAGGTAGTTACCTACATACATACTGCTACTGTAATAAAAATCATCGCAACTAGGAACATCCAATATTAATTGAATTCAGTTTAACCAAAGCCAATCACATCAATTGCTTTTACATTTTTCATAATAAAAGTATTTTATTCTTGATAAATTTTTTATCCAGATTTTAATCTCGTTACGAAATTCGTCGAATTTAATTGCCTAATGAATTCCAATTATAAATTTTCAATCTAATTGTAACGCAGTTTGAATTAAATTACGAAAATATTATTATTATTAGAAATAAAGCTACCAACGTTTTATGTAAAATGAGAATATAGCTACATAGACGTCTGTATCATATTATTTACTGATTTTTTACATGTTTGGTCAAATCGATACTCCATTCTATTCTATTATTCTTTACGGCTATCCACTCGTCTGCGAGTGATCTCAGCCATCTTACAAGTGAGAGTGAAAATAACAAATATGAAGCAAAAGGCGAAATCGATACTCGTACATGATGATAATCTAATATTTTTTATCTATGACCGTTTTTCTTCAAAACGTCGTGAAGAACAAAATTTTCTTATGAAAGTAAGTACACAAAAAAGTTTATCGTGAACTTTTTTTCTAAATATGGAGTTTTACAAAATAGGTATTTTCTATTAATAAAAAACTCTCAACATTATCACTCTCGCAAAAACATCTCTGTCTTACCTTCCAGACACACTCATCTCCGAACACCTTCTTCCTGGTCTAGTCCATGTATATATTACTTATATGTGGTCGTTACAAATCTAAAAGGTTCCACTTGAGTCATCTTACTGAATTAATAATATGTTTTTCGGATAAACTTCAATACATTTTATATTTGAAGACTAAATAGAAGTTCACACAGTCACTGTAGGTATAGGATGTCTATTTATTTTATAGTGATTGCTCTGTGTAAACCTAAATAAAATGTATTCGTAGACCTTCGACATTTTTTGTCGAATCTTGAACGTAGATTATCAAATTCGGGTTGAATGATCCTCTAGGCCCTAGGTCGACGAGATTTTGCATCACATCTCTATTCCACTCAACTCGAACCCTACTTGTGTAGTAATTCCTCTTGAGCCATAATCTACATGTATTATTATATAACTTCACAATATGCACAGCTATTAGTCAATATACCATATTATAATATTAGTATTGCGATTTTTAATCTTCGTTAGCGTTTCTGCTCATATCTTATTCTTTAGAAATACAGATCTCAGACTTCGTTTTGACTGAAAATACTCTATTAATATACCTAATTATCGATTTCTCATTTAATTAACGTCATTTTTACATACTTGTGTTTTGTGTAAGTTTATAAACCATTTGCTTTTATATTTCACGCAACATCTTAAAACAACTCGTATTTTCTCCAAAGACATGACTTTAGTAACGAGCAATAATTATATGTGCTTCACACTAAGTCATTCTACCGTATCAACCAAAAAAACTCTTGGTGTTTTTCTATCTCCTCCTTTTACCACAATACAATTAGTATTCCCAGGTTATCTGCCTCCTTTTGGCGGTATGCCCAGAACAGAAAAACACAAAGCAAATATTACAATATTATTATTCAAGCGCCGTCCAGAAACCTCAATTGAGGCATTTCAACTCGTAACAATATTAAAAAAAAAAAATGCTAAAATATTAAAGAGTGATGATTCTTCTACCAACCCGTCAATAAAGTAAGCAAAAAGATTTATTAAATGTTGAGATTTATCTCCCCTCTGCTCCCCAAATTTAATATAAATGGTGTGCGCTAGTCATGGAACTACCGCACGGATACTTGATGATATACCATATTTTTTCTTACTGTGTTTCAAAATGACACTAATGCCCATCTCTTCCGCTCCCAGACGTGACATGACATCTAGAATAATAATAAAAAGACCTGTGGTGAATATAATGTACTTCCATATAAAGACAAAAAGGTCAGACTTTGCTAATAAATTTCTAGCTGTACGTGTCACATCCCTTGCTTGATAACTACATATTTTTTGGGAGCTGTATTAGTATCTTTCTAAAACACAGATACATTGTGTGAGCTTACGTGATACATACCTACTGAATATTCATGGATGATATTAGGTAGGAATAACAACATAAAACGGTTTATGAATAGAGATTGTCTGAGAAGAGGATGCGAGTATAATGTTAGTATACTTTCAGATTCCAAACACTTGACGTTTTTCGAAGCCGGGAATAATACTATTACCACGTGAAGGATCGCACCTACACAAAAATATACATCTTTTTTATTTTTCTCATTTAAAACCCATAATGAAACTTAAGTTAGAGTCATACCAAATTAATTAAAAATTTCATATCGTTTAAAGCCTATATCCGCATTTTCTTTTAGATTATATGATACATTTCCTCCCCAAAAAGAAAACAAGATTCATTCAGAAGATTTAAAAGATTCTTTTTACTATAAAATAAATTAAAATCAGATGTTACGGAACTTAGAAAGCCTTAGATCTTTTAATTTAAACGTTTACTTTCTTTTACAGAATAACACGTCTTGGAAGACAAGATTGAACATTCGTAAGAATGATTAGCATACAAAAACGTTTGCAGCTACATCCACCTACACGAGGAGCAATTTATCTTTGTTTATCTGACATAATAGGAAACATGGAGAAAATTCTCAGCTTGAGTATGCCATAGAGTTGACCAGAGATATAACCATTTAGAAGATATCACAATTAGAAATCTGTAATTACGAATTTAATCGCTCTCTGAATATTAATTTACATTCGTTATTATAGTAAGTATATCTCTGTCAGGAATCTAATATTAGATGGATTTTAGAGGAAAGAGAATATTAAATTTGATGTGGAATTAAACCAGTTGCATGTCAGAAATACCTTGAAAATGATTCATTAAAAATTGTCAACGAGATATCATAGCGTATTCAGGCCCCAGTGCAGTCATGGTCCCAAAAGATAAAGAAAGTTAGAGGTCCGGGAAACTACTGCATAAATCACAACGTTGAATGTTCTTATAAATTATTACGAGTACAGGGTAGTTTTGGGACTTCATTGACAGGATTTTCAATCCTATTATACCCTGCTCTATATTCTCCAGGTGCTTTCTAAGATTTGCCTAGATTTTATGGGATCGGATACGCAGATTGTAACGATTGAGGATAAGTATGTCCTAATGCTAAATAATAAATAAACCTAGAAAGGGAGTACATAAGATTGTACATACGAATACTAAATAGAATTACACTTGAACAAATGTGTTTGAGATGAAGGAAGGGACTGTGAAATATGTTATCCCCTGGCAACTGTATTTTTTCTTTACTTTGTCCTTTACGACGTTTCAGGGAATTTGTACGTCAGGCTGGTTAGGTTGAATATCTGATTTATATCAGTCGTAAACTACACTCAACTTCTAGAGCTATGTAATTTAAAATGAAACAAAAAAACACGCCATTATTGCAACGGTATTCACAAGGTGATTCCTATGTTGGTATGTAAATTTAAAAATATATTTATGGGGTAAATTGTCGTACAAACATTTATTTGTTAGCAAAATTTTATATCAAGTGGGATTTCAGTGTTTTATTTTTATTTTATTTTCAAAATTATTGAACGAGAAGAGCTTGGCAAGAGTTTCTTTCATTTGATAAATTTTACAACGTGCTATCTAAGGCATTACTATAAAACTAAAAATCATCCTAAATGTAATTTCAAATCTCGTAACAAATATTATATTCTGGATTGTAGCCATTTACTGCTTCTGTTGCGTATTAACAGAAATTTACCAATATAAGAAATTTCATATTTGGCAACCACTATTCCTTCTTATTCTACATCAAATATTGCTTTATTTATTCTTTATTATTATTTCTGTCCTGTGCTCAATTTGATTAGATGCGGAATAATTGCTTATTTTCTATTTTAATAATTGACAAATACACGAAGACTTCGCCCATTTCCACATCGACTCAACGCAACACACACATGACCTGAAAACACAAACCCCTGAAGATGTCCTCCACAGTGCGGGACGCAACGTCGGGTCCCATAGTGACCAGTAGACCACGGCTTCCAAGCCTGGAAACTCATAACACAAGATATGAATAATTTAATAGTGACCCTTTAATATCAATGGCATATTTAGGTATGTTTTTTGGGTTTGCCTTATCACCGCATCATAAAAAATAGGTAGGTGTAGCTTTTCGGATTGAATACTACAATTTAATAATACAAATATTCATCTCCAATTGTTGAAACATGCACCAAAAAACCTTTATCTCATTGAGCAAATCCACCATTTGCAACTTCGGCTTTCGAGCTTTCGATACGTGACATACCCTTGTCAATAACTGAATACTGCGGTGTCTGTTCAGTGTTCACACTCGCGCAAACTTTATTTTTATGTCATCGACATTGCCTCCTACATCATTCTTACTGAGTGTGACGAGTCGAGATAGATGTGAGGATCAGATCGATAAAATAATTTCATTTTATGCAATGATGTTTTTAATACGTACCTATAGGATTAATTTCAACGGAACTCATTATGAAATTCAATAAAAAGATAAGTAATTGGGACTTCTAATCACTTCTAATGTCTCCAAAAATCTATATCTGGTAGGTACCTGTAATATTTATATCATTTCCATTCTGTTCGTATCCCAGTTTTTGAAAAGATCAATATGTATCTTATTCTATTCGCACCCGTACATCACGTCACTTGCGGGGTCGGCAGAGATAATAGATTGACAGTTTTCCATCTCCTAACACACACTTTTTGCTTTTGTTACGTTCATGCGATTCGTCATACACACTCTACGATTCCTTTCGCGCTTCTTCAAACATCTTCATTAGCACAGTAGGTATATTTTCTTTGTTATCGTTTCATAATTCATCTTTTCGACCTATCCCAACCATATCAACTTCCTCACTTTCATTTTAGTTATAACATCAATTTTAGAGATGCAATTTCATAGCTAATGTGATATTCTGATGAATGTGTTTTCCACGTAAAAGTTATACATTTCCTACTACACAAATAAAGGTTCATTACAATAGTAATAGTATTTTAGAGACATTTTATCCACGTGAATACTGTAGATTGTAGAAGGGGATTTAAAACTTGGGTTCAAAGTGTAACGGAAAGCGATTGACAAGAGGAAATAAAAGGGGGAAGACGAGAGAATTCTGCCATCTTTCATCTAGAAATGATTATTTCTTAACCTTTACGTAGGTAGATTAAGTACCCACATATATTTTGCCATCTAACAAATACTAATTTTTACGGATAATCAATAGATACCTTTGTTAGATAGTTTGGTTTTTTATGATAATAATAATGTACCTAGTATGTATAGCTTTATATTCCACAAGTATTTCCTACGATTAGCTTCCATTTCGTTATGCCAAATGATGTGGAGCATTATTACTTTAACTTTGACGAAGGGATATTATGAACCTAATTATCCGAACCTTTATTCCTTTATACCTACATTTCCTGTTGATGATGTTTATATCGAAATTTATACAGATCGCTCAACACAACGTACTATAAAGTGGTAGTGTACCTACTTTCTTCCTTATTTAAATCTACAGGCATAATTTTGAAAATCTCTCTTCCCGTTTCATAAGAAACGGAAACTTTTCACAGTACATATGATCAAGTCAGTCAATCACATTAGCGTCTAATAAAATATTAATTTATACAAAATGTTATAAACAAATATTATAAGCAAAAAGGAAGGCATTATCTTAAATACATTACTGTCATACATACCTCCGTTTTAACATTCGTTTCTTGTAAGAAACATTAATGCTACTTCTCGAATCTCGATATAAGGATTTTACTCAATCTTATTAAAATACTTGAGTTAAATCGCTTTCTTTCAATAGGTACATCTACATATTCATATCGCCATACTTATAAAATCTTCTAGTAATATTAAAAGTACTCTCCTGGATCAAAATATTTATATGAAGATGATTATAGCTTAAAATGCTTCTTGTGTTTAACATAAGTATCATTTATATTCACATGATTTAAGTGAAGGAAAAAGTGAAAAAAAACGAAATAAATATTTATAGCTATGCAGAGGATCATCGAGGGGGCCTCGGCACAGGTGCAAGCCCAGTGAGACTCATCGATGTAACAACATGTACCTTATATTGTAAATCACATTATACATTGCCATGTTAATATAATAAAAAACACAATAAAGTCATTATTATTATTTATAAAATGGACTTCCACCATGTACCGACGGTCGAAAGCATTGACAAATATCGGATCCCTCATAATTGCATAACTGCATTTCAAAACGAATATTTTCTCAAATGTTTATGTGGTATTCCTAATACGTACAGTTTGTAAAGTTCCTTATTAATTTCTATTAATTGTTATTTGCGATTGGGGGTTAATGGAAGTATTGCATCATAAATTTATAAATTATGCCGGATTGTGGGTGGAAACTAGTGTACCTATACAATTGATACTTACACTATCTATATCCCCAACATTTGATTGCCGTGATCGTGCAAGTAGAAACAATTAATTAGGTGTACTTTGATTATACCTAAACAAGACTATCATAATTCAGCATCTGCATGATACTTGATAGGTAGGTACTTTATATAATTGTAGTCATTTATCATTTCCAAACAATAAGATTAAAGAACGAGCAACCGAGAGAATCTCACTAATCGAGGTAATAATAATTATACTCTCTGATTCTAAGTACAGCTGCACTATACAATGTAGATTTAATTGTTAACTATTTTATAATACACTCTAGCACTATTGTACGAAACTTAATACCTGACTCAGTGCACTGTTAATGTAACTAGTTAATGCAAATAATACGAGTACCTGAGCACGATAGTCATATTATTTCAATACATCTTGGTGGATATTATAAATACTATAATCTCTACAGCAGGAGAGTCAACTGACCACTTTGCTTCTCATACAACTTACTACGATTGCCATTATACAAAAAGGAGATTACATATTCATAAAAATTTATTCAAATATGAAAGTAAAAATTTAAGTTTGGTACGCAGTTTGAAACTAACAGGATTTCAAATAGCTACTATAAGTCATAGGTCCAAACATGAAACATCATAAAATCACTTTGCATCAATATTCTCTCTTTCTTAAGTGCCTTGCTCAAATGATCATTTTAATATACCTAATAATATTTAATATATCCAATTCCAACTGGATCCAGAGAGGCCAGGATAGAGCGGCGTGGAAGCAGATGGAGGAGACCTTCGTCCAGGTGTGGACGGGAGTATAGGCTGAAGAAGAAAGAAGAAGAAGGATATTATATAGTAGATATTATATAGTAGATACCTTTCTGTCGGTATGCTACCAACCATACGTATAAATTTTAAATTATTAAGATAAATTTATTTTCATCAAAACCATTCAACAGTTGCTGTTGTACATAAGTTATATGTACGTAAATTGCAAATTTTCAACAGAAACAATGGTAGACACTTCAGCACTCTAAAGCGTAGTTGATTTACTTCAATGGTAGACCTCTTTAGAGTAATCTGAGATCTAAATAGCCATCCATTACTCGTAATACTATTACACTTTAATAAGGACTTTATTCCAGGATGATGTATAAAGTGTATATGTTAATTACTTTAGGTATAAATTTAAAACAAGTTATACGGGGAGTCGTTATATTCTATCTGCCTAATGGCTAACCTTTCCTCAAGGGGGTGTTATAAAACTAGGTACGATGTATCTTCATATTCAGCTGTACAAAACCAGAGAATCGAGAATTCACTTTTAGGTTAAAATTTATTGCACAGTTGATGCAATAATTAAAAGCCTTCGTCATGAATAATATAATTCTAAGTACACTCGTATATTTGTCCGTACTTTTGGATTTTAGGTATCAACGTCAACATTGATTTTCCAGTGTATTATTATTCTAATAACATCATATCTCACCTCACCTGCCACAGCCCACAATATGTTACAAAATAAGATGGTTTCTGACACCCCTTCTATGGAATTATTTACGGTAAAGTAACATCCCAAAAACCCAGAAGGTAAAATGATAATAATTTGGGGTTGTAATATAATAACGCGCTGAATGTTGAATCTTTATCTTATTACAATAATAATATTACTTTGAATAAAATGCTTATACGACAAACTTGTTTGAAGAATTCACAACAATGACTCCGAAATAGTACAAGTACAAATAAGTTAGAGAAATATAACAATACGTACTTACGAAGTAATTAAAATAGCTAGAATAATAGAGACTTATTATTATGTCGTACCTATTGTAAAATGTAATTTTATTTTGATAAATTGACAAAGTTTCAAATAATTTATAAACTTTAGAGCTGTTGTAATGGTATTATTATTTACACAAATATTATATTACATAAATTACATACAAGAACCTGTTGTAACAAATTTAATATTAGATTCTAAATATTTACATATTTTTATAATGTGCTTATATGACTCTCCTAATAGACACCCAATTTCTTTTCTAAAGTTTGCATATTTTAATCCAACGTATAGAAAATATAGTTGATATTATACAATGCAACATTCACCATAATGTCTTTAAAAGTTCGCTAATTGTCCATGTCCATCAGGAAACAATTTTACAAGAGAAAATTCACGGACCATATACATAAGTAAACATAGAACGGAATACCTACGATATAATAGGGAAACAAATACAATAAATAACGTGTGTTAAGCAATTATAGTGGTTGCATAAAACCTGAAATCCAGCTGCATCCCCTCTCGGCCACAAAATCTAATATCAAATAACATATTATATGGGATTTTAATACAATAATTTAAAAAACCTTGTTATTAAATATACCGATTTATTTTAATAACAAAACATACAAAATGTCAACCGCATGAATGAGGTACGAATTTATTTATCGAAGATAATATAAATTCATTCATTCAGTCTATCATATTTTCCTTGTAAAGTGTTATTTTTTCAATAAGAAAGATTTAGAGATTGAATAATGTACTATCGATAATGGATAAAATATGCTCCAGAGTATTCTCTCACATTTTTTATTGGTAAGTGGGATCTTCCGAAGAAAAGCACAAAAAATGGTGGTGATAGTGTTATCATTTTTTCGGTCATATTATGCCTATAAGTAGGTACTTCAATTTCTTACTCATCTTCTAATGAAATTTGCCTAGACTGCGTTATATTTAGAAGATTTTTATTCCTTACTTCTAGCAAGAGGAAAACAAAAAGAATTTCCCGATGTTATATACTCGTATTACACTACGTCATTATAATCGTAATACTATGCGAAAGAAACAATACCTAAGTTTTAAGAAATTCAAAGTATTACCTACCTACAGTACCTACCCGGATTCATACCGTAATATCAGTTATACAATAACGGAGGTGAAAAATGAAATCAGGATTCATTACCAGTTGAATGTTTTCCAGTTGATTTACTGTCTATTCTTTTAAAAGAATGTTCATCTATGTATGTACATATGTTTGATTAGGTTCAAAATTATAAAAAGAAAAAACAGAACCTGCCATGAGAATATTTCTATACAATGGAGAATAATATCATAAATTAAGAATTATAAATTAAATACCTAGGAAGGTTTTGCTTATAAAAAAATATCCAGGAAGAAAGTTCAGGAAATAATAGTCTAACGTTACAAAACTTTAATAGTTTTTATTGCAAGAACTTTTGTTGCCAAAGTTTGTATGTTTTTATACGATGGTAGATGCTAATAATACTCGTATGTTCTGGTGTACGATTTACCATTGTACAAACATAATGTTCACTGTAGCGGGAACATCCGGGTTTTCATTGTTTCGTAATAAATTGTACATTACAATGATAGCATCCCATTTCTCATCTTATTCCGAAAGTATAATTTTGATATCTTGATTCCATAATTTTACCGTAATCAACATTGCGCCAGATGGATCTGTGTTCATTAATTACCCTATAGATGGATTAATTCAGCCCCTCCTTGTAGATACAATTTCATAAATTGTATGACATTACTTTTTTACGAACACACAAAGATTTCAAATGTACGCATCTAAATCAGGCCGTATTGATAAAACACATAAAATAAAAAAGGATTCAGATTTACGTATACCTTCCTACAAATACCTAAATTGTGGAACCCCAAATACTTTTCAGGCTGTATCATCAGATAAGATTCTTATCTCTGCTCACCCTCCCACGCAATTATCTCATTTAATTGATTAAATTTATTAACATCACAACTGTTATGTTTGCATTTTACAGTGTGTAAACTGGTTATTTGGGGTGCTGGTTCTACGGATGCGTAGATACAAGAATATATACCTAATAATAAACACGCTATTGTTCCCCATAATACCTTCCAGATAATACGTGCAAAATATTTGAATACAGTGACACTGTTCTTGTTGTACGATTATACTCTGATAAAGTAGTTCCGGCGTACGCACTACACAGTACACACTAGACATATTAATATTACGATATTGTTTATTATGTAAATGAAGTTTGCTTACATATTCAGGATTTTGATTAATTCCCTCGTAGGTAATAAACAAAACATCAGCGTCTTGAGAGTAAGTCAGTCAAGAGAATAATACTGATAATGTTTATTCATAATCTTTTGCTGTGACTCTCTAAACTAAACAGTCTAAACCTTAACTGTCACACAGTATTAATATTGTAATTCTCATAGGTATGGGTCTTAGCTCTTAGCATAATTATTATTACTGAAGTTACTAGTTAACCTTTTCATAGTAATAAGCAGATCTTAACGAGATTAAGAATACATCAGGTACTGTGGAACGCAAGAGATTACATAGGGTAATCATAATATCAGTCCTAATATCTCATTCACAATATGTGAATCGTTTTCTAACTCTTAAGGGCTTGGCACCAAGAATGACGTCACAGTCATTTCCCACGGCATTAAGGTTCAAAATCGCGTGAACAATCGCATGATAAAATGCTAAAAATAGCGTTTTTTCCATTTTTTGGGGTTGATTTTGTGTCTATAAAAAAACGGTTGTACCCCAGATTTTAATGCATGTTATCAGTACAAAAAAATTTACTCTGCAACTTTCGGGAAACGAGTTTCCGTCTTTCGAAAAAAAGATTAGATGTGTTTTTCACTTTTTTTTTAGAAATCTATACAAGATATAAAAAATCTTTTACGGCTATTTTCTAGATAAATGATCAATGCATCTACCCTATTTTGTTCCAAAGCATATTTAGTAACGATTGTCGAGATACAAGGTCTCCCGTTTTTAGAAATTTTTGGAATATCGGTATGCATACTCTTAATACGAATATTATTTTTAGACCTCTCGTACACACCTTAATAAGATTAGAAAAGTAGAAATTTTCCTGGAGAGATCTATTCAATGGTTGTCATTTTATTCACAAAATAGTCTTGGTTTGACAGCATATGTATATGTCACTAAAACTATGTACTTAGTAAACGACTTTGTATTTCTAAGATCTTTCGTAATAAGAATTAATACTAAGTTTTACCAAACCTTGACTTCTAAAGACGTCCGCTGAAACTTTTTGTTGGAAAAGATTACAAGTCCCTTTCACTGTTCAGTGTTCTCCCCAATACTCTACAGGGAGTTGGAAAGGTTTGTATGAAAAGTGAGTTTGAAATGTAATATTATTTTGTTAATGGTATATCTGTTTCTATTCTCCCAACTACCTTTAGGACGGCAGGTCAATGTGGGTCTACTACATTTCATAAAAATCCATTTCATAACAAACTATTCACAAAATATCATATTATTAAAATTTTTTGACACTATTAAATATACTTGATTTACTTACTTAGTATTATGTACACCCAATTTATTATCCAAAAATATTATACAGGTGAAATGAGCTCTCATCGAATACCTACATACATTGTCTTACGACCTACATAGTTAATATTCATTTCTTTACTCTATATTTAATATTCATCCAAGTTCGTACAAGTTTGTTTATTGAGACGGTATATAGACAGCACAGCACATAGTTAGGTTAGGTGGACAACTATGTATTACTACTATGTAACTGTACATTAATAAAGTATTATTATTAGTTTAAAAAGTAAGATTCACAAGAAAAAAAAATTGCCTACACCAGTATTCTTTTCCGTCAATTCTGCTACCTTTGCCTAATTACAAGAACAGTTTTATTAACCTATATTTGAAATTGTAAGATATATTTCTATATGAAATGAAATGAGAAAAAATCATAAGAAATATTTATTTAGTCACTGGCCATCATTTCAATGAGTTCATTTTCAGGGACTTGGTTGAATGCTGAATAATTTTGTTTTGAAAATCTAATAAGTTGAATTTTTCCTCACAAAAAAAAATCTCTAATGAATACCTTTATCTTTTGCTATTCATGATACGATCCTAATTTCATTTTCCAATTATGTTATTGGAACATCAAAGTACCAACGTACATTCATGTACCTGTACCTATATACATTCACGTACATGAATGTACACATTTCCGTATCCCGAATTCGTATTCGAAGATTCAATAGATCCTTTGTTTCTCTTTTTCAAGTTCCTAACAATATATTTATGTGATTAATTTAATCAAAATAAATAGGAGAATGAAATTCAATCACGTTGTTGAAATCAAACCCCCAATATATATTTAGAGAAAGAAGGTGGCATTTAGTTGGTAAAAGCTACTTACATCGGCTGTCGTGGGTTAGATTATCGCAGTATTGTATTCTACACCACTTCAGGAGGCAAGCAATTTGCTTTACGTCTTTTTCAGGAAAGTGTTTGGGTTGAGAATTAGGCAGGATATATTATTTTTAAGATAAAACTTTTTCCTCCAGATAAAATAGAAAGTAGGGTATTGGGAAGGACCTGAAAATTTTCACATGTCGTAATAGTTTTACACAAAGAAAATCCCAGAAGTTAGAAATGATTTTAGGTCGTTTAGTGAATAACGCTTTAATTATTATCTACCGGTAAACTTTTATTTTCTCTATATTAAGAGTATACATACCGACATTTCAAAAAATTCTAAAAACGGGAGACGTTATATCTCGACAACCGTTACTAAATATGCTTCGGAACAAAATATGGTAGATGCATTGAACATTTATCTAGGGAATAACCGTAAAAGATTTTTTATATCTTGTATAGATTTCTCAAAACAAATTTTGAAAAACACCTCTGATCTTTTTTCCGAAAGACGGAAACTCATTTCCCGAAAGTCGCGGAGTATTTTTTTTTGTACTAATAATATGCATTAAAATCTAGGGAATACCCTTAAAAGTTTTTTGATATACGCAAAACTAACCCCAAAAAATTGAAAAAACGCTATTTTTACCATTTTATCATGCGATTGTTCACGCATTTCGAACCTTAATGCCATGGGAAGTGACTGTGACATCATTCTTGGTATCAAGCCCTTAATACGCACAACAATTTTGTAGATACTAGGTACATCATTGCGTACTTCTATTATTGTAATAAATTTCTTCCATGTTCTTTCAATTCATGTTCACTCAGAATGATTGACGGTACTATGTACGTTATTCATTACAGATAATGCACAATTTTACTTTCTGTTGTTCATAACAGCCCAAGTAGCAGCTGTAATAATAAAAATAATTTGATTACGAATGTTTACCTTATCCTCCCCATATTTCATTTTCATTCAAAATAATTTATTACACTTGGATGTACGAGTAAGTAAATACTAAATATACCTATTTTACATTTTAGATACGAATGAGGTTTTCATAAGCGATTCCTTCATATTATGTTAATATCCGTATAAAACATTCTATTATATTTTTATTTGTTATCTGAACTCGTAAAATGTTCAAGGAAATATTAATATCCTGAAATATTATTTGGGACATCAATACGACTTCTTATTTTATTAGATTCAAGTACTACGTATATTTACGTAGATTTTCCTGGCATAACATTTTTAAACGCGTTATGAATATAAACTCATCCATATGCTTATACAATACCATAATGTATACGTAATTTAATAAATAAAATTGCAAACAATTTAATACGCGACATTATATTTTTCTTAAAATCAAAAGTATCTGGGCTTGTATGGGTAAAGCCAAATGCTTTCCTGCACATTTCACAGTAAAACAAGCGTCATAGTCAGCACCAAGATTCGAACCGGTAGTACCCCAATGATGTACTCAATATTCTCAGCAGTTCCTTTTAGTTACAGTCAATTTTGAATATTTTGAAAGCGCACTAAAAGGCATTATAGTTACGAGTATGATTGTTTGCCTGCCTCATCCAATAACTCTCTGAAGTTAGTTTGTCGGCGTACGATTATATTGTGTTCAGTTAGGGGTTATTCTAAAATTTTGACAATAATTGCTACTGCACACTCGTATCACTATTTAGATACTGATTCACAAATCTTTTCATAGCGGTGTTTCTCCATTTTTGCATATTGTTGCGTATGTCACCATTGGGCGTTCGATCCATTTCCTCCTGATTGTCGGTCAAACGCGTTGTTAATCCAGCTAGCGACCACCTCAACAATTTGTAAATTATATACCTGGACTACCTATGAAAAATGGAGCTCCCAACTATGAGTTTATATCGTTAACTTATTTTCCCTCTTACAATAAATTTAAGATAGGAAGAAGTCAATTTAGTATTTCTGGGAAACGGAATGTATCGAACTCCGGAAGTTAAAATAAATCGTATCAGAACCTTCTTCATTATAAGGACATACTTACATACCCCTTCACATGAGGAATTCCTTCAGGCAACATTTTATTTATGTTCATATTTCTAAAAGGAAAAAGTAATATCGAAAGAAAAAAACAAAGAACTTCACTACCGGCAATATATTACTATGAAATACCTTCTAGATATCATCGAGCATTCCACTTTCACTTTAAGATACCAAATAGAAACATACTCTACTCTTATGTTATTGGTGGAACTATTAGGCATTACAAAGTATTTTCCACCAAACCTTCATTACCTGAATTGTTCAGAACAATAACTATAGGTATGTAGATACTCTACTGCTCACAAGTCAGCACTCGTCGTATGTCTGCAATAACATAACCAATTGTTAGCCGAGTTTTCAATTTAACAGGTGTTAAAATAGGTACTAACTATTTAAATGGTTACGTGGTTAGCGCGATTGGTTGAGGCGACAGTCTCTCAAGCGGGAGGTGCCAGGTTCGAACCCCGGCGCTGGCGATGTATTCCACACTTTGCGATACAGGATACAGATATAAGCCTAGTAGAAAGTGTGCAGGAACGTATTTGTGTTTGTGTGTGCGAGGCCAGAACATTTAAAAAAATAATAATAATAAAACAAAATTCTTATCTGCAAATTCCGAACGTTTATAATTACAAAGTAAACACTTTATAGTATAAATTGTATTATTGTACAGATATTGGACATCATCAAATGATTAGTGTATAATGTATGCACCCTCTAACTGAACCGTTCAGAATTTTTATAAATTTGCCATAAATCTATCTGATTCGAAATCTTTATATGTACCTATGCCTGCCTACTCGTAATACTGATAATTTGGAAAATACAAGCGAAAGTAAATATTGAATCATTATTAACAATTTAATAAATTCATACTATGTTCTTATACCAATAATTCGGCATAACAATACTTCGTTCTTTATAATTGGTTCCTACGAGATGAAAAAGATTATAAAGCTGAAGGCTCATTAGAGAGACTCCAATTATAACTGATTGTATTCTTACTGAGTATCTAACCCTTTATATCAAACCTTCAAATTTTGACAGAAAATCGATATAAACTCTATTGTTCACTTTAATACCAGATACTTTGTTCTCTTTATCTACCAAACATGGCAACAATCTGTTTTGCTCCTATTGAAGCTTACGAATACATCCAAAATATTTACAGAGTAGATGAACAAATTTATATCCTGAGTTTACGTAATGGCAAGTTTTCTATCCTTTTAGAAAAGACATACATTTTTATCCAGATATCTAACAGCATCCATTTACTTAGTATTTTTTAGAATACTTACTTATTTAACGAACCTTTCTTATGAGCTCCGCTCCATCATGAAACATATAACCGAGCCCTAGCAACAGAGATGATATTTTTCTACTACCGATTACTAAAAACGAAAAACAAATTCTTTTCAAGATTTTTTTGGTAAAAATGTAATGTAACGGTATTGGAGTTGTTTAAATAAGACAGCTGAACTATTCTTTTCGATTTTTCATATAAATGACGTATGTACTCGAATGTTAGTACCTACTTACCCATAATTAACTGCTTTCCTTTTCAAGTGAGTTACTAATGTATTTAAATGCACATGTGTAGTTTATAATATGATTAAGTATAAAACTGCTTTAAGAGTGTGCATACCGACATTTCAAAAATTTCTAAAAACGGGAGACCTTCTATCTCGACAACCATTACTAAATATGCTTTGGAACAAAATAGGGTAGATGCATTGAACCTTTATCTAGGGAATAACCGTAATTGATTTTTTATATCTTGTATAGATTTCGCAAAATAAATATTTAAAAACACCTCTGACCTTTTTTCCGAAAGACGGAAACTCGTTTCCCGAAAGTCGCGGAGTAAATTTTTTTTCTTGTACTGATAATATGCATTAAAATCTAGGGAATAACCGTAAAAGTTTTTTGATAGACGCAAAATTAACCCCAAAAAATGGGAAAAAACGCTATTTTTACCATTTTATCATGCGATTGTCACGCAATTTTGAACCTTAATGCCGTGGGAAAAGACTGTGACGTCATTCCTGGTGCCATGCCCTTAATAGGACTTTAAAATGCGTCCTTTAAAATCAATTGCCGTATATAGATTTATATAAGTAGGTGTTAATTGTAATTACGATTCTACTCATTCTATATTTTTATTCGATTTAAATCCACTATTATTACAAAAAGTAATTTCTTGGGATTCAGACAATATCAACAATACAATTGATTGTAGCTGGGAGTATTAGGTTTCCGATATAATATTATATTTCTAATATAAATTCTATAAATTAGATATAAATAATCATGTTTTCTAAAGTTTCGACGCCTTCATATCTGAGTGCAACAGTTCCACAAGGGAATAATATCTGAGTGCTACAGTTCCACTAGAAACCTAGATATTTTCTGTAGTTTCTTTAAATTCCGTGACAAGATTTGGGTCACGACCTTGTTTTTTGTTTTGTTCACTCCTACATATTCCTATATAAATTCCATGTTACATCTGTAAATATCCCCTTGTGGAAATAACTTAAGTGAAAGGCAATGGTTCTATTCGAAGATAACGCCAAGTCCTGAAGCCGTAACTGTGTTGCATTTTAGTTTTTTTTCTTCGTTTTCCTGCAACAATATTTTCCATTGTTTATTTTCCCTTGAGGTAACATTATTGCAACCAACTTACGAAGTTCTCTGTTTCTTATAAAGTCTTGATTCTTCATCCACAGAAACTCTACTTCGAAATAGGTAGGTATAGTCCCGGTATTGCATACATCATTCAGAACTACCACATCTATTAAGTGGTTTTTGGGGTCGATATTTCTTATTTATCTAATACATAGCATTAACATCGAAAATGGACATGAATAAATAATTTTCTTAGTCATTCATTCTCTGTCAACATGTCTAAGCCATCCAAGTTTATTCATCTTCATTCTACGCAAACACTCTTCTTACATTCATTCATCTCTCTAATAACTTCCTTCCTTTTAGAATTTATTGAAAATTATCTGACACAGGAAGATACAGTAGTGTGTTTATCATTTTTGCAGTCAGCATAGTCCAAGAGCCCGCTGCTTAATTTATGACGTATCTGTTTTTTGATCGAAATGTGGTATAAATGATAGCTTATAGTCCAAGAGCCCGCTGCTTAATTTATGACGTATCTGTTTTTTGATCGAAATGTGGTACAAATGATAGCTTACCAATAGGGTTTTACATCGCACTAGGGTTGCCTATCAAAATCTTGCCGCAACCCCCCCTTCTCCCCCCGAAAAGGTCCCTCTTCGCGGTTTTTCGCATTTTATAGGAATATGGTAAGAGATAGGAGAAAGTAGTCAATGACAAAAATTGTCCTTGCTAAATTCTCTACAAAAAATGTTATGTCAATTTTTTCGTAGAACTAGCAGTTTACCCGCAAAAGCCGGTCCAAAACCGAAATTCATTTAAAAAACTAAAAAAATGAATTTAAACTTAATTGGTTGAAAATTGATAAGAGCTACAGGAAAATAGTCAAAGAACGAATTAATTACCATAGACTTAGCTACAAAACGAGCTATAATTTATTTTCATTCATCAATTAATTTAGGAGTTATTGCAATATAACTCAGTGACGAAAATTCTTAAAATTAAGTTTTTCATAAAATAACCAGCGATATAGCGCCGCAGGCCAAATATTTTTTTCCATAAAATGTTAGTGATAATGGGTGGAAGAAAGTTAAAGAAAAAAAATCTTTTTTTTTTTTTTTTTTTTCAAAAAATATCGTGTTTTTCGACCGGCCATTACGGGTAAACTACTAGTCCTATGAAAAAATTGACTTAACATTTTTTGTAGAGAATTTAACAAGAATTATTTTTGTCATTGACTACTTTCTTCTATCTCTTACCATATTCCTACAAAATGCGAAAAACCGCGAAGAGGGACCTTTTCGGGGGGGGCAAGGGGGGTTGCGGCAAGATTTTGATAGGCAACCCTAGTGCGATGTAAAACCCTATTGGTAAGCTATCATTTGTACCACATTTCGATCAAAAAACAGATACGTCATAAATTAAGCAGTGGGCTCTCGGACTATTACCAATAGGGTATTACATCGGACTAGGGTTGCCTATCAAAATCTTGCCGCAACCCCCCCTGCCCCCCCCCCCGAAAAGGTCCCTCTTCGCGGTTTTTCGCATTTTATAGGAATATGGTAAGAGATAGGAGAAAGTAGTCAATGACAAAAATAATCCTTAACATAAAATGTTGTCTGTAATCCCTTATCAAACTCAGTATTTACATTTGATTTGGGTAACATTTTTATAATAAGGTACATTCAAATAAGCTAATTCATCAGAATTAAAAAAGGAACATTTGATTCTGAAGTAGGTAAGTGCCAGTAGAGTAAGTATACGGAGGGTACATGGGGAAAAGTTGCTGATTATTCAGAATTTCGGAGCGCCCGATGCTTTTGGCGTAAATTACCGATGAATAAGATATGGGCTTCTTTTTTAAGACTCCCTTGAATTGAGTTATATTTTGCCATTCTGTTTAATAAGAAAAAAATGCACAGGGAAATAAAATTATCTATTATGTTATTTTTCGAACTTTTGTAAGCTTACTACATGGTGAATCTTGAGCCTTTGCTGGTTTGTTTGCTGTTAATGTTAATATACACATATACTCTGTAATAACTGTTTGTGCTCGTTAAGACCAATAAAATAAAATAAAATAAAATAAATATCCTGACATACCTAAAAACTTACGGGAATTTTATATATCTATCTAAATCTAAAATATCTAAATAATTAAAAACGGTTTTCTATGTCGAGGATACTTTTTTGTCACGCCATTCATTTTTGTCACTATACACAAAGAGTGTTTTATAACTTTGGACGAGGAAAAACTACGATATTTTAGAATATTCAACCTCATGTCTCTCTATCATCACCATTAATTTCCGGGTCAAATAAAGCACTTTCATAATACCCAATTATTCTACAAGGTAGGTAGTAGATACCTACAGATTCATAAACATGTTATCTTATATATAAAAATCTCTTCATTTCTGCTTAAATTTTACATAAACGTCTGTATTTCAGAGAATATGAAAGAAGGTAATTTGTATAATTTACAGCTTAAGAGATTGGTTGGAGGTATTTTATATCTGCATAATACTCGTAAGTATATTATCTACTGACACAAATGAGTTGGGTAGCAAAACATCTCAATACCCTGAGGAAATATTTAATATAAATGTTCTGAAATAAGGAAAATAGATTCTTCTGCATTTCTTCATTCGTCGTACACAAATAACAATGATTTATTTTATTTCATTCCCACTATAACAAACTCATACAGTCTTACGAGTATATACCCAGTAGGTCTACGTTTCCTCATTTTACGTATTAGGTTTGTAGTTGAATTATAGATATACAAATATATATACTATGTGCTATGTAGGTACCTACCTACTGATGTTGAAGTAAAGTTAATTTGATTGAACGCCTTATTAAATTGTGTTATATTGTTCCTTTCTTTTAACTTTGTTACCAGAATGATGAATTTACAACCTGAACACGACATAAAAGTTTTAACGTTCAAACCTCTGATGTAATCAATTAAGTGAACGGAACATTAGTCAGTATAATTTGTGTTTGTCGAACTCAGTAACTCTATACCGCTTACCGAATACCACCTAATAATCATTTATTCCAATTTCGTTTCACTTTCAAACAAATCGAAACGGAATATAAAAGTTTTAATGAAACAGTTCCTAACCAGAAGAGATCTTGAAAATGGAAGAATACCTATTCTTCCTCAAAATACAATAAAAACTAATCAAAATGGACATTATCATAAGCAGAAATAAAAAAAAAACATGTAGTTTTCTCAACAGATATACAGCAAAGGATGGACATTCCATCAGGCTTATGATTGATCGTCGGCTGGTTTAATTGAAGGTTGAACATTGACCAATTCCAGTCTATCCATCTGCCGCGGCCGGGAATCGAACCCAGACGTCCAACCTGTCATTAGCTAGTCCATCCTTTTCTGTACATCTGTTGAGATAACTACTTGTTATATTCAACTACGACATGAAAAAAATCCGATGTTCTCACAAAACATAAATTGTTTTTTTTTTTTCAAAAATAATCTTAAAAAACGTAATTTTAAGTAAGTATATTTAATGACACTTAGGGATGAAAAGTACCTAGAATTGTATAGACACAGACACAAATAGTTGATCTTACAAGAAACACTATACCTATACCAAGTAACTAAAATAAATTAATGTTCCTTGTATTATATTATTACGACTCCCTGTATCTCCTCTAACACAATATAATAATATGTTTCTTTTGTGGTATGGTATGTAATTTGTGTCACATTGTGCCAACAGCATGAGATTTCATAACATAAAGAAATGACAGTCATAAAAAAATACTTTCTCTTATTATTTTTTTACTATTGTAATAATAATTATTATATTTTTATTTGAGAATGTGAGACTTCAAGTGACTATACTATGTGATGTATTTTAAATGTTATTATTATGTTGAAATACGAATCCTGATGTATTAGATATCTATGCAAAATAAAGTAGATAGGTATAATAGGTGTGGTATGATACGTGGGGTTGGAGGATAATCTTTACGTAATTTAGTATAAGATATATGGGTGTTGGTTTGCATATTCAATCTGAGTATTTTTAATATCCATCTATAATTATAATTTGACTTACAAATAATAAATCCTGTTTCACTACCCTTGATCTAGGTATACATATATTTAACAAATAACAGGTATGCTCTTGACTCCTGTACTTGTGTTTAAATTGCGATAATATGGCCTATGTTTCTGCTACTTTCGGAATATTATTGGTAATATATAATCTTCTTTTACCTGCTCAGCAATTTCTGGGTGTTTTTATTTCAATGAAAAGACTTTTATCTAGGAACAATCAGGTTTTGAAAATTCGTGATACGACATCATAAAAACGACTACTTGGTTGTGTGAGGTCTTGTAATTTTTCAGCTGAAAGCAAATACCAATACATTTGCCCCCACTCCCCTCCCCCAGACGGCGGTAATGACGTAGGATATTACTATTAATTAAATATATAATTATTATTTTAATTAAAATAGATTTGTAGTGAGTGTACGTATTAATGATTATATTCAGCAGGTAAGATGTCGGTTTACTTGACAGATATTACCATAACTCCGTCTTGTAAGATAAAACAAAGCACGCGTGTGTGATTTGGAACAAATGGTTATATTATCTGAAGCCTACATATTCCAAATAACTAATAGATAAAGTTAATACATTCATCACATTAATCAATGCTTCGTTAATGTATAATGTCTACACCATTGTTCATTATCAATATAATTAAGTACCTACCTATTATATTAATGTGTGTCTAGGGATGGAATAAAGACAGATAGGTAAAGTACCTTAGTTAGATTTGTAATGAATCAGTAGTTATCCTATACAATACCCATATACACATCAGGTCACAGATTAATAATTTGTATTGAAAGGCATTACCTATGTTACAAAGTGAAAGATAATACTCGTATTATTAGTAAATAGTGATATTAAGGTACGTTAATAAATGCCCAGGGAGAGAGAGAGATTTAGCCAGATAAGTTACACCAACAAATGAACCGGATTATTTAAACTCCATTCATGTAGGTTCATTTCCAAAACCTGTAATTTAGCGATTTCATATTACATTATTTTTGTACTAACAATAGGTAGGTAAGTATATTAGTATAGATACCTTCTAACTAAAATGAATCCCATAACTTTATTAGGTGTAAGAAAAAAACAACGTATTTCAACAAGATACTATAAATATGTATATTATTGGGAAAATTGACATATACCTACTTGGTACTGTATACAAAACCACACGTGTGTTATAAAACTCAGAGATTTTCTAACTAAGTATTACCTGCTCTATACAAATTTTAGTTATTTTTTTTTTAATATATCAAAGTAACACCGATCTATATGTCAGCTTTCGTCTGTGCATCGCTCATTGTAGAAACAAATTATACCTTACAGTAGTAGTTAAATTCTTTTTCATTACTTAATTAATCACATGTACTTACACAATAACTATATTATACCTACTACCCGGTATCAAATGGTCCCGGATATATCTAGGGAAGTTTTGTAAATACTCTACGTACTTACGAGTACTTCCACGAAAATATTATTCCGTACAAGAAGTAGAAAACTAAATTGCTTGTGCAGAATTTCTCCAAATTCTAGATTCTTGCGAAATCCATAGGGAAAATTAAATGTAAAGGGTCAGAATATCATCAATACTGTATAATATATATGGCAGGATCCTACTACTATTATATTCCAATCCATTTCTCTTGAATTCGAATGGTACTCATAGATGTTTACCATTGGTTCTCTCGTAACGATAAATCGTTTTCAAATGTTATTTTAAACTGTTGTAATCAAATTTCATGGGAATGTTAATGGGTCTTGCTCTGCCGAATTTACAAAATTACGTTTGGAAAATAATTTACCCTTCCGTCGACTATAATGTCCATTATTTTTCTATTGAATCCAAGATCATTCATTATATTGACGGACCTTTTACGGAGGAGATTCTCTCCGCAATCCTGGAATGTTAAAAAAATATTTAGTGGGACAACGATGGTAGGGGGATTGATGTCTCGTCTACGAGCGATCCAGGGTAGTGTCTCTACGCTGTTTCCAAAATTGATAAAATAAAATGGACAAAATTTGTCGAAAGTCATGGAATCCGGCGTTCCTTCACCCGATTAGCTAAGTGCTTTGATTAACCACCGAGGAATTTGTTGCAGATTAAAAATAAGAGTGCCTCATTACTCACAAGCTGTTGATCCAACTTTTTAAGCTAAAATCTTGAATTCATCGATATTTATTTATTATTTTTTTAGCAAGTATATTGTAGTATTGCACTGGTCGGCTTGACAGCTTATATCTAATATATAAAAGCACGAGGTATTGAAATTCTCTTTGTCATTCCCATGGAACATGTTGTTTAATTAAACAAAATGTTTTGCACTCCAAAAAAACAGTCACTAATAATATTTACCGTTAATAAAATTGCCTCCTGGGACCTGAGTGGAATATTTGAACAATTTTATCGTTCGTTGAACAACAGTTGATGTACTAGAGAAATGCATTAGTAAGCTTTTCAGTTAGATCTGTTTTGTAATTTCGTTAAATTTATTATTTACCTTACCCGGTACCTACCTACTTTTTTTCATCAGTTAAATTGCAGTTCATTACTTTTTAATTCAATAATTGTGTAAAACTTTAAAATGTTTTCATTCTTTGTTTCAGGTTATTAACTAATGGAAAATTACCGAAAGAATAATTATTTTTGTGTTAAATCTAAGAAATTAATACGTCCAATTTTGTTACGAGAAGAAAGTAATAAAGAAACTACGTACTCCAGTGTTGCCAATATTACAAATAATATATACTGAGTAAATATGTACGCATATTTGTAATAATTCATCATTTTAAAATTATTAAGTAGCGTAGTGGATAATTACTCAAAAAAGTGTTTTTATATCGATTACTTCAACTCCAAACTTAAATTAAAACATAATCATCAACTTACTAATTAATTAATAATATTACATGATAAAGTAATTTGCCTCAACATTCAATACAACATGAAGAAAAGTACCTTTTACTGTATTAAAAATTGATTAATGCTAATCACAAGATAAAGTCTATTTAAAATGTTATTTGATTTAATTCCTCTTTCATGATAACTTGCGTAATATGATGAGTGCGCGGTGTAGGTTGTCGGCATTGAAGACAAATAAAGGGTGAAAATACGTCCCTCGACTTGGCCTAGACGAGGGGGCACGGGGCGCCGCGGCGGGGGGACTAGTACGCCTCATGGAGGGGGAGGATGGTCCTCACCTTCAGCCTCCCCTTCCCCGCCCCCGGCCCCCGCCCCTCCTCCAGCCCCCTCTAGACGCTGGACCCAGCAGTCTGATGATATATGCCCAAGATGCAGTGGAAAGTATGCCCCAACCATTAGCCAGACAACCAGTCTCAACAACAGCTACTCTCAGTCTTATAAAGGTAAGGAAAGTTGTAATTTTATTAAAAGTTTAACTATCGAATTACCTGGAAATTTATGACCAACTACACAATTAGAAGTAAACTTCTGTATGTTAAAACATAAGATGTTATAAAAATATGGAGATTTAAGACTTACTCATATGTCACATACGTGATATCACAACTGATTGACATATTTTTTCATAATTGTTATATCTATTTATTTATTGATACTTAAAATATGTTTAGGTGAACATTGCTCTACCCAACACCTACACTAGGTACAGCAAAAGGAAAATATATCGAAAACTGTAACCTAACACAAGCAATTATTGTACTTTACATATACGAGTATCTATGTGAACCTGCAACTCTACAATGTCATCAAGAATATTACTTACGTCGACTGTTTTCTTTTTAAATTTTAAATTCACCTGTACTTATAGTTACGTATTAATTCACATTATAGTCATAGATATTCAATCAATGAAGTATTAGGAATTTTATCCAGAACCAGTACGAGGTTAGAAGAATGAATTCGTGTCACGAATTCATCCTTTAGAAAATTGATTTCCCAGTGCTCTAAAGCTTAACAAACTAATCGGATTTTTGATTACTGTGAAATACCTCCCCGTAGGATTCCATTGTTATTTCACTAGGTATTAGTTATTTAATTGGCAAGTGTTTTTTTAGTGTTAGACAGTAATGAAGAATTCCGGCTTGTTTTATATCACAAGAAAACGTTACTAAATTATTTTATAGAAACCAATTATATAACAGTAAAGTCTCATTCTCAGTTAGGTAGATAACCAAATAATAAGATATCCAATATCATTTATGTATGCATATTTTATATAATTAAATCAATCATTCGACGATTTAAGGTTTTTTCCAACTATGTACTCATATCTTAAAAATGAAAATACCAGCGAAGTACCGAATAATGTAAATATCTAATTCAATATTTTATGAAAAGTAATATATAAAATAAAAGTGTCACTAAATACCCAGTGAGGAAACCATAATACTAAAACAACAGGACACAATTTATCATTTAGGTACTTCTATCAAAGAAAAGAAATACTTGAAAACAACTTTAACCACAGTCCATCTTCTAACAAGTAATTTTAATGACATTCTTCCCGACTCGTATTTCTACCACAAGGTCATTGAAGGGGGCCTTTGAGAGCACTTGTATTGCTCAATGAGAAGCGAAACATTTTAATAATAAAATGGAGTCACACAACTTTGTTCTGAACCACTCAATACTTTATTATCACCATAATATTTTAGTAAAGTTGTGTGTATACTAAATAGCCGATGTCCAGGAATCAGTTGTACACGGCAGAACTATCAAATTACATATTTAGATTAACAATATTAAAGCAGTATCCTAAAAAATTACTTTAATTGCGAAACATTAAGTAGCAATAGTGGTTGCATAAAACCTAAAATCCAGGCGCAGGGCCGCCGGGCACAAAAGCTGGTTAATGAATGTAGAAAGTGTACATATAGTTAAATCCTTATTGCCTGAAACAAAGTTTTACTACTCGTATATCGGACCATTATTAAATTTGTTTCTAAACTATTTAAAAGTTAGTATTAAATCAATCAATAAAATTAAACATAGACACAAAACCTTTCCCGTCAGTTTGATGTACTCTTTGTAATATTATTAACGATGACAAACAGCTTGTAAACTTTAGTATTTAGGAATGACAATAGATCGACACAGTGTTGTATTTGTAGACTTCTACAAAGCAAATAATCTGGGAGATTATTTTCTAAATATACCTACAATAATTCATGAAAATCATTTTGAGGATTACAGATACTAAGACTACTAATTTGGATACAAATAATAAACAAATCATCATAGGTATTGGTATATCGAGCGCTACATAGATTGATACTGTTCATTGGCTCTTCCAACGTTACCGATATATTATGTTACTTGTGGTCAACCACCTTTGGTCTTTCGATTATTGAAGCAATAATACACGAGAATTAGGGACATGAAATGAGAAAGACGCGTCTTGGAAGATGGTAGTTGTAAGTTTAATTAGAGAACTTCACGGTGTAACATTGCAAAAACATTTCATAAAGTAACTTGTTCAACAAAGGACGTGCAAGTTATCTCATTACTTAAGCACTTATGTCTACGTTTGCGTAACTATTAGTACTCGTAAGTACTGCACATTTTAGCATTCTCCTTTGTGTAGGTTAATTGTTAAAAGTAAGGAAGGTAACGCTGTTTCCTGAAAAGAATGTAATAAAATATTATCGTCGCCAGAATTTTTCATTGTCTAAGTTTTGTTAAGTTAAATTTTTCCCTGCCTATTTTTTTTTATATCATTTGAAGGTCATTGAGTAGTCTACTTCACACTTAGTGCAAAAACTGCTTAACATAAATTGTTTCGATTTCTAACCGATTCTGATACATTTTTTCAATAGACCAGTCGACCTCTTTGATTTGATTCGCCAATTAACACGTCTCATCATTAGAGAACTACAAAGACTCAAATAGTACAGGTAAATAATAGGCTATGACATCATGGGGTATCTGTAATGTATCAAAAACTTGTATACCTATCTGCATTCTGTATTGTATATCGTCACCTTCTTTGTAACATAATAAAAACTTCCTTCCCGTCTGTAGTTGGTGAATTATATTACCCGCCTTGAACCAACATACGTTTTCTTCCATGTGTTAAAATAGAGTACATGTTGCATACATACATACATGAAACCTGATATTTTCTGAAAGATTCTCAGTATATTTTATGGTACAAAGGTGATATATTTTATGATCATACAACACGAACAGCTGATGCATCCATTACTCCGCGCCTTCACTAACAATACAAAAGCATGGTTCCAGAATAATAACACTCGGTGGAAGGTGAAGGAAAATTAATCACAAGTATGCAAAACTAACATGATGATGCAAAAATTCGTAATAGATTCAATGTAAGTAATGTTTTGGTAAAATAAGCTTATTGTTTCATTGTGTAATTTTGTTTTCTGTTCTCGGTTTGGTTCTGGTTTTGGGTTTCTTGTCTGATTGTATGGAATACTTACGTTCTTCCCATCATACCATCAAAACAGAAACTAAACAGAAAAGGCCGGTATCTAATTTTAATATGAGCTTACGAAGATACCGTCCATATGTAGTCATTGTGAAGGTGGCTTACCTGAAACAAAATATCCATATACTTTTTTGTTATCGCACTCGCAGGTGGATTAAATTATTATACTGACATTTAATACCTCCATCAATTATACACGGGAGTGTAATAAAAACATAATCAAACTCCTGAACGTTGTTTATGTTTAGGTAGGTACCTACTTTATTTTACATTTTTATGTTTCGGAGAAAAATGAGAAAAGTTTAGTTATAGCACAAGAAGATAAGACGACGTCGAATTGTTTGATTAAATCGATACTATAAGTACGTACAACATTTATGTTTATGTATGTTGGTAGGTATATACAATATCCCCTGAATGGAATTCTATTCATACACATCATTAGGGGAAAAAAACTTTCACGGTCATTATCATTGAAAAATTATTCAGGAAATACCCTCTTATAAAATGTAATTTAGGTGTACCGCTGATAATTAATAAAATAAGGTATGCCTATTTGACTCCTATGAATACATAGGTATATTTATCACAATTACCCTTCTATCGCTACTCTGTCTGTAGTAGATGATAGGATATCTATAAACAATAATGCGGGCTTTTCAATAGTTTCCTATTTTGGATTGTTTTATCGTCATCACTATAACAATTATATAACATAACCTACATGGCGTGTAAATCCTGGTGTCAAATTCACAATTAGCATTGAATAATTTAATTTACTGTCTACTGCGTATATATGGAGGTGATCCACAATAATTGTAGCGATCAATCTGGCATAAAATTTAGTTATTTTCATTATAATCATCGCAAAGGCAGGTCCTATGCCTAAAGAAACTCATATTACGAATATATTTATCATATTCAAACCCAATTCACACGATCTTTGAGACTATTGAGTGCTGACCAAAAGACCACTTCTATTTATAATGCCTACATAACGTATTAATTAGTTTTTGATTGGAAAGTCTACACTATTAAATTCTAATGGATTTCTAAACATCAAAGTATTTTAGTTAATATGATTCAATGTACCCGTATTTCTGCATTTAAGTAATATTAATTAGTTACCACTAGCAAATAACAAAGATAGATATTGTTTTAGGATAATTAGGTTACGAAACTCTAAAGGGTTTAAAAGGAATTTAGCGTTCCCAGTAATAGACTTAATTAATTCATATAATGTGTTTAATTAATATGAAAATGATTTATTCAGCTAGTGACGTAGTGGATGAACAATAGATCAGTTTAGTGGATTATATGTACCTAGTACCTACCTACATACAATATGGTTTGAGGGATATTTTACTAGTATGGATGTCTTCATCATAAATGTGAACACAAATTTAATAATTAGCCGAATGCAAGATTTTTCGATGTTTTCTGAGTAAACAGATATTGTGTTATTAATTCAAAACATTGTATATGGTGTATGTACCAAATATTGAATTACCTTACTGGCTTCGTGACATATCATTAGTCATAGTCACCTGAAATACAATCTGACAGTTTTATTTCTTACATAAATACACGACATCCAATCCATCATTCCACTGAAATGTTTAGTCTTAATCACAACAAAATATCAAGGAGATGTAATGTCTTATAACAATAATAGATTTATATTTTATGAAACAATTTAACTGCCTGTCTGTCTGCTGGACAAATAATAAAACAATTAATTATTAATTAATTCAATACTCATTCCCTAAAGACAAATTGGTTAATGTCACTTTTTCTGGTATTCCCATCCCGTAATATTTTATCAACTAGTTTTTGAGATTTGTCACAGTCAGGGCTCCAACCATTTATAATACTTCGTCTTCTTCCTCAGCCGTCTCTCCACCGCTGGATATTGGCCTCTTCTAACGTTTTCCATTTTCTGCTATCTTAAGCTTTGCTCAACCAGTTTCTTTATAATACTAGTTTATAATAATATACTTAGAAAAAAATTAAAACATTGTATAACTGGAATTCAAATCATCATTGTCAATGCGTTTTTACGGATCGCGTTATTTCTAACATTAATAAAAAACTATAACAATTTCAGTACCAATAAAAGTAAGGTACCCATTCGAAATAGGATCTTAGAATAATATAATTTGAGCCAACAATAGGTACTAGAAGAATTGTAGGTAGGTATGTATCAATTCTCAGGTGTATCTAAAGTTTGTGTAAGTTTTCCAAGAATGCAACGCTTTCGATAACTTGTTTTGGTTTATTTCTTAACAACTTTTTGATATACTACCAAGATATCTTCGTCTGGAAAGTTTCTTTATTGGAAGAATTGATTATATCACAAAGCACACTGAAGCTACAGTAGGTATGTAATTGTTTTTAGTATTATTAGATGTAATAATGGACGAAAATAAATTCACAAACACAAAAGTTGCGATCTGTACTTTAGATCCTTTGGGAAGAAATGTTTTTTAATTATTTAATCCTTTTAATGCATACTTTTGAGCAGCAATGTCCCTCATATCAGGGATAAAGTATAAAGTTGGGACCGTTAATTGGAGTGTAAAGCACTGCTCCCTGAAAAGGAAATAGTAGTTTATAATATTCCAATAATAATTTCTAATGTCAATACATTATTTCAGTTTGCTTATATATTGTATGCACAAAATTATTTCATGAAATTACAGAAAACCCATTTATATTTCTCGTAAGTCTTAATAAATATTGAAATATTATAATGGAGAAATAACTGATCTTTTATAAGTAGCGCATGAATTATAATATTACTATATTATAAAGATAGAAAGACTAGATGTAGATAGAAAGTAGAATAGAGCAACATATGGACCAGACGATTGACGATCTAATCAGTTTCTTGAGGAAGATTGATGTGTGACCCTTTTCTGTATGAATCGCTATCAAATTCAGAAAACAAGGAATAATATTGTATAATTTACGAACAACCTTCATATTCGTTGTTTTTATCCACACTTATATTTTTAAGTAAAATAAACTTTCTCGTATCTGTGATATTTATCATGATATATGATCTGAACACAAAAACGCTATTTGTTCACATCAAACATTAAATATCATATCTCAAATTAAAATTATTTCCGGTAAAATTCATCCTTCAACTTCTGGTGAAATGCTTTTAGGCATTCTAAAGCCTTTTCGTTTTGTTTGTGTTTTATATCGCGCTTATCTAAATATATTCAAATATTAGTCTTTCAATATTTACAGAAAACATATTGCTTTTGTGAACTCATTTTAGTATTTACTGTAGGTTTTACGACGTAGTTGACAGATTTCATCACTAAATAGATTCCTAAATGAGTGATTTAGCTATTGGCAATTTAGAGGTATGGAAAGATTTTTATGACAATAAAGGCGTTGAAAACCAACTTTTTAAAAATACTAAGTAAAACTCATTAATTTCTTTCCCTTTCAGGTTACAATTAAATACGTTATTAATTGAAAAGTTTTAGGAACGAAGCCACAAAGTATGCGTAGGTACCTACAATGGAAGTACATCCACGACCCTCTAATGACGACTGCCCATCAAGAAAGTTTACTCAACTCCACATTGAATTAATCTCAGCCGGGATTAAACCTATTAAAAATCTGCAAAAAGGTTCGCCAATATGTACTACGAAAAAAGGCTTTTACACTAAATTGCGTAGTGATGATGTTATACGCCATATCATACTTTGTTCATTGAAAACTTAATAATCAACAAAGAGAAACGCTATTTGTGTATTACGATTTTATCATTTCATGTACAGGTGGGATATAAGGGCGGAGGAGGGTGTCTCCTGCAATTACGGCGAGACCCAGACTGACGAGCACCTCCATGTCCGTCGATTCATGCCAATGAGGTGCGATGCGAGGGACTTTATGATGACCACTAACAATGCCGTTACGGCTGCTAATTTCTGGAGCGGGGTGGCCTAGTGGGGACGAGCTCCGACCCAGAAATGAATTATTTCGTTTTACTAATACGAGAAAAGTGTGGTTCAGAACTTACCTCTTGGAGTAATCGCTGCCTTATATTGCACAAAACATTTTGATGAGCACATGCACACCAACCAGGAAAGACTGGGTTTACGAAACTAATCCAAACACGCCTTTCTATTGTTTAAGTTATTTCATTTAAGTAATTAAGAAAGAGCCAACGTTTTATTTGGTATTGTTTCTATACCAAGTTCCAAAATATTATTTAAACCAAAAATTATAATCTCGTGAAATTTTCTTAAAATTTTAACAACTAAAACAAGGATACTAAAGACTTTTTCATCTTAATAAGATTTATTTGTACATTACAAAATGTCTGAATTCTTTTTGCTGCTCTTCATTTTATGAAATTCACGAAATATTCGTTACACAGTTCTCTAAAAAAAATAGTTGACTGCTACAGTAAATTTTGTATAGAATCTCTGTATACACCTAAACGGTATGAGTAATCTACCACCACATCCTGAGAAACACTAATCTGATGGTTAGTTTATTTATTTATTTATGTAGTCACATGGGCACAAACATTTATAACAGCACATGTCAAATAATTTAACAAAAACAGAAAGCAATCCAGAAAAATATAACTATATGTATAGTAAAACACCGAAAAACTTTGTATTCTACTTTGTATTGATCACAAAAGTTGACTGTCCAATTCCGCCTTACTACTTTCAATAGTTCAGAGATCATTATTCTTTGTTATTTGAATTTACTTTCTCCCCATTTTTTTTCACAATAATATTTGCCTTGTGTGAAATACAAAAAATCTCTTTCACAGCGTGCCTTGTTGCAAATGTTTATTAATTCGTGAACAAAGCGTGTAAGTATTCTGAGTATTTTAGTCTGTCTTCTTTCTATTGTCTGATAAAATTATGGTTGTTAATTATTTAAGGTCTTTTATTCAGAAAATAATGAATTTATGTCGAATGAATTCATTACTTCGTTCCCTTTGTAAGAAAATATTATTGTCGATACGAGTACCTCTGGGTTCCTCGAATTTTCACTTCGCGGAAAATATGATATAAGAAAATATTTATATATCTACAACTTATTACAACTCCGTAGGCAAGCTTGCGCCTAGTATGGGAAGCATTATAACTACTTATATTTGATTTATTTCTTAATATTACTTCAAATAGAATTCTGTATCGAACACTATATAGTTTCTTATTTTTACAAAAAGAAACAAAGAGCAAATGAGATAAAATAATGTACTCGTAACTAAATAAATCATAATTACGTGTTTCCTTTAATTATTCATTTCACATCCGGACACAGAAAATAAGAAAAGAGAAAAATATTTTT
The DNA here is from genome assembly GCA_963576895.1 of Ceraclea dissimilis. NCBI lineage: Eukaryota > Metazoa > Arthropoda > Insecta > Trichoptera > Leptoceridae > Ceraclea > Ceraclea dissimilis. The sequence continues at coordinate 16,462,327 of OY756359.1, read as the reverse complement.
AAAAATATTATTAAAGGGACTAGGAATCACAGGAGCCATGTTAACTAATTTGACAGTTTAGATAATTGCTCAGGTGCAAAGGGAGTAAAGAGATATAATACGAGCGGGCAAAATCCACTGAAGGGAACTCTGTAGTCTGTAATTCATTAAAATACCAAAGTTATTCTTATTAACACCTCACCCAACCATCGAAGAATGTATTCCTTGACAATTACGACGAATCATTGCGAAGACAAGATTTCCTTCCTATGAGAACCATTCAGAGAAAAAACTATATTTTGAAATGACGTAGGCACAAAACGACTAGAATATTCAAATACTCGTGTCATCACCGACGAACGAAAAATTTTCATAACACTTATGTAATCCTGGAGAAAACCTTCAGCCTCCAGTCCATCTTCAAAAAAATAAGTACGCGAAATATTACATATATCATAGACCTCAGTTTAATCCAAAAGTAGTACGGAATACGGATTACGAAAACTTAAATAATTTAAAACAATATGTTTTCCGCGCTGGTATCAGAGCTTGTTCCTGTGTTTTATAAATAAGATTGTTTAGTGATAAGTACGAGTATAATAACCCTTGTTTCGGACAATTTAATTATGCATGCTCTCTCTCCCCATGAGTATATTACATTTTGTGTTCTAATTAAATTATTCATGGCCATGATGAAATGTGCGGACTTCACTATGTAAAAGATTTTATTCTATGTAAACCGCGCAGAGCACTGCAGGCAATTCAGATGGATATATTGTAGGCAGAGTGTAGGATTTATTAAATTAATTAAATAGACTTACAAAAAAAATATGATCTTAATTTAATCCAAAATGACTTGGTAAATATTTCTAATCATTTCTAATCAATAGCCTACAACCACACTAGAAAAAAAGAAATTATTAATGTAATTTTAATATCCCTACACGCTTCTCTTCTCGATTTTGATTCTCTACTTTCGGTGGGTATAATACGTACTTTATCTTTCTTGTACACGAAACAAAAGGAATATAAATATAGCGTAACAGCAAAATTCCACCTAATTTTTCTACTGCGGAGTATGTCACGGAGATGTTAGTGTTTTTTCTTATCGGATGATATTATTATATTTAATATTTCGCGTGAGTGCGCTCGCCTTGTGCATGAGTACACGGTTCATATAATTTGATTTTCGTATAACTACGAATAATTTTATTTACAATACGAATAGGGAAAATTGCGATATTTCTAATTCACGTTGATCGTATGGCAGTCCTTTTTAAGGTTATTCTTCTTCACGAGCCCTGTAGTCTCAGGATCTCTGAATATAGGCCTCCCTCATTCGTCTCCATTTCTCTCTGGATTTTGCCTCGGATGTCCATTTGAGGTCAGCTGTCAACTTCAGGTCGTCTGTCCAATGCATCTGTCGTCGGCCTCTAGGGAGTTTACCGAGCCACGGACGCCAGAACAGGAGTTTGTTGCTCCATTTGCCATGCGTTGCTCTCGCCACATGACCTCCATAGTCCCACTTGAGCCCTGGTCCTTTTTAAGGACCAGGGCTCTTTACTTATTTTAAAAAAAATGTTTTTTTCTTCATAATATAAAGAGTGGTAAACAAATGTAGGTATAAGTATAAGTCAGAGTAATTAAATATTTTATTATTGATCGTGCAATTATTTGATTTGAAGTAATTACATAATATTAAGTTCGTAGTGCGTCTATTAATTAGCTACGAATGTTTTACTTGTCTTTAAGTAGCTGTGACCAGTAGGTGTTTGCAAATGATACCGATAGGTAGACAGGGTGAACATTATATGTCCCTGGATAATGAAACATTTAATGGATTTATTATTTCATATAACACTACCTAGCAGTGGCGTATATAGGATTTCATTTCGGGGGGGGCCCGATCAAATATTTGACATCGGGGGGGTTGGAGGCAACAAAAATTTGAAAATAGACGTACAGTATAAAAATGATAATAGCGCCGCAGGCAAAAATTTTTCGTGAATTTAAGTGAAAAAGGTCGTGTTTTGGGTTGGTATTAATATTGTGTGCAGAAAATACAAAGAATAGCGCCGCAGGCGAAATTTTTTTGAATAATGGGTGAAATTATGAACTTGAGTAACTTTCATGTTTTAAAATAACGTTTTTTAAAGAATTGTTCAACATTTCGGGGGGGGCCCGGGCCCCCTCGGCCCCCCCCCCTATATACGCCACTGCTACCTAGTATGTATATGATTGAGAAAGATATTGATTCAATTAATAGGTATAGTAGGTAGGTATATATAAAGGGATTAAGCTTTTAAAAGCTTTAATTGACGACCCCCGGCTATCATTGTATTAGTTTTCTTGTAATTGGAAAAGAAATTGGATTAAGTGTAATCATTTACTCTGTAATCCCTCAAGGGAACTTCGAGGCACTAATTTCTTTTGTTTTAATTTTAATCCCATTTCTCTCATTCGCTTATGTTTTAGAACTTCGTTTCAGAAATCAATTGAATTATCGGCAAAGAGTTCCGTTGATATGTGATTTGCTTAACAATAAAACAAATAAAGGATCATTTACACAAAAACAAATAGGGTTTTTCCTATAGATATAGATACCTACTTGGGTTATTTTCATATAGTGCGGCAGATATTTCATTTTATGTTTTACAGACTTTTATAAAAAATCTTAAATATTTACAAACAAAGTTTTTTTCTATTAGCATAAAATGGGAAAACTTTTGAGACATAGGTACCTACCATTTACTTTCTTCAGGATATTTTATTTTGCTCGATCCTTTGTTCTTCCTGAGCAGGCATCAAGCCTAGTGGATTGACATAATGTAGGTATTCTTTACAATGAATGTTATTATAGTATAATGATAATAATAGTACAACTCTTTATTATCACATAATTGGCGTGCTTATTGCCTGGTGGCAATTTCTTCCAGCAAACCTCAGTGTGGAACAAAGACATAGACAGAGTACAATTAAATTAAACTTAATAGTAAATAAGCATTAAAATATATAAGCGGGTGAATACAATATATAAAACTAAGGTAGAAATAAAAAAATGCAATATTAAGACATCGTATGGTACATGATTTATAGTTACTACACTCATATGTATCGTTATTAAAAATTTAGGCAATACTTATATACACTAGTCCATTCTCCTTGATTCTGCTTAACCTGTTAAATAACGTTAAATTAAAACGTTTCAAAAAATAATGAAGTTAAACCAATTAAACCTAAATGGAACTAACGACTTATTTAAATTCTATTTAAATGCAAGCATTCGGACAAAAATACAGTTTTATATCATTTTCTCCCTACCTATAATCCCACACTACTCAGCGCCAACTCAGCAAGTTATATAAAAGTTCAAAGCATTTTAGTAGAAGAAATTAAAATTGTTTTAATGGGAAAAGCTTTTAAGACAATTTTAGTTTGTTTTAGTGTCTATAGGTACGCAGCGTAGATTAATTCGTAAATCAACTATATATATCTTACTGTTGTGTTTTGTAAGACGTTGAAAATAGATTCTAAGATCTTTAAAGAAATATCAAATCAGTTTTCTGCAAAACAGAGATTTAATTATCATTCTCAGAAACACGTTATTGATTACCTCACATCATGAAAATATTTTTTTTAAATACTAGAACGCACGTCTTGCTTCTTGCTCGTAAACTAGTCTGAAGCTTTTTTAAAAATAAATCTGGCTTTATCGAAATAAACCCAAATACACCTTTGTACACTTCACAGTAATCTTAAAAGCTTGTGTCATGAAGTGGAGTAGGTCAGCATCTAAGTATAATCACTTAAACCATGAACATGAAGTTACTGAATTTGATTCCGTACTCCCACATGCTTTTGCTGATATGAAATAGAAAATGTTCATAATGAACCAGCCGTATAGCAACATCAAGTAGAACAATATTTTCAGTAGGTAGGTACAAACAAAAAGCAAACTTATATGAAATAAGCATTATGCTTGTCAACTAACCACGGAGTAGTTGACATCAATGTAAAAAATGGATGAAAAAGAATCTCAAGAGTATAATATAGTATAATATAACGTATAATATAGCCTGTTCATAACAATATTAATAGGTACACAGCAATATTAATAATTATTTTATTATTGTTAAAGTGAATATTTTAGTTGAGCAAATATTTGGACCGTGTCCACTCCATCCTGCGCCTAACAAGTAAGATGGATGTTGTGTGGACGTTGATGAATACCCGGCAAATAATTATGTTGGAAAAATAACATCCATTAACTTGTAACACCTATTGTACTAGTGTATAATTATACATTATACACATATAGCCAAAATAATTATAAAGCCAATAATAGCCATCCAACTTCTTCGTCTTTCGTATGCGAATACAACCATTGTACAAATGATCTGGGAGTCGGAGCCAGAGCTCCGCGTCAATATTTATCAGATATTAAATTGCCCAATATCGCACATTTATTAACATGTTTTCCTTTCTTTTCTGATGTCATGCACCTCATGTTAATCATTATTAGGTAGGTACATATCCGATATTCATTTGCATTTTTTTAATCTATTCTAGTTTTTACTTTTCGTATTTTCATAATCTTACTAACCGAATGTAATTGATTTCGCTCGATTTTGTATATTTGTTTCCATCTTTGACTCCCTTATTGTAACAAATTGTTCCATTTTGGAAATCAACAAGCGGGCGTTACGTTACATCGCTCACCTAAAGAAAAGTCGAAAGGGAAAAAATGGAAGACCATTGAATTAGTGTGACTGAAAACCATTAGACAATATTAAGGAAGTCAACACAAGGTTTTCTGTTCAAAAAAAAGATCTGAACACTTTAAGTAGAATTAAGTCATATTACGGTTCCTTCTTTCTACTGTCATTTCTTTCACGCAAACAAAAAATATAAGACTGTAGCTGTCACAGTATCAATGAAAAGTCACTTAAGATTTTCGAGAAAAACCTTATTTTTTCTATTTCTTATTCGAGTACTATCTACAAAAATAATTTTCTCTCCCTTGAAACGAATTCGATGTAATAAGATGTGAATACACAAATATGACATAGAATATTATTTTACCCATTCACATAATAAACAATTCAGCATGTTTTTTGTTATGCTTGTGTAGAGAGTTGTTTTCTTTTCCTAAACCCCGTGGATCCTCACTGCATATAAACTTAAAGTAGCTGTGTACTTCCATAAGATTATGTGTTCACTTAGCCCTTAGCAATCCGACCATTTATTATCAATACAATATAGCATATGTTTTCCCCACTTTTAATCCGTTCAATCTGAACGTTCAAACCAAGATAGATTAGAGGTACAGAAGTATTCCTTCTAGTGAGACCACTTGTAATTCCATGTATTCGGTGAGACTTTCAATTTACTTCGATGTAGCAAACAATGATTTTCTAGACTCTATTCATCCAGAAGCTGTGATCAGATATTTTACAATTTTAATTGTATAATAAGTATTGGATAAAATTAAATTATCTCGAGAGAAAGGTTTGATAAAATATTTTAACAATTCCTGATACAATATTTATATTACTAAATTGATCGTAATGTGATTCCGAATTGAATGAAATGTTTCATATTTGAAGATAATAATAATATGTCAATATCAGTCAGAGACCTACCCCACCCATTCGTTCAAACATCACATTAGGGCAGCCCCGGCAGCCCAACCCTCAGTAATGAGATGTTTCTACATGACTGACGACCTGCTCATTAGAGTTTTTGTATTACCTTCATTACTTAAGTAAAAGAACAACTGTGAAAATTCTTTCTGCTTTATCGTCCTTTTTATTTTACTAATTTCTTCCTTACCCAAGTAAGTAGGTACAGGTACCAGCAATACTTTCGACTTTTCTACAATTTATATCGATATTTTGCAATTCATCTTAAACTTTACTTTGTTAAATATGCTACTACAATATAACTGCGTATATATGAAACTCATGCACCAATCTCTTTGCGCAAACATTTTTATGGCACCGAGAATAAGTGGCAAACCTCTATGCTGAAGAAGATGCGAAATGTCTTATGGAAGTTTTACGAAAAACTGACTCTTACAGGACAACGCGTTTTGTTTGATACTTGAATACGAAAAAACACGATTTATAAAACGTGGGAGCTAGCGCCTGGATTTTCGGTTTTTATGCAACCACTGTTGCTTACTTGTTTTGTATTCCGGTCCTTGATCATTTTGTAGCTTATGATACAGCCGACATTATAATGTATCATTAATTAATTATATGCTTTGGGAGTTCTCCCATATTTAATATGATACTATAGTATAATGATTCCCCATTTAATTATTATACAAAACGTGTTTGTCTTACTAAATGCCACCGAAATGAAAATAACATTATAGTCAATGCGATAATGCTGTAATAATATTCAGGTGATATGGAATCATAAACAGAACTTTAAACATAATACGTAACAGATCTTATTGACATTTAGAAGAAAAGTACTAAAATTAATCGCTTTGTAAAGAATATTCTTCTATCCATTATATGTCTATGAATTCAGTACTCGGCAAAACATCTTATGTAAGTTTTGGAAACAGCGACGCGGTCAATAAAAAATAGAAGAGTATAAAATAAATTTCACGTCTCGATAATGGCGTCATTAAAACCAGAAAGAACAAACCTCTCCGTGGATTTATACATTTCATTAAATTCTTTTATCCCCTTTTACAGATAATAGTCAACAAGATTTTATTCCTCTATAAAACAAACGACGGCTTCAAAGGAACGTGTGATTGGATAAACTAAGAAGTTTTTTTATTCCGCGGATAAATTCGTAATTGGGAAATATGAGAAGATTCCGATAAAAAGCGCCTAAAACTCTCCCCGCTCATTAAAATGCAAAACGTGCACACAATCAAGCCTGTATGGTGTTGTTGTAAACTCGATATATACTCGTAGGTACAACGTTAGAGAGTTGGGTTCCTACATTTTATTCATGAGAAACATATGAGCTTCGCAGATATGTAATCGGGAATTCGCAAACCTCTGATCACGAATTCGTCAACTCATAGATATTATACTAGACTAGAATACCTAAAATATTCTCGTATATGTTTTAAATGACTACATCGGACACAAATCATTCAATGCCGTAAATAAATTAAATAAAAAAAAAATTGTAATTTTTAACTTAAAGTACCTACAATATTGAATAGAAAACACAACATTGTGATGAATCCTTTTCTATTCGCAAAACACTTCAGGCAATTTGAAGCAACTTTGTATAATATGATTGCCCACCGACGCAATACTAATATTTAGTTTTGAAATATGTAGAATAAATTTTCATAAGTAAATGGTTATTTTCCAATAAAACGAATAAAACCACTGTAGTTTTATCATAGAATAGTGATGTTGCATTGTGTCTGAATATCTTACGCTATTAGACGACAACTTACTGTACAAAACGGAAATAGTAATGGGTCGTGGTAGGTATACCGTATACATTGTCATAAAGTTAATGGCAGTTTCAGGTCAATGATGCGTTCTGTCGATTCTACAATGAAACCATTATACCTTTATTTAAATAAATTTTTACACGATTTTGTATCCAGAGATACATTGAAATTTCGCCAAAATTTGAATATCCTGTAATAAGAGAATATAAAAACCTGTAAATCTAGTGAATACTTGCTCAGAACATCGGAGATGAGAGTACCAAGGGCAATCACAGGGAGGACTCTCAGGGACCGAGTACGCAATGAAGATATTAGGCGGACCTGTGAAACCAACGACATCGTACGATGGGGCGGGGCTAGGAGAAGATTCTGAAGAGACCACGTAAATAGGATGAATGACTCCAGAGCCCCACATGTATTCCCAGCTGGTCACCAGCTCGAACGTCACATGAAGAATGAACTCGTATTGGTCATGCATACTTCAATTAGATATTGCACACACGCACACTTTCCTTGATTAACACAATTGTGGGAAATAGGTACGCTATGGTACATATATGAAATAAATAATGAATTAAATTTATATAACAAACAGTGAAACACACATTTGTAGTACATTTTTATAATTATGGTGTGTTTTTTAATGTCTAGCTACGTCTTGCTTCTTTAAACTAACGATCCTTTAAATATTCGTTAAACGAAGCCATCAGCTGAGTATCCTTATAAAGAACAAGATAGTATTTTATTATATAATTATAGAATCCAACACTTGTACAAAACTCGTAACAAAAGACCTGTTCAAATAATTACATTTGTAATTTGTCAAAATTGTTTTCAAATTGTAATTGAAATATACAGGAGGAAACGTTTAAAGTTCGTGAGAAAACTGCTTATTTCATTTATGCTCCGGCATTTAACAATATCAGCCTAAGTATGGCTTCCCCTTCCAGAATACACTGGGTACGTACTACGTACCTATTTAATACTAAAATGATTATGGTAATTACGAGGCATCAGCTGGATGATGATTTGCCTCGGAATTTAGGTAATAAACTCGTATTCTAAGCAAATTATTTATTATATCATTATCTTACTGAATATTTTCAGAAAGATTCTTCTTAATTTGCAACAATGTTATTGTACCGCATTCTGTGATTGTACACATAGATCCTAATTCCCAATTAGCACATTTTAAATTATACTTAATATTTTTTTTTATATCCATACGTTCAATAAAACACTGTACCTAGATGAAACGTACCCGTCATGTTAACACACAACAAAGGTGTTTTATTTTTGCTATTATTTGTATTTTGTAACATCGTAGCCAGTACTATAACTATATTATATTAATAAAACCGATGGAATTTACTCTACTTATACGAAATTCGGTATCATCATTCCGAATTAATTGGAAGCAAAGGAAATTTCCGAGGCATATGCCAGTGGTAAGCTAACGTAACACAAATCGATAGAATGCCTAAAGTTCTATCATCACGTTCCATCTTCTATTCTCACGCTTCTACAATATTATTGGCGTCATACACTTACTCGTATATGTCGTTGCTAATCAAACATTTCTGTGCAATTCTCAATGCGTACTTTCCCATATGAGGCGTATTCTGTATAGGTGTCTACGTGCATCGAAATGAGAATTCAACATTTATATGTGGACTCTGAAATGATATTACACATCGAGTATGTCATCTGTACGAAACACGCGTAATAAGGTTCTCCTATAGAGATACACGTTATTGGAAAGTTTAAATTTCAAAGTAGATGTACGAGTATTATGTAGAAATACAGGCATATACAAATCAGTAGTAATGTTCATAGTTGACTTTTTCTTTTTTTAATTTCGCATTATTTCCTTTTGTAGTCTTCCGTTATATATTTTATTATTGTTTCAAGCATGAGACAATGATGAGTACAAATTATATTCTATCGCTTCTTAAAAAAGTATGACTGAAAACTGAATAGCGACTATTGACTTCCCTTTCATTTCAATGCCAAACGGATCTTTTTCCAAAATACGAAACATTCTTACTAGAAACATGTGTAGAAACTGTATAAAAATGAAGAATATACAGTAGTACATGGTTAGCATATAATTTGAATAAAACGTTTCATTTGTATATCTTTGTTATAGACCACGATTTAAAATAAAGTTTGTAAAAAAATATGTATGTATTAAATGTAGTTTCAAAATTTTTCAAAGAAAAAGTAATATACCGTATGGGTACAATATATGAAAAATGAAAAGGTTGATCCTTCATATTAGAAGATCTCTCATTTCATACATTTCGTATGAAATATGAAAGCATCCAGATGTAATCAATATATCACTATATGTGGATATGTCATTGAATCGTGTGTAACATCATTCTAGATGTATGGTGTCACGTACATGAATTACCACGTAGTATTTTGATGTATGACATTCCCATACCAGGATAGAACAAATCTCATCATAATGTGAATATTATAATAAGACCGCTGTATTTGCACATTTATTAACATTTCGTTAGGGATTAGATTAATGATACGTATAATTCTCTAGCAAGATTGTTCTCAGTTGTGATAAAGCTTTATCTCTTTAATTTTCAATATAATATCCCAGCGTTATCTGATAATGAAAACTTAAATTATTGTTCACCACACTCAAATTACTAATTGAATTATTGGTATTCTTTTGCGAAAGTATAAAACGTGAGCGTTATTAAAAAATCAGATTTCTTCATCACGCCTCACTTCTTAGCTGCGAATTTTCAATTGAATTTCTTAGATAGGTACTTGTACCTTTCCAAAAAAACAGATCGTAAAATATAATTAAATTTTCCCAGATTCTTGTTATCTGCGTAATATTTTAGAGTTTGTGTTGGTAGGCATATTCATTGTTCATTTTATTTGGCGGTAGGGAGTAATAAATTCCAACTTCTTCTTATGTTATGCCTAGTGGCCTGTTGATTTCCAACTATAAGTTTTAAACCAAGAAAATGTGGGGGCTCTTAATTATACTGTGATTATGATATACCCTCCTATGCAGATTTTGGGAGGATTAAGAATCATAAAACTTAGGTGCAATCTGATACGAATCGTGATTTTAGTGTCCATAAATAATTTGAATGTTTATAAAAGTCATTTATTTTACCCAGACTACGCCGAACATAAAAGAAAAATAGGTGTAGGTATTCAATACATTGTTTGTAAAAACGAATAGTCAGGATATCGGTCGTGTCCCCCGGACTCTAGATTCACTCTGTTCAATTGGAATGTCGAAAATAGGAATACATGGAGAAATCACAGATTATCCACTTTTTTCTTCTTTGGATATTCTCGTCTTCTCGATATCGGACTTTTCTCGATTCTTTCTCAAAACTCTGACTTAGTTTATTCATTTTCATTATAAAATGTAGATGTAATATTCACGTAAATAGTATTTTAATGTTTGAAACGTTCATATTATTCATGTTCTATTCTTTCTTATGAGGTGCCTGGGTAAAATTTCTGTAAATTCTAATAAGTTTCCTTAGAAACACACCTCACTTTACTTCATACATAATACTTATTCTTCTTGCAGCAGCTGCTCTCATTTTCAGTAAGGTAACTGCGCCAATCTACACGACTATAAAATGCTTTTTAAAGTATGTTGTATCATAATGTAGGTACACCATAAACAAATTGTCACGGTTTATTGTTTATTGTTGTTCATCGTCCTTAGATCCTATATATTGCACTTGAACTCGTCAGTTTTACATATGTAATACGTACTCACTTTACGTGTCCGGGTGGGTCATACCCTGCCACATAATTAGAAATAAAACAATTAAAGTAATAGTAGGTAATAATGCATAATACCAATGCTATAAAGTGTAAAGGGCTCTGTCAGTATTCCTTCAGTGACATACGAGTATGTAGTATGAAGCAAAACAATTATATAATTCAAGCACAATAAACAATTATTTATGATATACCTAGTCAGTTCAATGCTGGAGTGAATGTGTCCCTTAATACAAAAATATTGAATATTATTATAGGTACAACAACAAATTGGTGGGTCTGTCGGACTTGATCCCATTCTTAGTTGTTTGTAATTCCAATATTTCAGCAAATTCCTTGTGATGTGAGGTGGTGAGTGAATTGTAAAATATTAGCTTTCGTAAAGCGTGAGTCGGTGTAGCGTACTAACATCTAAGCATGAACAATGAACATGCCTGGCTGTACGTTGTATATTATATTATATATTATATTACCTACTACAAGAGTTCCTAGAAATACAATGTCTCTACGTCTATTCAAGTATAACATTTCATATTATAGATACTACATATAGTTGATATAGTACACTTTTACTCAGTATTATTATTATTTTTTAAATGAATATGGGTTTATCGAAATAAACCTAAATACACCATTGTACACTTCACAGTAAGCTTGACAAGCTTATGTCGTGGAGTTAGTCGGAATCGGGGATCGAACCCGCGCCCACTGGATTAACAGTCGAACGCGTTACTAACCAGGCTACTGACCACCTCTAAATCAACCACCAATTAGGTACTATATATTATTAATCCAACATGAGCGACAAGATTACGCGTATTGTAAATAAAAAATGCTTATAAATCCAACAACATGAATGTATGTGTACCTATAGGCAATAATTCGAGGTACTGAAAGAAGCTGCTCTACTCCCGGCAATTTCGCATCATTGTGACGTGAAATTACCCGGAGTAGAGCAATTTAGATCCTCCTGTAAGCGAACCTCAAGACAACAATAATAGTTAATGGACGGGAATGAAATCAATCAGAAAGACTAACCAAGCGGTAATTTAATTATATTTTTAGTCTATCTACTTTGTATTGTAAGTATACTGGAATTTGATTAGCAAAATAAGAATGAGCAAGCGATTCATTTGTATTGTATTTCTTTGACGATTCCCTCTCAATCAAGCAATGGTAAATTGATAAATAGCTTTCCTTACTAATTCAAAGAAAACTGAACAAAAAATAACTTTAATTATAATACAAAAGACAGAATAACTTTGTATATTCTTACAAACATCAGATTCGACTGAATCATGTTGAGTAATACATTGTGTTGTGATACAAAAAATGCTTTGTTCGTATACCAATACGAATCAAAAGTCAAAACGCTCTAGTTTTCTATTTATACTAGTCATCTTTTGATGTGCTGAAACTGAAATAGTATTGCAGACTCCACCAGTACATAAACCTAATCACATTTTCTTATATTTTCCTTTGAAAGTCTTTCATCGTCTCATTTGACAAATCTTATGTTTTCTTTCTCGTCTTATGGAAATTCCTTTGTGAAAATTAGAAATGTTTGTTCGTGCGAATATAATGATATAATGTTGACGAGAATTCCTTCAATTTCCTTACACAATGAATATACTCGGATGAATAATATCCAATTTGTATTATCCAAGGAAACTATTCAAACTTTGTGTTTAGATTATTTCCTCTAGGAATTACAATGATGATAACTTTCAATAGATTTTGTAAACAGGTAAAATATTTTGTAGTATTTAGACTGTACTAGTAGGTATATATTACCGTCTGAGGTTGAATGTATAGAAACCTATGGAAATATAATAATTAACTATTATCTTACTTAATTTCAATTCTAAGTCTTAATTTTCAAATACTTATGTGTGTAACAAAATTAATTTGAAATTATATAACGAGTAAACAAGTATAAGTATAGTTATCTCAACTTAATTACAGCGAATGATGGACCTTCCATCAGGCTGACCGTAGGCTGGTTTTATGTGATCATACTAAATTTCTTTGACTACTATATTATGTAGAAAATCTGAAGTTTCTCACAATATAAAATTTGTAAAAAATACTGATTTTCTAACTTCCACAAACTACTTTATTTCTTATCACCATAGATCTCTCAAGGTACTTTAAGTTTACCAACTAAAGATGATGTTTTAGATAATGAGACCAACTCCAGTCTATCCATCCGCCGTCCAGGAATCGAAGCCGGACTTCCAACTTGAGTTATTATTTCATAGAACTCGGCAATCTGGTTTAATAGGTTATATATTTTTCCTTATTTCGTGAACATTATGAATGATAATTTATATGAGAATATTTTAATTCTGAAACTTTATGATAGATTTTTCTGCAAAATCAAATGTTTGTTACATATTATCATTTTAATATTACATACATGTCAATGTTATAGTTAGATATGTATTTGTTTGGCGAAGCGAATATCCATGGAACACTAATACTAAATTATTATAAGCAACAAGGTATTATAATATTGTTAATTTAATTATTATCATACTGAGTGGAACTACATGAGCCTGATGAGATCGTTTAATTAACTTACATTTAATACACACATTGTTATCTCTATTGGTTTACAAAATCCACGCTAGCTCGCAACCAACCATTTATTTTCCTTGCCTAATCCGTGTACTATGAGGCAATTTAATTCATTTACGAGTATTTAATTTTGGAAAGCATGCGTGTGCATATAGCGTGTGGTAAGCAAACATTGTCATGATTTTTCCAAATGACCAAAACCAAACAAATATTAAAAGTCTTCTTCTTCTTCTTATCCAAGGCCACTAGGTTCTGTTTGTGCAGAGTCTGCTGCCCCTTGCCCCTTGTGATGTTGACTCGCAGCAATCTTTACATCTTTTGGGAAGTCTTCCAGGTATCCTATTCGGTTTTCCATGTCGGGCAAGGTGTAGTAGTCTTTGGGAATCAATTCATAAATCTAGCACTTATCTGTAATAATTAAAGTCACTTAAAACCGAAACAACGGACGATGTAATTGATTATAATAGAAATTATAATATTTATAGCTTTTCTTATCATGTATTTCCTTACTTCGTACGCGCACCTTCTACGTAAATAAATACGACTACAACAATAACCGGATCTTGGAGACTGATTAATGCGCATTCTTCATAGTATTATTTGCATATTACGTCTTTCTCTCCCAGAACTTTACATAAGTACATATTATACATATTACAGGTATAAGGAAGTAGTGTAAGGACAGCAGAGAGGTAGGTACTCTACATGATGGGTAAGTAGGTATACGTATTTCTTAAAAAAAATACTTTTGCCCAACATAACACTTTACCATTAAGAGGGATTTTCTTGCGTAAAAAATGTCATGAAAGTGTCAGGTTTTTGTGTTTCGTAAAGCTAAAGCCACTTAAGCTTTATCTAAAAGCTTCTCTCCTCTTTAGGATGAAAGTAATAGAAAGTATTAAGTTATTAACCTCCATAAATGGCTTCTGTAAAATACCTTGGTGAGTTGCAAATAGTTCAACTGGATATTAAAATAATCTTCCACTAATGGAGGAACGAGGAAATACTCCCCCGTAGAGTAAATGAAAATAAACATTATTATATTTTTACAGTTTATTTCAGTGACCAAATTACATAAACCACTGTAATAATATAATTAATTATAGTTTATAGCTGACGACGATTTTATAATAAATCTTCCAATTTACCAGATAAGGTCTTTACCAAGTTATTGCTTTTCTCCCGCAACTTTTAAATATAATATTACATAATTACATTTTATCTTTTCGATGTACTATATTACCTACTGAACGTCTTAGTGTTTTTCAACAAATAAATTCAATCGTATTCGGATAAGATTTTTTACAACCTAATACATTTTTAAACTATCAATCGTCGTTACTGAATTATAAGAATTAAGTTTTATTGACTCGTTAGAGAATATCGACAAAATATCAGCCCTATCTGAGTTAAAATATACCTAATTCTATTGCCCGATCCCACCAACTACCACCTAGGAAGCAGACCCCTAAGGAATTTCCATACAAAACCACAGATAATTTGAGTGATTATTATAACTGTCAAAACCTTTAAGATATAAATCCATACAAAATACAGCATGCAGCTCTACTTAGTTAGGTGGCCAAATATCTCGGCCCAGAATCTCCCTCACTTAAGTAGCTGCATGCTGTATTTTGTATGGATTTATATCTTAAAGGTTATGACAGTTATAATAATCACTCAAATTATCTGTGGTTTTGTATGGAAATTCCTTAGGGGTCTGCTTCCTAGGTGGTAGTTGGTGGGATCGGGCATATATCTACCAACATTCACAGCTGCTGTGTCAACGTCACTGCCCAAACTTTCTTCACTTCGGAAAACACTTACATGTTAACTAGATTATGTTCAAATCTAAAATCTCTGTAGATTGTTAACCACAAATAACTCAAGTATTTATGGAACTCTGATACATGTACTGTGTAGTTATAGTAAACAAACACGAACACAACAATGCTGACATTCTAGAAAGTTATTCGAAACTTTTACCTACCATCGTGCATATTCTGGATATTGTCCAAAAATATTTCAATGTTGCACGAATAGCAATGAAGATTGATTCTCACTCCTGTATACTGATTTTATTTAATATCTACCTACTATAAGCCATACGCCACATTCTCAACTCAATACCTATTTGATTCAATATTAGAATATGCCAATAGGTTTGGTATTCACAAATTACAACTCAAGCTTTCAACTCAATATACTGAAGAATGTGCAAAAAAATCTTTGGAAAGTAGTCAGTCGAAATCTTTAAAGAAGATAATAATTAAAAGTTCAATTTGTTTATTGTGAATAAAAGTATTCGCTAAATAAATAAATAAATATTGGAAATTTTATTATTTATATGTACTTGCTATTATACTTCTACTTATATTCATCACTTTGTATTCCTTGGAATGTTTCCAAGAAGGAGAAATTAATACTTAATATTCGCGAAATTTGATAAATGGATCGAAGGATTACTTTAGATGAAATTGTGTTTTCCTGTTATCCATTGATACTAATTATATTATTATTATTCTGCTATGGTAATTTGTATGGAAGGCAGAACAAGCCGTGATTAATTATTTGGGAAATTTTATTATAAAATTCTGTTCTATTCTATACCCTCACGCCACCTCCCTTGCGGGGTAGGCAGAGAGAACGGATCGCCAGACTTTCCTATCCTGACACACCCTTCGGGCTTCCGTCACATTCATGCAGTTCCTCATACATACTCTCCGGTTACTTTTACTCAAAACACGTCCGTCCTTGAGTATCTGGTCGACATGGTCCAGCCAGGTGGTTTTATAAAATATGAATCCTAATTTTGTATTCGTGTCATTTTTTATAAAGCAGCAGTAATAATAAACATTAAATTGATAAAGTGCATTTCTTCTTACAGAAGTTCCAGTCCGAGCACCGGAGCCATCTGGACTGGAAGAAGAATCAGTATGGGGAATGCCTGGCCTCTGTGAAAGAGAATTACGATCATTACACAGGAGTGTTCCAGCTCTTAGAAGAAGAGATCTGGATACATTGGCTATAAGACAACATTTCTATCCTGAAGGAGGATGGGGGTAAGTTCTTTTCGTTGTATTTTGTAATTAATTTATCGTATTAAATTCGTCTCATAAAATTCTCTAGATCAGTTTACCTACTCATTTGAAACCATCATTAGACAAAGTAAGGCAAAAAGTAGTTTTTAGACTATCGCGTGTTACATTTTTTTAATGAATTTCTTTACACATTTCTTGTAAAACGATTAATAATATTCTGAACTTACGTAATACTATACCTACACCTTACCTGTTGGTGCAACAAATTGAATGTGATATTAAAGGATCTCTTTTGCTTAATATACATATAGTCCAAGAGCCCGCTGCTTAATTTATGACGTATCTGTTTTTTGATCGAAATGTGGTACAAATGATAGCTTACCAATAGGGTATTACATCGCACTAGGGTTGCCTATCAAAATCTTGCCGCAACCCCCCCTGCCCCCCCCCGAAAAGGTCCCTCTTCGCGGTTTTTCGCATTTTATAGGAATATGGTAAGAGATAGGAGAAAGTAGTCAATGACAAAAATAATCCTTGCTAAATTCTCTACAAAAAATGTTATGTCAATTTTTTCGTAGAACTAGCAGTTTACCCGCAATGGCCGGTCCAAAACCGAAATTCATTTAAAATACTAAAAAAATGAATTTAAACTTAATTGGTTGAAAATTGATAAGAGCTACAGGAAAATAGTCAAAGAACGAATTAATTACTATAGTCTTAGCTACAAAACGAGCTATAACTTATTTTCATACATTAATTAATTTAGGAGTTATTGCAATAAAACTCAGTGACAAAAATTCTTAAAATTTAGTTTTTCATAAAATAACCAGCGATATAGCGCCGCAGGCCAAATATTTTTTTCCATAAAATGTTATTGATAATGGGTGGAAGAAAGTTGAAGAAAAAAATTCAATTTTTTTTTTTTTTTTTCAAAAAATATCCTGTTTTTTGACCGGCCATTGCGGGTAAAATACTAGTCCTATGAGAAAATTGACTTAATGTTTTTTGTAGTGAATTTAGCAAGGATTATTTTTGTCATTGACTACTTTCTTCTATCTCTTACCATATTCCTACAAAATGCGAAAAACCGCGAAGAGGGACCTTTTCGGGGGGGGCAGGGGGGGTTGCGGCAAGATTTTGATAGGCAACCCTAGTGCGATGTAAAACCCTATTGGTAAGCTATCATTTGTACCACATTTCGATCAAAAAACAGATACGTCATAAATTAAGCAGCGGGCTCTCGGACTAATACACTTTACAGGTTCATATCAGATTTACCTCATGTTTTATGTATGCGATAATGTCATTTACTTACAGTTAAATTTTAAATAACAACAAAATATATAAAATTAAAATATATGAAAGTAATATGAACCTAGAAGATGGATGAAAGACCTTTCTACAAAATATATCAATATAAACTTTGTAAAAGAAGTAAAAACAACTAGGTAGGTACTTACAAAAATGTAATATTTATTCGTGAAATATACGCAATTCAACATCCAATTCCAACCATAAGTCATTTCCATGGACGGAGAAGAGAGTTTGTAAAAAATATTCCAGACTAATTAGCAGAAAAGTATTTTCAAAACAAACTAAGAAGTCGTATGATAAATTGCGGTATGATAATTACATCCAGATGTATTCTCCCGTGACGAATGTTTTCCTTTAATTATTTCAGGAATAAACCGGTTTTTAATTTGCAGAAGAAGTAGATACCTAATACCAATTAACTACCTAATACCATCATTGGTAGGTACACTGAAAAAGTAGGTGAATGAGATTAAATATTAGCACATAATAATTATGTATTTCATATGACAGTAGTAATGGTAACTTACGTTTTAATTATTCCACAATACCAACAGATAGCGAAATGTTCTATGATCCTAGGAGTGTTCTGGGACCAAACACGCTTGTGTATATTGAAATCATAGCGGTTTCCATTTTCATATGTTGTAATGTATTGCAGATATTTTGATGTCCGTATTTTATGTCCCTCTTTTTTCTATCACAAAATTATTGACTATATATTATGTTTATTACACCGTGAATGTAAATATATCCTCAAAGAAACGCATGTTCATATAAAAAATTACTTTCTTAAAATCTATAATACGAAACCAACAGCTAGAAGTATCAAGGGGATATAATAGATGCTATAATGATTAATTTATTATCTCAATAACAAACACTTATTGTGTAGATAATATGTAACATGAGAACATGACATCAAGCGTTATCATGGAAAAAGATCGTGCGAGTAAATAGAGCT
Source organism: Ceraclea dissimilis (assembly GCA_963576895.1). Taxonomy (NCBI): domain Eukaryota; kingdom Metazoa; phylum Arthropoda; class Insecta; order Trichoptera; family Leptoceridae; genus Ceraclea; species Ceraclea dissimilis. The sequence continues at coordinate 16,443,234 of OY756359.1, read as the reverse complement.
TGATATGGAATTTACTTTGATATACAACAAGAGTATAATACTGGGAACACCATTGTAGGTATTCTAGAATAGGTCCTTGGGGACATTTCCAGGGTATTTGAAGGCATCTATTGTTAACCGTAGGCTTTCATGGAAGTCGTATCAGAAAATTAGTTACAAAAACATACGTAAACTTCCCTCTCAGTATTCTTTTTATCGTAAAAGAAACGTTTTGTTGAATCCTAACGGAACCTGATTATTAAGGATTTCTGACATAAAAATGTCGCACGTATATTTACTTATCGTAAGCTTTCTACCGATAATACATTGATTAAAATCTCTATTCCATAAATTGAACTCGAACCTCATCTACAAATGTGTTATCTAGCGACTGCGCGATTTCCCTAACAATTTGATATATAAGTAATAAGTACCCATCTGCAGTAATCAAATTAAAACGCAATTTTTGTAATATGAAATTGTTTTTGGAAGAATAAGATAACGTTCATTTCCGTACGCTAAAATTAAAACAAACATAATAATTTTCTCTACTTTGTTTACTTGGCACGCCGAAGAATGGGACTTTTAATATACATAGATATGCCTTGCCTAATATGCACGGCCCCTGCTTTATTATCCATGACAACTTGAGGTATTTAATGCCGATTTAATGAGCTATATCAGCCTTTTTGTATGGTGTGGTCGTCCCTTATTCGCGTGGGTCAGAACATTAATGTTCTCTAAATACAGACCTTCAACAGGGAAAGCAAAATACTTCTCCTTCCTTCGTATTACCGTGATTCATTGCCTACATAGCTTTTACCTTTATTCTATTCCCGTAATGAGTGATACGTGTGACCTTACTACATATTTCGTATCCCAGGATTCTTAAATAAAATGTTTTTTTTTTTATTTCACTACGTACCTTGCTGCTTTCTACTACATGGTAGATACATTCCTCCTACTGCTGATGTTCCTTGTATACTTTGTGAACACTATAAATAATATAGAATTCTTGTACATAATATTCATCTGTATTCATAACATGTTCATAAAGTGAACTATTTCTCCTGTATCAATCAATGTCTTATATTATTTCTTCCTTAGGGTATACTTTCAATGAATCTACAAGCAAACTAGTTTTCAACAAATATTCCAACACAAATACGCAGTTCTACTCTTATACCTAGCAATGTTAAGTTAGTAAATATCTACATATCTTCCTGTTCAAACAGAAAAATCCACTTGTGTTTGATGTTTTGATTAATAATATTTTTTATATTTATTTCTCATGTATTTTCTTCTAGTGTGCCTTATTATGCTCGTACAATTTCCAAAAGAGCGTATCAAATAACATTATATTGCCTTTTAATTAGTTGTTCGTGTAGGTGTCTATTTTCTTTACACGGGTAGGTAATGAAATATTCTACAAGGATTTAATAACAAAAACATTCGTTTCAAAGAGATTACGAGTTTCTCTTGATTTGAATTCGACAACCCTGATTAAAGTATGTAATGTATAATATGTTTACTTGTAATAGCATATTATTATGCTGATTTTGTTCAAAATTTCGTACATCCAACACCACCAGTGAATTTTATATACCAGCGAAAGTAACGAGGGAATTGCAACTTTACATAATTTGGCGTTTAAATTTCTGTTTTCCTAATTATCTGAATGTTGCTTTGGTAGAAAATAATTCAGAAATACTAAGCAAATAATATGAAATACAACATATATAGCGTTCTCGTGTGCCTTGGCACCTCCAATGATATGACTTTTAATAGAACCGCTTTCTTAATATTACTTGAGCACTTATTTCTCTCTAGGTACTATTACTGCAAGTTAAGCACGTTTTAAAAATGAGTTCAAAATTTTGTCGTGACTCATCATGACTCTTTAATCAGTGACTTGGTTGATATTATAATTAAATACAAGCTTCTGATGCAGTGTGTAAAGAAACATTTTTATATTTACTCTTCATAGTTATTATGTCCTTAGAAATCCTTTGTGAAGAGAGTATACCGTGACCTCGTTGGTCCATGAATTATGTTTAAATTTCCTTTAATCATCTTTCTCATAATACTAGTACTGTGATGAAGCTAAATATGGTAAAGTAACGCATTATCTTCACCCACATCACATGCAGCACACATTTTGTAAAACAATCTAAACATAATTACCCCTAAATATGTTTATAACAACAACATGAAAAAACTTTATCGCGCTCGTAAATATTAACTTTCGTTATTGAAAATTTTTCCCTAAAATTTTCAACCCAAAACTTTTTCGTCCTAAACCATCTAACTATGGCAATACAAATTCACTAGCACTTTAAAAATCTGAAAATTATGACAAAGTATTACGGAACCGAAGTAACCTGGGTAGGGTTAATCATAAAAAATCGCAGCACTGCGGTAAGTCCGTTCCAATTAACAAATGTATATGATTCATTTTTGGTACGCCTCTTGCATTGTAATATTTTAAACTGTGCGCTTGAAAATATATAAATAAACATATGTTGTCCATAAAAATCAATTAGTACAATGGAGTTTTCTCACTCGAAACAAATAAAACGATCATAATAACCTACTAAAGTGTATTTTTATTCCAAGTTTCAGACGCGGTAGTGGAATAAAAAGAAAATTGATAGAAATACATAGGAAATACGTATAAAACCCGCAATATTGTACTGGCTTACCCTCTCTTTTGAAAAATACTTCTTTTAATAAACACGTCTTATATTATTTGATTTATAAATACACCTACATATAATGTATCTTGTGTATCTATAGTGAGCACATAAACCTACCCTACCCACTCAACCCGTCACGAGCTTTTGAATCCAAACATTTATTCCCTCCTTCCACCGCATCCTGGATTGTGATGGAATCCTTCATTCCTCTTCCAATAGAATATAAATCAATTCCTTCCCGCGTACAAATGCTATTGATATTGATAAAGGTACCTGTGGAATTATTTATATAATATTTATTCTTGATTGACAACTGAATTTTATCTCCTGTGAATTGTTTGCGAGAAAATCCATGAGATTATTATTTAATCTTCCGAGCATCTGTGTGCCTTAACACAGCATTAAGGTAGAAATCTTATTATATTGTAATATAGATAGGTACTTACTACTTACCTGAATGATATGTTAGTTCATTGTATGTAAGTACATACACCTCTCTTCAGCCTATACTATAATACTTGCTTATAAGAGGATCCTTCAATACAAATAAAAGAACTCAAGTTAAAACTACATACCTATATATTAGTTGAATCTTGGGTAGCTACCCAGGAAAAGTACGCATTATGAATCATGCATTATTTATTTATCTAGGTATTCCATTTTGTACATCACTGAAAAACAGAGACAATATCAATGCGGTATACGATGAAAGATGGTCTTCCCGACTGCTTTGTATAAACAAAAAAATCTTTTAACTAACAATCTATCTAATACAGTGCCTTTAGATTTCTCGATGGAAAGTTGTGGGGTAGTCTGGATTTCTTTCATTCTATACGTTTTTTGAGGTGCTGAATCCGAATCCGAGGTTTGCCAACAAAATTTCGTGACGGAACAAGGCGAAAAATTGGAAAAATGGCGAAAAATTCAATTTTCTGGCGAATTCTGGATATGAACTTGAGAATTAAAACTTTTTGTAGGTTATCTTTTTAGCAGAATGAAAGTACATAAAATTCCCGACAAATTAGGATATAATTTTCTTCTCAAAAATAAATAGCAGCGGAGCTGTCAAGCTCCAAAAATTGGACAAATTTTCTTGTTATTTTAAAATGTGAGAATAGATAAAGTTCATCTTGTAACCTTTATAACCAAATTTTAACAATCATTCTTTAAATTAATGATACATATTTTACCTCGTTGGAATCAGTAAACATGGAGGAAGATTTCAGGATAAATTTTATCAAAAAATATAGTGAAATGTTTAAGCTAAAAAGGTTTGAACATTTTCAGCCTAAACAAATCACTATATTTTTAAATAAAATTATTTAAACAGGTCTAGCTCAAATATTTCACGGTGTTTTTAAATAAAAATTTCGTTATTAGCTTTCTTTGTGTTTTCTGATTCCAACGAGGTAAAATATGACTCATGAATTTAAAGAATAATTCTTAAAATTTGCTTATGAAGGCAACAAGGTGAACTTTTTCAATACATTTTCGATTCTCCTGATGTAAAACAATAAGAAAATTTGGCCATTTTTTGGACCTTCACAGTTCCGCTGCTATTTATTTTAGAGAAAAATTTTATACAGAAATTTTGTAGTAAATTTTACGTACTTTCATTTTGCCTAGAAAAATAACTAACGAAAGACGTCACTTTTCGAGTTCTTATAAAGAAATCGCCAGAAAACGAATAATTTCGCCATTTTTGTATTTTTCGCCATGTTCCGTATCGAAATTTTGTTGGCAAACCTCGGATTCGGATTCAGCATCCCAAAAAACGTATAGAATGAAAGAAATACCTACTACCCCACAACTTTCCATCGAGGAACTGTTTTGTGTTTAATTTTACCGGATTAATCGGCATGCTTAAAAGTTTATCATCAATGTATGTAACGCCGAGTAAAGGATTATTGTTCACTCTGTCAATTATTATTGGATTTTTCAGTTTAGTTTGGTGGAGATAACGAAGCGGATATCCTTCGTTTTAATAACATTTTTCCATGAAAATGTATATCTATAATATGTAGGTTTAATCTAAACATTCTAAATGAAAACGAAAAATGAGAGATGATTAAAAATGTTAATGAATTTTTAATAGGCCCACATTAATTTTAAAACGCTACCTGCAGCATAATTGGATACCTGCGTATGACAAACTGTGGTATCATCAAAACGCTTGCTATGATATAACTACCTATGTACCTAGTTTTAGCAGTTTTATAGATATTTTATCGTTTACTTTCCATCAGTGATGTATTCATATGAATAAACTTACTTATATGACACGTTTGTTTAATGAAAACACCTTTCCTGTTCAATTATTGGGTTATCTTTTTGTTTTTATGGATATTCTCAGTAGAGTTGTTCTTCTTCCTGTGATTATGATAGTCAACTAAAAATATTTGCATACTATAAGTTCCTCTAAAATCTACACTGAACAATTTTGCAAATCTTCGAATCAAAATAGAATTCGGTATATAATTGTACTAGAACAAAAATAAGCGATATTATCTACGAGTATTATGATATTTTGCATCCATTTTTAATTAGCCAATTGATTATTAGGTACTTACTATAATATTATACCGTCAACTGGCTGTTTTACTATCCAACCACAAACAAAAATAAAATATTGTGTCACACAATAGGTGCTAATTGGCATGGAAAGTGGGTTGTTGTGATTATATTGTAAATACTTTGTAAGGGATGTAAATTGCATGAAAAATTAATTATGTATTACACAGAATGCTACATAATTCACATACACAACCAGTGGCGTAGCGTGGGTTTCTGCCGCCCGGGGCGGAAGTCGAATCGGCCGCCCCCCTTATTTAGGAACATATATCCAAAATTCTATAATTTTCAGCAATTATGAAGAACTTCTAGGCACTAAAGTGGGACAACTTAAAATTATATTTTGGTTTAGAATAAAACGAAAAAGATTAGCACCGCAGGCGAAATTTTTTCGATTTTTTAATGATACAAATGAGATTTTATGGATTTTTTATAATTTTCCCAAAAATGCCGCCCCCTAAAAAGTGCCGCCCGGGGCGGACCGTACCCCCCCCCCCTCACGCTACGCAACTGCACACAACTCATTATGGTTTAAAAAATGTCTGATTTAGTTGTCACTAAACACTCAATAAACTTCATTTGATTTTTATTGGGATGCTTGGTTTTGTTTTAAATTTGCTCGTACTTACATACTCGTAATAATGAAGGTATGAAATTTTGTAATTTCCAGAAATTTCGCAAGTACAATGAGTTACATTAAACCCGACATAATCTTTATGAATTACGTATAATACATACATATGTCAGGATCTGTACTGTGTTAGTAACCAAATTACGTTTCGTATTTCTGTTTAAATCTGATAATGACATGAGTATGAAGCCAGGGGAAGACACATCTTACATATGAATTTACACAATTACGTTCTTCGTGAGAAGAATGGGACAATAATATGTAAGAATAATACTACATACATAGGCCTGTTTAACAAAATCCACAACCTAAATTATTTTCCATACCATTATACTACTTACTAATCTTGTATTCGAGTATTCCGTAGGATTCTGATAAGACACCCACAAAATGAGACAAATAGAAAATACAGGCAAAAATAAGACCACATAAATACTACTTAAAAATATGTTATAATATTTGACTCTATCTCAATGGATGGATTTTGATTTTTGTTTGAAAGGTACCTACCTAGTTTCAACGTACTTGTGCATTGTATTATGTTAGCTATAGTTTCTGTTACTTATGTATGTTATTAAATATTGATATGATTGAAAGTGTTGTATTATAATTGGAATTATTATTAGGAATATGTTTCGTGCTCCCCTCCCTTTACACAAGTGTCACTTTTTAAGGAAGGGTACAATGTTATTATGTTATTTAAGATAATCACTGTAGAACCTAAAAAATGAATTGTTTTTAATGTTAAATTTTTAATAAATAAAAAAAATAGAAAATTAAGTTCAGCCTCGTTTGATCTGCACAATACATAAAGTAAAATTAAACGAATTTATGTGCACGAATGCACGAATCCTTTATTATACATTCTAGTCTCTCACATGATTCTTGGCGTATTATAATAATATCTTACCTTAGAGCAAACAAACCAAATATATAAAACATATAGTTATGTTGCCAGCTGTGGGTAGGTTTTGGTGTAAGTCTTATACAATGTTCCAAGTTGCCAACTCTTTTATGCAAAATTTTGGTAAATTCCTCTCATCCTTGTAATGCATTTAAGTCTTGAACACTCATGTGAAGAAAATTACGGAACATTAATCTCCATACATTTTGTTCAAGCAGTTTACATTAGATGTACCTACCTAATAAAAATACAATGTTTCATATCGATATGTTTTTCATGTAATCTGGAAATAACATTTCTCTTATTTTTTTTAGTTAGACCTAAAGGGGTTTCTACTCCAATTCATCGTAATTAGATATGGCAAATCGGAAATCCAAATAACATGTTTATTTTTATTTTATTTATATCAAATGGAAGGTTTTAATTTTTCAAAAATTTTGTCGGTAAAAGATATTATTACGCAGGTTACGTTTCACATTTCCCAGATAGAATATAGGTACAATATATATACTCGTACATACATAAATACATTAAGCGCTTGGTACCAAGAATGACGTCACAGTCATTTCCCACGGTATTAAGGTTCAAAATCGCGTGAACAATCGCATAATATAACGGTAAAAATTGCGTTTCTCCATTTTTTGGGGTTAATTTTGCGTCTATCAAAAAACTTTTACGGTTATTCCTTAGAATTTAATGCATATTATCAGTACAAAAAAAAAATATACTCCACAACTTTCGGGAAACGAGTTTCTGTCTTTCGGAAAATAGATCAGAGGTGTTTTTTAAAAATATTTTTGAGAAATCTATACAAGATATAAAAAATCTTTTAAGGTTATTCCCTAGATAAATGTTCAATGCATCTACCCTATTTTGTTCCAAAGCATATTTAGTAACGGTTGTCGAGTTTTTGTCGTTTTTAGAAATTTTTGAAATGTCGGTATGCATACTCTTAATGCGTACAATATCTGTCTATGGTTTTAATTTTATACTTTCCAATTTTCTCTCCTCATTTGTATCATGAATATTCATGCCGCGTTTAATAAATTGCAAACATATATTTTATAAAATATTTTTAAAATACCAAATAGGTATATTTGTGTTTTCCGCGATATTGTGAACAATATTTTAATATTACCTATATTACCTAATCAGATTAATCTGATGCAAAAATCTCATATATTAAACGTCGTTTTCTCTCGACTCCTTTTCCTAATTCAATTAGGTACTAAACTAATATTATCTTTAACAAGTAGTTTTATCTCAACAGATACACAGCAAAGGATGGACCTTCTATCACGCTTATGACTGATCGTTGGCTGGCTTATTGTGATCACTTTACACTTAAGTAACATTCACCAATTCCAGTCCATCCATCTGCCGCGGCCGGGAATCGACCCCAGATCTCCAACCTGACAAGCCGTTATTCTACCGCTATGCTATCAAGGCTGGTAATTTGAGTCGAGGTGGAACGCGTTTATTATTTTGTACAATGTACACGGCCCCCTATTGAGAGTATTTTTTAGTTAAGGTTTTGTTTTTTTTTTGTTAACATTAAGCCAGCCGACGATCAGTCATAAGCCTGATGGAAGGTCCATCCTTTGCTGTGTAACTGTTGAGATAAAACTACTTGTTAAATTCAACTACGCTATGTAGAAAAATTTCGATGTTCTCACAAAGCATAAATTGTAATTTTCAATCTTGTAATGTTATCTTGTTTTTTTCTAGTTGGATTATTTGCGGAGCAGCGTTTCTTGTTAATCTCCTGAGCAGTGGTCTTCAGTTAGCCTTTGGTCTTCTCTACATCTACGCTTTAAAACACCTCGGCGATTCCGCTGGATTGATGGCAGGTGAGAAATTATTATAGTGTGAAATTACGCAATAAAAAAGTTTCTCAGTGTCTAGTGCCGCATTATTGTTTGTAGGAGATTGCATTAGGCAATAAGGCAACAAACCCACCACATACTAGGCAGTAATCTTATACCTGTATAAACTTAACCGAGTCATCAAAATTCACGACATTAGTAATTATTGTTGAAGATTTTCACAGTAATCACTTGACGTGATTGCTTGATTTTCTGAAGAAAAAAGCACTAGCAGAAATATCGAGACGTCGCGACGCGTCGATCAAAAGTCAATCTACACACGGTTCGCCCGAAAATCAAGCAAATCTTGTTGGGTATAACATAATTTCTACAATAAGTATTTGAAAAAAAATCAATAGAACTCTATTTTCTCAGAAAATCATAGAATGAGCAATGAAGGAGTGGATATATACGAGTATATACATAATCAACATGGATACCTTACAATTTCTTTGTTAGTCCGATATTTTGGCACCTTCATCTACAACTACACAATATTTTATACACAAATAGTCACAATGATACAAAGTAATGTCGATCATTTCATTGTATGGAGTTACTAGTCTGTTATCGTAATATTACAAGATATATTAATGGGGTAATGTAATGGATGAGATTTAGGCGGGATGACTATATATACCGGAGATGAAAGATCGTAGCAAAAGTAAAAGTTATTGCCAGAGTGCTCCATAAATTCATACATTACACACATTACTGACACCACAACCTATCGTTATGGGTTTCTTGCCTCCGGTCAAAAGCTTTTGCTCTCGTGTAAAACACCTACTTAATTCCTTTTTTTCGTACAATCCAAAAGTTTTATATTTTTCTCATTAATTTTTATGCCATAAAAACTCTCCCTTCATTCTCATTATCGGGGTTAAGGATTATCCGTGAAATAATTATCCTACTTTTAATAGACCAACGTTGCGTTCCACATAATACATATGAAGAATATTAGTAATTAGTACTTAACAACTACTCCAGTTCTTGCAAATCCTACCCCGTGATATTTTAACTTCACTCTTTTTTCCTCTTACTTACATTCCTTACTTACGTTTGCCAGCTCAACCTAGTTAATCTAACAAATTGAATTAAGGAAATTCTTAAAAACTACTGAACGAATGTGAACATCGCACAATAAGCCTGCATCTTTCATAGAAGATTCACAGGAACAGAAGAAATAAATGTACCGATACAAAATGCACCTATTTTTTTTTTCATTGAATCCCAAAGAAAAACTTCGTTATAGATAGATAGTTGATGTTTATATTATTCAACAACACAATGCCGGCCGCTCGGGAATTCCAATAGACTGAATAGACAGACGAATGCAGCAAACAATAATCCGTGAAGTACACAAATCACTTTGAAATCACAACGCAGCAGTGAAATACTTTGTAAATAAATATAAACAATAGTGATTTCATACGAGTATTATCAACACTCTGTAATACAAACATTTACTTTGAACTTCATATATTTCACACATGGTTCACAAGAAAAGTAACCCCCGTTTTCACCAACTTTTACCTAAGAAGGAGACCCCTAAGAAATTTCCATACAAAAACAGAGACAATATTCTATTTTTTGACACGCAGGCCTACCAACCACACCCTAATTCCATACAAAATGCAACACGCAACTCACCTAGCCTGGGCAGAGATATTTGGGCACCTAACGTAGGTGAGTTGCGTGTTGCATTTTGTATGGAATTAGGGTGTGGTTGGTAGGCCTGCGTGTCAAAAAATATAATATTATCTCTGTTTTTGTATGGAAATTTCTTAGGGGTCTCCTTCTTAGGTAAAAGTTGGTGAAAACGGGGGTAAGTCTACTACATAAAGCACATTACACACGTCACGTCTCACATTCATTGTTTCAACATTCTGTTATAATGTGAAATAATTTGATGTGAAGATATTTCACCATCAAACGATTCTTTTATGTGATTTTCTACATACTTTTATATCCATCAATATCTAAATTAAATATTATGTATGATAAATTCGGTAGACATACTAATGTTCTACCAAGATATTGATTAGGTACCCTCCTATATTCATATTGTTAATTCGGAAAAACGAGAGATTTTTATACGTAGGTATTTAATTTGATGACATAATGAACAGAGGTGTGAATGTTGTACTGTCAGGAAAATGTACCTACTCGTATGTATGTATATCATATTGCCTATTCGACGATATAACTATAACGTATATTCTGTGAGAAAATTAAGTGTTGTGACAGGTATCACGTCGTGCCAGACAGGGCTGCCAAAACTGAGGCGATACCTTTGTGTAGTGTGTACACTCCACCAGTGCCTTATACGAGTATATACGTAAAAATGTCTAAAAGTATTGTCATAATTAACAATTTTTTATTTTATTTTTGTATTAAATCTCCAGTATTTATTATAGTTTTTTATATATTTTTTTAATTACCTGCTGTAGGGATATAGAGTTGTGAGACACTTTTTTCGACGTTACATAGATATGCCTACATAGTACATACACTACCTACTCACGCTCAATTTTGGGAATGCTTCTTTTCCGAACATACACTTCCATACATTAAAATCACAATTATTATTGTACGTACATTTTGCCTTGCTAATTTTGGAGTAGAAGTTTAGTATATTGCTCCATTTTCCTTTATAAAATAGCTATGAGGGCTAATTTTATTCCAGTTTTTTTGGAAAATCATTTGCGGCGCTAAATAATTATTCTTACATGCCACCAGTATTTTCTAGCGCAACTCTCGAACTTCTTATGATTGGACAGCCCTATGGAAGTCGTATGCTCAAGACTAAATTTGATTCTGTTTGTTAGATGTTAGATACTAGATAGTAAGTATCTACCTAATACAAGTTCTCTCTTTGTAAGCTGCAGGGTAAAAGTGCCTCCAGGAACTACACCGCAATCTTGTTTCACGAGAGTAAAAGGAGTTGACGCAGACACAATTATTTGTAAGATGAGTTTGTCGTGAACTTCGAAACTCGAGATGAAATTTATTACATGTATTTGACATCACATACTGCAATATGCCAATTACATTGTAAACCAAACCCTTACCAGAAACTGCAAGAATACACCTGTGGAGAGACCCAACATAAAGCTCACAAGGAGCCATATTGACATACCATGCACCATTAAAAATGTATACCTATATGTTATGAGTTTTATGCTTAAATTGTCAGGAACTACGCCAGACACATATGTCAAGTGGGATGGAAATTGAAATGACTGTCTGTCGCGAAGGACGAACAACTCTAGCAATAGCAGTGCAGTACCTACCTACATAGTACGTACGAGTACCTATACAGAAATATGTAAATTGTTTCCATACTTGTTGTAGAATTTTCCCTTCCCAACAGTAAAAAATACATCCCTACCTAAAGGAGTATAACAACGTACCTACCTTTAAAATGCCTTTTTAGGGAAAAATTTACGTAGAGTTGAAAATTTGAAGTAAGTACAAGATAATTATCCTTTTAAGAGGTGTTCTTTATGTATTTACTTCCCTTTTTCTGTTAAATCTGTCGAGGACTCTTAATTGAAGAATATTCATAATAAATGAGTTTATTAATCCCTTTATTTAATAATTTATACACGAATAAACGAGTTGAGGTGAAGCTTTCCATTTATTTATCATTTAGGTTGGTTGTGACATGGTATTACTTTATTTTAATTTTATGAAAACCGTTTCAGCATAATTAATATTCTTGTCGTTTTGCAGGTAACGTGCGATAGAATTACCAGTAAGAATATTAGATACCCGATGTAAATTATCAAAACAACATTTTTAGTCTCTTGCAATAGGTACATTGCTCTAACGGTCAAAGTTACCTTTGCAACATTACAACCACCTGTCACCAGATTTTCTATTTTGTGCGAGCCTCTTCGTTCCGTTAATACACATCTCCAAAACCTGCATAGCCTGTGATTAGCATTAGCTTATGTCCGTCTGTCTTGTTATCAAAAACAAAGAATTTCACACTATTTACGATTAGAATTATTGTGACTTCCACCATTATAATCCTACTAGTGGGTACCTACCCGTGAAAAAATCACGGAGGCTTTGTTAAATACGTTTTTGTGTAACCACTATTAGTACTCCACCCTTCAAAGTTCCTCGAGTCAACACAGGAAAATCACAAGGCTCTGTCTTTTCCCCGTCTCTCCAATATCGTCATGAAAGTCGTAAAACCAGAATCATATTGCCGACTTTTTTAGTTGGTCCCCACCCCTGAAAGCCACAAAACTCCTCTTACATGTCTACCTACATACATAGGTACTTTACACACATATAGAAGGTGGGTACTTTAAAATAGTTCGATTTGCAATCTTTCCGTGTATACTGTATAGGTACGAACCATATAGTATATATGAGAATTCGATTTTCATTTTCTGTCACGTTGTATAAAATCTTTGATTATTGAAGTACTTAATCAAATATATTTCGTCATAGTTATAAAATAGTCCTTGATTATTTCCACATTTCCACGAAAGAAATATTTGAAAACTATTTGAAAACTATTTTCATTCATAATTTCATTAGTAGGGACCTATACTTCTAAATTTAAAATTTTCATTAATAAAACGTGAGACTTCGACGAAAATTTCTAGAAGCGCACGAAGGCGTCGCTGCTTTAAATTTACATACATATTCATGGAACTTGCAAAATTTTCCAATGGGCAAGCGTTACATACCTACATGACTTGGAAAATACGAGTATTATGTAATGGAATATAGCATTTTGCTACGATATTAAGGGGGCACATGCACTGAGCAAAAATCGTTCTATTTTCTCTTCAACTTTTTCAAATTTTGTATGAGAATGTTAGGGCGAAATAATAATAACGTAAGCGACAAAGTGAATTATACCTTTTTTAAAAATCACCTTAGAAGAAATTAAAAAATCTAAAACAGCCGAATTACCAGTATTTTGACTAAATTATACTTTTATATCTGAACGGAAAATCTTCAGATCCCGTAAATTTTAGGGGTACTTTAGAAATATTTTTTTAGTCAAGGAATTTCCAAATCCTGTAATTCTAAAACAGCCGATCTGTAGTCCATACTTTCATCTATCACCGTTTTCAATTTCAAGACGATTCTCTCAGTATTGGCTGAGTACAATTCAGGGCGCCGAAGCCCAATGACAGCATATAGGACCTTAAGTAAATATTTGCGGATATTTTTGAACGTTAATTTTATAGCTAAGTTATTTATTTGGAATTACTAACTGAAATAGTTTTTACTCAATGAAATTGAATGATTTTTGAAATCGCAGAATGTACACAACAATAAAGAAGAGTATTTGGCCATTTCCTGAAAGTGGATTGGAGGCAATAACCATTAAAACTCAAGACGATAAATGTTACAGTAAAACACGAGTATATAGTAAATTTCAAAAGCCTCTTCTATAAATATTTTAGGGGATATTGTATAGGTAGGTATACCTACACCTACGTATTTACTCAATGGATCGAACGGAGAAATATTCTCGTGTAATCGAATGTTACTATGATGTTAGGTAATTGTGTACCCGTATTTGACAAATTGCTGGTTAGCCATCTCATTATTCATTCAATTTTCCAAATGATAACATTATATTTGTGTAAACATACGAGTATATTATTATTATTCCTGGTCGTATTATACCTCTCAAAGGAACGTACACTATCACTTTTAATATGAACTGTTATAGTACGTGAAGTAGATTCCAGTTAGATTCATTAATTTGCTGCTTCATGTTTACTCCTTAGAACATCAAAGTTTGAATCGTTTCATAGTAAAAAATAGGTATACATGATTTTGGTGCCCTCTGTACCTATTACAGGAAAAAAGCTGATAGATTTTTGACTTGCTTTTAGGCGCCTATTAGAAACAATATAGTGTCCGGTTTTGGAGTTTTTGCATTTTTATTCTCCAAAACTATTCGTCAACTCTAAAAAAAAACCTGTAATTATTGCGATTTCATAATAACATTGGGTGATCCAAATATATGTAGTTTCAGTAAAGAATTCTAAATTATTGTATACAATATAGTATTTAAGTATTCCGTCGTGAAATATTTTTTCCAAGATGATGCGAAGGAATGTAAAATTCTTTGAAAGGAACGTGTCGCAGACTTTATGCTATGAAAATATTTCCATAGCCCATAATATTATCCATTAACGCTATAAAATTGTGTTAAACCGAAACCTAAGTACGTGCAAGTAGATAATCTACCATCTACCTATCGTTTTTAATGTACCATAAAGATGACATTAAAAATTTGAGTTTTGTGATGATAAATTGCTTAATTGACGTGAATGTATACCGCTGACCACCGAATTGAGTTGTTTTTACGATTATCACAATTTATAGATCAATCAGTTCTATAATTTATTTCCCTGGGAGACCCATCCAGGCGCAACCCGCGTAACATTTTGAATTATGAGAATGGTGAATGTTTGACACAGAGTTCAGGAATATATTCATCACATATCGAACATAACCCCAACCACATCCCAAACAACATTATTATTATTACGACAGACCTACATTCGTGGACGCTGAAAAGTCATAAAAATAATTTGGTCGTTATATAGGTAGATATAAATTATAGGTATTACCCACCTACAACTTTTTTTTAGAAAATGAAACTTGGTTTTCCAAAATAAACCCAGAAACATCCTTGTCCACATCACAGTAAGCTTGAAAAGCTTGTGTCGTGAAGTGGAGTAAGTCGGTATCCGGGATCGAATCCGCACTCCAACCTTGATACCGATCACCTCCTATCAAGTTAGAGTTGAATTATAATTATGATATATTATGTACCGTGCAGGACAGAGAGGCGTTCTCCCAAGTGGTCACATAGAAAAGAAGAAGTACCGTATATACCTCTGAACCTATTTATTATTTTGAAAGAATTTGTGAACACACTACAATTAATACACTTACAATTAATAAAACATGGATATGGATATCATTCAAAACTATAAGGAGTCCTGAGGCCGATCAATAAAACCTAACTACGTTGTACATTGTACGTACCATTCAGATACCTACATCAAAATTTTAACGTAGCTATCCGCGATGGACAAAATAATTCGATAAGTCAATCTCTGTAATTTTATGTAGATTATATGTATACATTGAATGACTTTTGAGTTTGGTTTGCTCACATCAAACAAATAAACTTATGAAAATTTGGTGCTGTCGGAAGTTTCTACCACACCAGAAGTTTATAGTTGTTTACGAGTATACCACAAATGTTTCATTATTCGTGGCACTATAGTTTGTTTCTTTTTCAGAAGTCTCTCGGTATTACTAAGTTTAGTGTTTCTAGATGTAATAATATTGTTATATTTTTTCGTTACTTTTAAATTTTAATTTAGAACTGTTGTTTAAAAAAAATTACCATGTTTTGGATTGTTACATTAAACTGGCAACATTGTTTTTCAAACTTGTGATGGCGGTTTAAAGGGATAATCGGAGTATATTTTCTTTTTCCAACTCGCAAAACTCTCTCACCTTTAAAATTATTTCTCAAGCGGTGCTCTGTAATTTTTTGGAATTATAGATCAACTGTAGAAAAATGCAATGGGAAAAAAATACTGGCGACTGACAGCCTATAATGATAAGGTTGGACAATCGGGGCTACAACTGTACAGTCTTGCAACCCCACTTGCAGCTAACGTCCTCCGGAGACCAAGACATAGAAAACTCACTGTAAGTGAAATTATTGAGGAATAATTGTGAATACTGAATAGGGTTAGTTTAAAGGGATCTACATTATATTGCGATAAGTTCGCGCTAGTGAACATTTTTATCATACCTAATTATGTATTATTTGTAACTATAGGTATCAGGTATATGTATTAGGTACCCAAATAAGTTAAATTAATTTTGATTTTAATCTATACTTACCTACACATCTTCCCTCTTTCTCTTTGTTGTAAATATTTTTTGTTCGAGCATCAACCACAATCTGACAGCGTATCCCCTTATATTCAAATAATGACGCCAATTTGTGAGGCTTCGCTATAACAATAGAGATTTGTTTATTTTATACCTTTGTGTCTCAAAGAGAGAAGGGCTTAGTGTCAATAATAAATGAGATTTCGTCGTCTGAATAAATTGCTATCCTTTTCTTTTTTTCATAATATTTGAGAGGCTCATCAAGTCGATTAAATTCAGACTGGTGAAAGCATTGATTTTCTTTATTTTCCTCTAGAGAGTCGACACTTGGACAATCAATATAATTTAATTAGTCAGCGTATCGAATGAACTAGACTTCTTGCGTAATATCACATACCTATACAACTCAAGCTCAACAAAACTATTGATAATTGTACCTTTACGCAAACTTTTTAAAAGATGTAAAAGTGGCCAATATTCTAAACAAAGCCAAGATAGGATTTACCTTTTTGAACTGCAGTCACTGTTTTTCTATGTTGATGTATTGATGTACTGTTGATTTCCCTGAAGATGTTTCTTGTAAAGTTAAAATATAATAAGTGGTGGCAATAAAAGGATAGGAAAATAATCTGTGAATTAAGAAATATAAACTAGAATGGATGGATGTGTGTATATACTGTATAATAGTGTATATAATATATAAATTCACTGCACGTACAATAATAATGAACATTTTTTTATGGATAATATTTAAAGGATCACTATTTTTTGTTACACTTTAGGTATAGCAAAAAGGAATGATGAAAAAATTTTACGATTCTAGAGTTTATTATATAAAGATAGAACAACCATTTCGAGGGGTCGTTAAAATAACAACACGTGAACATTTATTTCTCTAAAGTTTTATTGTCAATATAAATTCCATCAGAACAAAAAGGAAATTTGCTATTTCCGACGAGGATTTAGAACTGCACTTCTACCAGCTCTTTCAATGCTTTGCAACTATCACGAACACCAAAGTTATTTATTTTATAAGCAATTCAATACTTTGCAATTCCAAAGAAGATTTTATGGTAACGATGGTGAGGACTGCAATCTCAATATGTATTTTAAACGCGATTAAAAGTTATTCAGCAAATATAAGTCATAATGAAAAATATTTCAATAACCTATAACACAGGACAAGAAAGTTTAATATCAGTATGTGACACCTGTAATTACGAGTACCTACTTCATCCCATACTCATATTGTTTATCATAATGTAAGGTTTCGTCGCCTGAGTTTTAGATTTGATGTAATCACTATTTATATTGCATATCTACATATTGTTTTGTAATTAATGTCACATTTCTAGTATTCCCACAACAGTATAGAAGAATTATGTATTTACTTCAATGTATTTACTACGGCTGTAGAAAAAATCCAACGCTTTATAAGAATAAAAATTTGTACAATCAAAAATAATTCAAGTCACATTTCTAATTAACTGTTCTGCTATTTTTACGCTCAGAGTTCTCCCGTAAGAAACTGATTCCTGAACATATTCCACATGTCTTCTTCTTCTCAGGATTCAATCCAATGGATTTGTTTGCAGCAAAGAACACCTCGCTTTCCACTCCCCCCGGTCCTCCGCACAACGCTTCAGCTCCAAGTATGAGGAGCAGCTCATATCCTGGAGAACCTGCTCCATATATTCCTGTCGGGGTCGCCCTCTGTGAGTTGTCTCCTCGGTCATTATTTTAGTATGTAACCATACTAAAATATTATGGGAATGATGATTAATTGATTTATAAACTAATAATACTCTTTGGTAAATCTGTTTAGAAATCGTCCCCTTGCATCTTCACTAGGTAATATAGGATATAGTACTGGGTATCGACCCTAAGTTATTATGATAATGCATTACCCGACCCATGTTATTATGTAATACTTCTAATTGAATCGTGTACCTTATATTCTAATTCTGTTATAAATTTATTTACATAATAACTAGAATATTATATTTAGACCACAAATTTCATTGTTTTGAGGGACAAATTATTTAAATTTGTCCTCAAATTGGTCTAGTTGACAAATTCTCTGAACTTTACAATATTATAACCCTACGCCCTACATTGTCTGTTTTCTATTTACGATTTAGAATCGTCCAAAAGGTCTACCTTGATTAAAATTCAATGTCCATGTTTATTATCTTAGTGTGTCAAGACACCTACAATTTCAGGATTGTTATGAACTAGGTAGTTAACATTCAATAATCTTAAATTGGTATTGTTTACACCATAGGAGTCTAATCTTACCGAGTAGAAAAGACGATATTTAACAATAATTGGCCTAAAGAAATTATATTAGGTAAGTACCAGACCTATCTATAATATGATTTTATCACAAAACATATTACAATTAGTACTGTTTCATCTAATCACAGATTAGATTTATTATAGAATTCTGGTGCTAAAATTAATAAATCTGTTTTCTGCTGATAGCAATAAAGTTTCCACATGTGTGGTACAGGAACATAATTTATCGTTTCTGCGGCGATGTTTGATGTACGAGACTTGCGTGAAATATAAACTCATTCACTTAACACATCGTATGTTGGGGTTGGGACCTGATATGCAAACGTTTGATTTACGGCCCAAAGAGACTTTTACTGGCCACAGTCATACATTCGGTAAAGCATTAACTGTGATACATTACACTAGGTATGCCACTCTGCACATGCAACCTACGGGTGCTGAGAACTGCGCGGCAGTAATTTTTGTACATGAATGTTTACGGTAGAGTTTCGAAATATTTCATCATTAGAGTCAGTGACAATTTTACCAATATTACAATATATTGGTACAGTATAATTAATACAGTTCACTTGCAGCGTGTTTACCTGTTTCATACTTAGGTACATATCTTCATTCATTTCACACGTTGACTACTAGGATTAGGTATTGTTATAGCACTGAACTTCGAACCTGGCACCTAGCTCATACGAGTTGTAGATATGTGTGTGAACTACGTATGTAAACCATGTATGTCTTCTCAAATAGGTACTGTACCTATAATATCTATCGTTGCAACCTTTGTAGTGCCAATGTTTTAGCCAGTGCCCGCACTAGTCTATAGAATTTCAATAAAAATATTTTATATTGTATAGTAAAATTGATTTAAACATATGTTAGAGGAACTATCAAAGTTGCCCCGATTGACCTAAAAGCGCGAAAGGCCCGACTTCGGTGGTATGGACACGTCCAGAGAAGGGACGAGGATCTGACTAGGACAACGGACTGATCAGTGGAAGAACCGAGAAAGAGAGGACGTCCAAAGAAGTCCCTTGGGAAAAGCATCAGAGGGGACATGGAATACCTGTAGCTTACTCCAGAAGTCCACCTCGATCGGGGAAATTGGAGAGAGAAGATGCGAGCCGCCAACCCCAAATAAATGGGATATGGTCTGGAGAAGAAAGAAATGAATTAAACATAGCCCTACAAATAAATGGTTGTGCGAAGGGCTACATGAAACATAATTTATTTCCATTATTATTACAATGTTACGAGTATTTATTGTCATATTTCGGCATGACCAATAAATAAGATGGTGTACTATAGGTACCTCTTTTAATTTTGCAATGCGTTGTAAGGACACTTTTGACTTCATTGTCACCAAGCTTGTTACAAATTAAGTGCTAAGTAAGTTTTTGAAACAACTTCTGCCCAAGCTGTCACTTTTACGAGAAGACATCCAAATTCGTAACTTTGCTCACTAACTAATTCTTCTTTAGACGGAAGGGTTATGTCGTATTGTAGATGATGAAAATCTATATAACCATTAACCTGATTGATAAGTATTTCTATTAATGTTTACCAGATATTTATGTACCGCGCCCACTTTCTTGCCAGAATTATTTTATGTTTGTCGAAGAGTCGAATCTTGACAAAGAAGAGAGAAGAGAAGAGAGAAGTCGAATCTTGACAAAGAATTACGAATAATTTCGGTTTCGAAAATAATTTATAAAAATGTTATACCTGAAATTGGATTTTACTGCATGAAATTTTGAGTATTGGTTCAATAAACAATGGACGTGAAATCAAAAATTGTTCCTGGAAAATTCTAGTATGAATGCAAATATTTTTTTGCCAGATTCGTGCTCCAATTATTTTCAATAACGATTCGTCATTTTATGTATAAAAAAGTAAGTTCATCAATACCATAAACCAAATGTATATGTATATATTCTATGTATCATATAAAGAAGTATGGGGAGCTCCTATCAGAAAATAATAAAGAAAAAATTTTACGCTGTTTAGGTTACTTCGCTTTGAAGATATGAGGAATTTTCGTTTAGCAATATTTTACAGATTACATGTGCATCGGCGGTTAACCTCTAAACACCCACTACTGGAATTTAACGCTATAAAGTGGAAATTGAGCGAATTGAATTTCTGAAGAGTTCATAAAATTATTTCAATTTGTATTAATAATTTTAATTTCTTCAATCTGTTCTAAACTTTAATTACAAATAGCTAGAGTAGGTTCTCTTTTTCCTGTTTTATATTGGTAGATGGATAGGAGACCTACATTAAAATAATATTCAGGGATTCAACAGTGGGGGAACTAAAATAGGACCACTCGCCCTATATAAATGTTCATCGCTTTCAGTACTGCGCTATGAACATTTAGGATCAACGTCATGAAAGCTATTTCGAGTGTTACTCAGGGCCGTACTTATGCTCTACAGGACCCTATAGATTGAGCTTTTGGTCAAAGAAAAAAGTGTTAAAAATGAAACTACACCAAAGCATTAATAAGAAGATCTTGTACACACGCACCCAATACAATGGCTGCGCCTTCTACTTTGTATTTAAGGCAGATAGAAAAGCAAAACAAAATTCGCAAATGGGTGGGGCTATTACAAAAATTCCCCTCGAACCCCTTCACACCGCACCAAAGGACCTCCCCTTTTGTATTGTTTACGGTCCTAAGTTTATTTTGTATAGCAACTACCTGTGCTCAGTAAGTGTAATCGCCGTTATCGGTATTCTGACAATAGATAATATTGTAGACAATAGATCTAAGATCAGTAGATACTACAGCGGTCAGGTAATGTAGAATAATTCTATGGTAGAATCTTTACAAAATTCGGACATAAAATAACATGTCATATTTTTTTTATTTCATAATATTCGTCCTGAGCTACTACACAGTTCATACTATGAATTTTTAGAATAGTAGGTACTAGGTAGGTATATTGTATAGGATTAAAATTATTAGGTATCAATTTCATGTATCACTCGAGCTCGGGTGCTTTGCCCTAAGAGGGAGAGAGAGAGAGTACGTATTTAGATATGTAATTAGTATCTACTTCAATAAATTTCAAGATGCCCAGTTCAAAACGTATGTATAAATTAGTAAATAATATAAAAATAATACATATTTGTAAAAAATAGCGTCTAACCTTCAGTCTCCAAAAGTGTATAATGAATGATTATAATGAATAATGACAATGCGTAAATAAAATACTCATGAATGAAT
The DNA here is from genome assembly GCA_963576895.1 of Ceraclea dissimilis. Lineage (NCBI taxonomy): Eukaryota > Metazoa > Arthropoda > Insecta > Trichoptera > Leptoceridae > Ceraclea > Ceraclea dissimilis. The sequence continues at coordinate 16,421,156 of OY756359.1, read as the reverse complement.
GAATGTTCACACTTTTTATTTATTATAGTACTATTATTATTTTGTACTCAAGTGTGTAGGTACAATAGTCAATAAGTAGTAGATTATAAAATAACAAAATATAATAATTTTACAGCTGGGCAATTAGCCGGACAATACAACAATAATAGTATATTCTTCCATTATCAGCGTTACCACTACAATATTATTTTTACTATAGGTGCGGTACCCATCAAAAATTAAAATTTCAATAACAAAAGGAATACTTTCAATTTGTTTGTTTTCACAAATCTACCTATAATTATCAAAATTATTCTAATAATTGCATTGATTTAATTTCATTTATTTTTGTATTGCCACAAATCACTCTTTACGGGTTGATTGCCAAGATAATTAAATATAGCATATACCTAATAGATAATTTTATAAGTAGGTATTCCTAATAAATAGGTATTTGGTATACTGGAGTAAGAGACAACCAAATCAAAATATTGGAGGTATTTATAAATTCTGCTCTAATTAGTGATAAATAATGTACCTAAAGAGCCAAATTAGCAGGTAAAATCGAGTGCATACTGTATACCTATTACCTAGATAAGTAGGTACTTACCTTCAATGTAGGTAATTAATAAGTACATATTATGTACCTACCTATACAGTGATTGCATTTCTAAGGGCAATAAAAAATAATCGATATTCAAGTAGGTAATACATAATTGTAAAAACAAATACGACAAATGAAATAGCACATTGTACGACGTACGTACCTAATGAAGATTTAAATCACCGAACATTTCATAATACATACTATTAGGAATATTAGGATAAACGAATTACGAATACATACTCGTACGTATGTACATTTTTAGTCGATTTCTCGAACAAACAAATAATAGTTTTTTTTTCTGAATGTCATAATGTACTTTTTGTGAGAACAACGGATTTTCTGAATGATGTGGGTGAATGAAAAGTATTTATCTAAACAGATATACAGCGAAGAGTGGACTTTTTAAAAGAAAAGTGGGTTAGGTAATTAATAGGTATATTTTGTATTACAAAAAAAATAATAAAAAAATAAAGAAATAAAAATTTCGTTGACAGTCCATAATCCATAATCCTTATTCATAAAGAAGATTTTAATGACCAAACAAATAAAAATATTTCACCTTTCAAAATATCTATTATGTCGTGTTTACATGCTATGATACTTATAGGTAGGTAAGATACTTATTATTTTTAATGTCCAGAATTAGATTTTATATTATAATGTATAATGAAATCAGTCATTTATTTCTTACCAATTGCACCTTTCATAAACTTTGGTAGACGACTAATCAAATTAAGTATATAAAAAATACGATATTATTTTGAGAATGCTATTGTTATTATGACTTATCTTATCTTATATGTTGTTATGACTGTTATGACGATATCTAAGGTATTCTGTGTATTTCTATATTTGACAATATCGAAGAACGTAAACCACGACATAATATCTACATCATAGAATAAGATCTACATATTCTGACGCTCTGTCCTCTCTGCCTACCCTGCAAGGGATGTGGCGTGAGGGTATAGATAGATAGATTTTACATACATAGTTCATATAGTTTATTAGTACCTAATCGATGTTAAATTTATTTACGGAAAAAAAAATGAAAGATCAAAATAAAGAATCACAAACGTGCTGCTTAGGTATATATTTTTATATGGAAATGGGTGATTTTGCTGTTGACACAAGAATTAAAAAAAAACTTAGGTACCTACGAATTTGTTTTTACATAAGTAGGTACCAATCCTACTTATGTAAAAACAAATTCATAAATGATGTAAAAAGACGTAGTATCTATATTTTAGTCTGCAAAAGTTTAGGTACAATGTGAAAATAAAATACATAGGTACATAGAGAATTCATGAATCATGATTTCATGAATGAATGTTCGTAGTGTTCAAATTATTTTATTACATATTATTATCTTCTACTCAGGTGTAGTAAAATTACAAAAGAACAAAAAAATGATAAAAGGTAATTAGCGGGACAATACGACAAAAGACAATAATAGAATAAGACCACTTGACTGCAATATTTTTCCATAGGTACCCATCATAAACTACAACAACGGTATTACTAAACAACCTATTATCTATTATATTATAATAATAAGTAATAACCCTATCTATACTAATAATAAAACTATTCTACTATCTTTAGTATTACACGATTCCCTTTTGTATGGTTCACCAATATTATAATTAATATAATTATAAACAAGAAATTTCCTCCATTCCTAAATCTATGACAATTCGTTGAGTGGTCGGTTCATTTTTGTGCGATAATTCGATTTTTGCATAGGGAATTCTTTGGCAAAGGTGAATCCTGTAATATTTATGGGTCTTTAAAATTGTTTTCTCTAATCTACCTACATATATACCTAGTACGTATTGCAATGTTAGTAGGTCATTTTCATAAATGATTTTATTAGGTACGTAATACGTATAGGTATATTAGATTAGAATAGGAGATAACCTTAATCAAAATAGGTATTGGAGAAATTCATGAGAATCATAAGTTTAGCATTATGTATTTTGTTTTTTTTTTTATTTTTCGAAACTATTCCATTGAAGCATCACTAATTTATTCTGAATGTCTCTATTTAGGGTGCGACGGATTTTCTAAATGATGTGGGTGAATGAAAAGTATTTATCTAAACAGATATACAGCGAAGAGTGGACTTTTTAAAATAAAAGTAGGTTAGGTAATTATTATATTTTATATTACAAATTAGCGGGTCTACTACTAGTCAGCTACTAGTCGTATGAAAAAAAGTAAGCATAACTATGTAAGTAGGTACATCGTCTCTGTATTTCACAATAAAAGACCTAAAAACACTCGGCGCAGATTCCACGTCTGACCACCTCGAGGACGAAGGCGGGACTGAACTAATGTAAATGGAATCCTTGAAATTATTGTATGAGAATGTACGTCGCTAAGGATTACAATCCAATGCGTACGAGTCAGTGTATTTCAATGAAGCTTCTTTAGAATCACGCAAAATACGGTTTATTTGATTTTACACGAAAAGTAAAAACATGACGCAAAAACTAAAATGGTAACTTATTAGAATTATTAATTACCTTTATTTTAAAAAAAGAACCATGCTTCTAAACCTCATAGGTTTTGAGTTGTGGGCGATAAAACTAAAAAAACAGGTATTTTTTAAAAATATTTTGCGGAAAAGGTACGTAAAATATAAAAAAAATAAAATGGTTACTTGAGAGCCAGATTATTAAGGAATAACATATATTTTTTTTAGAGATCTAACTTTTAAGAGTACGGCGCTATGGACCTCCGAAAAGTACCTAAATTATGCAGTTGGTCTTTCCAGTCACCTTAAACTTGGCACGTGCCTTCTTCACCGACATCAGTAGGTAATTGCATTTTTTTATTCGAATCATTCGAATAAGTGTTAATAAGTAGTTAACTTATAATTTTCATATAGGTCGGTATCAAATACCGATTATGATGTCAATGGGTTAATCTCCACAAACCAAATTAATCCTCGACTCCAGTAAACTTATTGCATGGCTCCACCATAACCGCAGTTGGAATTATTATGAATGTGGAACTACGCGTATTATATTTGTGTCTGATCTCACTGACTCATTTAAACCATTCACAGGCCTGCCTGGCTACAGTCGATTTAACACACCCAAATTATTCCATACAGAACACTGGAGGTATCGATTATATCAATGTACAAATCAGGTATTGATTAGCCATACACACTACCCACTACACAGTAAAGATATAAACAGTAAAGCGATTAACTCGATCTCTACCAAACGCTGTTAATTAAGAGGATTTGACAGAAATGTTTATTATTACTGAAATGTATTTGCAATTTTCCGTTTCAGGTTTATAAAATATTTGTATTTAATAATTAATTTATAAATAATTTTGCATTTACTGTAAACATTTCCTGTAACTTAACTACCAAACACAGTGGTGATTTATACACTTCCTGTGCCACCCGCACCATCAGAATTATTGTTTTCACATTTATATATTATTTTGTATAAATAATTTTCACGCACCAACACTCCTCGGTTCAACTAACACATTGTCACGACTACCATTCCTGCACCAACCCTGATAATGTATTTCTAAAATTAGGAAATTTATTTTCGTAAAGTATTATCAGAAATTTAACCACAAGCTCCATAATGCATAATACATCCCTACAGAAAATTCAGTATCATTCAAAAACATGACCTTTAAAATAATATTGTTTATGTAGAACAATTTTCTTGTCTTCTTAAAATGTGTAAATCTACGCAATATTATTACGTAATAATAAATTTAATTTTTCTTCTAAATTACCTTGGGCACCTCTATTAATCATGAAAGGTGCGAACATTACAACTAATTAAATAAATTTTTAGAAAACCCGGCCGTTATAAAGTCGCTCGACGTTTTTGTTGTCAAAATATAATTAAATAATTTATAATAGTTAATACTTCCTAACAATGTCTTCCATTGTACTCGTTCATCCTATGATTTATATATTTTGCAAAGTCAAGATCCTGTCTGAGAGGGAACTTCCCCATATTTCTTCACAGAAATAAGGCAAGCAGCAAAAATATTAACTGTCATCTATCATACACATAAAATACACAGGCACACATATAAAATTCTGTTAGTCCAATATATGGTGAGGCTCCATTTCATAACGGTACTGACCCTGCCTAGTTGAGTGGGATCAATTGTAAAACTTGTATGTAAGATACGTTCATTCAATAAGATAATAAAAATTAGAATAAAATAATAATAGGCAGTTAAATTAATGATACGATAGAGAAACAAATACAAATTTGTCCACAAACGTCTGTTCTTTAATAAATTCCAATTAACAAACCGATAGTATCGGTTCAAAATATGGTTACTCGTGTCAGCTACGAACAGTGAACACCACTTTTCTTTTCTGCACCCTCTTGTTCACGCATGTATTTATATTATTGTGGAGAACCCATAAAATTTACATAAATAAAGCTTTCATTCCTCCTGAAATATCAGTAAATACGAGTGTAAATTCAGTTTTCCGCTATCCTAAAAAATTTAATCCTTTCCTTAACTTAATTCCCTCACGGAGTAAACAAGGAGAACTGTTATGAAACCTTAAATGTTTACCAAAAACACATAATTCATATTTAGTATGTTGGCGTAACTTTTGTTTACATCCTTTCGCTCCCTAAATGAACTTTTTCATTAAACAGTTAAACGTTATATTAGTCGTAAACTTTTACAACAATGCTTTACATTTTTAATTTAACACGGTGACATAATATGGGCATGGCATACGTATCTAATATTATACCAAATTTAAACTTTTATTTTGATTATGGCAACCCTAAGCTCCCTTTATCCATTTAAGAGAAAGCAGACGTATTTTTATACTCTTACCTTTGCCTGAAAACAGATGCACTGATGAATTGCACATAACCACATTTTACAACAAACTTTGAATAGTGATTTATAAACTAATTTTATTTGATGTGGTAAATAATCAACAATCTATACCCAGTAGACCTGCCTACTTAATAATTTTAAGAATCACTTCAGCATTACTCATTACTCGTAAACCTAAAAGTTTATTTACTTTCGTTATGAATCCTCATGAAAAAAAATATCGTGCATCTTGTTTCAAAGAATAGAAGTGAGAAGGAGTATCTCTCCGTAAGGCACATCATCGGTAGGAAATCCAGTGAGATGGGATTACTATGTGATGTTCGTTCACGTAATTCACCAATTATTTCTTTTAATCACTCTTCGTTATTTTAGTGTTTGTAAGCACCTCTATGTTTTCTATTCAACATATGAAAGATGCAAAGGCTATAATCGAGCCAATTCCTTGTCGGCAATACAATGTTCAATTCACATGTGAGTAGAGAATATATAGACGGGGTGAATCTAGTCCTACAATATTACATGGAATGACATTATTATCTTCCGCTCTAATTAGCATCGTGCATCAAATACATTACAAGAACCTCGTTAATGTGGAATATTGTCAGTGTATGAAAATAAAGACTCATCATAATAATATGTAACTCAACATTCGACTGCATTCACAAAAGGGTTGATTAAAATACTACACGGTAAATATGAATCAACATACTACCGTGAAAATTCTTTTTGTGCGATTTAGTTGCTGGCTTTTGCGGTATTAAGTATATAACTACATAGTGGTAAGTAGTGAGCTGTGCTCGCCTCACGGTGCATTAGAGAAGACAGGATGCTGTGAGAGGATGTCATTGGCTTAGACTTTCGACGATACAGTGATGTATGGGCAGGGAAATGTCGGTCACCCAGATACGGGGAGAATTAAAATTATCTCTAAAGCTTTAAGCACATAGGCAAATACCTAAACACATCACTTAGTATTATATCACTAACCCCCAGGAAGTATAGCATGATGCATTTTCTACTCTACGAGTACTCTAGAATATCTAAACAGAATGCTCGACTAACGTTGAGGTTTTTGGCACAATAATGTTGTGAATAGACTTTACCACAGAGAAACGAATTATTATTATTAATGAAAATAATTTTGGATATATTTTATTCTGTTCTCCTTTTATTTTATAGAATTGACTTGTTGTATAGACTACAATAATTTGTTTATATAGAGTTAAAATTTCGTGCTTTAAAAAAAATCTTAACATCGACCCCTCTCAAGAGATATTGTACAATGTACATGGACTTTATTATGACAAACTAAATAAATAGCATAGTAAAATAAACATTTCGCTATGCAAAAGGTTGGGTTATTTTGATGTTTTGGTATGCTCTTACTGTGAGCATAATTTTTGTTTTTCCTGGGATGTACACCAATATTTAAATGTCATAACATAGCTTTTGGCAGAATGTTTACCCACTGTGGATTTTATGACATTATTTCATGTCATTTTTTCAGCTGTATTATCAAGAGTCCAATCATAATCGTGTCAATTTACATACGGCACCCCTTGTCATAGTAACAAAGAGATCCGGGAGTTCCAAAGCCGTCGTTTTTATATTCATTTTAATATAATAACAATAAATGGCACATTGTTCATTAGGGAATTGAGTGGAATTGTAAAAAAAATCCTTTTTTAGTATGTGCATGTAAATCAAAAGAAAATATACTTGTAATGTAATTATATATCTCATATTAACATAAATGTTTAGAGGTAAATTCATTATTTTGCTAAATGCTTAAGTCAATGTTAAACCACGTATGTAACATAATTCCCAATTCACAATTTCAATTCGTATAAAGTTTGTCTATGTAAATATCACATAGCAGACGTAGAGCAGATTTAGTAAAGTTAACGAACCGCACAATACAATGTTGAAATATGAGACAAATTCTCGTAAGTATCTACTATAAATAAATCCCATTGTATTCAGAAATCACAATATTTTTTTAAACTATTGTCCCGCTATAGATAGGAATTATATAATTTCATTCACTCTGCCTGAAAATAAACAATATATGATTGAAAACTGACAAAAAAATGAGTTTGCGATCACGAGCACGTGTAGCCACTGACTGATAAGCGAGATTGACAATCTGCATAATCCTGATGGAAGGTAAAATCTTGGTTGTCTACACAAGCTACCCACAGCGTAACATAAGAATGACTGAAGAAGAATGAGGCGTTTGAAAAAAATACTTGCCAGAGTGGAGAAAAAAAGAAAAAGAAAGTTCTAAAAATTTTAGTATTTTTTACTGCCACAGATGGTTGATTTTTTTATTAATAGAGAGAAACCTTCTAGTCTAACTGTCCGGTCTAACTAAGACCTTCTAATCTAACAAATTTCAACGTCAATTTTTCTCCTAAGTTTTATCATTACCTTTATAAGAAAATAAGATTATCAAGGAGAATCTTAAAAGATAAACATAAAATACCGTAAAATTTAAATGTCGTCTACTGGCTATAAAATATAACTCGATAATAATGCTATTACGAGTAACTACCATAATGAATCTTCCTGGCAATTTGATAACATTTATATGGCAATAAAAATAAGTGTTAATAAATTAAATGTTTCGCCTGATTAAAATTAAGTGATTTCCGTACTTTAATCAAAACATTATTATATACTAACCTATATTATTTATATTATTTCGTTTTAAGAGAAAAAGCGTCATATAAATAAATTCAGTAGTGTCTAAACCACCCATGTTTTTTGATACATTTTTTTAATTTCATTCTAATAACATTGTTCCATCTTCATGTATAGGGTGTTTTTTTGAATAGATACAATTTTAAAATGAAATTAAACGTACTAAAATCAAGATAATGTCCATAAAAATGGCTTCATTGGAAAGATGGAAGTTTACCATTTATGTTTCAATACGATTTAGGGCAATATATGCGCGGGTGTTCCTTTCTAGGAGCCATTACTGAGACGCCGTCAAATTCACAAAAACTCACTGTTTAGTGTGGAATCATTGTCCCATATTTCTTCAAAGATGCTGGCGGTCGGAAAGTTACAGTCAATGGAGAGCGCTTAGGTCCGTGATTAAAGACTTTTTTGTTCCCTAATTAAATGGCATTAATGAGCGATAGCTTTGGTTTCAACAAGACGGCCAACATGCCACACATCGAGCGACACAATCAGGTTATTGCAGGAAACATTCGATCGGCGCATAATTTCACGTAACGGTTCGGTTAATTGGCCTCCACGATCGTATGATCTCACCCCTATGGATTATTTTCTGTGGGTATATGTGAAGTCTATTAGGGGGTCTACACAGATAAACCTGAGTCATTGGATCACTTGGAAGCCAACATTCGCGGTGTTATTAGCGATATATGGCCTAAGCTGCTCGAGAAAGTCGTCGAAAATTGGACTTCCAGATTATGCTTCTTCCGAGCCAACCGCGGCGCACATATGCCCTAAATCATATTTAAGCATTAATGGTATAAAATAATCTTTGCAATAAAGCTATTTTTAATAACATTACCATGATTTTAATACGTTTAATTACATTTTAAAAGTGTATCTATTCAAAAAAAACACCCTATAGTATATTTTAGGGGACCTAGTTTTAATTTTCGCCATTAAAATAGATCTCAGAATCTTCTTCTTCTGCTAGCCCCTTTGCTCAATACTGCTGGATGTAGATCCCCACCATTGGTCTTTTTATTTCCTTTTCGCATCCAGATTTTGCCGACTGTTGGACAATATTGTCAGACCACCTTTGGAGGCTTTTCGACAGTTTGGTTCATCATTCAGGCCTCCATTGGAATAATTTACATTATATATATATTATACAGTGATGTATCTGGCTTAGCTGGTAGAAATCGCAGCATTGTGATAAGTTCCCCCTAGCAAACAAATCTTATGATTTATATTTGTAATATGTCAACACGCCTCTGTATTTTGTTTACCAAAAGTGTAAATAAATAAATATAAATAAATTATGTCGAAATTCATTTGTGAAAAAGCAGAATAAGAACCTATTAGAACTTGATGGCTAAATATATTATGTAGAAAAAAGTTAGAAAAAACGTTGGTTTTATGTAGAGGGTAATTTACGTTCTCAATGTTACGATTACATTTGACGTTATGTTATGTGCTGAAAATAATATTTAAATGATGTTAATATTGTATTGGCAAGTATGTAATAAACGATATCTAAATGTAAGAAATATTTTATCGTATCACAACATCCATTATATTTATTTTTATTCTCCGATATTATTGTAGTTCAGTCAATAAATATTTACTTTACATATCAGACAGTCGTTACATTGAAAGACGTAAAAAATACATTAAAATTGTCAAAGTGATATCAGAATGGATTCATACGATTCCTTACACAGTTAGTATATGTGATGCACGAGTAGGTATACGTGGTTGTATGAATATTGTGTACAATGTACATATATTTTGCGCGGGTACAAAAAAATGGAAATAAGATCTGCTTCCTAAATTGTGATTCTAACGATCGAACGAAAAGTCGAATAATGAAATACTCAATGATAAAACAATTCCCTTCATCAAATAATCCATTACTAGAAAGCATTAAAAACGTATTAATGTGAATGTCTCAATATCTATATCGGTGAATTAACAAACATCCTATAAAATTCATGACACTCTTCTTGTAGCCACTCCAAGGCGTCTCATGAATATTTTTCTAAACCACCTACATTGGATTCGCATCTACAAAGTTTTTTTTCTATTATTTTTATTTGTAGAGTTATCAGACCTAAATATAGTAATAAAACTGACAAAGCGAAATCGTAATTCTTTCGCCTTAATGGGACGTGACGATTTCTGATAAATTTTACTTCAATTTCTGTTTGTGATTTTTTCCATCTATTGTTATGTATTTTACGTTTCCTTACCACGCGTAGTTTGTTACAACGATTCACGTTTTCTCTAATGAAATTATCTCATTGTTCTCACATGTAAGTGAACAGGGCATACTTTGCAGATTATCGTTATCCTCATTAAATAGATATGTGTTGCAATAACTCAACTGTAGATAATAAATAACATACGAACTGGTCTAGTAAAAACGCTACTAGGAAATTTATATTTTTGTGAGTGCGAATGTAACGCAAGCCTTTTCATGCGTAAAGAAATAAATCTCATCTATATCTCTCTCTATTGACTATACACATACCCCATTGAGGGTAAAATTATAACCTGAAAAAAACTCGTAGTAGAGAGTATTGTATCATTTTCATTAAATTCACGAATTTAAAAGATATTTAAAATTATTAATAAACAACTAACAGTGTAAATATAGTTTACTTATCTATAAGACAGATTTTTGATTTGGTTAATTATTTGGTACCTACATATATGGTTATATATTATTGAACATCACAATGTAAATATACATAGTTCTTCTTCTTTTTTCTATATTGGCCTCCACCCGTTCGCGAGGGATTTAGCAAATATATAGTTTATTTATCTATAAAAAATAATTATTAGATTAAAAATACATATATATTATTAGACATCTATAATAAATAAATAAAAACTTTATTGTACATAAACATTTATTGTACAAAGGGCGGATTTATCGCCTGTTGGCGATTTCTGCCAATCAACCCAACTTTGACATATGAAATGAGACGCAAATTAAAAAAAATAATCTATGATTCACAAGCATTTTTCCGACATCTTTCCTCTTTCACATGCTTCCATGTTTATAAAGTTTTTGAAAAATACAATGCACCTACATAAATTAAGAAATATTCGTATTCCTTTCATTTAAAAAAAAACGTTCCGAAGTACACAATACATCACCATCGCTGTGATTCGAACCCAGCATTTCCCATTTAGGAAACCGGCGCTCCAATCAATGTACTCAGGTTTCTATATATTATTTTCCAGAATCAGGTTCAGTTGCTAGCGCGCACCGCACGAATTATTCGAGGTATTAGATTCCATCAAGTTTTCCCATGAAATTAAAGTACAATACATTGCACAAAGTATCTTCTATTGAGTTGAGACTTTAGCATCTAACTTGCTAGTGTACAATGTAAGAACTCTATCCAACATTCAATGCTTTCGAACCAGTAATTACACTGAGCGAACTAATTCCTCGGCGAATAAAGCCTGAAACAGCTTCACTTATGTAGGTCAACATGCAGACGGACTAATTACACGCTGTAGCATAGACTAAAGATAGACATTACATCGATAGTGTATTGATCAGCAAGTAGCTATTTTAGCTCATTGATTCAATAAATTCTTGAGACACTTGAGCCTACACACTAAAATGTACACAAATCCTCGATTTAACGCAATTTTTCATCAGCCTGAATTCTAAATTACTATACATAATATAAATATAAATAATTTTGCTTCTTAGCATGCTTTTTATCTAACATGATGATTGATTGCGTATTTTTTTTCTCGATTCACGATTGACTGCATTTTGATCGTATGATTGTATTTGCAAAGAAATAATATTTCTACAATGAAAAAGCTGCAAAATAAATAAATCTTAATAAAATAATTTTATCTGGGGAATATAATAAACAGGAAAGTCTTGCTAAGTATTAATGATCCCCCATAACTTTTCAGTTTAATTGGTATTACTAAGTTTGGTATTGCTTTCGTAATAATAAATGTTTATAATTATTTGATATTTCCAGTTATCCACCAGGGAATGATTTACAAAATAAAGTCAGCATTAACATAAAAATTGTGGAGTGCTACTGTTATTGGTTTCTATGATGGCAGTATTTTAAAAGAGTATTTTATTTTTGATCAAAAATAATATAGAACACTGCTCCGCTTTATTCTTATAACAACATATCAAAAAATTATCGACAGCTCTTTTAAAAAGATTTGACAATAAGGGCTACCAACAATACAATCATGCAATGTGTCACATGCAGATAACTTCCGAGCCGCCAAACAATATGGAGACAACAGTAGGTGTAAGTATCTAGGAGTATATTACAATATATTAGATTATCTATTCGCTCATAAATTCACACCGCATTAAGTCTACCCGCATTATAATTAGACGGTTACAATATCTTGATCATCTCAAACACGTACGACCTAATAACATTATACTTAATATGTTGTAATACAAACTCTACATACGATAGGATATTGCTATTGAGATTAGAAAACCTTTCTTATCTATTACATTATAGCCTCATATCTTTTTATAAATCTGCTTTAACATTTTCATTAAAACTATTGATGGTTAGTTAGTAAACTTATTGTTTAATTTGTAATGTAAATTAGGTAGGTAAGTAAATAAAAGAACAACACAGTGATGACTGATGACATTCACCAGCAATATTCAGACATTAGTTATAGTTCCATTATATTACTAGAGTATCTCTATAACTAGATAAATACCACATGATATCAAGCAACAAGCGCATCTGGTTGCAACTAACGGAAAGATAGTATATTATCATAAAGATTTAGTTGCAATATAAACAGCATCAGTTTCCAACAGTAACAACCCCAGCTGATTGGAAAACTTATATTTTCCTAAGACTAGTCGCAACTAGTAGTTAAACGTACTGAAGTTCGACGTAACAAAGTGCAATGAAAATCTAATACACAAAACACTTGACGCCCGTTTGCCCTGTTGTGAAAATTAGCAATAGATGTTGACAGCGAGCAGTAGGTATACTTATTCTTATTACATTAGTGACTTATCCAACATTTATACCAAGGTGGAAAAGTTTCACGAGAATAGAGATAGGTAGAGATTTTTTTGTTATGTTCAGGTGAAATAAATGTGTCGCTAGATGAAGCCCAATTTTACGAAAGTACTAACCGTGTATAAACTACCAACGTATTCACTTGCTTAGCAGACCTTTTAAAACACGGTAGGTCACATTATAAGATAAGATACCTATATTATAATTATACATACACTCGTACCTCAGTACAACGTATGAGTATGCCTCAAATACTGCCAACAGTATTATTTTAGGTATATTTATTTATTATATTATACAAAGGCAATAATTAAATTTATTAATAACGAAGGTGCTAAAGGTTAATTTCTGTTTTGCATATTTAATTTCTTGTTTGATGTTTCTTAGTAATAATAATCATTCATCCGCAAAAACCTTTATACAAGTTATAGGAACAATTTATCGATAGATTTATACTATAGTACACGACAGATCAATAACTAATCCACCCACCAGGTCCCTCGTAAGAATACAAGGAAGTCACTATGCCTCCCTACTCTGATTTTGAGTAATGCATTTCAAACCTTTCTACGTCACAATACATCAATAACTAATTGACTTATTGTTTTTTGAAGATATACATTTTTGGAAATTACTTCAATGATAATTATGCTTCACTGTTTATTTATGAATATTATAATATATGTAAAAACTAAAATATTTCGAGTTCTTGATATATGATGAATTGGTTAACATTATTTTAGATAGATGGAAACTCTATTTACGTTTTCAAATTATAAATAGATAGGTACTTTACTTTCCACAACCAACGTATCCTGAAAATTGCGTTTAATTATTTTGAAGTATATTTCTGTTAATTAAAACTCTGTTAGTATACAGACACTCCTAGTGTTCTTGAAGTGAGAATGCTTGGAGCCACGGTCGACTAAAAGAACATCACGCCACCGTTCATTGAATAGACGTTTAATTTATCCACATCTGTTGTTCTCCGTGAACGCAAAGCTGGATAAAGAGGGCGTTTTTATTTACCCACTAGTCTCATGTGTTTAGTGATCACAAGAATGAACTCTTCTACACTGTTGTAGGAATACTGCATTGTTTATACTACGGAATGTAGAAAAAATCCTACACTTTACAATAATAATTTGTTAACCAAATATAATTCAAGGAATTTATTTATTTTATATGGCATTCTATTACACCACATCTAAAAATCTTATAATAAGGATATAAAACAGTAATATTAGCACAGGTAGAACTAAAAAGGTTTAGGTCAATGTTTAAAATATATTCAAGTAATATTAAATCGCATTAGTATCTCTCTCATATTTATTTATTTATTTATAGGCGATTCAAATGAACAAAATACAAATACATGTTATGATATAAAATCACGCAATAAGAAATCATAACGTTTATTCACTAGAGCTAACCTGATATATTTTTTTTCGTTGTTTTGTTTTCACATATTGTCACTTTTTCGTTGTACACAGTTCGGCACAAAGGCTAATCTCTGTTATACGCTGAACTGTGTTATATTATAATATTTAAATAAATATATTAGGTAAATTATCCTCTAATCTTGATTTGTTTTCAAAGGCACCTACGTTTATTACCTACATACATACCATGTTACTCATTGCTATATAAACGTTATGTTACCAGATTACTGGTAGCGGTGAAAGCCAAAATAAGTAAAAAAGTGATGTGAACTTCATGTTGTGCTAAAAATCTATAGTTACTTCGATAGATTTGATATATTATTATCATGCCAACGCCCCTAAGCAATATTCTTTATAAAACATTCCTATTATGGGTAAGGGATACAAAATACTTAAGAAAGCTGTACAATTGTGTTCGGGCTCCTCAAAACATTCCCCTTCTAAAAGGATTATCTACCTGAATCCTTAGGGATTATCTAGGATGGCTCTCTATACGACAAGAGATTTTTCAATTTTCCTTCATTCAGATAAGATTCTCATAATATTTTCCATTCATAAGAATATTCTATTACAAAAATAAATTGTGTACTGTGGGTATACATGTGGACTGGAGATGGTAATACATTGTCGCGTTTAATCAGTTATTACAATAATTGCAATAGTTCCCTACCATCTTACAGTTCAGGTACTTATAGTTAAAATCTCCTGCATAGGTAACAATAACTACCAGGCATACAGATATTAATACAGAATTACTTTTTGAAATATAATACTTGGCTTAACGGCTTGTCAGGCCAGCCAGCAAAGTGAGTTTGTATAGTACGTATGTATTTTCCAATTAGCTATATAACTCTCTTTGTTAAAATGAAATAAAAATGACAAAGGACGAGTTTAATACCGTTGATGAGAGCATTGTCTCCCAGTTAATGCATCAGTATGTGATCCTAGGCTAAGCCACAATGTGAAAATATAGGAATTATTTTTTAAACCATATTGCATACCTCACTTCGATTATTATTTCTACTTTATTATTACTTATTTCTAAATAATACTAAAATGTGGACGAAAAAGTATGTGTTTGCTTATTTTAACATATAAGGGAATGAATTTAATAAATAATATTTAGTTGCTTATTGTGGTACCGCGATTTCTTCCAGCTAACAACGTTTGACTATACAATAATGTAATACAAACACATTTAAATTTAATATTGACAATATATAAAGCATTTGAATACAGTGATTGACGGTGTACTCTAGTAATGTATTAGAAACACAACCGACTATATTCTAGTGATTTATTCTCACTTGAGTCACGGTTTAATTTTCCCAAAGGAAGCCTAAGGCTTCTTCTTTTGTAATCATTGTAATAATAATTGGAAGCATGATTAAGATAAGATAAATACTCTGAATGTTTTTATTACAATATTATTCTCCTCTCGCAATCCGCATAATACAATATACTCGTACCTATAACATTCATTAAATAAAACCCATTATAAACCAAACGATGTATAATATAAATAATGCGATGTATTCATACTCTTAGATACCTACGTCTGTAGTTAATTATTTCTGTGTGAACTCTTCGACCTAACCTAGTTACAGTATATACCTAATACCTATGTAGATATATAATTAATTATATCCTTAGCTTTGCAAAAATGAAACAATGTTTATAATAAATCTAATATGTCCGATGTTCGAATAAACGAATATATATTCATCAACGACTTATTATAGGCTAAGATGATAGTGAGTATAATAAATATATTTCTAACTATAAGTCTGGCGCACGAAGTCCTATTTCATGTAGGAATTACTCGAGCTATTTGCCCACAAAGTGTTCTTACAAAAGTTCACTATTCTAATGGTTTTGAACAATGTCCATTTTTATTTCGTCGAATTAATTCATCCCTTTTTCTCATTATCAGTTGATATTTCATTGTGCGGTAAAAAAAAAGTATTTTACGTTCTCTATTGGAATTTCCGACTAGAGATAGTAATGACAATTATATACAAAAAATCGATTCAAGAGACGGTGATTCGATACCGTACTTTAGGGTAAAACTTAAATTTATAACATGCCATTCTATGTACCAACATTCTTCGCTACAATGCCAGTGGTTAGGTAATTGTAAGAGCCTCGAACCATTACCCATTAAATGTCTGTATTCATAGTTGGTGCTCTATAGAGAGTGCGAGTGTTAGAACTTAAGAACAATAGAGAAACAATGTGCTGTCATATTGAAATGCAAAATATAGAAGTAGAACTTTACCTCATACGTGAAACCTTAAACATATGGGGAAACTTGGCTATTGTTACTAACTACTCCCGAAGGTGAGAACAAATTAGTCGCTTTCGTAGCACAACTTTTCTACGTGCGCCACTTTAATCAAATTCTAATTGCAAAATAACATTGGAAGCTTCTCTTCCTTCTACACTTTAGATAATATTAATTCTGTCAAGTCACAAGGAAAACTACATTTTTAAAAACAATGGAAATATACGAGATTCGGATTAAAAGCAATCTAGAAAATGGGAGTAAATACATACATATTGTTACACGCGAGTTCGAGGCACGAAGAATTTTACCTATTAATATATTTCTAAAAGAAAACATTAACATTGCTATGATGGTTATTTGGTGGATTCTGATAATACCTGATTGGTTTGAAGGATTTTGGTTTTCATGACTAATATTTATATCGCCTTGGTTTTCTAAATATTACGTCCCTTCAACTAATCTGTAAACCCACACCTAGATAATTTAAATACGAGTTTAAGTTGATCTACTTTATTATATTCACAATTCGCACGTGTGTCTGATTATATCTATACAAATAAATTATACGGTGTAGAAGAAACTGTTAATTGTATGGCCTACAGTCATCGTAATCATTCATATGCATAGTCGTGACACCTGTAGAACCTGTAGAACAGTTTTTATTTTATTTTATTCATCATGAAATAGGTAGTCACTGTAGTCGGTATATCACTGTGCTTTATCTGTTATGATTCCATCGAGGTGATAACCATTATCATCCATCGTAGGAATAGATGTATCCTACATCAGGTTTATATTTGTATCTTTCCCTAATTTTATTATTGTCTACCTTTTACGTAAAAGCCTTATCATCGCAGAAAAATCAGGAGCTTTTTTTAAAAAAGTATTTTTATATTTGTTATACTTACCTGAAACTTTCGTAAATAAAAAAATTCAGAGGATCATGAAAATGTATGAGATGATAATATAAGCAGTAGGTATACTTATTGGAGAAGTATAATAGCATATGAACATATTGGAGCAGAAGGCTTTTCAATTATTATATTGTATACATTTCATTTTAATATTTTATATAAAAACTTATTATACATTGTAGATTTTAATATTTCATACAAACGACTGAATTCATGATGATTCAGTATGAATTATTAAGTATCCACGTCTACAAAGACAGCTTGCATTGGAGTGAATTGCCTAAAAGCAGCAGTAGAATAAAGAAGAGATTTCTGTATATATTATAGAGACATGTCATGAAAACAGAATTCCACAGAAAAATAACATTTATGTAAGTGTTATTAAATTAATCATAAGAGGAATGCTAATTTTCAAAATCTTCACTCATTAACTTTTGTCATACAGAACAATTATTCAAAAACAAATTTATTTTGAAGATGTCCACATCGCATTCAACTGGAAGCAACAAAAAACCACGATAAAAATTGATCCTATTTATATTAATTAAGTAATTAGATCCAATTTACTTTTATGATTCGAATATTTATTGATGGTCGGTTTCATGAAGAAATATATTCTAGGCAATCTTGTTTCACCTACGATAAACCTACGTCTGAGTTTGTTCTTTATAATTAACTCATTTCCTAATTTCCTAAAATTTTAAGCAAGGGGAATTATTGTGTAAATGGAAAAGTAATGTCTACCCAAAAGTTTTGCTCAAAGGTAATGTTAAATGTGATTGACAGTGGCTGATTTATTATCTAAACTTTGATCTTCTAAGGAATTAAGATAACAATTTAACTTCTCATCAAAATATCTTACTTTTTGTTTTAGGAATATTGAAGGAAAACACGAATGTTTAAAACTTTACCTAAAATAATCTTATTCCTTTATGTATAATCCATCATACACATACCTATTCTTATTTTAGTCCGAAATAATAACATTTTAAACCAATGAACTTAAAATCGTTTTAAAAAAACAACGCCTTTGTATGTACAAAAATGGATTTCACTTCGAATTTTTTACTGCTTTCTTATATTTGCTTTTAAATACGGAAGTAAACTTCAGCAAAATCTGAAATGTTTGTTACTTGAAAAGGATATCAAGATAAATAGATCTAATGAAACCATTAAACCGAAATATTCATTGAGTTTATCCGAAAACATGAAACTAGTATTATTCTTGGTAAGGTTAAAATAATATAATACATAGGTACTTATTAAGAGACTCATCAAAACATATGTTTTCAATAAAACACTCAAAAGTTTGCTTCTTGTCAGTTGTTAGTGATGGTGTTTGTATTATAGAAGTACTTATAGTAATAATGATAATGATTTTGTTTTTTGTTCTGGATTTCGTATTCATTTCCGTGATGTATCTTTCCATATAATCTCTTCTTAATGCGGCTATCCTAAGTGTTGGCATCTTGCCAGAAAGCAAAAAGGTTATATACAACTTGTGGAATACAGGCTCAAGAAGATAGGTACGTCTATAACAAGGTATCTATATTTCTTGCACCGTATTTAGATCGGTCAACGAATCTTATAGTGAGTTACATTATTATATGTACATACGTATTATATTGTTCCAAAGCGAAACTTTCTTCCTTAACCTTTCTGAAAAATAGTGGATCTTGACAAACATGGACGAACACCAGAAGTTTTTTGTTCATTCGTGGATCGTGAAAATATTGTTTCGTCGGGTTATAGGGTAGACGATCAGTTAAATTCACAAATTTCTCTAAGAAGAGATGTTATTTTGTTGCCTTTAGCAGCTACATCAGTTATTTTCTCTGGATTTTTTTTTTCGTAATTGTGATATTTTATTTCACTTTGTTTATACAATACATATTACATACCTACATCACTTATCGTCCAATCATTGGTATCGGTGGATTGCATTTTGCAGACTTCAATTCGAGAATCTTACGATACCTATAAGAAAACTTAAGATCTGTGCTCTAGGAATATAGGGCATGAAATAAATATCTAAAAAGAAATTTGTGTAATATACATAACATAGTAAGCATATGAATATATCAAATTTTACATTTATTTAAAATTGATAATACTAATGTGATATCCATTATTAGACAATGAATGACAGATTATTAGGATAAATCACACATTAATAACAGGTATACTTATTAGGTAGATACAGTTATCTAGCAATTAATTATAATTCTGATATTATAAATTTCCTCCATTATTTGCTACTTTGCCATATTGTATAAATAAATCGCTCGTATTAACGAAATATTCACTCAAAATTTCTAAATAGTTTCGTAATAATATTATCATTTTATATTATTATTCAGCTTATTACATTAGCTGAATTAATAAATTGCTTGTAGGTATTATTAAATAAATATCAGACTAAATATTTCTGAAATTCATTAATAATTAGATTTTGTAATTTGAATTTGTTGTTTCACATTGAATTATGTGTTATAATATATTATACTTACTATTATATAAGTACTCACATATATCGATCTGTTTGGTTGTTTTCTAACCTCATTAATGTGGTACTTAGTAATACCTACATGTGGGAATTAACAGGAATCTGCAGACAAAAGGATATATACATACAATTAATATACATAATTTTGCCAACATTGATTTTCCTATACAAACCATTAATTGAAAAGTATAATTGCGAGTCCAAGTATAATTGCTTTGGTATTTCATACTTTATGCATTTATTTACACGAGGAATTTTAAATAATTTATAATAATTGATAATAACATATATTCTGCTTTGTAAGATAATAAAAATAAATCAAATAATTTGGGATCCGCACTAATAAAACGTTATGTTGAAATGTAGTTTGTAGCCACAGAGAATATGCTCCCAGAATATTTATTACGTATACTCATTTTGTTTATTGCTGACAGATATTTAGTGGAAACATTGAACATATTAGTAACGCTCTAACACTCGTTTATCTTTTCACTCTTTCGTGGATTATTTGTAGATTTTATATCAATTATTCAGGTAATTTAGTTCCATAAATTAATGTAGAATTAGATTTCTTATGAGGAAACAGAAAATACATTTTGAGTATATATTCAAAATGATGTAGGTATGTTTTGATCAGTAAATAAATGCGTAATTTTATACGTTTGTTTAGCAAAGGGTCTGGTAGTTTTCATTTTTGGTATCTCGCTTAGGTTGGATTGGTAATATTGGATTTAAATTTACGGCCATCTTGGTATCAATTCAATAAGTTGTCATTTTCACGTTTTCTTCTCTCAAGTACCTAATTGAACGAGAAATTCCTCTAAAGCTCCCTTATTTTGAATTTGACTTGATTTTTCATTAGTGACTTTACTCAATATCACAAACGAATCCTCAACTCAACATACTTCGGATGCATGAAGCGTGAAAATTTATCTACATCTTATATGTATTAAGTAGGTACACTCTCGTAGATCATCATGGAATGTATAGTGGTACGATTGCTTATTATTTAAATTCACTTTAAGACAGATGAAAAGAGGAAGAAGTTTGACAATATTTCAATACATACAATACGTAATAGTTATTCCTGCTTGCATACAAACTGAGAATGAAATCACGTATTTCATTTTGACTAAGTATAGCAACCTATACAATAGTCATGTAAGCTGGTACTGTCTTATTTAAATAAATTGTTGCATTGGAAAGGACTGATGTTCACACTTATTTGATACATCGCAAAGATATATCTCTCTATCATTCAGCGTGCAAATAATGTATTTGGGTTTATTTCGATGAGCCCAGATTTATTAAAATAAGACGTATTAAACGAACGTCGGTGTCGGTATGCTTTGTACTAAATGCCTATAGAATTCCAGAGATCATCCCACGTTTGATCTCCTTGTCAACATTAGATTACAAACATGTCATGGAGGTGATAAAGGTTGTGCTGCGATATGTGTGCTGTTGATGTAACCAAACAAAAGTAGCTATCAAATAATATCGTGAGAATCTCGCACGTGTAATTTTCAACAACATGAAATGTTTCTTAAGTAACTTCCGACATGGCCCAGTACCATAATACTTATCTTCCTTTCAGTTTAATCATATATGTACAGTACACATACAGACAGTAGGTATACTTCTAGAGCAGGTAACAAAATTAAGGTCAACATTCTCTCCGCGTCAGTCTATAAATATTAAAATGTATTTTTCCACAGGAATTTGTTTTCCTTTTGTGTCTACTAAGAATTTGTCTCATATTTCTCTTCATTGCGGCATTTATAGAACTATGAATTTACTTTGTGTGTAAAATATATTGTGATAATCATAACATATAAATTACTAAAATTACTGATTCCATATTTCAACACCTGCTAGTAAGTATTAATTAGGTACTCTAATTTAATACAGTAGCCAGGGGAAATTTGGTTGCATATCCAGGATAAAATATAGATGTTTTTTCACAACCACTCTTTTTGTTATTGGGGATGCTGAATTTGAATTGCAACTTTGCGGTCTCATGAATGTGATACATTCTGAGAATGCTTCTAAGTCTGTTTTTACATATTTTACCTCAGAAAAGTACGAAATGTAGAGTGAAAAAATGTGTATTTACTACGTATTTTTTTTAGATAGGTAAACCGTTTCGATGCTGGAGTGCACCAACATTGGTAATCGAATTATTTTTGATTTACAAATTTTGTTCTTGTAAAGCGTTGGATTTTTTCTACATTCCGTAGTATATACAATGTAGTTTCCCACAACAGTTAGAAATGTAACAATACATGGGTACTTAATATACATGAAATTCGACAACACAGCCGTCGCTCCTCGTGGTTTAGTGGATATGATCCCTACTAAGCGAGACGAAGGTCTGGGTTCGAATCCCAGCGGGGTGAACTGAAATGGCGAATGTTTCTCGAGTGTAAAGTGATCACTTAAGCCAGCCGAGGTCGGTCATAAGCCCGACGATGTTCATTCTTAATTCTTCTACACTGTTGTGGGAAACTACATTGGTAATCGTTTTGAGCGAGAATCTGTAAAATATATTTTTCCCGAGTTTTCTCAGAACGCATCACATTTACGAGATCGCAAAGTTTAAATTCTAATTCAGCGTCCCCAAACACACAATACAAAGAACGGTTGATAAATAACTTCTATTTTTATCCGGAATGTGTCACCAAATTACTGAATTAATTGTAATTTATTATGAAAATGAATAAGCGCCTTTTAATTAATTGTGTCAAGAAGATAGCCTTTGTGTACAAGGGAATAATTATAGTCTGCGTGGTACTCAATTATACCTACAAGTCCCTATCCTTTATCTTTATACAATATGTAGAGATGTACGTAGGTATTATTATATTGATAAAGTTTATTTGCTCACTTTAGAAAATTTCAACCATGGGCCGTAGTTATAATCCTCCTTCGTTTATTGCAGTTATTAACAGTGATCAGGCGCCGATCGAGAGGGGGCGGATACTTTTTAAACTTTTCACATCTTTTTCTCTCCCTTTTCTTCTTTTGTCTTTTTTTCCCCTTTTTCCTCAGCCCACAGGGGGAGGGGGGGTGCACTTTCCCCAGTGCCCCCTAGATCTGCACCTGTCACTGATATTTCACTGTGATAACATTATGCAAAAACGTATTGTATAATATCTAATACGACCCAAGTCTTTTTATAAAAAGTCTACAAATTTCCACCTAATGAAAATCTGACAATCGAGCGATAAGTTTAAATACGTCTCGTATTTCACTACCATAATTAACTTAGGAACATTCTACTGTACGATTTCAATGATCATTTTCCATGTGACTTAAAGTGATTTAATTATGTTTATGATGATTCTCCTAAGTGGAAAGCTAATTATATTAATTTGTACCTATCTAATAATTGGGTGCTTAATAATTGTAGTTCGCAGGTGTATCGCGTATCGTATATCAACATTTATTGAAAATATAGGTAGTAAGGTACCTAAGTTTATCGAGTTTCATCTTTGAATTCAAACAGCATATGAGCATGTCAATAATGTATTGACGAGTGTGTGGTAGCGAATGAGAAATGCTCTCATCGATATGTTACTCAATATATGGAAATGTAATATGAACTGCAAATAATATCACATTGGTATTTCCTGGAGTGTTATCTCAACTCTTCTACATGTAATGTAAGATAGGTATAATATTTGATACCCTCTCAGGGTAAACACTATACATTGCACAACCCACACTCTCTGAAATGATGTGTGATCTGATAGATAATCCATCTAGTACTATCCACTGCCAATAAGTACTAAGTTTCATATATGTAGTTGTTATTTCAGCGGATCGCAAAACATAAACAAAATATTACATTGACGTTTTGTGTCACGAGTCATGACTTACATAAAATCAGACTGAATTTTAGTCAATATAATTTATCGTTTCGAAACTGTATTTTGTTTTGATTGACAATATAGGAACTAGCATTTATGGAGTTTTACTTTCTCAACAGTTTAATTAAGATTCTTAATAGTTTTATATTAAAATCCTTTTCAATAAGATATACCTAGGTACTTATAGGAGAGGTGATAGATAGGTTGCTAATTAATTGTATCAAAAAAGCAAGAAAGAACGTCAACGTCTCTCTGACGATTTATCCTTAGTGTTTAGTGCCATGAAACATAGTATAAATCTAATATTGATGCACATACTCGTACCAACCTATGTAATACTTTTGACTAGTGAATCAATTATATTTCACTACGCAGAGATCCCAATGTGTCTGTCCATTCTAATCTATATATACCTGCTTAATGTAGAGGTGTAGGCACATATCTCATATTGAATCATCACTTAAGTATATATAGTTGCACCACTCATATAATCATACGCAGAGAAAATACATACCTTAGATTTCCGAACCCATCATTTTAATATATTATTATCATAAGATCAGATAAAAGATACGGGTATTACATGCTAGGATAATCATGATGTGAATGATTGGGGAAAGGGATTTGATTAAAGGGAGAATATAATATTATCTACGAATATTATATTATGCTAGCGTGCTAAAATAATATCGGTAATATCTTCAATATAATATTACGGAAATCAATAAATACCATCTTAGTTATTCTAATCAGCTACCAGATACGGTGTTGCTCGGTCACTCGAGGTAATCAGTTTTGAAGACACGATCTCTTAATTTATGTAGCAATGAAACAGAAGAATATAGTAAGGAAACGAACCATGAGCCACTTGGGTCAAACATGTCGACTACTTCCTCAAGGACGAACGTGTTGAAAGAAATCGTGGAGCGCGAGCGTGTAGGTATTAACGAATTGCTTGAAAAATTAAAGCAAGATATGTGCGTAATAATAGGGATGTTTCGCTTTCTACCTAGCCCGCAAAACACGTGGAGTGAAATAATAATATGATAGAATAAAAAACAAATAGGCCCAAACGCTTTGAACGCTAATATCCAAATAGGTATTAGGCATACTTGAAAGTTTTCTTTGACTCCCTTTGTCTCATTTTTTCTTCGCCCACATTATACAATATTACTTCAACTAGATTTTAAATAGTTCCTCCATACACCTACAGTATAGATAATATTACTAACTTAGTACTAGTCTCCAGGGACACCAGATAATTTAACCTTGATATAAAATATGTTAGTGTATATTGTTCCATGTGCAGCCTGCATGGGCGGCCTCAGTGTTGGAGTGTCTCTGGCTGTGTCTCCTTTGGTCGTCGCCATATGTCGAAGGAAATCAACCAGACTGACTGCCGTACTGGGTGGACTACTTCTTGCATTGGCTTGTCTTTTCACATCCTTCGCCATACAACTTCACCAAGCTGTAATAAGTTATGGTAAGCCTAGGTTACCTCTAATTTTAACAATATTTTGAAAAGCAAATTGTTTGTGTCACAAAGATCAAAATATATTTTTACTATTTTTTATTGATTTCTAATTATTATTTTGTGTAATTGGCAGGTCTCTTCCTGGGTGTTGGGTGCGGTTTGGTAAGAGAAACTTCATCACTGATGCTCGGACATTACTTTAGAAAAAGAAGAGAATTTGTGGAGATGGTGGCGCAAGCTGGTGCTGGAGTAGGAATAGCTCTATTTAGCGTCTTCTATAAAGAAGCAGTAGGGTAAGTATAATAATATACCTAATTCTGCTATTTTTTGTGACATAAAACTGATTCCTGGACTTATAAGAATTAGTACCTGTGCAACATTACTAAAATATTATGGTGATTTATTTATTTCAAATATAAAAATTATTTAATTAAAAGTGTCTCCCTGAAGACGTAGAGAGTACTTTTCTGGTTTATAATGTCTTAATGTAGATAGTGCCTTCTATCGTTTGCAAGATAATTACAATCGTGAGGAATTCAATATTGTATCGCCTTTAGTATTTTACTTTATGACTTACTAAAGCGTAAAGCATTGCATTGCAGTTGCACACTATTAAATACAATTCAATAAGCACTGTCAGGAATACTCGTACACGGGTATTTTGTTGCTCTTTGATTTTCAGTGCAACACCAGTGTATACCATACGTATTGAATTATATTTCTTATTAGGTATAATGTCCATTAGGTGTAGGTACCTACCCTACCTATATAATATGTTTTAGTGTTACTAACTTCAGTAGCACAAAAAGCTCTAGTGATAACGTATGTATTTCTCCAGCACATTCAGGGCCGTCTTTAACCTATTAGAGACCCTGGGAACCCAATGATAATTGATCTGGCAGGACTCGCATCGCAGGGGTCTGGGCACTTGGACAAATGGATAATGGGAAAGAGGGGCCGAAGCACATTCTGCACAACAGACACTCGGTAGGAGCGCAGGTCTCCCAAACGGGAGGTACCTACCTCACTTATGTAATGTCTGTTACCGTGATTAACAGAAAGTTCTGCTGGAAACCAAATGAAAGACTTGTTGTTCTCGAACTTCTCGCGAGACGCAGCATAATGTATAAGCAAGTATAGTCTGTCAACCTATAGAAGGGAGCTGAGGTAGACTAGTTGTTACAGAGCTAGTGTAGAACTGAACTGAGATAAATATAACGAAATTTTTAGATAAGCGCACTCTAATGAATTCGATATTGAAGCAAAATAATGTCCACATAAATAATAAATAAATGGAAATATGCGACACAGAAACGAAATTAATTAAACCAGTATTAGGTACACCTTTACTTGCATTAAAACTAAACTAACTGAACTAAAAGTGAATATATTTTCATTATTAAAATTGTTTGAGGATAACCACCCGTGTACCCACGGGCGTCGACAAGAGGGGAGGGAAGGAAAGACAAAGATTTATTTATATTTTATTAGAGGAAAGAGAACCATGTAACCATTATAATACATTTTACAATAATTGCTACTGCGTAAACCAGCAGACAACAAAATAACGCTTTAATTACAAAAATGAATAAAACATGAAAACACAGAAAATTCAGCCATAAGTAAATTAAATTAAATAAACAATAATAAAATTATGTCTTATGCATTGCAAAATAAAATTAAATAGATTTTACAGAAAATAAACTTTAGTCTCACAAAAATTGATCGTTTGCGACACTATATTTACTCAATTTTTATGGCACATTTATATCAAAAACTGCTTGCCCTCCCCTCGCATTAGCTTCGAAGTTGACGACGGCCCTGCTTACGTACTTAATTAGATAGCGTCAGCCAGCGGTTTTAAAGTTCAAAAGAGATTTACTATAACGAGTATTTGAGTTAACATTGTGGTAAAATTAGTAAAGACAAATATAGCAACTTGTGTTTCTATATTAATTTTGTAAATTAAATCAACGTTATTACTGTTTTGTAAGCGGATTATCGAGCGTATGTGACATTCTTGTAGTTGTATGTTTCCAACATAATATATTTATAGGTATTAGGCAGGATAATTAATTAACGTAACCGACGTATGTAAAATACATTTGGATTAAATGCTTTACTCAAAACGAATTAGATACAGTTTTTTTTAAATAAAATCTATATTTTATTGATATGCCTATACTTTGGATGGTCATACTTTGATATATTTTTTACTAAACTAACGGAGATTTGATTCGCTATCGAAGTAGAGAACGTGAATTTATCATGTGAAAAATGAAAATGTTCGGCATACTCGTAAATAAAACATGTTTAATAGAAATTCTTTATACCTATTTGTGAAACATAAATAGTTGCGCAAATATTCTGTGAGCTGAAATATTTTTAAGCGAAGACTTGTTTCATTATACACCCCTCACATCTACGATGTTTCATAATGATAGGTATCCAGAGTAATTGATTAATGTCATCATCACTTCTAATTAATTATTTAATAGCCACCAACCTCTCCTTTTAAAAAAGATCGATCCCACCTAAGTATAATATATACCTATAGGTACCTACCTTCTCGCAACTGAAAAATATTTCCAGACAATAATTTTAAAACTTCAGAATTATAAGAATACCTACATCTTATTTATTATTTTCCAATCAATATCCTAATCTTGCGGGGTTTTAACAACGTCATTCTTAAAAATTAATAATAATCTGTAAATATACCTATTACCTACCTAATATCTATAACTTTATTTGTACACTCGATTTCTATACTTAGTTTATGTAAATGTAATGTCAAACTCATTATTAAATTGTAAATTTGTATATTACGTTATAATATTTCGTGTAGAATTATGTTCACGATAGAGCCTTCAGGTTTTATTAAAAGTAGGCATCATTTTTAATGAAACAGAAAAGAAGACAACGAAAAGTCTCGTATTTTCTCTTCCTTTATCTTCCCTCACTGCCTTACCTAAACCTTACAAGATTTTCATAAATGTTTAATCATGAGGCGACGCAATTTCAAATTACATTCGTTGAATGCTTAAAACTTTTTTCTGTCCCTTACGTGGTATCATTATCATAATATGAAACTGTAGTGTAGGTATAATACTCGTACTCCAGTCTTACTAAAAGTTAAATTACATATTTCTCTAAAGCATAACTATTGTTTCATTAGGTATATCATATTTAAGCTTTGTGCCAGCTGCCAAATCTGAATCACAGTCCATCTATAGTAGATTTATTTATGCCTATATGAAAAATAATTCAGCAGTTTCAATATTGGCTCAACTGATAAGGGCTCACACTACTCTCTTCTCGACGGTCATTGGTTCGAATACGTGCTTACTAATGTGAGGTTTGCATTTTTTTTTTAATGAAATGGATTTTTGATCATATAGAACAGTATGCTATAAGATGAATTAATTCTCATTTTCTTTTGACTATTCATGTATAGGTACCATGAACCACCTCCCTGATTTCGGAATATTGACATTAAGTCCGAAGACTCGTTCGTTATTGAATTGAAAGGACTGTCTACATCTTACTTCACATAGTTGATAGTACCTATATTGAGATACGTCATGAATGTTCTCTCTTCTAATTTATTAATACAATACATATTATTAACTAAGTAGATTATACTCTCACAGTACCTACTTGTACAATGCACTGCACAGTAAGTTAAAGGAATTGCGCATTCAAAAGATTCAATGAAGCAGTGAAACATATTATTAATTACATTCTAGTCTTTATTCGGCCCACTAGTTCAAACATCCCAATTCAGTAGCTATAGGAGCTACATTGCATGCACTATACACTCAGCAGATAATCTTCTTCATGGGTGCCTACATACTCGTAGGCATTATATTATAACCTAACACCATTAATGTATATGAAAACAACTTGACTATTAAAAAGTTTGTTTCTACTATAGACTCATAGAGCCTCAACAATACAATATAACGACGTACGAGATTATGAAAGTTTATAAAAGAAACCCTTAGTTAGATGAAACTTTTCATTCTGGTAGGTAAGTAGGTAAATAATAATACATTGTTTAGGTACTGTTTATATAATATCTGCATATATTATACCAAATTATTATAATAATACAAATTTATTCATATGAAATATACAACACAGAAAACAATGTCCAAAAAAATATTTCAGGAAATTTGCCATAAAATTGAGCATTGCTCGTGATTCAGGCAGGAGATGTATGTACCTACTTACAATGTATTGTTAGGTACCTATTCAATACAATTTGATATAAAAAACATATTTCCCCGTTCCTTTGATGTAAACGTCCGAACTGTTACCGAGTGCTATGCTGTATGGTGAATATTGTTTTGTTGTATACCTACAGTCTACACGTACTGTTCACCTATATGAAGGTATATCATTATTATACATGAATCTAAGCATCTATCTATTCAAACTTTTTCTTTTATGATAACGGGACACAAAACAATGACTGTTTTTAACATTTTGATGTACAAGTTTTTGTTTTTGTGAAAGCGCTGGTTGTTTTATTACGTAATAAAATGTTTTATTTCTTCTTCATATAAGTTATGTCAATATACCTACCCTCGAGATGATATCATATTTACCTAAATCCTTATTTAGGACACGATGTGGGAGGCACGTTGTACATAAACATAAAACATAATCATACAAAATCATATAACTTAGTGCATTATCAAATAATAACATGAAACTCAATTATGTAGGTAGGCAAGTACATACTGGAAAAACTTTCTTGTGCACAAATAATAATGTGGGTATTGCCATC
Organism: Ceraclea dissimilis; assembly: GCA_963576895.1. Lineage (NCBI taxonomy): Eukaryota > Metazoa > Arthropoda > Insecta > Trichoptera > Leptoceridae > Ceraclea > Ceraclea dissimilis. Next base: position 16,390,678 of record OY756359.1, on the reverse strand, counting down.
AGATATAGTACCATACATATAATCATTTAGAGTGGTTGCATATTTACTTACACGATAAGCTCTCAGAGCGCATATGTTTTGAGTAAAGATAGAATAGAATCCTGGCTTTGAAATAATATGGAATATAAATAATTTAGAAATACTTATATAATCAAAGGGTACATCTAAATAAAACTCAGATCAGCACTAAGTGTTACGAATTATGATTAAAAAATAAACGACTTCTAAAATCTTAAACAATGTATAAGTAGGTAATAGTGGTTGCATATAAACTTAAGTTGCAGGAGTAAGACCTATGCCCTACGCTATTGTGCCTATATTTTGTTGATAGTATGATATAATATATGTACGTCTCTCTATTCTAGTAAACTTGGCTGGAGACTTGGATTACAAGCAGTCACTGGTCTTCTAGTTTTGAGCTTTTTTCTTGGGATGGTTTACCGCAGTGCATCGCTGTACCATCCACAGAGACGGGCAATATTACATTTAAAGAATCAAAGAAAAAAGGTAATTTTATCATTCAGAGATTCTCCAAACTGCGAAGTGGACATCGCTTATGACATTTAAATAAATATTTCTTATTTATTGTGAATTTTCTGTCTTTCAGGTCAAAGAGAAAAAGACCCACATTAGAGTTCCTAAGCCACCATTTTTTGATTTCACACCATTGAAAAGCAAAACGGTTCAGATGCTCCTTCTAGCTTCAGGGTCTGCAGCTTTTGGATTATACACTCCAGTATTTTATTTAGTAAGTATATACTATTTCTTACATTATATAAATAAATATAATGAGTATATTATGATATGATATGTTTAGATGTATGTGACATAAATTCAACTGCTTAGGTATTTGCATAATTTATAGCAGGTGTATGTGAACTCTTTCAGAGCAACGTGAAAATACTTTTGCACTTTCATCATTTTCCGTTATTGATCAGCGTTGTGCTGCGAGTTTTCGATAACGCAAGATGAGAACTTAAAATTAAAAGAACGTAAAAATGTCTAACGTGAATTATGTGGAATATAGAGAGGAATCTTCTTACGGTACAGACTTGTAAAATATTCTGCAGATACATCAGAAAACATGATATACGATATTCTTAGCTTTCGTTGTTTTGGCATCGGTGTGTAGTGGAATTCACTCCATAATATCTGGATAGGTAGGTACTTATTCAATATTTTATGTCGCCGCGGAGAGTTCAACTTTACAGTTATTTTACAGCAGTCAGTGTTCCCGTGAGAAATCTACGAGATATATAAATTCATAGATATTTCGAGAGAGTAAAAATATTATGTACATAAAATGAGGTGTTGTGAAAAATAGTAAACTTAATGCAGGTGTGTATATCATATAACATGTATAAGTTATACAGAGCAACATGTAGAATAAGTTAATACTAATTAACTGAATGGACTTCTGTAGGTGTATTGTGTGTGTATGCCATATAGGCCACGGGTGTCCCTCAGTTCACCCGACGGCGACGCAAGGACCACCTCTGGGAAGTGTCCTGTAGTATATATTCGTTCATGTATTTATTAGTACATTTCCTCTAGTGTCTGAACTAGTATCATTATAAAATAGTAAATATTCGTTTCTACGTAGGTAATTCCACCGAGTATAATTATGTGGAAAGACCAAAAGTAATTTATTTAGCAATGAATTAATTAATTACGCTATATGAAACTACGTGAATATAATTACCATTACAAGACTTTATCTTCAAATGTAGTTTACTCCAGCTACAGCATCGCTATATCTCATGACATCACTGTCTTTACTTAGGGTTCTCCTTACAAGCGCTTTACAAGAGTTTTCTTTATACCTACTAAGAGATTAACTGTCCATTACTCGTACTAAAAAGTAAACAAAAATTCTCAAATATTGGACTATAACGTACGAGTATGAAGAAGACCCATCTTTGCATTTAATACTCGCTAATAAATATCATTACTAACTTACTCTCGTACGCTGTTCTTTAACTCAAATTAATTTCTTCAGTTTTCTGTTCATTAGCCTAATAATCTTGACTCTTACCTGTTTGTCTTGAAGAAGGCTGCAATTTTTGCTACACAATAAATCCTATAATTGTTTTACGCTGTAAGTTAGTATAGGTACCTACAACTTTTTCCAATTACAAAGTTTCTTTCCTATTCTAAATTTTAAAGAGAATCAGTCTTTAAAATTAATATATAAGTAAGCAGTTTATGAACGGATCAACATATCATCAACAGAACGAAAAAAACTCTGAGATGAAATTACTTCGCTTTCATACATTAATTTAAGTAGTTATATAAGTAAAGTACCCACTTAATAAGTTTAATTATTATGTGAAATATCGTTTAGAATATAAAGCCCCAGTTTGACACTAAGTACTTCGCAGTATCTACTTTATTTTCAAGAAAACATGGGAAACGCTCATCCTACTTGGTGAAACTTTTAATTAATTATTATTTGCGTGAACCTGAAACATGAGAATATACGAGAACATTATCTTCTGAAAAGGATGTGAAAACATGTAATAAAACTTGAGACGCTAGTTCACATTGTGTATAATAATAAGTATACTAAGATCTAGGTATGAATGCCTTACTGCCTAGTATGAGTTACTGTCCATTGTACATTGTATTTCGTATGTCTATACATTCATCTTTCTAAGACTAAATAATATAATGGTAATTCAGATGCCTATACATCAGCAAGGGAGCAAAGATAAGAACTCAGATCAGAATTTGCCTTTCCATTAACAATTAGGGGGGCCAAAATTTTCTCTATGCTTCAACTACCTACTTCTATCACGAAAAGTTTAAACTGACTCGAATTGACTCATTTATCCATGAAAGGATGAAAGTCACCATAAAATAGAAGCACATTATTTGGTGATCGTCATCATAATATAAAAATATTCTCCGAATATAATACTTATTATTGTTTAACAAATACAAGCCATTCGTATAATAAATATCTAATTGGATGTTAATTCCCATTCATTCCCAAAAAAATCAAACATTTTTTTTATAATAAGTTAATCTCGCAAAATAATAAACACGAAATGAAAAGATTTTTGGGATATTTATTTTATTTTCACATAATACGATTAATCCAATATACAACACGAGTCAAAGCTGACGGATTTTTTGTTGGGTTGTTTATTTTTTGAAAATTTAATTAAAATGCTGTCATAAAAATAAATTCCAGCATCAAGGGTCGCAGATGTACTACTCAGTATTAGGTATAGAAAGTAGTAGGTATTGAGTATATTGTAGTCAAAAGAATTTATTCTCTATAATCTCCACATTCTCCACGCCCATATTTTTTCCTTATTTTAATCTTGAATGAGGCTTTTCTAAAGGCTGTTGTAAAAGAGTCAAATTACATCTTCATTAATGTGACTCTTGTTACTTTAGATTACACAAAATATTATAAGTAAAATGTCTACAGCAACTTTGGAATATATTTCATACAGATAAAAACTACCTATATATTAGGTTGGTACAAGCGTAAGTTGCTTTGCCATTTTATAGCTACATTTTCTTTGTAAAGGCTAATTTAACATGCTAACATTAATTGCAATTAGAAATGATAAGGCTTTTAAATAAATAAAAAGTAATATGTAAACAGAGGTAGTTGTGTGTATCTCAGTATTTATTATTATTTATTTATGCACAATATACACTGATACTGTTCAAGGCTTTCATGTATGCTGAATGTATGAACTGGGAGTTTCATATAGAGCCATTATTTGTAATATGCAGGATATGGTGGATATTATAATAATAATTTGTTGGTTACTATACCTACCTAAGGTCTAAAACAAAGAATGGGTAATGCTTTCGGGTAGGTTGAAGTAAATGTGAATAGTGCAGCGCCAAACAATATGATTCGTGTACATGGAAAGTATATAAAGTCAGTATATGTACCTATATACTATTAGTTGTTTTAGGTACCAAGATCCTCCATTCTGGTGCATTTTCCAGGAAACGCATTTACCAGAATTATGGGCGATAGAAAAATCCTCATAAAAGTTATTCAATCAAGATTATATCTTATAAAAGAATCACCAACTCCGCTATAAGTTTAAAATAAGTTCTCTGGTAGTTTTTTACAGCCTTTCACAATTTTCATATAACTAGTTATTTTACTTTAAAAATATATACATTTCATAGGTTTCAGGTACACTAATGCTGAATTTCACCAACTTTCTAGGTGAGGAATAGCGGAGATAGGAGCCACCTAGCGCAAATTTTGTATGAAAAATAATGATAAGTGGCTCCTATCTCCACTATTCCTCACCTAAGAAGTTGGTGAAATCCAGCATTAGCAAAAAAAAACATTACTAGTTCATTTTTACTGTAAGCGTAAAGCTAAAAAGATTTTTATTAGATACCTACCTAAAGCATATATCTAATATTTAGTTAAAATTAGTTTATATATACCTACTTACAATAATATAAGCGAAATGATAGAAAGGTATACGAGTTCTCGTAGATATTCAGTGAAGTTAAGAGTAGTTCATACAATATGTAAAATTACTTCGGATTATTTTTCTATCAGGCTGATATACCCATTATGGTTTACAATCTACCATAATAAAAAATATGTAACCTGCCCTTTGACTTCCGAAGTTATACTTTAATATCATTGAATAACATTATTAAGAAATTGTGTTTTGTATACTTGGTTAAAGATTTTTCAGTCAAACGCAAATAAATTTCTCACCTCCATTCTATCTCCCTTCACAAACATCTAAAAATATGCAAAATAAAAGATTCCGATTCGTTTCTTCTCCCCTTAGTTTCATCTATTCATCCATAATTTCTTGTAATCGGTTAAGTTTTGTGGTTTTGGAAACGCTACAGAATTCATTACTCGGCTGTAAATTTTCATAGAGACAGTAGCAGAAAGATCGGGATGTAATAGAAAGATGTAATGGACCATAATAATATAAGAGATTCTGAAAGGGGAGAGGATTTGCGGTAAACAAAAGGACGAAAACCATTGAATACAATACAATGGGTTACCTCTACCTACACAAAGTATATAAAATATATAGTATATGTAGATAAGTATGGAACTAGAATAGGTATACGAGGTATATATGTATATTGTATTGCGGATTGACTGCTGAGAGTTAAATTAAAATATATTCTCTACAAGATTTTCTTACATTCAAATTGCTGGCTCTAATTAATTACATATTGTTCGTCTATAACGAGGTATTTCATTGCATTTTCTTGCCTCGGGCTTTGTTTCAGGTGCATAATTAAAAGTATGTATATGATATCAGTTGGTACAGAAATACTAACTAGTAGTGCTACCATCACGGTACCGGTACCTGTATCTCAACAATAGGGTACTAACTAATAATGCTGTATGTGTATACACAAACTATGGGTATACCTGTGGCGTATACAGAGGTGGGCCGAGCCCCTCCCCCCCCCCCCCCCCCCCCCGAAATGTAAAACAATTATTTAAAAAAGCTTATTTTTTTGTTCTTTTAGCACCAACCAAAACACAACCTTTTTCACTCACCTTTATGAAAAAACTTCGCCTGTGGCGTTATTATTAGTTTTTTACTATACGTCTATGTTATTTTTTTTGCATCCTCCCCCCCTTCAATGTCAAATACCAAAACCGACTCCCCTCCCCCGAAATTAAAACTTATACACTCCACTGATGGGTACCTATTCTCTTTGCGCAAAATTTATGACATTAAAATGGGTGGCGGATATCATTGCTGAAAAATGTATAAAATTTCACTCAAACAAACATTAAATATAGAGAGAGGCTATTATAACGACCTAATTATTATAACTCTCATCACACACAGAACGAATTTTCTCTATTTTCACCCTTAAAATATAGTGCGGTGCTTTACAGTAGACCTAACGCTACCTAACTATTGTTCCTAATTGATTTCCTCTCCTCGGGACTGTATGCTAGTTCTTAATATAATTCTTATCGTGTGTTAAACATAAATTCATGGCAATTTGATGAAAGCTCCCCATCTTCCCAATAAACTGTAAAAACACCATAAAAATATTATATTACAAATTTCTACTTAAGTATATGTTTTTTTACGATTATTATAAAGCCCGCCTCTCTCTTCCCTAATATAATTTTGATACTTCATTGAATCGAGTAAATTCACTACTCATATACCGCGTGGCACCAGTGGCCCCTTTGGAATATATGAGTATATTATTTAGGTAAACTACCCGCTGTAAAAATTTCTTATAATATACCTATAGGCAATTATTTTTGGTTGAAGATTATTTGTAGACAATCATCTCGCAAAATAAGCTTCGCCCTTTTAACGTTCCTCGTAAAAATGTAGGGATGTCATTATGTCAACAGACCTCGTCCAGTACTGAAACTTTCTAAAGGTTTCTCACCCGAAACACGCAGATAAAATGCACACGAAAAACGCCCTTATGTATATCGCCATAAGGGTCATTTTCCATAAACATTTTATCTGCGTGTTTTGGGTGAGAAAGCTTACAAAGTACCCCCCCAGGTCTTTGGTTTGATACGCAGTACGCACTCACTTCGCTGTCATAAGAAAGGTCTACGATGCGTCCAGTGAAAGAAAGTACTCTATGCAGTGATGCAGTCATAAAAACTAAAATGATGCTGTAGGCTCTTCAGCGATACAGTAATATAAAAGCCGATTATTTCCCTAATTCGGAAGATGGTCCTGACTGGGCAATGTTCACCATTTCATTTATGAATAATTAATTTATAATTGCGAATATAACAGACACTATGTAAATGAATAATTTTATTAAATTTTGTCGTCGCTCCTGAAAATTTCATAAAAGTCTATCGATAAATCTCACCCCTCGGTGGAAATTACAATGGGAGGTGGCTGGCAGGTGCGATAATACAAACTGTAATTTCTACTTGATGTTGTGTAGTGTACTTATAGGTAGGTAGCCTGTAGATGAAATGAAAAGAAAATGTAAATTATTGTTACGCAAGTTATATTGAATGTAAATACATAGCCATAATCATTATATAAAGTACCTATGTAGGTAGGTACATTGTACAATAAGGTAGGTACACTAGAGGGTCCAGGGCACAGGGGTTTATGTCCCGCTCTCGCCTTCTTGTCAATGTGACAAATAAAAAACCACTTTTTTTATATTTAAAAAAACCTTCTCAGCCGCCTTGTTCTTATGAGAAAATAAACGGGATTTCTACCATCATTTTCTATTTTATGCATTTCTTGTAATCACAATTATTTTCTCGTTAAGAAAATTGGGTTGCGGTGCCGCACTTTTCGGAGTTTGTTGGGTCAGTATTTTTTAGCATGCCCTTTAAGAAAACATATCGTTCATATGCCTTTTGAAAAACTGCTAACGTATTATTATACACAGAATCCGTATTCCTAGGAGTTGTTGTGGTACGAACTAAGAATTGATTTTGCTGTCGAGTTTAGCAAGCCCGCAGCAACCCAAACAGGGGCACTGGTGTGTAAAATACTCACAGAACACTTACTGTCTGAAAACACTAGGTACTACTCTTTGTGACTCTTCCAGTGATGAGATTAGGTTAGTTATATAAATATAGGTACCTGCATATTTATCACCACCATTGCTTTACATATAGAAAGGTTTGCATACATCCGTCTATTATCGGTAGTGAGACAGAGGTCGTGGTATATCTAAATTAATTTATTTTTTCAGGCTCTCCAGGGTTATAAAGAAGGTCTTGAAGACAGTGCCTTAGTCCTGCTCCAAACCTTCCTAGGATTCGCCACAGCACTTGGTTGTGTTGGCTTTGGTTTAGTGATAGTGAGACCATCCAGTCAATGTCTTATATCCAGACAATATCTGGCACAAGCTGCTTTACTAGGGATTGGTAAGTCTACTCCCAATTCACTTCTGTTCTGTTCCACTTTCAGGCCATCCACTCGCCTCTGAGTGATCTAGTCCAGTCTCTAATCAATTCATTGTACACAATCTCAACATGCACAAGTCGAGTAAAAATAATCAGGCAATAATATAATTATTATAATTAATCATTTGTTTTGCAGGTTTATCTCTCCTCGCCCTCAGTAGTGTACAAGGATACCATGGATATGTATTATTCGTATGGTTGTATGGACTGTGCTTGGGAGGCTTCTTATATTCCATCAAGATGCTGACAATGGAAAGGGTTAGGGCCAAACATTTCACTAGAGCTTGGGGTATGTATATTTATGAATGAATTTGTAATTCTTATAGCCTTCTCTTTCTTATCTACACGATAATATATTTTGTAATAATAACACTATTTTGTGGAAAGTTCAACCTTTGTTGACTACATATGTTTTATTCAGCGACATAATATATAAAGTATATTAGTGCAGTAACGAGAGCAAATTTAATGGCATTTTCAGGAAAAAAATATAGTAGTCTACTTCCCTTTCATACTTTACGTATTTGGGGGCGCTGAATTCGAGTTTCAACTTTGCCACCTCGTAAATGTGATGCGTTCTGAGATATTCGAGAAAAACTCAGAAGAAAACGTTCTTTTTGGAGACTTTCGCTCATAACTCGAAAAGTATACATTTTAGAGAAAAGAATCTCGAGACAAGAATAAACTAGAGTAAATTTCCTACAAATAGCGATGATATTCATTTTTCTGAAATAAACCGCTTACGCGCTACTATGCGCTAAAAAAGGGCATAAATTCCACTCTTTTTTAAAAAATATTTTCTCTTTTAATTTATTGACTATAACTCAAAATATATAGAGTTTTTTGGAAAAAATTGTTGTACATAAATAAAGTACACTATATTTTCTACAATGAGTGCTACGAAGGTTTCTGAGACAGACTAACCTCTATTACGTTAGAGCGCATTGAAGTTCACTATAGTACATTAGAAGCAAATTCTTCATTATTTAAAATGGATATATAACATTAAAAAAAATAAAAAAATCTACTAAACTTTCTTGATGCTATAAACACAAGGCTGAAATTTTTATATTTAAATGTTTGCTACCCCTCAATAGCGATGGGTTGGTAGAAATTTTAGAATTCCTTAGAAACAAAAGCTCATTCTCCAGTTTTTTGTCCATAATGTGAAAATTAAAAACAATATCGACAATTATACTAAGACAAAAATAAAGTACATTTTATTATCTATGAACTACTATAATAACTTTTTTTAGTCAAATAGACGATTCAGCAGCCAGAGTCCGTTAAAAATTTTCCATATCTCGAAAATATTCTAAAATTTCTACTTATTTTGGTTTACCGCCTGCAAATAAGAATCTAAACATTTTTAAGAAACAAAATGTGAAAATTCATCAAATTTCCTACAAATTATGTCTCTTGCGTTTTCGCCCTCGCGAACTGGTTCAATGTTCAGAAGCATCGAAATTTGGTATAGCGTGTCATATTAATTAAGTGTTGATAATACGAACTACGACTATGGTACGTGTGTTACATATGTATGTAGACATAATTTGTAGGAAATTTGATGAATTTTCACATTTTGTTTCTTAAAAATGTTTAGATTCTTATTTGCAGGCGGTAAACCAAAATAAGTAGAAATTTTAGAATATTTTCGAGATATGGAAAATTTTTAACGGACTCTGGCTGCTGAATCGTCTATTTGACTAAAAAAAGTTATTAAGGTAGTTCATAGATAATAAAATGTACTTTATTTTTGTCTTAGTATAATTGTCCCTATTGTTTTTAATTTTCACATTATGGACAAAAAACTGGAGAATGAGCTTTTGTTTCTAAGGAATTCTACAATTTCTACCAACCCATCGCTATTGAGGGGTAGCAAACATTTAAATATAAAAATTTCAGCCTTGTGTTTATAGCATCAAGAAAGTTTAGTAGATTTTTTTATTTTTTTTAATGTTATATATCCATTTTAAATAATGAAGAATTTGCTTCTAATGTACTATAGTGAACTTCAATGCGCTCTAACGTAATAGAGGTTAGTCTGTCTCAGAAACCTTCTTAGCACTAATTGTAGAAAATATAGTGTACTTTATTTATGTACAACAATTTTTTCCAAAAAACTCTATATATTTTGAGTTATAGTCAATAAATTAAAAGAGAAAATATTTTTTAAAAAAGAGTGGAATTTATGCCCTTTTTTAGCGCATAGTAACGCGTAAGCGGTTTATTTCAGAAAAATGAATATCATCGCTATTTGTAGGAAATTTACTCTAGTTTATTCTTGTCTCGAGATTCTTTTCTCTAAAATGTATAATTTTCGAGTTATGAGCGAAAGTCTCTAAAAAGAACGTTTTCTTCTGAGTTTTTCTCGAATATCTCAGAACGCATCACATTTACGAGGTGGCAAAGTTGAAATTCGAATTCAGCGTCCCCAAATACATAAAGTATGAAAGGGAAGTAGACTACTGTATTTATTTCTCCGCGAAAACACCATATGACTAGACTATATGTAGTCTCTTTGGTTTTATTATGTAAATAATATTCATAATTCGTATGATGAGCGACATCTATGTATACAAATTGTAAGCTTTTATTAACACATCAGGTTTAAAACAAGCTTACCAAGTTTCAAACCTTTCTTCTAGATAAATTAAAGTTATATGTGTTTTTCAGGTTTTGTACAAGGAGCTGAAGCTCTTCCAGTTATTCTAGGAGTTCCAGTGTCAGGTTACATCAGTCAGCAGAGTCCCAGAGCAGGATATTACTTTTCATTTGCCACTACTATGGTGGGAGCCATACTTCTCTTCTTTGTAGGAATTTCTAAGAAACCCGAGCCAAGCACTTCTATGAACTCCAACATGACAGCAACAACACTCACTAATGGCGAGTGTATTTGTTCAGGAATTTCTCCACAAATGCAAAGATATAATGCAAACTTCAATCATTGTGGTAATTTGAATTACGGACATTATTCTCATCCAGTCCCTCTCCACTCTCATTACTTCTATCTTCCACACCACACACCCAACCACATGCATCACTATGGACATTTGCAGAATGGTTTACCTAAATCACTATCATTTGCAGCTCCCCTAGATTATAGACATGATACATCTTGTATTTATTGTTGCAATGATGATCGCAACTGTTCCACTTACAATTGCTCAAGATCTCCACATCGTTATAAGAATCATTTCAATAGTAGGCTGAGACCATCTAAAAGTGTTCCCGAAGGTTTAGCGAGATATGATCCTGGCTGGTCAAGAGGAGGGTCATGTAGAAGTTCATGTAGGAGACCAATTATTAGAAATGTTCAAGTTATAGAACAAATTACCACTTCGGTCTAACTATGTATCGAGTGTAAGATGTATAGAGATTACACAAAAGTGTTCAGTAGGTAGACATAATATTGTTTCAGTTTAATTTGTTTTTATTCTATGTAATTATTTCTTGAATGAAGCGTGCAATTCTGAAACAGATTAAATTATACTTAGATTTTACATTTCTATCTTAAGTATCTTCCAAAGTAATTACTACATATTACCTACTATTATATAAATTAGAATATGTATTTACACTCTAATCTATTTATTGTATGTACTAACTCCATTACTTACTAGGTAATATTTATTTCACTTTGTTTAGGTTAACATTATATATTATAATGTTGTCAATTAAATAACAGAATATTTTATATTTTCTCTCATTGGGACCATCTTCTATTTAAGTTTTTCCACTTCTAGTTCTTTTACCAAAAATATTTATTTCACTACTCTAGTACTATTTAGAATACATAACAATAAATTTAAAAGAAAGTTAATAAAATTGATATTTTAATATTTTATTAACTTTCCATGTGGCCAACTAACTTAATATAATGAATACCTACTACCTAGGTACCTACTTGTTAAAAAATAATACATATTATTATTATTTGTTGCATCCTTTGGAATCTTAAATGGAATGCCCAGCCAGATTACGAAAGCTGTGATTGAGTCAACCCTGTTAAAAAAGAACTAGGGCACGGAAAATATGGCTTTTGTCTATATGTACCTAGGGACATACTAACACAACAAAACAAAAAAAGAATATTTTATTTGTAAACCCTAATTAAATGTGAAGTGAGAATTTGTTAATAAATCAGACAAATAAATATACACATCTGTAACAGTTGGAATCATTAAAGTATAGTCTTAGCACAGGTCAAATTTATTTGTAAGGAATACTGTCATTTTTTTTTTTTAATTTTATTTCATCTTAAAAAACCATAAGTACATGTATTCAATACAATAAATACATACAAAAAAACATTACCATTTCATAGACCAGCGAAGGTTCTGCGAATTATTAATAAATACAAAAAGAATCCTTTAACAATGTAAAAGTGAGTTAATTTAGAATTAAGTGAAAATTATTAAATAATAAAATTAATAAAAGCAAATTCAAGACAAACATCGTGAAATTTCCTACTGGGAACTTACTAACTGAGATACATTCACAACTTGATGCAATATTTCCGTGTAGTATCGAATCACTACCAAATCCACATGATGAACCGTTCTTTCTTGTGTCTGTCCTATAAGATATGTCGTAAACTTTATGACTTATAGGGTATAAGGAAGGTCCTTGAGCCGTCCATACCTGACGGAGTCTAATTGGTGCAGTTCATTGTGAATTTACTTGAAAATAATGAATAATGTGTCGATGCTGTATAGAAACCTAAAAACATCTAATTACCATTCTCTATACATTCATTATGACGAATTTTCAGTACAACGAAACATTTCCTTTTGTCCTGTGAACTTACCGAGATTTCACATGTGTTTTGTTTATTTAATTTACCATTTGATTTTATAATGCAAGAAATAACTTATTCCCAAGTAAATAAAATGTGTATACATAAAAACCTAGCTTTGATAAAAAGATTTTTAAATAATAAATTTTCCTAAGTAAATTATAGTTATTAAATTATAATATTAAATAAATAATAAATGAAATTATAAAAATGATAAACCTAATATTTGTAGCAACTTTAAATAAGTATAATAAAATTATGTAGAATTATTTACATAGTTTTTTCTCATTAGGTAATTAAAAATAAATTTATTAACTAGGTGAACCAGTCTTTACTGAAATGTGAAATAAATATAAGAAATTAAATAAATTACGTTGGAATTTAATTATATTAAATCTTACACATTCTTACCTAAGTCTTAGATTGTCCCAATTTGTTTTTTTTGTAGTTCATATACTTCACATACATAATGTATGTGTATCAACTTATTTCTGTGATATCTTTCATAAATTGTTTCAAAGTATGTATTATAATTTAATGTGTATTTATACATTTATATTAGTTGTTTATTTTATGCATAGTGAATTGTAGGGAGTACATATATTTTAATATAATTTATTGTACTATGTATTAGAATGGAGTAATGCTCAAAATGTGACATTTTCTGATAGGAACAAAATATACCTAATTAGTATAAACAAATATAAAACTAGGTAAGTATTAAAAGTTATGGATAAATGTAACTCAATTATGTTTGAGTATTTCAATTGAAATTGTATACAACAGTAGGTATTTATTAATATAGTATGTACCAGATACCTACTTACTATTATACTATATAATATGTATTATTATACTATGTTACTAGAGACACTATTATACTTACCTTAAAATATTACGTTTTGTTTTGTTATAGAAGAATATTGTTATGATTTATTCCAGTGTTGATAATTAAAGCAATAATGTTTTATAATGACGTGCTTTATTTTAAAAACCTCCATCAATATCAGTTTATTGTTACAATAACAATGTACTTGTATTATATATGAGTTCTATGTTGCTGCTAGAAGACAGGCAGCAAATAATTTATTCTAATTATGTTGATCATTAGATACTTCTTTATACCCTGGGTAGATTTGTGTGAGAAATGCTAGTGTGGCTCATGTTTTATGTGGGTAATGGGCTGGCTTCTTTTTTTTAACTCCGGATTTCTAAATTCCCAAAATCACAACTTCAAGCCAAGTCACAGTAGTACAGGTAAAATGCTTTTCTATGAAACCCGGAAAGGTTACAAAATAAATATACAAAAATAAATTTTAAATCAATTTATTCAAAGTAAGTAGGTGGTTGTTCTTAAAATTAATATCATTTCGTAGATACCGCAGTACTTTGTACAAAACAAGAGCACATATTCCCACTGAAAAATTAACGCTTCCTTTAAGAGAAGGTTAAGTAAATATAATATGCTGACAGCTGATACAAAGAAATACAAGTAGACATAATAGATACATGGAGGTGAATATTTTCTATACTAATAATGAAACAGTATGTGAGTGCACAGTAAAATATGCCGTTACGTGAATTATACAAAAAATATAAAGTTTTATCTGCTGCAACATTAATTACAGCAAAATATTATAGAATACATTTTATAGAAAACACTAAACATTTAGGCTTAATAGATTAACTATAAAGTTTAATACAATTAATAAGCTCTTTAAAAGATATGATTTCTTATATACAATGGGAATTCTTTTAAGATGAAATCGTGAAGATGGAATTACTATTTTGTGCCGAAAGTTTTATCCAAAGGGAACAATTTAACTCAATTAATGCATATTTAAACTATAATTTGTTTATGACACATAACTTAACCCAAGTATAATGGTCTCGTATATTTGTGTGCCTTTTTCGAAGTATGAGTAACAGCGTAATTACAAACAGTTATAGTAGTATTAGTGAGCACACAATGAAAAAGAATTCACACAGATACGTTCATTTCATACATGCGATAAGCAAGGCAAGTATAGCCATCTGTTCACTAATACAACAAAAAAGGCTCACAAATATATGCGTATACCTTCTCCGCAGTAGCATGTATCTTTACTTCATTGGTTTTTCTACTGGTTGGTAAAATCAAAATAAATAAGATTCATTTCAATTGAAATTTGAGCTAGATGGTAGAAATTGCCATCAGGCAGTAATCCACCTTTCGTCATATTATTTGGAGTATTTAATTTTAATTATTCACTAAACGTTGGCGTACTTATATTATCTATTATTGAATTTCTCATTTCTTGGTCGTAGATGCAAAAGTGATTTGTGTAAAAGGATTTTTATTTCAAGTTAAGACAAAATTTATAAAATTGAGCAATATTTGTCTAGTATCATAGTACCTAGATTATTTTGTGTTGAATGATATCCAATATTAGATATCACTACTCCCACTACTCTGAACATTCACAAAATCGATTAATCCATATTCCTATTGAAATATTTACGTGCTTTATTAAGAAAATGTACTATTAAGTATTGTTTTTTTTGTTTTTGCTGGTTATTTATGAGTTCTGCTTTCTTTGGTGTGATCTACTGCCATTTTATGAAAGGTGTTATAAAACTAAACAAAGTGTATTACATGCATAGGTACCTACATAATATTCTGGATTAGACCTACACATATATATTTTATTCAATTCCAGGTTTTAATTACATTAATACCACAAATTATTTGTCAGTTCATTGAGCTGCTTTAAATATACTACATTTAATTGAATGGAAAAAAGTTAAATAGCCACCTACATCCAAAGTAATATTACATCAGTAAGAAACTGCATACAGTATAATACAATTAGCCTGCTATTAAAATAATTTAAAATTAACTATTTTTATCTATAGTATTCACATTTTTACCTAAAGATTTCAACAAAATTTCATTATATTGCTGTATGTACGAGCTCGCTAACATAAAAAATAAATTAAATAACAATAAATATTTGGTGCGCTTATCAACTTTTTAGGGAATGATTATTTATAAATACAATTTTAGTCTGAAAGTTCACACGACATTGACTATATTAACCTACTTTATACCTAATTCACACCATCTTACAACATTACACTCTTGACTCATTCAAATATTAAGGTATTTCTATTTTCTGTTGTCAAAATATAATATTGCAATTAACTAAATAGCAGTTAACTTGTTAAGCATTAAAATACATCATAACAATCATCAGCTTGACACAACATCTTCACACGACCATATGACATGTCCCATCATTAGAAACTAAAATGTCATCATGTTTGTCTTTCCTGGGCGAGCCTCTCCAGACGTTGACAGAGGTCCTGAGCGAGGCGGGCGGCTGCTGAACACTGATTACGCAAGGGTCGAGAAGCGATGGAAGGAGCAGCTGGGATTGGAGCTCGCATTGCGGGGTATGTTTGTACGCTCAATGGGGCGTCTGAGAGGGGGCAGCTCCCCAGCCAACGAGCCTTACCAAAAGCATGAGTCTGTAATAAAAAAATAACAATCTTTTTAATATAATATTAATAATCTTTTTCATATTATTAAAACACTAGATAGATTAATAAATAAGCTATGGAGTGGTATGCACCACGACCAACGTGATGTTTTACAAAGGCCTTTACTAAGTGGCATAAGCAACTCACAATGTCACACCTTGTGGTAAGAAAATGCATTGGTGGAAATATCTGATATTCCAAGTGTTTGTCACCAGAGCAGGTATGATGTTATTTTAATATTCAGGGCTTGTATCTTCACGTAAGTCTCGTATGAAAAACATGGTTTTGTAATAATATTCTTACTTATTAAGCAAGTTTCAAACCAAGGAACTATTGGATAACTAAAGCAGGTATACAAACTTATTCATATATAAAATAAGTTCATATCTCAAAGTATAACAAAAATAGATAAGAAATTTTACTAACCATTGGTCCATCACGATCCCACACTTGGCCACAAGCACCATTGCAAATAGGGCACGGCCTACTGAGAGCATAGCCTCCACACTCTTGACAATCCAGACTGACATGATCATCAGCCCAACACACTCCGCAGGAGAAGCAAGAGTTGATTTGAACACGGAGGCCCTCGATGGTCAACATGTTGTCACCGTGTTGTTGTTGAAGGAGATTCATCTCTTCCAGTGAGGCGGAGCTGAGGCTGCGTGGTGTCAACCTGGAAATAAAATAACACATTTTAAATAACACGAATTACTTTACCAAACCAACCATTAAATACACATGCATCATAACATAACGTACACAACGTAAGGTACTTTTACAATATTCTGACCTTAGTCTATAGAAACAATTCTTTGTGAGATGGACTATTCCGGCAGGGAACATCCAAGGGTGAAAGCCATGGACTATTTTAATCAGAAGCGTAATGAAATATCTGAACGTCACACTTACAGTCTGTCAAGAAAGAGTTGGTCGCAGATTAATTTGAAACTACAATTTTGTTTTTTATTTATTTTTTTATTGTTTATTGTGTATCATCATCCGTAGGCTCCAATGGAGCACTTGGATTCGTCAATATTATCACAAAATATTACACTCAGTTGACACAATAAAATAAAATACATTAAAATACATTCCTGGCATTAATGACATATCAAGTGAAATTCTCTGGCTAAAGGCGATCGCGTGGCGATCGCCAAGTCTGTAACTGAATAGCATTGACTCTCCTAACAGCAAATCGCGGGCCTAGCGAAAAAATATTTGTATGGAGTTTGCCCAACAGCAAATTTCAAATTCCATACATTTGCCTAATTGGAACGTTCTGTCAGATGGGAACAAATGCGTCGGACCGCGCAAAATGTGTGGAAAGGACTCGAGTTATTCATCAAGTTAGGTACCAGTATATTATAAGATGTGAACGCTGAAAAGTGACTTAAAAATAATTTGATTCTACGAGTGTTGCCATTGCCAAGAAACTACTCTTTCGAAAACAACCTCTTTCTTAACAAGCCTGTAATCTGTATATTATCGTTTTTCTATTTTGGTAACCATCTCCTCTAGATTTTTTTTTCACAAACTGTAAAACATCTCATGGAAATAGAATCACAACCGATACTCCAAACTCCAATAATATCATCCAATGCAATGCAAAGTAGACATACATACTCAATGCAAGTAGAATGATACCTATTCACATGTTACATCCTACCTATTATGATGGTATTGATAATTTCTCAACAATGAATCATTTACACACCTGAGTAATACTAATTGGTATAAATCGTTACATTATATTATAACAGACGAGGGTCTCTTCATGTCACAATATGTCATGATCAGTGCATGAATGGGTTTTGTATATTTTTTTTCATTAATTATTTCCAGTTAGTGCGAGTCTCACGGGGGCTCCTAGTACCATGCTAGTACCTAAGTATGCAAGCGCTGAGTATTTAAGTAGGTGCCTACATTACTCGTGATTTCCAAGCTAATCTGGGTCAAAGAAAACAAATATTGACTCAATATGACAGACAGAGGAATGTAAAATGATGCAGATTTATATTTACCAATGATTTCATACCAACAAATTACTTAATCTCGTTGTGAATCAAAGATAGGTTGAGGCATCACTGGGGTGATCATTTTGATTCATGGAGTTACTCAACAGTATTTTATATTAGTAAAGATCAATATTTTCAGAGAAAACTGACGCCAGTAGATTATTTGGCATACATCCACTAGATAATTATCTTATTAGAAGATAGACTCTTAACTCAACATAAAATCAGCTGATTTCAATGACAAACTCTCACCCCAGGACAATGTAAAAATAAACTAAGTATATAAATACTTATTTATGTATATTCTACAAAATATATTTATCTCTGCTTAGCTATTACGAGATTATTTTAAAATGTTTTTGTGGTTATTAGTATATCACTATTATCAGAATTGTGGGTGTTTTCTGGTAGGATTTCTTTCGGGTAGATATACAAGTTTTATAATTAATAGCAAAAATAATTATATAGGTACTAGACATGAGCGCCACGCCGGCGCGCCGCCGCTGATCATGGTCGGCGCGCCGCCGCCGTCAAAACGTTCACGCCGGCGGCGTGGGATCCGTGTGACCAAAAGTATTTATCTTGTGTTTCTTGAGACAGAAATCGAAATAAGTACTTTTCCAGGTAATAAAATCGAAGCATTCAGCTGTGGGGACGCTAGGGTTCAGCAATTATATAAAATGTCGAATAAAAACTAATGCATTGTTAACCCATTCCGGCGTCTCACATATTTCATTCATTTGGTTTTGCATTAAAAAAAATTGGGGAATTTTCTGTGTCTTATTTATTCGATTCTAAAACAAGAAATAGGATGTGATTTATTTATAGTTTTGGCAGCCACAAGGCATTAATAATTTGGTTCTTCGTGGTGGAAATTAAATGAAAAACAAACGTTATTTTTTATGTAACTGGGAAGAATAAAGAAAAATCAGAATTTATGGTTTTTTGATCGATTTTATCAAACCACGTGAATTTTGGCAGAATATCTGACCAAAATATGCGGCCTTTCGTCTTTTCGGTCAACCGTTCTCTCTTTTCATTGGTTTAGCCTTTGATTATCGAAGTACCTAATCAAAATTATTTTCATTCCACTTGACTAGATTCGCTATATTTCATTTGTTTCAATACAACACTGAGGAAATAATAATGACTCTTTTTCTCTCGACAAAAACTGATATTTATTTGGTAATTTTTGACGTTTACGATCTTCAAAGTGTCAAAATGTGATTATAATTAGATATTTTAAGGTTAAATTATTTCAACCAATTATTTCGCTCACCTAAGACTGCGTTATAATAAAAAAGAAATTACTACCCCCTAACGTGGTTTCTCAGACTGTGATTACAGACTACTCTCAAATTGTAATTCATCTTTCCACCGGTAAAAGCATTACATATTTTGGTTGAAATCATTATTAATTTATGCACCTAATGACTAAAAACACCACAATTTATGTTTATTTATTAATTTTCATTATTTTTACGCCTAAAATAACATTGCAAATTAGATATTTTTATAAAATTACATAGATAATTTTATTAAATTACCCTTCTACTCCAAACAACAGCACATACGAGTATAACACATATGTTTTTACGGCTTATGCTCAACCGTAGTTCTTAGCTACATAGGAGTTTTGCATTTTGTGGAAGGTCGACCTTTTCATCGCAATTTAAAAGCCCAAATATTGCCAAATGAGAAACCTGTTCGACTGCACCACTGCCCATAGTGAGGCTCATTCTGACGCGTTTGACTTTATGGATTAGTTTATTTCCCACGATAGAATTGACATCGACAATAAAACTATTGAAGTCGGCGATGAGTACATATATCTGGGGCACAAAATAAAACTAGGAAAGGAAAACCAAACTGCGGAACTATCACGTCGAATAGGGCTGAGTTGGGCTGCCTTCGGAAGGTTGAAATACATCCTTGGGAACAAAGAGGTGCCAATAAGCCTGAAGGCTAAAGTCTACGACTCGTGTATCTTGCCAGTGACCACGTACGGCCTAGAGACTATGTCTCTCACTGTCAGAAGCGTACAAAAACTAAAATGTGTTCAGCGAGCAATGGAAAGACAAATGTTGGGCGTCGGTTTTCGAGATAAAATTAGAAATGAGGAGATCAGACATCGAACAAAAGTTGCCGACATCGCAGAAAGAACAGCAAAGCAAAAATGGCAGTGGGCGGGACACGCGGCGAGACAGAACAGTGTCAGATGGACACCTGAAAACCTGAAGTGGAGGCCCTGGGAGAACAAAAGAGGCGTAGGAAGACCACAGAAAAGGTGGACAGATGACATTGTCCAGCTTACGGGTCGTAGATGGCAGCAGATGGCCCAAGATAGAGGACAGTGGAAGAGTTTAGAAGAGGCCTATGTCCAGCAGTGGAACGCAAGTGGCTAGCAGTAAGTAAGTAAGTTATTTTGATCTGCCCTCCAGCACCATGAAAAAGCAACAATGAAATTTTCCATTATTTTTCAAATATGAGCTTTTATTTTACTTTGTTATTGAAATAATCATAGTTTTTCAAAATAAATAAATCGATTTTATCATTATCTTTTTCACATATACGTATTTAATCATTTAAAACAATAGTACAAGAAAATCCAATGCTCCCCTCCCACTTTGTATCCACGCCGCCGGCGTGGCGCCGCCGCCGGCAATTTTAGACATGGGCGCCGCCGCCGGCTTTTTTGCAGCCGGCGCACATGTCTAATAGGTACATAGTTATCATATTTGTAATGGTTAGTAGTGTTACTGTACTAATATGCAGCAATTAGTACTCAGATGTTTAAAACATAAAATAAATTAATTATATAGTAACTGGTTTGATTGTCTTGGGTGTTAATTAACTAATCTTATACATATAATAAAAATGGATGTATGTATGTGGGTATGTATGTATGTATGTATGTTTGTTCCGCCATAACTCTGGAACGCCTGGAGCAATTTTGACAAAACTTGGTATACACATACCTTACTATCTGGAAACGAATACTGTGTGGTAGAAACTTCTGGAAATCCAGAACCTTCTGAGAAATTTTGCTGATGAGGGGATCCAAGGGTTGTGTGGGGCCGTGTGTGGTATCGTATGAAAGGGCATTGGAAAAGAAATTCAGATCGCAAGTTATATTTTGTCCAGCTCAAGCCATCGGGAGACACCCAGTGATCGAGATGATCCGGTCACCGCATACCACCGTGTTTGGTGTCTCATGAAAGATCTTCACGGGCAAAATACAGATATTTTATCAAATTTTGAATCGGGCAAGTGATAGTGGGAGACTCTATCAGAACGATGGAATCCAAGCGTTCAGAGAATTACATAGAATCTTCTAGAAGAATGTGGAAACAAGGCGAACTTTGTAGAACCTTCTAGAAAATTGTAGAGGTTAATTGAACATTGCAGAACCTTCTATATGTTGTTGATATTAATCGAACATTGCGGAAACTTCTAGAAAGTTGTGACAATGAATAGAATTCGAACCTTCTGGAAGGCTGTGGAAATGAAACGAGCTTTTCAGTACCATCTGGAAATTTCCGGAAATTTATCGAACATTGTAGAAACTTCTGAGGATTAATAAAATTCGAACCTTCTAGAAAGTGAAACGAACTTTGTAGAACCTTGAAGAAAGTTGTGCAGATTAATCGGACATTGCTGGATGTACCTATGCGTGTGTCATACTGTCGATTTAGTTCACCGATCAAATTTGCCGTTACGAAGTACGGGTAACTCAGCTAGTAAATTATAAAATAAGACAAGGCAGTCATTGCTAAGAAGAGGAGGCAGATTTCTCGCTTTCCTGTAATCTATGTGTGAGTACATTTCTTCACTAATTATATCTTAATTATTGTGATGTAATTATTTCTGAATATCAATACCTATGGGTAAATAAATATCATAGCATCTACTGGAGAACTTTCAGAGGTAAGGTCAGTTGGGGCAAGTGCCCCCACGGGGCTAGTGCGTCTTCGGACTATAACTTGAAAAGCGATGCAATTCCAATACTATGTCATTTGAATTTCGATACTTCGCGCCAAAATGATTCACAAGGTCAATTGTGGGTGTCACTGCATGCTTAGTTTTGTTACAATTTGTCACATTGCAAAATCAGCTTTTTGATCTACAGGTGTGAGTTCGGAGTGGTGTCAAAAAAAGTTAATAATATTTGGAAATACGCAATATTTTTCAATTTAATCAAGGTAAGTGGTCTTATATTGATATATTCTTTGTTTTAATTATGTTATTTTAGTTATTATTGCAATGTTTATACTCTTTTATTGCAATTCAAAATTCTAACCAATTTAGTTGTTGAGGTGGCAAGTGCGTCCAGCGCCTATGGGGTAAGAGCGTCTTATGGCCGCACTTTCCCCAATCCAGGTGTTTCAAACCATAATAATAAAAGGTGTTCATACATTCCGTGTACTATTTTTATGGAATGTTTTGTGCATCAGTTTTTGGATCAAATGCATAATATAAATTAAAATATGATGTGAATACTGTACTATTTTAATACTGTCAAGAATAATATTCTATATATATAATATTTTATTTGTATAATAAGTATTTTTTTTTTCAGATTTTAATATAACTCAATAGCAATGGTACGAACATACATCAAAAAGAAAAATGGACCATCGTGGACTAAAGAAAACTTACAAAAAGCAGTTAAAGCAGTAAAAAAATAACGAAATGTCAGCACACAAAGCTTCAAAGGTATTCAAAATCCCTAGGACGACGATTGGGGACCGTTTGAATGGTAGGAGGGGTGTGAAATCTTCTTAATTATTTTCATCTATATAATTATTTTCATTATTATACCTAAATAAAGTTATTTCAGTACCAATACTAAAAATGTTTTTTATTTACTTCCAATTAATCACTGGTTTAACACCCCTGCTTAGTCCACCTATATCGCACTTACCTCATGATTTAAAAAAAACACTGTGATTTGCTGTACGATCACTTTTACAACAAATATTGTGGATGGATATATTGAATACATGTATTTATATCTCAGTAACATAAACAAGTGCCTGAAAACACATCATTGGGAGTTTTATTAGCAAAGGATGCACTTGCCCCATGTGGTGGGGAAGTGCGTCCAGAAGACACGTTGTAGAAAAAACTATAAAAAGTGTATAAAATATAAGAGAAAGTTATGGTAAGCACTATAAATAAAGAGTAAAATACTTAAAGTTTATGTAGTCATAATTTTCAACTGCCCAATATTTGAATTAAAGTGACAATACAACGGCAAAGTCATCTCATCAAAAAATAGTACGCACTTGCCCCAACTGACCTTAATTTTTTTTTTATTATTTGGTACTGGGTACTTAGGCAGTATTCACTGATTTGATCCAAGTCCGAATGAAATTGTGTTACATGCAATTATCTATAAATAAAATACCTACTCCTTTATTGCGAATGTAGGAATTTACAGTGGGCGGACTTATTGCCATACAGTCTGTTTTTGAAATAGACGTTGGTAAAATAAGATAAGAGTAGAATCATGTCTGTAAAACTATTAAGGTCTTGTCTAAAAAATCTAAAAACCAACACAGACCTGCCACTCGCCAGGGACAGAAGCTAGTAAGTACCAAAGTACCTAAACAAATCTAATATTATGAAATGTATTACACAACGCAACACAATAAAATAGAAGAGATAGTTTAGTCTTGATATATCAACACACTTATTATACGTAGGTATACTCAAGGTTGTCTCCTCAAACAAAAATATATTCTTGTGAAATTAATAAAATAAATAATATCTACCGAATACTAAGCAGGCAGGTGGGAATTATGTAATGTAATGAGTGAATTACTTTAGACTAGTGTTTTAGAAGAACGGTTAAATAGGCTACTGGCAATTCACGGAGGGTTTCTTTCGGAAACTTTTATTATTCAACAGTGTTCAGCCTCAATGTAAAACAAACAGTTCTGAACGGTTTAAAAATAATGACAAAAAAACTAAATCTATCGAGATTCTTTTGAAACTCTGGTGTACCTAAATCTCTAAGTGATCTGTGTAGTATATTTGGAAAAGTCTCACTTCGGTATAAAAATTGGTACATGGGTAGGTAGGTACATGTTTAAAATATTAAAAAAAAAACTCTTCGAAACGATACTATAATTTTTTTTAAAACCAAACATGCATTCCTACGCAAAATATATTTTACTGACTTCTAGCAATATGTAGGTTTAGGTAAACTAGATATTATACTTGTACATCTAATGATGAACTGAACAAGGGGCTGATATTGCGCGTGTGGGTATTGCATTTCAAATGACGACGACGCCTAAGGTTCTTATTAGCAAGACATACAATACTTACATACCTGCATACAGTAGTACTATAATAAATTAATATATTATTATCTCCGCAGACCGCTGCAGATTGCAGAAGAATAATAATCAATCATATTATTACTTATTAGGTATGTAACTAAGATAAAGGATCCTGATAAAAAATGATTGTGCTGAGCTGAGGAAACCGCAATCATTCTAATCACACCTTTAATGGTGCATGATGTGAATGATGACATAAAATATGAGGACGGTAAAAGCTGGTATTAGCAATCCAGTTTCCAATTTACATGTGGAATGTCTCTGCTGTAATATTGAGAGAAGCTTGAAGTGTAAGAAGTCGATTTGATAACAATTCAAGTAGACAAAGTAAACCCTGGAAATCAGCTTTAAAAAAACTGAATATATAACCACCCCTACCTACCGCCATGGGTAGTTAGGTAGCGCACTAATAACAATTATCATAATTACATAATAGTGTCTTTGTTATTTGAGAAGGTCATCAATACTGAATTTGTGTGACGCAAATAATACCTAATTATTATCAATAATACGTACATTATATAGGTATTATACTAATATTCTCATATTTGTTTTGTATTTCGTCAACTTCTCTCTGTCGATTATAAAATGTTAGCAAGTATTTTCAAACTCATATTAGGGAAATGAAACTATTAGCTTCATACAATACTCTATGCTCGTGTAAAGCTTCAAACCCAACAAACCAATTGAATAAAATGAAGGAGTCTCAGAGTTTGTCCCTCGTAGATAGAAACTGAATCAAACCAGTCGATACTACAAACAATAAAGTAATATCGCAACAGCGTTGGTATACCAACATCTGTATTCTGTATATCAACTACAAACATTACATAAAATATTTGAATTAATTTTATTTAATAAAATACAATTTGCTAACAGCAAGCACATTATAATATTGTATTAATTTACTGTATAATGCAAAATCACTTAACTACACACAACCACATCGGTGCAATAAATCACTTAAAAAATTGACTGCGAACTTTAAACATGATATACAGAGTGATTCCAAGCACACGACCAGACATTTTTCTTAAAACCCATCATAAGGATTACGAAGCTATGATTTCGTTTATATACTTACGCCATATTATTTTAAACAACACGTTAATAAAAGTAGTGTTGAAAATTTATAAAAATAATAACCTACTTGTTTAAATCCCATCTGAAGAATTATGTGGCGGTGGCATATCTGGGGTCAACTTTGTATTTTGAATGATTTTTCGTGCAGGTATTTTTGAAATATTTTTTTAATTAAAAATACGAGGAAACGGTGAGTCGTGAAGCATTTTTGTTTTTCGAATAAAACTTGTTCGTATTTTTCTTTCTACGATGCCTATCCCGGAGGAACTAAAAGAAAGTAGACTACGATGTTACGGACACGTGAACAGATGAAATGACGATCACTATAGACATCCCCACACAAGCGAGAGGTCGAGGTTGTCCACATGCCACCTAGTGGAACAGTATTTAAAAAGACCTAAGGGAGAAGCAGCTGACCAGTGAGATGACACAAGACAGAAAGACTTGGAGACTGCGTACCAGAAGGGCCGATCCCAGGTGAACTGGGAAGAGGCAAGGAAGAAAGAAAGATACATTCCAGAGGTTAACTGTACTGTAGTAATAGTAATATTTATTTAATTGTATCTAATCTTCTCATATTTGTTTCACCACCAAGTTGTTTGCTCGAGTTGTTTGTTGATGATGGATGACAAAAAGAAAATAAACAAGTCGACGTAAATTGCGTCAATAACAATTACTCTTATCATAGTACCTACCTAACATCTTAATGCATCACATACCTACTGGTACTGCCATATTACCTATTATTTCTGCATAATACTTGCACGCTTCGGAGATCAATGTTTCTCGTGGATACTATACTGATTTACCATTCTGTCCAGTGTCATCCCTAGTTGTAGTGCAAGGGGTAAGCTAGTCACCAAAATACCTAATAACTGATTCCCCAAATATGAAGTTATCCCCAATAATGCAGAATATTACCTATATAAAATAACCCTCCAGTCTCCACATACATTTAAATTCGGACGAAACAGCATCATCACATTTATCAGCTTCATCATCTGTACATAATATATAGAGATCTCTGATTATTATAATATGGTACCTAACTGATGGTATATACGAGTAGGTATCGAGCTCGGGTTATAAGCTTGCATGTGAGCAACGCTACTGACTGCGATTGTATCTACATATTAGACATGTGCGCCGGCTGCAAAAAAGCCGGCGGCGGCGCCCATGTCTAAAATCGCCGGCGGCGGCGCCACGCCGGCGGCGTGGATAAAAGTGGGGGGTGGGAGCATTGGATTTTCTTGCACTATTGTTTTAAATTATTAAATACGTATATGTGAAAAGCATAATGATAAAATCGATTTATTTATTTTGAAAACTATGATTATTTCAATGACAAAGTAAAATAAAAGCTCATATTTGAAAAATAATGGAAAATTTCATTATTGCTTTTTCATGGTACTGGAGGGCATGTTAAAATAAACTAAGCCATAAAGTCAAACGCATCAGAATGAGCCTCACTATGGGCAGTGCAGTCGAACAGGTTTATCATTTGGCAATATTTGGGCTGTTAGCTAAACGATGAGTAAAATTGAAACTCTGAAATAAAGTATAGAATTGCAATGACGAGGTCGACCTTCCACAAAATCCAAAACTCCTTGAGCATAAGCTGTAAAAACATATGTGTTGTATGTACTGTTGTTTGTAGTTGAAGGGTAATTTAATAAAATTATGTAATTTAATTAAACTATCTTATTTGCGATGTTATTTTAGGAGTAAAAATAAGGATAATTAATGAATAAACATAAATTATGGCGTTTTTCGTCGAAAGGTGCATAAATTCATAATAATATCAACCAAAATACGTAATGCTTACCGGTGGAAAGATAAATTACAATTTGAGAGTAGTCGGTAATCACAGTCTGAGAAACCACGTTAGGGGATAGTATTTTTTTTATTATTAAAATGCAGCCTTTGGTGAGCGAAATAATTGGATTTTAACGTAAAAATATCTAATTATATTCACATTTTGACACTTTGAAGATCGTAAACGTCAAAAATTACCAAATGAATATCGCTTTTTGTCAAGAGAAAAGGAGTCATTATCCTTTTCACGGTGTTGTATTGAAACAAATGAAGTATAGCGAGTCTAGTCAAGTGGAATAAAAATAATTTTGATTAGGTACTTCGATAATCAAAGGTTAAACTAATGAAAAGAGAGAACGGTTGACCGAAAAGACGAAAGGCCGCATATTTTGGTCAGATATTCTGCCAAAATTCACGTGGTTTAAACATTTCAGCGTGGTAAAATCGACCGGTGTCCTAAAAATCGATAAAAAAAAACATAAAGTTACTTACATAAAAAAAAACGTTTGTTTTTCATTTAATTTCCACCACGAAGAACCAAATTATTAATGCCCCCATCCCATCCTATTTCTTGTTTTCGAATCGAATAAGTAAGACACAGAAAATTCCCCGATTTTTTTATGCAAAACCAAATGAACGAAATATTTGAAAACCAAATGAACGAAACATTTGAGAAAATTTCATTATTGCTTTTTCATAGTACTGGAGAGCAGGTCAAAATAAACTAAGCCATAAAGTCAAACGCGTCAGAATGAGCCTCACTATGGGCAGTGGTGCAGTCGAACAGGTTTATCATTTGGAAATATTTGGGCTGTTAGCTAAACAGTGAGTGAAATTGAAACTCTGAAATAAAGTCTTGAATTGCGATGACGAGGTCGACCTTCCACAAAATCCAAAACTCCTTGAGCATAAGCTGTAAAAATATATGTGTTGTATGTACTGTTGTTTGTAGTTGAAGGGTAATTTAATAAAATTATGTAATTTAATTAAACTATCTTATTTGCGATGTTATTTTAGGAGTAAAAATAAGGATAATTAATGAATAAACATAAATTGTGGTGTTTTTCATTAAAAAGTGCATAAATTAGTAATGATATCAAAATACGTAATGCTTACCGGTGGAAAGATAAATTACAATTTGAGAGTAGTCTGTAATCACAGTCTGAGAAACCACGTTAGGGGACAGTATTTTTTTTATTATTAAAATGCAGCCTTGGGTGAGCGAAATAATTGAATTTTAACGTAAAAATATCTAATTATATTCACATTTTGACATTTTGAACATCGTAAACGTCAAAAATTACCAAATGAATATCGTTTTTTGTCAAGAGAAAAGGAGTCATTATCCTTTTCACAGTGTTGTATTGAAACAAATGAAGTATAGCTAATCTAGTCAAGTGGAATAAAAATAATTTTGATTTGGTACTTCGATAATCAAAGGTTAAACTATTGAAAAGAGAGAACGGTTGACCGAAAAGATGAA
Source organism: Ceraclea dissimilis (assembly GCA_963576895.1). Taxonomy (NCBI): domain Eukaryota; kingdom Metazoa; phylum Arthropoda; class Insecta; order Trichoptera; family Leptoceridae; genus Ceraclea; species Ceraclea dissimilis. Next base: position 16,361,709 of record OY756359.1, on the reverse strand, counting down.
AGCCCGCATATTTTGGTCAGATATTCTGCCAAAATTCACGTGGTTTAAACATTTCAGCGTGGTAAAATCGACTGGTGTTCTAAAAATCGATTAGAAAAACATAAAGTTACTTACATAAAAAAACGTTTGTTTTTCATTTAATTTCCACCCTGAAGAACCAAACTATTAATACCCCCATCCCATCCTATTTCTTGTTTTAGTATCGAATAAATAAGACACAGAAAATTCCCCGATTTTTTTTTATGCAAAACCTAATGAACGTAATTCAGACGACGGAATGGGTCTGGAACGGAACTGCATTAGTTATTATTCGATATCTTATATAATTACTGAATACTAGCGTCGCCACAGCTGAATACTTATTTTTTTTTACCTGGTAAAGTACTTATTTCGATTTCTGTCTCAAGAAACAAAGGATAAATACTTTTAGTTACATGGTTCCCACGCCGCCGGCGTGAGCGTTTTGCCGGCGGCGGCGCGCCGACCGTGATCAGCGGCGGCGCGCCGGCGCGGCGCTCATGTCTACTACATATTTAAGGACTTAGTACCAATAATGACGTCACAGTAATTTCCCACGGCATTAAGGCTCAAAATCGCGTGAACAATCGCATGATAAAATGGTAAAAACAGCGTTTTTTCCATTTTTTAGGCTTAATTTTGCGTCTATCAAAAAACTTTTACGGTTGTACCCTAGATTTTAATGCTTATCATCAGTACAAAAAAAATTTACTCCGCGACTTTCGGGAAACGAGTTTCCGTCTTTCGGAAAGAAGATCAGAGGTGTTTTTAATTATTTATTTTTTTTTGAGAAATCTATACAAGATATAAAAAATCTTTTACGGTTATTCCCTAGATAAATGTTAAATGCATCTACCCTATTTTGTTCCAAAGCATATTTAGTAACGGTTGTCGAGATATATGGTCTCCCGTTCTTAGAAATTTTTGAAATGTCGGTAAGCCAGTAGCGTAGCGTGGGGGGGGCGGGGGGGGCGGGCCGCCCCGGGCAGCACTTTTCAAGGGGCGGCATTTTCGGGATTTTTTTTAAACAATCTAGGCTAGCGTACACAAACCCAAATACTTTCCTGTACACCTTGCACTAGGCTAATTTCACAAATCTGCCGCCCCTAGGCTATCGGCAGATTTCAGAATATACAAGGACGGGGGGAGGCATTTTGAAAAAAAAATGACTGCATCGTAACAAGCAAAGTTCCTGCGTCTGTTCTTGTGTTAAAACTTTCATGTGTCTGTTAGTTTTTTGAGAGTAACTGCCGCCCCTAGACTGTCGGCCTAGGGGCGGCAGATTTCAGAATTTGCAAGGACGGGGGCGGCAAATTTCAGAAAAGGCCGCAACTGCAGAGTATTCATAACTCAAAAATTATATTCTTCTCATTAGCGGATTCAGACGGCGGATTACCTCCCAAAACAAGTGACAGCACTTTATATAAAAGTAGTTTCCAAAGAATCACATTATTACTGCATCGTTTTCTCATCATGACATGAATTTTCTAAAACTACTACATTGTTTGGTAAAAAAAAATCGCCTGCGGCGCTAATTAAATCTGTTGCGTTGATCCTATCACTTAGCCGAATTCTCTATAAAAATTTCGCCTGCGGCGCATTATACCAACCCTGTTATATAATCTAGAATTATATTTTACTTGCAGCCCGTCGCTCATTTATAATTTCAGATGATCCTTCATCCAAAAAGTTTTAGGTTCAATATTTAAGCAGTTAGGATTATTATTTCACATATTTTCTAAAAAAAATTCGCCTGCGGCGCAATTCTGGGTTACGTTTATGTTCAGAAAATAAATCAAACGACCTTGACTACATGACCCTTTTCACACAGTGTCAAAAAAAGTCGCCTGCGGCGCTGTTCACATTTGTAGTAGCACAAGGTCATATTTGCATGAAAAAAATGAAAAAAAGAATGGGTTTTTTTATGGGGGGGGGGCGGCAAATTTTGCCTCCGCCCCGGGCGGCACAAACCCACGCTACGCCACTGCGGTAAGCATACTCTTAATGAAACATTGTATTGAAGATAAACTACGTAAATTCTGCAACATAACACGTGTAAATGAGTAAATAAGTTATTTGTGGCTAAACATCTTGGCGTATCATTGTTTCTTGTGGTTCTGGTTGCATAAAACAACAATAAAAGATCAAAAGCGTGTACGACTATTTTTTATCATTAAATAATTCGGAATTTCATCTACAAACTAAAAACGAAACGATCTTTCGAATAATCTCTGATTTATGAATATGGATGGATTAAGATCTTGTGTAGTTAATTTTACTAACTACATATTAAGAGTATGCAATATGCATACCGACATTTCAAAAATTTCTAAAAACGGGAGACCTTATATCTCGACAATCGTTACTAAATATGCTTTGGAACAAAATAGGGTAGATTCATTGAACATTTATCTAGGGAATAACAAAAGATTTTTTATATCTTGTATAGATTTCTCAAAAAAAAATTAGAAACACCTCTGTTCTTTTTTCCGAAAGACGGCAACTCGTTTCCCAAAAGTCGCGGAGTAAATTTTTTTTTTTGTACTGAGAATATGCATAAAAATCTAGGGAATAACCGTAAAAGTTTTTTGATAGACGTAAAATTAATCCCAAAAAATGGAAAAAACGCCATTTTTACCATTTTATCATGCGATTGTTCAAGCAATTTTGAACCTTAATGCCGTGGGAAATGACTACTGTGACGTCATCCTTGGTGCCAAGCCCTTAACTTTACATGTTCTCGGTACATCAGTGTAGGTACCTATGTATATAATAAGTTAATAATCATCCCTATTTTATAACAGATTTACGAGATATAATTACACATAAATTAGGTACTGTAGTAGAAAGTTGACGGACTTTCTAATACACAGTCAAGATTTTTTCTCAATAAAATATAATTTTCAGTTAGAAAATTAAATAGAAAATACTATGTCCTATAGGTAGATATTTAGACTAATTTATTTATCTACTTACTTATTATGAGAAATAAGTTTCTTATTTTACGATAAATTACGAATACTTGTAGGGTCAAATATTTAAGAAAACACAGCTGAAGAGGAATGGTTATAGGTATACCAACTCTTTAGATTCATGTAGGTATACTCAACAATAATTTAATGTACCTACATGAAGCACGTTTTTCATCAACTTGTAGGTAAACACATTACAATAAAATCGCATGCGGTTAATCATATTACAATAACACGTATTGTAACGTAATGATATCTTGTAAATAATAATAGATACGTAGGTATACCTAATTACATAGAGGATACAAAGCACGTAACATAATAATCACTGATGATGGATGTTCACAATGAAAAAATATTCATCATCAAATTAGTCAAAATGGCGTAGGTAGGTACTTGATTATGAATTTTCTGGTGGATTGTCATTATAATGTAGATAGATCTATCAAATTATTCACTATTCCACCTCGGATAATATGATTAATCAGAAGTATAAAGAGCTGTAATTTGCTATGTATATTGTAGGTTGTCGCAGATCTATAAGACCTCAGGCGAGATGGTCCGACGATGTAAAGCGAATCGCAGAAACAAGTGGATGCAGCATGCCCAGGATCTGTGGAAAGTCAAGGGGAGACCTATGTCCAGCATTGGAATCAAAAAAACTGAGAAAGAAAAAAAGAAGAAGAATGCGAATAAAATAAATTACTATTGTAGAGGTACCTACCTGCAATAATCACTGTCTCAAATGTTATAATAGGTGTGTGAATTAACATACTAAAATAGCAGTTCCTGCCTGACAATGTACCTATATGCGAGTAGTTCTATAAATAATCAATTAACTATAAACCGAGGAAAGGTAGGTACCTACTATACCTACATACATGTTAAAGTTGTGAAATACTAAGTACAGGTATTAATAAAATTAAATTATTTAACAACAGAATTATCGCTATTATAGCACCTGATGAAAATTGTTAAAAATAGTAAGTAAGTACCTAGGTATATTATAATATGCATACCTCGATTATAGGCGTTATTATAAACTATAAATAGCATGTTACCTACATATACCTAGAGCCTGTACCTATAGCTGTGTGTAATATTAATATATACCTACTGCCACAGTGGCGTATATAGGGGGGGGGGCCGAGGGGGCCCGCCCCCCCCCCCCCCCTAAATGTTGAACAATTCTTTAAAAAACGTTATTTTAAAACATGAAAGCTACTCAAGTTCATCATTTCACCCATTATTCAAAAAAAATTCGCCTGCGGCGCTATTTTTCTTTGTATTTTCTGCACACAATATTAATATCAACCTAAAAGTCGACCTTTTTCACTAAAATTCACGAAAAAAATTCGCCTGCGGCGCTATTTTTCTTTGTTTTTTCTGCACACAATATTAATATCAACCTAAAAGTCGACCTTTTTCACTAAAATTCACGAAAAAAATGTGCCTGCGGCGCTATTATAATTTTTATGCTGTACGCCTACGTTCAAATTTTTGTTGCCTCCACCCCCCCCCCCCCCTAAGTCAATTACTAGTCGGGCCCCCCCCGAAATGAAATCCTATATACGCCAATGTACTGCCATAATAATATATATTATAGGAATCAGTGACGAAGGGTGGATTTCTCCAGAAGGGAAGGCGGGGCTAGCATTTCTTATGGTAAGGAACCTGTATAAAGGTGGGAAGAACTATTGAACATTGAGCCCCTTCTATATCTATGACAAATCTATGGTGGACGCCATTTTCATTGCGAACATATGATTGCGTGCAGTCATATTGGTTGTCCACAATTACATGAATCCTGGTGATATTTCAGTGATTTTTGCGACTAATTACGTATAATCAGTGTGGAAATTACCTTTGGAATAAAACCTATGTAATCAAATGCTAAATTACCGTACTTTGCATCGAGAAAAAATTGCGTATACCTAGCGGAAACGCTGGCGGCAGTCAATTTTTGTCTATGGCTTTATCCGTTAGGACTTCCTACATTTATACAGGTTCCCTATCTTATGGGATTACGTCAGATTAGACACTATTATACCTATCATTTCTTTCCAAAAGGTAACTCGATGGGGATCGTGTTCTTAGGTAGCTTCGCGCCTGGTAGGAATACATATGTAAGTAGTAAGCAAAGTACCTATTGTAAGTAGGGGGCTAAGAAATATTTACTTTGACGACAGCTATAATCTTCAACAAGTAATTCATATTTTTATTTGATTTTCAAATAGGTTTATTGACAAACAGTGGGCCATCATATTTCTGCCTATTCTACGAGTATGCAATAAAATACCTACTATCGCTTCTATCACTGTTTTTTTTATTGTATTCCTAACACCAATATTAATTGTGAAAACACAGATCTCTTGATGTTGTAAAAAAAGGAATCTATTAATATGATACTAGTTGGCTTTCGTTTTAGGATCTCTTGGGAAGCTGCTTGATGGAGAAATCATAGACAGGTGTATGAATCGGCGGACCTAATGACCTGCTAATGTATTATGTTATTGTGTTGTATTAAAAATAGACAATTTATAAACTGATAGTTAGGTATTATAAGTAAAATAACAACACACTTTCGACATGATTGTGTCCCTAGCCACATACAATACTATAGACATTTAGCAGTCTGAATATCTTCGTAGTATAGGCATGTTAATCACCATAATAAATAAATAGAGAAGTAAAAGTTACGTCTATTAATAGGAAGACAGTAAGTACCTATGTAGTCATCAGAATACCAATTCAATACATATGTAACTATACATATATAACTAATAGTCTTTGAATACTAACCCAACACAAACCTATACTTACTACATATGATTCAATCGTACAGTATCTGAAGAACGATTTCACATACCTACTTGGTGTTGGTATTTCAGACTTCAGACACTCAGGCATGAAAGTGACCTACGCCATTATAATACACTTCACTATAATCATTCAGATTACAACAATCGACCTGCTGATTGGAGCCATTATACTAGATTGAACTTGCATCAAGTTACCATGGTGCGGGTCAATTGTACACACTATAATACATTGGATATTTAATGTACTATAACTACCAACAATTTTCTCCAATAGCAGAAAATTACAGGAAATGATTCGGTCATCTATATTTATAAAACAAAGTCCCTTAATTTGTAAGTGTTCGTAAAACTCGCGCATTTTGCGATGGATTGTTGTGAAAATACACAAAAACTTTCGTACCGATCTGCTTTAGGTTTTAACGTCAAACAAAAAAAAATTTTACTAGGAGGTGCCATGATGATGGGAGGATCCAAGGGTTGTGTGGAGTCACGTGTATACTGTATAGAGCCGCTAAAACTCATTATTTTGGCTTTCGGGTCGTACTGTCGATATACTTCACCATCCATGTTTGCCGTTGCGAAGCACGGGTAACTCAGCTAGTATTTTTATATGAAAATTTACATAATGAAAACGTCAAACTTTTTCACATTAAATATGTGTGTGAACTACAATATGGAAATTAAAATAATTAAGGAAAACTATATTAAATAATATAATCATCAGGTACCAAATTATACTTAACTACTGTCAGAAGCAGGAAAATATTTCGGTACCTAACAATAGTATTTTATGCTACAAACGTCATGTCTGGTCAAACTGTGAATAATTGATTCTGAAATAATAATGGCTAATGATTGCTAAATTATGTACACACCGCACACAGGTATACCTAATCGCATAAAGGTGCAATGTACATAAAAACCTGTATGTACCAAAAATAATAATAGCATCTAAGCAGGATTGAATTCGTATTACAATAAAAAGATTTGTTAAAGCACTCGTTAATCTTATTGACTACTTGTACGGAAAACCAATTGGTAGTATAGGTACTCTATGCTACGATTAATGTATTTATTTGGTGTTATTACATTTGTACGTATTGGTACTAAAGTGCAGTGCTGACCTTGTGCCATGCCTAAGCCCACAAGGACTGAAACTAGTGGATAATCTATATATATAAAATAAAGTTTGTTTTTTGTAAGTGTTCGCATAACTCCTGCATTAACCGAGGGATTTCTGCGAAAGTTTAGAATAACATTTGCGATAGGTAATATACTCTGTGTTCTAACGTCGCCGGTTTTTGAAGTAAAAGTGTTTCCTAGGAGATACCATGATGATGAGTAAATCCAAGGGTTGTGTTGGGTCGTGTGTGGTATCGTATGAAAGGGCGTTGGAAAAGAAATTCATATCGTAAGTCACATTTCGTCCAGCTCAAGCCTATAAAGTATGCCGGGTTGTTTTATTAAATTTGCCGTTGCGAAGCACGCTAACTCAGCTAGTCAATAAATAAAATAGCACATGTTTTTATACAGAGCTTGATAAATCCTAAGGTACCTTAGTACTATCATCACTGGTATTGATTGATAATGCTCATCGATAATTTAATCACGCGCGTCATAAGGTGTTAGGAATTACCACGGAAATATTGTCATTTTTTAATTTTAAACAATAACAAATCACACAAATAACAAGGATGTTTACAACATCAACACAATAAGTGCACACATCAATTATGTTTTTCTATTCTAATATTACTTTCAGGATTCGAGGAATCTCCGATTATCAAAATACAATCAATTGAAATTCCCATCCGTTTTGTTCTGTCTACCCATCATGTAAGGGACACGGCGAAGTATAGTTACTTCAGCAAATTCAGCAATACGGAAGAACTCACTGATGTTGGAGGTAATCAAAATAGTAATACAAATCTTAGTTATACCTATAGACGTGATAGCGAATTAAAATAATCACAATTATATTATGAAGATTATCACGTTCAGTTGGTGGATTCTTACATACCTACTTAACACATAACATATAGCTTAACTACTTTTAAATATAGGCTTAGATAACTTACTATGCAATAAGCAATATCTGTGATCAACTTGTAAATGAAATAAAAAATATACAACAAGTTTGATTATATTTATTTTGGGTTTCTATAATACAGTTTAATCCGAATCACCTAATAAATCAGTTTTTTATACCTAAATTCCAATCATAGTAGGCAACTATAATACAACTTTGTGCATTGTGAGATCTTGTCGTAAATAGTGACAATCATACATAATGCATACATATATAGCCACAGCGCATTCTTCTCATGTTATCTGTACCAGTATACTAACTATGTATCTGTTTGACCTCTGTGAGGCCCAGAAGAAACCATATATGTTACTTACTATATCGCCTGCATCCAGGAATCAGTTTTACAGGGGAAAACTTTCACACCACATGTTTTGCGTAATGATAGAACATAATCCCTGCGACTTGCGCTTCTAAAGAAAAAAACCGTCACGTCAGCAATAGTGGTTGCATAAAAACCAGGCGCCAACCCGTCGGGCACAAAATCTAGCAAATCCCACATAAATATTTTAGTTCGTTTGTTTATATCACCACTTCCCATTTAATATCATTTCTCTCATGGGTTTCCATGGATACAATTTTTTTCCATAGAATTACTACTAATCCAACGTACAACATATTTGAAACAGAGAGTACTTTGTGTCCAATTTCCACAATTTCCAGTTAATTCATTCCGGGGTAATCTTTTATATGAAATGGTTTTGTGCATTCATTTATTGAGTGCATTTAGAAAACATTCTCAAAATACACTTAGGATATAAAAAGTTTAATAATTTGTAGTCTTGAATGAGATATTTCTTTAGAAAAAACATCAAAATTCAAGGTTTTTCAAGAAAATCTCCACCATTAGTTGTGTTAGTCCAAATGTCACTTTTTAAAATGATAAGTTGTTTTTAAACTAATGAGAGGTGGTATTATCATTATTTGCAATGTAAAAGGTAAAATAGGCTTTTATTTACGTTTTGTAAATGAAATTTTGCCATTTGCCAAATTAAAATTTACGACAAGAGCAAAATATTCATATTGTCTTTTTGTCATACCAATATTTCATATATTTTCTCTGTTGCACAGATGTCATATTCTCTAGATGGGTGCAGTATTTTTTCTCTATCTGACATAGATTATATTGCTTCCGAATATTTGTTAATCGATGTTCTACAATTATTAAAATGCAAAGTTGCTACACCACAAAAAATTGCCATACCACAAAAAATAAATATATTGTAAGTAGGTAGGTACCTGCTGTAAATATTTTAGTTCGTCCCAATGTTTCTAACATTTTCACCATATCCTTTATAGACTCTAAACCGTTCATCCGATTGAGATGAAACTTTGGGAAATTGTTGTGCTTGCCCCAAGGAGTGTTCTAATGGGGGTAGGGGATACAAGGAGGGGGGCACAAAGGGGGGGGCAAGAAAAAAAACTTTTTTTTTTAAATATATATAACTTTTAGTGTCGAAAAGATGAATGGTAACACTACCGACATCCGGAGGAATAAGGAGGGGGGGGGGATTGGGGGGCTGGGGGGTCGGGATGAAAAAAGTGATATAAGTGTCGAATCCATAGTTTTCCACCTCAATAAGGTGAATAATCACCTTCCCGACATCCGCAGGAATAAGGGGAGGGAGTTAGGGGGGCTAGGGAGGGGTCGGAATGAAAAAGTGATATTGGTGTCGAATCCATAGTTTTCCACCTCAATAAGATGAATAGTCACCCTCCCGACATCCACAGGAATAAGGGGAGGGAGTTAGGGGGGGGCAAGGGGGGTCGGAATGAAAAAAGTGATATTAGTGTCGAATCCATAGTTTTCCACCTCAATAAGGTGAATAGTCACCTTCCCGACATCCGCAGGAATAAGGGGAGGGAGTTAGGGGGGCTAGGGAGGGGTCGGAATGAAAAAGTGATGTTGGTGTCGAATCCATAGTTTTCCACCTCAATAAGATGAATAGTCACCCTCCCGACATCCACAGGAATAAGGGGAGGGAGTTAGGGGGGGGCAAGGGGGGTCGGAATGAAAAAAGTGATATTAGTGTCGAATCCATAGTTTTCCGCCTCAATAAGATGAATAGTCACCCTCCCGACATCCGCAGGAATAAGGGGAGGGAGTTAGGGGGCTGGGGGGGGGGTCAAATTGAAAAAAAATAAATTATGCAGATCCCCCAAAACTGTTGTGAGTTTCTATTGGCTCTGCAGTACTTTAACTAAACATGATGGTACCACTGATTTTGGGTTCCATTGCCGACCTACTTCACCATCCATACACAAATTTTGCCGTTGCGAAGCACGGGTAATACAGCTAGTTAATAAATAATATCCATCGACTATTAAGTAAATACAATAAATTAAAGCAGACTACAGGTTTACAAATAAATTGTTGAGAGTCGAATCTAATTATTGTAGGTAATTTTCCATTTAATAATGTCTGTCAAATGAATGATACATAATTTTATACAGCTTCTAGCTTCTGCATGTAACACGCGATATTCTTCACTAAAATTATAAAACTTGTCTTCATAATTTTATACTGACAAGATACCAGATACCCCGTTTATAAAGTTTTATCACGAAACCATTCAATTGAAAATATTTTATTTCGTACTTATTTTAAAATATTAATCTTTTAACGAAAGATAATATAATATACCTAAACATAAAATACAAAATTATTGCATTCTTACCTTTCTTGGGATGCGCTAATGTCAACTGGGTGTACACTTGTCAAAGACATCTTAATGCAAAATGAATTCTTCAATCTGTAAAAAAACAATTAAATCCATTAGTGCTATGTATAGAGAACACTTATTTCCATTAATTATACATGGCAGGTATTTCACAATTGTTAATTGATAACATTAGATAGGTATCTCTCTCTACCTAATCTAATGGTAACACGGATATGAGTAATTAATACCTTCAAAAACACGCGACAAATAACAAATATGTACAGCACCTATGTATACCTACTATACTTATCGGTTATCATCATAAATCGGTTCCTTTGTAATTAATTTATAAGACACCATATACCCAGTATCTGACCCACGTCAGAGATTAGGAAATACATCACTCAATCAGGTAACATATCTACCTATCGGGGTGGTGACTGATGTCTGATAAGAGGTCCTAAACTTGCTATTAAATTTAATGTAGGTAAGTATATGCCATTGTATACTAAAAAAATACGCCAATCCATATTCCGATCGATCACATGACATCGTTAAAATTTCCCAAAATTGAAATTATACATCTATATGCCTATTGATTGCCTAACTAAATGTTCAATTTATTTTTTGAATGAGCAGTGCTGCACGTTCATAATTCCATAAATATTTTAATTGAGTGTTAATTTACTTAACTCCGCCATTGCACCAGCAAATCAATCGCAGTGGAGTGCCAAGCTCAAGAAAAAGACTACGGCATCAAAATATGTTACATTTTAATATGCAAGAGTGAAGTGACCCGTATGATACGATATGTATGTCACATGACAATACTAAAACAATCTGGCAGGGTCTCGGTCATCAGACCCACGAATCAATTCACTAATAAAATGACCGCATTATCATAATTTAATACTTTTGCCATTTGACCCTTATACGTACCTCCTTACAACTTACAACTCAAACATAATAAAACCCTTACTCTTACTACCCAGTACCCAGTACCCGTATGTGCCCTACTAACCGTAACGTAGAGAAATGAAAGAACTATAATCTACACGTTCTATATCTATATACCTAAGTGTATTTTATAATTTCAATATTTGTTAAGGTGACTGGAAAGACCAACTACATAATTTAGGTACTTTTCGAAGGTCCATAGCGCCGTACTCTTAAAAGTTAGATCTCTAAAAAAAATATATGTTATTCCTTAATAATCTGGCTCTCAAGTAACCATTTTATTTTTTTTATATTTTACGTACCTTTTCCGCAAAATATTTTTAAAAAATACCTGTTTTTTTAGTTTTATCGCCCACAACTCAAAACCTATGAGGTTTAGAAGCATGGTTCTTTTTTTAAAATAAAGGTAATTAATAATTCTAATAAGTTACCATTTTAGTTTTTGCGTCATGTTTTTACTTTTCGTGTAAAATCAAATAAACCGTATTTTGCGTATTTCTAAAGAAGCTTCATTGAAATACACTGACTCGTACGCATTGGATTGTAATCCTTAGCGACGTACATTCTCATACAATAATTTCAAGGATTCCATTTACATTAGTTCAGTCCCGCCTTCGTCCTCGAGGTGGTCAGACGTGGAATCTGCGCCGAGTGTTTTTAGGTCTTTTATTGTGAAATACAGAGACGATGTACCTACTTACATAGTTATGCTTACTTTTTTTCATACGACTAGTAGCTGACTAGTAGTAGACCCGCTAATTTGTAATATAAAATATAATAATTACCTAACCTACTTTTATTTTAAAAAGTCCACTCTTCGCTGTATATCTGTTTAGATAAATACTTTTCATTCACCCACATCATTTAGAAAATCCGTCGCACCCTAAATAGAGACATTCAGAATAAATTAGTGATGCTTCAATGGAATAGTTTCGAAAAATAAAAAAAAAAAACAAAATACATAATGCTAAACTTATGATTCTCATGAATTTCTCCAATACCTATTTTGATTAAGGTTATCTCCTATTCTAATCTAATATACCTATACGTATTACGTACCTAATAAAATCATTTATGAAAATGACCTACTAACATTGCAATACGTACTAGGTATATATGTAGGTAGATTAGAGAAAACAATTTTAAAGACCCATAAATATTACAGGATTCACTTTTGCCAAAGAATTCCCTATGCAAAAATCGAATTATCGCACAAAAATGAACCGACCACTCAACGAATTGTCATAGATTTAGGAATGGAGGAAATTTCTTGTTTATAATTATATTAATTATAATATTGGTGAACCATACAAAAGGGAATCGTGTAATACTAAAGATAGTAGAATAGTTTTATTATTAGTATAGATAGGGTTATTACTTATTATTATAATATAATAGATAATAGGTTGTTTAGTAATACCGTTGTTGTAGTTTATGATGGGTACCTATGGAAAAATATTGCAGTCAAGTGGTCTTATTCTATTATTGTCTTTTGTCGTATTGTCCCGCTAATTACCTTTTATCATTTTTTTGTTCTTTTGTAATTTTACTACACCTGAGTAGAAGATAATAATATGTAATAAAATAATTTGAACACTACGAACATTCATTCATGAAATCATGATTCATGAATTCTCTATGTACCTATGTATTTTATTTTCACATTGTACCTAAACTTTTGCAGACTAAAATATAGATACTACGTCTTTTTACATCATTTATGAATTTGTTTTTACATAAGTAGGATTGGTACCTACTAGACATGTGCGCCGGCTGCAAAAAAGCCGGCGGCGGCGCCCATGTCTAAAATTGCCGGCGGCGGCGTCACGCCGGCGGCGTGGATACAAAGTGAGGGGGAGCATTAGATTTTTTTGCATTATTGTTTTAAATGATTAAATACGCATATGTGAAAAGGATAATGATAAACTCGATTTATTTATTTTGAAAAACTATGATTATTTCAATGACAAAGTAAAATAAAAGCCCATAGTTGAAAAATAATGGAGAATTTCATTATTGCTTTTTCATGGTACTGGAGGGCAGATTAAAATAAACTAAGCCATAAAGTCAAACGCGTCAGAATGAGCCTCACTATGGGCAGTGGTGCAGTCGAACAGGTTTCTCATTTGGTAATATTTGGGCTGTTAGCTAAACGATGGGTGAAATTGAAACTCTGAAATAAAGTCTAGAATTGCGATGACGAGGTCGACCTTCCACAAAATACAAAACTCCTTGAGCATAAGCTGTAAAAACATATGTGTTGTATGTACTATTGTTTGTAGTTGAAGGGTAATTTAATAAAATTATGTAATTTAATAAAACTATCTTATTTGCGATGTTATTTTAGGCGTAAAAATAAGGATAATAATTATTAAATAAACAGAAATCGTGGTGTTTTTAGTCGAAAGGTGCATAAATTAATAATGATATGAACCAAAATACGTAATGTTTAACGGTGGAAAGATAAATTACAATTTGAGAGTAGTCTGTAATCACAGTCTGAGAAACCACGTTAGGTGATAGTATTTTTTTATTATTGTAATGCAGCTTTGGGTGAGCGAAATAATTGGATTTTAACGTTAAAATATTTAATTATATTCACATTTTGCCACCTTCAAGGCCGTAAACGTCAAAAATTACCAAATGAATATCGTTTTGTCAAGAGAAAAGGAGTCATTATCATTTCCACAGTGTTGTATTAAAACAAATGAAGTATAGCGAATCTAGTTAAGTGGAATAAAAATAATTTTGATTAGGTACTTCGATAATCAAAGGTTAAACTAATTAATGAAAAGAGAGAACGGTTGACCGAAAAGACGAAAGGCTGCATATTTTGGTCAGATATTCTGCCAAAATTCACGTGGTTTAAAAATTTCGGCGTGGTAAAATCGACTGTTGTCCTAAAAATCTACTTACATAAAATAACGTTTGTTTTTCATTTAATTTCCACCACGAAGAACCAAACTATTAATACCTCCATCCCATCCTATTTCTTGTTTTAGAATCGAATAAGTAAGACACAGAAAATTCCCCGATTTTTTTATGAATTCAAACAATAGCATTCTCAAAATAATATCGTATTTTTTATATACTTAATTTGATTAGTCGTCTACCAAAGTTTATGAAAGGTGCAATTGGTAAGAAATAAATGACTGATTTCATTATACATTATAATATAAAATCTAATTCTGGACATTAAAAATAATAAGTATCTTACCTACCTATAAGTATCATAGCATGTAAACACGACATAATAGATATTTTGAAAGGTGAAATATTTTTATTTGTTTGGTCATTAAAATCTTCTTTATGAATAAGGATTATGGATTATGGACTGTCAACGAAATTTTTATTTCTTTATTTTTTTATTATTTTTTTTGTAATACAAAATATACCTATTAATTACCTAACCCACTTTTCTTTTAAAAAGTCCACTCTTCGCTGTATATCTGTTTAGATAAATACTTTTCATTCACCCACATCATTCAGAAAATCCGTTGTTCTCACAAAAAGTACATTATGACATTCAGAAAAAAAAACTATTATTTGTTTGTTCGAGAAATCGACTAAAAATGTACATACGTACGAGTATGTATTCGTAATTCGTTTATCCTAATATTCCTAATAGTATGTATTATGAAATGTTCGGTGATTTAAATCTTCATTAGGTACGTACGTCGTACAATGTGCTATTTCATTTGTCGTATTTGTTTTTACAATTATGTATTACCTACTTGAATATCGATTATTTTTTATTGCCCTTAGAAATGCAATCACTGTATAGGTAGGTACATAATATGTACTTATTAATTACCTACATTGAAGGTAAGTACCTACTTATCTAGGTATACAGTATGCACTCGATTTTACCTGCTAATTTGGCTCTTTAGGTACATTATTTATCACTAATTAGAGCAGAATTTATAAATACCTCCAATATTTTGATTTGGTTGTCTCTTACTCCAGTATACCAAATACCTATTTATTAGGAATACCTACTTATAAAATTATCTATTAGGTATATGCTATATTTAATTATCTTGGCAATCAACCCGTAAAGAGTGATTTGTGGCAATACAAAAATAAATGAAATTAAATCAATGCAATTATTAGAATAATTTTGATAATTATAGTGTAGATTTGTGAAAACAAACAAATTGAAAGTATTCCTTTTGTTATTGAAATTTTAATTTTTGATGGGTACCGCACCTATAGTAAAAATAATATTGTAGTGGTAACGCTGATAATGGAAGAATATACTATTATTGTTGTATTGTCCGGCCCAGCTGTAAAATTATTATATTTTGTTATTTTATAATCTACCACTTATTGACTATTGTACCTACACACTTGAGTACAAAATAATAATAGTACTATAATAAATAAAAAGTGTGAACATTCATTCATTCATGAGTATTTTATTTACGCATTGTCATTATTCATTATAATCATTCATTATACACTTTTGGAGACTGAAGGTTAGACGCTATTTTTTACAAATATGTATTATTTTTATATTATTTACTAATTTATACATACGTTTTGAACTGGGCATCTTGAAATTTATTGAAGTAGATACTAATTACATATCTAAATACGTACTCTCTCTCTCTCCCTCTTAGGGCAAAGCACCCGAGCTCGAGTGATACATGAAATTGATACCTAATAATTTTAATCCTATACAATATACCTACCTAGTACCTACTATTCTAAAAATTCATAGTATGAACTGTGTAGTAGCTCAGGACGAATATTATGAAATAAAAAAAATATGACATGTTATTTTATGTCCGAATTTGTAAAGATTCTACCATAGAATTATTCTACATTACCTGACCGCTGTAGTATCTACTGATCTTAGATCTATTGTCTACAATATTATCTATTGTCAGAATACCGATAACGGCGATAACACTTACTGAGCACAGGTAGTTGCTATACAAAATAAACTTAGGACCGTAAACAATACAAAAGGGGAGGTCCTTTGGTGCGGTGTGAAGGGGTTCGAGGGGAATTTTTGTCATAGCCCCACCCATTTGCGAATTTTGTTTTGCTTTTCTATCTGCCTTAAAAAGTAAATATATAGAGAATATAATAAAGCAATAATAATGATACCTATATAGATAGGTATGTATACCTTTACTTATTGTTTAACGTTTAATATGTCGCTATTGTTTCTGAACAATCAGTAGAATCGTATAATTTTGTAGTAATTACCCTATTCAAGCGACTTCGATTACATGACCGGACCGCTGCTGTCATTAGGTATAACGTGAAGAGTTGAAATTTAAATGACAGTTTTCAGGCTACCAATAATAATGGTAATATCATATCGTCATGTACAACAATAGGTACATAATACATACTCGTATAACTATGTATATTTTGTACCAGTATCTAACTGCTATACATTGTACAGATTTCAGTGGATTGTATAGCTACGCACACACTCTGACAGTATATCATTATTATCATTGAATGATAAGTCATGTCGTCGCTTAATGATAATACACCTACTTACCTTATAAAATATCACCAGCGAAATTATACTCACAATACCTACTCTTAATAGTTGATATACATATGTATAACATACATCAGTATGTAGAACACCAAGTAATGATATTTTTATTGCTTTTCATTTGATTTATTATTACGATCACTCCAATAAAAAAAAATGTTTCATATTCGCGACAAGGAAGGAATGAAATTCCTAAAATAAATCCCATAAATTATGTATCAAAAAGCAATAATTAAAATTTATCGTGAATTATTCAGACATCAGTGGATTGTTAAGTTATAAGCAGTTATAACTCATATGGGAGTCATCAGCTTAATTCCTCATAGGTATACATACTTTTGCTAAGGATTATCGAAATAATGGGTGCAGGCAGATGATTCCTGTAAGCTTTAGTGGAAATATGGTGTGGTGGAACCTTTGGCGTGATTTAATATTGTGTGCACGAAAAATACTAAAACTTATATACGTACATTCGTCTGTTTTTTGTTATATACATCGCCTGTTTTAACTGGCCTAAACAATAAACATACCTATGTCTGATCATATTATTAATTTATTATGTAGTGTAATAACAACATAAGACTAAATAGATATACACATACGCTAGCTATATATCATGTTCACATAGAAACAAACTATTTCAGGTAATCAGAATCAGCCAGTAGTTTCAGTTCAGTATACAGGTATAATGCTTTATAATATATAAAATCATTATGATAACAAAATAATATGAATGTCATGTTTGCCATTAGTGAAAAATAATACATCTGCAGACTACATAGTAACACATACAATAATATGCTTACCTATTGTTACGTAACATAACTAAGTAGGTACCGTACTTATAAATCTGTTATTCATATAGAGTGCCTTTTTATAAACAAACCGAAAACATATTTTTACTGTTTTTTTTAATAATCTTATCAAATATACGTCACTAAATTAATTTCAGACCGCGAGTAGGAACCACAAATAAACTTACTAAAAATAAAAATATCAGGTAGGTGCCTAGGTAGTAGGAAGGTACATGATTGTTTAATGAAACCTATCAAGTACAATTACATTTTGTTTATTTTTAAACAAAGTTCTATGGAAACTTGTAACCCCTGATGACGTAAATTCGTACGTAATTAGTTCCAGAAATAAAATTTAGAATAGAAGGTAATTTATTATTTAATCAGTATAAATAATAATTCAGAAATATACCTAAAACTCAACCATTAGAAGTTCCTCGTGGTAAAACAGGGGGGGGATAAGTGTAAGGATGCTTTGCCAGTCTGAGCGATTTGGTACAGTCCATACGATACGACGTTATCCGTGATCGTATTTTCGTTGTACTCAGGGCCGCGCTGCTGGGAAGAAATTCCCGTATGGTCAGCCCGGTCCTCATTAAATTATATTTCATCCACGTTTACATTTTACACGCATTATTTGGGACATACCAGTGCATGGTATGGGTATCCGTTACGATCTTTCAATATTTCAGCCACAATCAACAAATCGTATCCGCTAAACGGAAATGGTGAATAATACTTGTCTAATAATTATCACCATCTTCACAAACTCGGCATTCCTTAAAGGCGCATTCCAAACACATTCCAATGAATTGACAAGAGTGCATTCTCAACAAGCTATTTACATTTCATATGCATATTACATATATACATGCCCCGATAGACAAAGGATATGTTATAGAACTATACACCAATACAGCACCTATAGCTATGGGCATGGGCGCCGTCAAGGGGGCAGAGATTGGAATAGGTATGTATTTTTTCATCCTAAATGATAAAACTTCACAAAAAAAAACAGGATTCATATATTCAATTTTTATTATAAAAATCGGATTTTATCGAACTCTTTTTGTAAACGTGGGTATCGAACAACACTCTATGAAATCCCCCCAATGACTCCCCACACCCCCGGAAGTTCAGTTAACTGAATAGACCGTTTGTAAAAAAGCTCCGACCGAAACCTCTCTCCGAATTCAGTGTTACCCTGATTTAGAATTAAGAAAGAGATTTTGGTCTAAGCTTTTTTTCCAAACGGTCGTTCAGAACTGAACTTCTGGACGTGTGTGCATGGTGAGCCTATGAAAGTAAAAAGTTACTCCTGCAGATACGACTACTTCCGGTTGGCAAACTAGGAATTACTCTAAACGATTCAGTATGTGGGCTCTGGGTTATGATTTTCTTGGCAACTTCAGGTTCAAGTGCTTAATAGAATCAGCATGCATAGCGTAGGTACCTACATGACGAAATATGAATCACTAGCTGAGACCCGTGCTTCGCAACGGCAAATTTAACAAACCAATAACCCGGCATACTTTATATAGGCTTTAGCCGGACAAAATATGACTCAAGATCTGAATTTCTTTTCCAACGCCCTTTGATGCGATACCACACACGACCCCACACAACCATTGGATCTCCTCGTCATCATGGCATCTCCTAGGCAAAACTTTTTCTCCAAAAACCGGCGACGTTAGAACACAGCTTATATTATCGTAAATGTTATTCTAAATATTTGCAGCAATCCATCGTAAAATGCGGAAGTTATGCGAGCACTTATAAAGATCAGACTTTACTTTATATATTTAGATGTTCCTATGGGCTATGTATGTATAATGTTTTTTTGCCAGGTGTACTTAACTAAATTGAGATAGGCAGGCAAGATTACTAGAATTATGACGCATCCTCGGAACAATAACATAATAATAAAGCACACCTAGGTATAGTATAGACCTATTCTATAGGTACAAGTCTTATTATGCTGAATAATATTTGAGTCATGTAGCAATTATTGGTAGACCTACCATAGGTGATTATGTTTCATCCACAGATGACAGAATATTATGGAAGTAGGTACTGATGTGTAATAAACTATTGGAATATTATCCTAATTTAATTCACTCACAGCACCCAGCATATTTTTATATCACAAATTGAATACCTAGTTATGTTAATAGACATTTAGTATCAGTGGCGTATATAGGTTTTCATTTGGGGGGGGGGGCGAAAAAACTCCTGGGGAAGGCAATTAAAATTTTCATTTCATTTTCATTTCATTTATTTAATATCCACAAAATATATAACAAAGTAAAAAAATATAAGTAAGAAACAAGTATTGGATTTTATTGCCCCACTAGGCGAAAGCCTGTTCTGGGGCAATACTAACTACAATATAGTTCAAGGCTACATGTATGGAAAAAATAATAAAAATACTGGAGAACAAGCAATATAAATGATTCAAGAATGTTGTAGACTGATTACGGTACAATGGTTGAGGATTAGTTAGTTAGGTCTCTTTATTATTTATTTATTTATTTATTAGGAGGTGTACAGCCGTGAGAGATCATCAAGTTGTCCATGAAAGGACATAGAAACAATGTGTGGTAGAAAAAGAAAACAATGTACGGAAAACGTGTATGTGCGTGTGTGTGTGTGTGCGTGTGAGGGTGTGTGCGCGCGTGTGTGTGTGTGTGTGTGTGTGCGTGCGTGCGTGCGTGCGCGTGTGTGTGTGTGTGTGTGTGTGTGTGTGTGTGTGTGTGTGTGTGTGTGTGTGTGTGTGTGTGTGTGTGTGTTTCTCATGTAAGTGTGTGTATTAGAGTTCTCTCGGACTCTTCCCTCCCCTTGTCGACTAGCCACTTTGTCAGTAATTTTCCCAGGTTTCAATGTTAAGGTTCAAATGTTAACATAGTCTTAGTAAAAAAATCAGTAATAGCGCCGCAGGCGAAATCTTTTCGTGAAGGTGATGGAGTGATAAAGGTTATGTTTTAGGTTGGAATTATAAAGTTTTGTGTTAAAAATGCAACAATTTTTTTTTTGAAAAATGGGTGACGTGATGAACCTGGGATCTTTCTATAGCAGATGGCACATCATTGTTTGGCATTTCGGGGGAGGCCTCGGCCCCCCTCTATATACGCCACTGTTTAGTATACCTGCACCTACGATCTACATAGTATACCTTAAATCCGAAAACTAGTTTATGTTTGTAATAGACATACATCTTTGACATGATACTCAACTCAAATAGTGCTTCGAGGATCAATGGATACAATATACAATCTAGCTGTAGGTACTTACTAATGATGCAACTTTAAAATTCTGTAGTTAGGTACGATATGAATTAGTTTCAGATTACAAACACAAGAATTACCTATTACTATACATAGCAAGAGCAAGGGGAGGGGGTGAAAATTGAAGGAGGACCCCTATTTATTTATTTAACATTATAATGAAAAACTCATTTTACCCCCTTATTAAAAGCACAACACGAGAATGAATCTGATATACTTATCTATTTATCTATAGATATCAGTGGCGTAGATAGGGGGGGGCGAGCCCCCCCCCCCCCCCCCCCTCCCCTCTCTAAAATGTAATACAATTATATAAAAAACGTTATTTTCAAACATTTAGAAAGAGACCCAGGTTTACACTTCGCCCATTTCTAAAAAAAAATGCCTGCGGTGTCATTCTTTCTTTTTTGTAGTTTTTGTACACCACAACTACAATATTTACCTTTACTTCACAATTTTAACATCAAAACACGACCTTTTTCACTAACCTTCACGAAAAATTCTGCCTGCGGCGCTATTATTCAGATTTAATAGTCAGGTTTAGTTTTCAGTCCCCCCTCTCCAAAGTGAAATACCCAATATGAAATAAACGACATACCTAACCAGACTGTATTTATTCCCTCTGAAATATGAATTACCTACATGTATCTAATTATTAACGGAATTAACTATACAATTTGCATACTTACCATTTTATCTTATTATTTTATTGATGAATCTACGATAACTACTGTCAAATTTACTACAATATTCTTCAAATCAAAACATAACACAAACACTAATGCAGGTACAGTAGAGATACCTCTAGTAAATGTCAATCATAAGAGAAAGTAGGAGAATATATTAAACGGTAAAATAATGTATTAAATCAATAACACATTACAAACGTTTTCTGCTTATTAATACACACTTACCTTATGTTATGTATAATTGTAGAATGGGATCTATACGAGAGAACAGCTGCTTGACATGCACCACAATGCACTCCACAATAATAATGATACTGCTCCCAAGATGCAGTCCAATATTATAAGTCACTAAATCACACCACAGAGACTCAATTAATTCCCCTCAAATTTACAGTTAATATCAAACAATAAAATATTATTGCTTTAAGTAATATGTTTTCAATCGCAACCGATTTCTAAACGGCAACTAAGTTCAAAAAATCAAATTTCAACAGAAAACAACGCAAGCTCAACAGACGACAAATCACAAGTAAATGCACAATAAAGAATGACGAGAGCAGTGAACGTCGAATGAGCTTAAAGACCTAATCTTGATGTGTACAATATCTCATTTTAGTACATTACATTGTAAAAATATAAACGTTATGTGAGCGACTGTTATATACTTGTACATAGCGTTGCTATTCCCCTTTTGATAACTGTTCAATCGGTATTACGTTACGTCACTCGACAGTTCAGTTTCCGCGCAGAAGTAACCGTACCTCTGTCCGCTATACGAGCTGCGTGGCTCAAGTTAAAGAGTGTGAAGGCAAATTGTTGAAATTCCAGTTATTGATTAATAAATAAGAGAGAAATTATTCGATAAAATAAATGTTTTCTCCCTTTCTACACTCGAATGCAATCTTTCAGATTTGGAACTCATTCATTTGAGTGTCATTCATTTTCATAATAAAGGCAGTGAGTGATACTGATAGCAGTGGCGTATATAGGGGGGGGGGGCCGAGGGGGCCCGGGCCCCCCCCGAAATGTTGAACAATTCTTTAAAAAATGTAACTTTAAAACATGAAAGTTACTCAAGTTCATCATTTCACCCATTATTCAAAAAAAATTCGCCTGCGGCGCTATTCTTCTTTGTGTTTTCTGCACACAGTATTAATCCTAACCTAAAACACGACCATTTTCACTTACATTCACGTAAATTTTCGCCTGCGGCGCTATTACAATTTTTATACTGTACGTCTATCTTCAAATTTTTGTTGCCTCCACCCCCCCAAAGTCAAATATTAGATCAAGCCCCCCCCCGAAATGAAATCCTATATACGCCACTGACTGATAGTGATACTGATAAGTACCTATTTAATATAACATACTTACATAGTACACATTTTCTTTTTCGAAAGAAACTTTAAAAACGAAAACTCCTATAAACCTATCTTAATTCAATTGCACCACTAACTGCCACTAACTAGTTTACTAAACTTTTTATTTATTCTTTGACCCTTCTACATTCCTTAAAATATTATTTGCTATACACAGTTACAGGAGGCAGTATTGCCTATAAGTACTTAGGTATTATTAATGTACAGTAAACATTTTAATTTACTTAATAATATTTATTGTTTACTTTGTTAGGTTATTATTTTGATCTGTACCTACAGATATTGCATACTTTACGCAATATTTTGATAATACACCGACCTATATGTTTTACTCTTTTAGGTATTATTTTATCTTTCAAAATTATTAGAGAATGACGTCATTCCTGTAGAATAATGTATAGGTACAGTGTACACAACGAATGGAGTAAGTACCTATACATATCACTAGGCATCATGACACTAGATAAACAATAAATCAAAAAAATTCCTTTGGCACGCCACAGGCATAGGTAGATTTCAAGTGATTTATTAATTTTATTAATTTTAAGAGTACATCTGTACAATAAAAACAATCACAATATTATCAGCAAATAAACCAGCGAAGTGATGAAGTAGTATGGATGTAGTTTATTCTTTGATTATCGAAGTACCGTATGACGAAAAAATATTTGATTAAGTACTTCAATAATCAAAGGAAGTACCTAATCCAATAATCAAATTATTTTCATTCCACACATAATATGGATTGGTACCGGTACCTAAGCACTAGAAATTTGAAAAAAGATGTGAGTTCTACTCGTATCGTGAACCACGTGAAGCACTTTTCTAAGACAACAAACACGCTATTACCTATGCGGTAACTACTTAACTAGATCTTTCGATCGATCAGTGTAGTCCGAGGAATTGAGCTAGACAAAATCTAACTTTTGATCTGTATTCCTTATTTAATGCCCTTTCATGCGATACCAGACACAGACCCTCACAATCATTGGATCCCCTCAGAATGATTGTTTTTTAATTTAAAGCCTTAAAAAGTGAACCTTCCTCTTAATGGATTTCACCCAATCTCCTATCAGTTCATCTACCACTTACCAAAAATCTACCACTTAAGTTTCACGTTTCTGCGACGCATAGGTTGGCCGCAAACGTGCGCACAAGAAAAGGGACATATATATGGCTTATATATATAAACTTTTAAACCAAGGTCGGATTCGAGGTCTCCTGGTCCTAATTAGTGATACTGAGTAGAATTTTTTCAATTCTGCGACATCACGGGAGAAACGAATAGGTAGAGTTCCTTTTGGAAATCTACCTAAAAGATTTTTGCTGTTAAAATAGGTACTTACTATTTCATCATGCACTATGTTTTATCTAGATCTTTGAAAAACACAACAAAAATACGTATTATTTATTATCTATTTGATTAAATAGGTACCTAACAGGAAGACCCCTCTCCTCCATTAGCCGCAGTGGGCACTTGTCCAGGGCCCCGCGACTCAAGGGGCCCCCTAATTTTGCTTAAATTTCTTATGAAAATCTATTACCACTGTGCTAATGGAGGAGAACCTATTCAATCAAATAGATAATAATACGTATTTTTGTTGTATTTTTCAAAGATCTAGATAAAACATTGTGCATGATGAAACATTAGCCCCACTAACTTAGGTGATTGTCGCGACCCGAGATTAAGAACCGTTGGTATTTTGAATTTTAAAACTTCTTTTCTTAGATTGATGATTTTTGACTAGGTATACATTCAATACACTTTGTTTTCATGTTTCGCTATCATCTATCACTCCTTACATTAATATTTGACTTAGATAATGATAGAAGACACCAGTATTTCTGTGACACTTGATATGAACGTAAACATGAAAGACAAAGTTTACTTTAAATGATAAAGACTTCACTCAACAATCCGAGACACACCAACCAAAAATAGGCTTATATATAAAACACTACTAAAATAGGTACTATATCCTCACGCCACTTCCCTTGCGGGGTAGGATCAGAACACCACACTGCCTTATCCTTGCTACCTTCACGTTCGTGCAATTCATGCTCGGTACACCTCTTCCCTGAGGAGTGAAGATAGGGCTGCCACCTCTCCGGGTTTGAGTGGTGTTCTCCGGGCTCCGGGTTAGCATCGTATATCTCCGTGTCAGACTGTTCTAACTTTTCCTAAGGTGGCAGTCCTAAGTGAGGATCTAGTCCCCTGGTGGTCAAACTGCGGCCCGGAGCAGATATTTAAGCAGCCCGCGACATAGCAAATAACTATTCATATTAAATGATACCCACAAAATCATATCACATATTACCACACATTTTCTCATCATATCAAAGGTTTTCTGAAATCATTACAAAAATTCATTAAGATACAATTTTTCTCAAAAAAATTATATGCAGCGGCGCTAATTATACCTACTCTTTTGTTACGTATTTTTTACACTTAAGTAGATACCTAAGCGTGTTTCCTATTTCAAGAAAAATTGATTAGATTTTTACATCACGACATTTTTCGATACACATATGTAGGTTTCTTGCTTGTCTTGACAAAAATTTGACTGCAGCGCTACTTACCTATGTGTAATATAATATTGACGATAAATAAATCATTAGATATGCTTTTGTATATGTCTCCACCTTAGAGACACTATGAACTCCATGGTGCTAGACTAATAATAGGAAGCGCCAGACCTCTGACATCAACTCCAGGACTGTGGACTGAGATTACACTGGAACTAGAGTAAACTGAAAGGTACTTATCGGACAATGGTGCAATCACATAAGTTACAATACAGGTTCCCTTACATGATCAACTACAATAGAGTCTTACTAATCCGGCAGTACTGAAAACCAGAGGGTGCCGGATTATTGGAAAGTTTGGATTACTGAACTGTATAAAGAAATTCAAGGTAAATAAAATAAAGCATCACACAAGTATGTAGGAATTAGGTGATCATTTACTGAATAATTAATTATGACTAAACTAATTTCTCAAAAAATATGAAACCATTAATTGAGAGTAGGGAACGGGGAATGAGGCAGGGGAGAATTGAGTGGTGGCTTAGGGTGCCAGACTACTGGAGGTATTGATGTACTGAAGTACCCGTTAGCGAGATTCCACTGTATTGCCTAAATAACTGGGCAATTAATTGCTCCGAGTTACAAGGCAACTACTTACAGTATGCCAGTATTGCCGAAATACTTTCGCAATTAATTGGTCCATTTGGGGCAACACAAGTTGCCAAGCAATTATTCCTCAAATTGCCTGTGTAAGAGAACCTCAAGCTACAAATACATAAATCCTTCACAAAAAAGAATAGACAATGGGGAAGTGCCTGTTTGAAGATGTTAATAGTATATTACAAAGGAGACCTCCCAATAGAATGAAATCACAGTGTGCCAGCTACAACCAAAGTCAACAACACTATCTGTCACCTACACTATTTATAATAATGGCAAGTGATTTGATTAGATACTACACTGTTGCATACTACCTATGTATGTAATAATATGCAGTAAATGACCGAGCCGACATAGTGTTCATACCCAGCATGTGTCATAGTCAATTTGAAAACTGTAAAAAAATTGCTGCACATACATGTGGTTATTTCAAAAGGTCTTGAGATCCTCTCCATGCAGTTGGACACAACCATTTGCAACACCGTGGATACTACTGTTATATACTATTATCAATCATTCTCTCGACATGCGTATACCCAGTCCACAACAACCGTCATTCTTATCCAATCTCTCAATGCCTTAAAATTACACCCTTAAAATTCTCTGGTGTTAAGTGGTACAATAAGTGACTGCTAAATCATCAACCTCAATAGTTTTTCAATAAAAATTCATTTAATTAGTACAAGCATATAGTAATGTAATAATGTGTAGTGTTTTATTAACAGGTCCAAATATTTGCATATCAAGATCAACACAATGGTAGACTCACTTCTCTTTACTGAAAGTATATCCTATTGTAATTAATCAATAACCCTTAAATGCTAAAGTATCTAACATAGCACACAAACACTGCACAATATTGGTTGACATCAACACATCTACTTTCTCTTCAAGATGCCTCTTTGGATCTTGTTTACCAACATTCTTAATAGCCAATTGCTCCGGTGTCATTTTCTCTTCATCTTCTAAAGCTTTGTTATAATTCTTGGCCAATTCCAACATTTCAGAAACAGTAGTTTGATTCAGACAGCTATGTTCTTTATAATCGGCTAAGGTTAGGCCATCCATCCATGACTTCTTGTGTAGGTTGAGCAACATCTTCTGTTCCAGTTCATTCTTTCTATAATTAATACTGATGGAATAGTAGTGTCGGTTGAGTCCGTGAATAAGTGCCTGCACAGAGGGCTTCTGTAAGTGGCCAAGATTTGATGTTGTCTGCCTGGGCTCCTGTCCCAGTACCATCATGTTTGGATTAATGAGCCTAAAGGCATCAATAACAACCTTTCCTTTCACTGACTGTATAGGATCCACTACAACAGCTACAGCACGCTCCGATAATGCTTCGAATGATTGCTGAGTGTTAATATCAACACCAGATAACCAACAACCAAATCCAGGATGTGAGTGATACCTGAAAAAAGTATTTATATTTTATATTCCATTAATCTCAATCAAAGACTGAATGATGCCATTGAGATGTAAAATAATAAATTACCATCCAACAACCATCTCGGGTCTTCCAGTCTGCTTCAGCATATCCAACATCTTGGCTTGGAAAACCGGATCTACAGCTTCTACTGACACTCCTGTGCCCGTCTGTGGCATGGCAAACACATCAATGACTCTCACTGTGTAGTCATCCACAAACTCTCCTATAATGTAGAAGGAACACGTTTAGATATTATATACTACGTAACATACCCACATATCTTCCCTTATTTACTGTGTGATACGTTTGAGGATATGTCAGAAATAAAAAACAGTGATAGGTTTGAATCCGAGTTTCAGTAGGGGAAGCTACTTTTCCTATGTATAACCGTCAACTGATCACGTTTTAGTTTCTAGTTTGGCACAATCGGACTTAAAGTGCTAAAGTGGTACACACTAGTACGATCCCACCTGCTATTTATTGAACTTTATTTTATTAGATGGGGTGTATTACTTATTGTATTTGCATCAACATTTGTAATACAATTTGAGTGACAGTGCTCTTGTCTCTGCAATTATGTTAAAGGTCTTTGTGTTAGTCTTTTGAAAAAATAATTAAAATAATCGAAAAACTATTTTAAAATGAAATGTTACCAAACCACACTGACCTAATATTGAATAAGTATGTCAACATAAAATTACAACATACCTAACATTAAACCCATGACTTCCATAGGGACACCAGCCCTTCCATGTTTTAACATTTTGAGAAGGGCCAAAGAGGATATGTAAACTTGTTCTGCTGTATCCACCACAGGAGCATCTGAGGGAGGAGGGGCTTGAGACAATCCAGGCATACCTCCTCCTAACCTCAACAGACGATCCATATCCTGGAATCAAAACAAAAAGATATTAGGTATAATCTTTTTTACACAAGTTGACAAAAAGAAACATAACTATTGTCTTCCTCTGTTATAATATTTATAATCTCGGGATACTTGAAATATGTATCTTATTGAATTCTCCAAAATTGACCAAGTATTAACATGTTTTCAGTTTATATAGATATGACACGTAAAATATTTAATACTTTAAAAGACTCACTAAAAATACGTTATTCTTTGTACGAAACTTAAATTACAATCGACACAATTCTCCCGATGTCCTCACGCATTCGCTAAAACAACTACTCACGAATTCACGAATCCCGGCATACAAAAAAGTCGAATCAAAAAGTATGACAACTGATGACAATCGAGATCTCAAAACTGCAACCTCACGACAAACGACAAGACCTCAAATCTGCAGTCACGGCGCAATTATATACAACAATGGCGGACGATGAGTCCCGTCGCGTACTTTCAAATAAACTTGGAGGAGGGCCTCATGGATTAGGTGAGTGACACACTTCTCAATTACACAGACTTTAATTATTTTTTTCACACAATAATAAATTCTCAAATCGTAATATAGTCACAAAAAGAGCGTGATTTTTTTTTTCATTATAGTTTGACAGCTCGTTTGAGACAGTGTTGCTAGCACAAAAATAGTGTCGATTTTTACGGCGTGGTTTTAGACAGCCTAGCCCGAGTTCCGACCGCTAAAAATATGACGTACCTAGATCACAGAACATACGTACCTTAATAAATAATTATAATTTATTATTTTTTTTTTTTTGATTTTTTTTTTTTTTTTTATTTTATATTTCTCAACATTGTAAGTACACAAACAATACATACAACAATACATAAACGTACACAGTATAGTATATAATTATCAACCCCACTAGGTTATGGCCTGTATCGGGGTTGACAATTAATCAGAGTGAAGACATCTTTATCCTAAAAGTACATATCAAAATATTATATTACTTATATGACAAATTGTTCATACAAAACATAACAGATATACTAGGTTGCATATCGGCAGAGTCGGGTACTTGGCAAATTTCTGCACATTAGGTACATTAGGTACACAAGATTTGCGAAAACTCGTAAAATTGAGAGATTTTAAGCGCCCATAGTTTCGAAACTAAGTAGAATAAAACAAGTACTTTTACATGTTATTCTATATTAATTATTATTTTATATACTTAAATCTTTTCATTTAATGTTAAGTAATAAACAAATTATTTGTGATGGCAATAAATCATCATTAGGATAAAATAGCTTTTCCTGATGGATATTGTGAAGTGAATACATACTAGTAAGGTGACCATATTTTTAAAAATTAAAGGGAGGACAACAAATGTGTAAATAGCGCCGCAGGCGATTTTTTTTTGGGACAAGGTCGCATTGTTTGATTTATTTTCTTGGAAATGTTTTCCATAAAGTATGTATCAAAAAAGTAGCGCCACAGGTGCAATATTTGTCATAAGACATACCAAATTACATATACACAAAAGGCAAAGGCAATTAGCGCCGCAGGCAAATTTTTTTAGGAAACAATTGGATTTTAACGTATTTTTATACTATAGTACTAGTTAATTCATGGTATGATGAAAAAACGTGTGGTTTTGAGATTAACAGAATAGTTTTAAAATGTTTAAAAGTAAAAAAGGAGGACAAAAAGGAGGACACTTTTGAAGGGAGGACATAACCTAGAAAAGGAGGACTGTCCTTCCAAAAGGAGGACGGTTGGTCACCTTAATACTAGCATAGACGTACTAGTATACTTTTTAGAATTACTTCTTATCAAGGGTGTAAATTTGGCGGATTTTTTAGATAGGTAAGTAATTATATATTCTAAAAAAAATCCCACAGGTTAAAATAATCTAATTTTTTTTTTTTTTTTAATGGAAAGTACTCCATCGTTTTTTGATAAATTAAGCTGTATAAAATAATATGATTTATGTAATAATAATGTTTGTTTCTTACTAAACCCAAGCAGACGCTGTAAGGAAGAATACTTTTTTTTTTGTATCTCTTCAAAGCATAGATATACTTCTTATCAAGAGTGTAAATTGCGTGGATTTTCAATTAATTTGCTTTCCCTTAATGAAAATGACATTCACAATGGTTCAAAACAGTAGCGTAGCGAGGGGGCAGTATGCCCCGGGCGGCATTTTCTTAGGGGGCAGCATTTTTTGGGCAAAATTTAAAACAACATGAAATTAAGCTTGTTCCATTAAAATGCAAAAGAAAATTGTTAGGAAACCATATCATTATGAAAAAGAAGCCTTCCCAATAAATTGAATGAAATTGTAGTTATGATCAATGTTCCAAGATAGTAAGCATAGGTGGGCACCGTTAACCAAATAGTTAACTTCGTTAATCGGTAATCCGTTAACTAAAAAGTTAACTTCGTTAATCGTTAAAGCGTTCATTTTTATAAAATGTAACGGAAGTTAACGTTAATTCGTTAAAGCGTTCTTTTAAAAAATCGCGGTATAATATCATGTAATAGTAATACTACTACTCTCATCTGTGTGTGCTAATTGTGAACGGATGTTATTGGTGTATTGATATTCTCATATTAATGTACCTGTCAATGTTTGTTTTTGTGACTGTATCTGTTCCATGTGTAATAAATAAATAAATAAAAATCTATAACGATGTTTCCGAACAAAGGACGTACACAAATACGTACAACGTGGCAACGTGCCTACAACAAATAAAACATTCAGAATGGGTGGCGAGCCTCATTATTGAATAGAAAATTAAAATACGTTCTATGAAAGTTTTACAAACACCGACAACCTACCTATATTTTTATTACACTCGCCCAAGGGCGTTGCCAACCTTAAAGGTTGAAAATGTGATTTAGAATGTAAAACACGTAAATAGCGCCGCAGGCAATTTTTTTTTTTCTGAAACAGTCTTGACGTCTTGCGAGTTTATTAGAAAGGGCAATTTCTTCCAACTAACCACCCAACATCACGTTGAGTACACTCTAATAATATTGGATTGAATTAATGGATTTGATTCCCTAACGCCAGCGCCGCCATCGAATAATTTCAGTGCAGACAATCGAATATTAACGGACTAAATTAACGGAAGTTAAATGTAACGGAAGTTAAATAGTCCGTTAATGATTTTTGGAGGCGAGAAAAGCGTTAAATCGTTAACCAAAGTGTTAACTTCGTTAATTAACGATTAACGGATTAATGCTTTTCTGCCCAGCTCTGATAGTAAGGCACTCTTTGAAATTAATCATTTTTGTGTATTTTTAATTTACAGGTGAACCTGATGACACTACTCTCCGTAAAGTTGAAACTGAAGTTCTTATACCAAAATTAATACGAGATATTACAAGAAGCGAAAAATGTAAACAGGATGTAGATACTTTTAATCATTGCGTAAAACAGTGGCCATTGTTAATGGTAGTAAAATGCCGAAAAGAAAATGAAGAAATGAAAAAATGCCAGGAATATTGGTATTACAATGAAGAATTTAAGAAAAGCTGCAAAGATATTTATTTGAAAGAAAGATCAGAATATAGGCGTACTGGTGTAACTAAAAAACAAAAAGAAGCCTTAAATTTAAATTCCCAAACTAACATTAATTAAGAACAGATAATGCTTTGTTGTAATGAATTGTTTTTGTTCAGTAGCTCTATCTAATGATGCATTTCACTTCATTGTGTCTGAAATTACTATGTTACTTATTGCTAAGGCGTAATAATTTAAGGAAAGGATAAAAATAAAATATTGTTTAGTTATGTAAAAAATGCAAGTTTTATTTGTTCCAAATAACTAATTATCATTGTCTCTTTGATGATTAGATATCCATCTTGTGGATAATATTTCAGAGACTGTGTACTGTGATATGTAGTTGGGATCTTCTGATAAATTAACAGCCTTGCTAGATTTCAACCTGGTTACTTCAGTTATAATTATTTCCTGAAATCAATTATCAAATAATTAGGTAAAAATAGGTATTCACACAGTGAGCACATGTCCATTAGGTATATAATATACTAGCCTTGGCAGCTGTACCAGCCATCCGGAGAAGTCCTAAGATAGTCTTCCAGTCATAAGTATTGGATACGTTCACTAGAACTATATACGAAGCATGGTAATGTGGTTGACCTTCCTTATATAATACTATAAAAACAAACGACACTGTGAATGAAGTTTCACTACATCAACATTACGTTATGCTATTCAACCAGATACCAAGTGAAACTTACAATAATCTCCTCCGAACTTAATTCCTGGCTTCACAATCCAACCTTTGGACCTGTAGTAATGGTACACAATATATTTATAACCAAAGGTCTTATGTTTTTCACAAAATAATTTCCACGACTCCTTTAAACTAAGAACTTTCTCATTTTGGTCTAAAATTTGAAGGCATCCTAAACCATATGATAAAAAATAGGCCTCCTCTAATGTCAATATCAAGCACTCATTATTTTTAGATTTGTCCAAACGTAATTTAGGTTTGACGTATTGTGAACAATCCTCTCTTTCTGAATCACTGTCAGATAAAACAACAACCGAATCCAGAGGAAATACCAAGTCATCGATACAAAGTTCAACATTATCACGAGGTTCAGTAGAACAGTGAGTCTCATTTGCATTAGTAATTATATGTTTTTCTGGAGACAATCCTGAATGGGAATTGTCTTCATCGCTTGAAATGTCCATGACATCTTGAGATTTTTCTGAGATTACATCCTCAGTTTCATCATTTCCCAGTTGTGAACTTGTGGATACAGTATCTATAAACGTATGAAGCTCAGTTATTGCTTCTAACAATTCATCAGCTTGCTTGTGTTGGGAATCGTTCTTGTCGTCAGATTTATTCTCTTCTGCCCATTGTTGTCTATGAATATACTGTTGTTTAGTAATAATTTGTGGTAATTTGGGATTACTTCTCATAATATTTGGCCGTGATCTAGAGCTATTTCCTTTACCAAAGTTACCCATACTGTGTAATGCACTTATCTCAGCAGGATCTTTCACCAGCACACCAAAGCCGTTGAATATGCCAGTATACACAAAAGAAACCCAATTATCAATAGGAACTCCAATCTGAGACTGAATAAATATAGGAAATGGTTGTTCCACTTCTAAATTACACCAATGTTTTCTCTGAGGATTCTTCAATTCCATATTGTGACCTTGTTATTACTTATACTAAAAATTAGATACCCAATATATTAAGCAACAACACCTGACAGGGAAGACTGAAACCACAACTACCATGTAAATTAGAAAATTTAAAGGTACATAATTACCAAATAAACTAAGCTAGGTTATCAAGCGATTGCAGAATTAGATTTAAAAAATGGAGTATACTATTAAATTAATTAACAAACATTTTTAAACTATTAAGTACTAGTATTCGCCGTAAATTCCATTTCCATACATCCTGCACTTGCCTGCACTATTTTCTTCCAAATCGGAAAAATTTACGGAATTTGTTTTGTTTGACAATGACAGTAAGTTTGACAGCGCAAGTTTTTGGGACGCCTTACATACACTCGTTTATTTCACGGAGGATGGCGCCATTTTCAAATATGATACTGATAGTATTTTCGAGTTACTTACATTTTTATTTCTTACAGCATTAGGAACACACTTAATGGGTTGGCTGGCAGAAATTGCCATTTGGCAATAAGTCCGCCCATTGTACGATTGTTTTTTTGGTACAATAAAGATTATTTTATTTTATTTAAATGTTATGTTACAGTGTCTCCCGCATTATTTTTTTTACGAATCTCGAAATAAACCTAAATATATATTTGTACACTTCGTAATAAATAAGCTTGAAAAGCTTTTGTTGTGGAGAAAGTCGCCATCAGGGATTGAACCCGCGCCTACTGGATCGAGTCGAGCGCTTTACCAACCTGGCTTCCGAGGCGCGGGTTCAATCCCCGATGGCGACTTACTCCACAACAAAAGCTTGTCAAGCTTATTTATTACGAAGTGTACAAATATGTATTTAGGTTTATTTCGAGATTCGTAAAAAAAATAATGCGGGAGACACTGTAACATAACATTTAAGTGTGTTCCTAATGCTGTAAGAAATAAAAATGTAAGTAACTCGAAAATACTATCAGTATCATATTTGAAAATGGCGCCATCCTCCGTGAAATAAACGAGTGTATGTAAGGCGTCCCCAAGTTTTTTTAAGTTTATTAAGAGCATGGATTTATAATACTAGTAAACTGGATGGAAAACATAGGTGTTTGTCTATACATTCTGTTCGGTTTTAGGGAAAATGGCCAGTTAGGCAAAAGAAGCAAAATGGAGGATTTTCCATACTAAACGGGCTATATGAAACTGCGGTTTTCACATGGATTTTTGGTTTTCACTGTTTATATTTTAACTGAAAATGAATTATAGACATCATATTGACATAATTATAGGACCAAGGGGTGTAAATAGTCCGTTAATCAGAATTTATGAGCAATTTTATAACACAGGAAACGGCACACAGTGGAAGTAAATTAAATTACTTTTATTTATTTTTCTTATCCTTTTTTTCAGATTTTCCTTTAAGAATTAAACCTTATGCATCGCTTAAGAAAAAAAAATTAGAAAAAATGTGTTTTCAGTAGTTTCCTATCACTAATTATGATATTGAATATCACGGATGTGAAGACGTTTTAAATATATCATTTATTATGTAAGAATTTATTTTTTCATATTTTTTGTCATTTAAAACTAATGTGTATGTATTTATGAATTTTCGTGCAATATTTAATTTATGTTGTAATTAATGACAATAAAATAAATGTAATTTAATTTACTTCCATCGTGTGCCGTTTCCTTTGTTAAAGAAATTGCTTATAAATCCTGATTAACGGAGTATTTACATCCCTTGGTCCTATAATTATGTCAATATGATGTCTATAATTCAATTTCAGTTAAAATATAAACAGTGAAAACCAAAAATCCATGTGAAAACCGCAGTTTTCTATAGCCCGTTTAGTATGGAAAATCCTCCATTTTGCTTCTTTTGCCTAACTGGCCATTTCCCCTAGAACCGCAATAGTCGGCCAAGAGATGAATCCAGTTTACTAGAAGTATTATACATCCATGATTATTGCATAAATGTCGATGCACAAGACTTTCTGAGATCCCAAAATTAAACAGTTAGATCAGAGCTACCAATATTTGAATATTACCTCCAGATCGTCAAGTTAACTAGAATATATTATATGTATTTCCGTTTAAATGTCAAATAAACTAAACGCCCAAAATGTTATGATTATGTTGGTCAAAATGTGTATTGATCATATCGTTTACTAACATTCTGTCTCTTTTTGCCTGGTTTATAATTATAAGGAGGAAAAGAAAAACACAATAGAGGTAGTGCCTAACTTCACAGTAGATAGTCACAAGACTTCTCAGCTGAGTTGTTTTCTGTCACCTTTTGCGCGTATTCTGTTGTGAATTTTCGATAAATTGTGTTGCAAAATTTAACCGAGTGATTATTTGATCCTTTCTGGTTCACAATGGCAAATTCACAGGACTCTGTTAAAAATATAATACCTTCACTTCCAGACGAAAAAATTGGTAAGTAGGCTGTCTTTCCTTGAATGAAATAAAAGGTAATAAAATTCAGGTATGAAGTATATTCCTTAATAATATACGAATATAACTCATCTGTGTATATATTTCAGATATGATTGCTGCCACAAGTGTCTTGCAGCAGCAGGCATCGGATATTCGACAACAGAAGGTCAATTGGCAATCATATTTGCAGTGAGTTCATTGTTATTGGTTTTGAACAAAATATTTTATTCACTAAAGTAGTGCATATATTTGGCTCTCTAGACGTGGATTTTTTAAATCCTGCTCCGCAATAGAAACCTATGTGCATTATTTGAAAGCAAGCGTTTATTCAAAAAATTGCTTGATGTTATTAGGGTTGCCAGATATGTTGGACAAAATAACCAGACAATCTTTATTTTTCTCTTTCCAAAATTACACACACAATAATTTGCGCCGCAGGCGAAATTTTTGCAAATAATGAGTTCTGAAGAGCGATATTTTCCTTTAACAAAACATTAAAAATTTACTTACGTAAGTAGTTCAAAACGGTATTTACTGTAGACAAATTTTATTTTATGAGAAAAATGCTACCTATTTAAATACTCGGGTTTTCACAAAGCATGTAGGTGCCTACTACGTATCAAAAATGAGAATGTGATGGAAATAATCAATGATTATATTCCCTCGAGTGACTTCATGAAAAATAGGTAATTCTTGAGGTCAGATTGAAAAAACTGGACAACCCTTTGTCTAGTTTTCCAAGATTTTCTCGACCAGACAGATGTAATAAAAACCGGACTGTCCGGTCCAAAACCGGACATCTGGCAACCCTAGATGTCAGGTCTATTCCACAGAAAATGTTATTAAAGTGGTTCTAATTGTTTTGGGTATGTTTTATCATGTACAGGTCTCAGATGATATCGCAAGAAGATTTTAACTTCATAGTTGCATTTGACAGCTCTGAAGGCAAGACTAAGGATACTCTTCTAACTGATCAGCGTGCGCAGTGCGCAAAGACATTCTTCAGTTTACTTGGTCATGTTAGCAAAGACCAAACCATTCAATATATTCTCATCATGATAGATGACATGCTGCAGGTAATTGTTTTGGTGCAGTATTCTCTGATTCATAGGTATTCTAGAGAAATTTGTTTTATTTTACTAGTCAGTTATTTAGATCTATTTGTAAAATGTCGTGAGTAAGACAAGTTGTAGACGTATATATATTGTTTTACAGGAAGATAAAAGCCGTGTGGAAATATTCCGAGAGCATGCTGCAAAGAAACGTGAGTCTCTGTGGGGTCCATTCCTAAATCTTCTAAACCGTCAAGATGGTTTTATAATGAATATGTCATCCAGAATTATTGCTAAGATAGCGTGCTGGTCGAAACAACTAATGGAAAAAACTGATCTCCATTTCTATTTGACATGGTTGAAAGATCAACTCAAGCTGAATGTAAGTTAGACCTCCTGCGTACAAGTAATATATAGTAGGTAATTTACTTTGCATTATATTGTAAGTATTGGTATTGCATGATTTGAGAAACCCTATTATTTTCCATATTTTGAACAAGTAATTTAAACCGTAAAAGTTAAATTATAAGTAGCTATAAATGAGTAATATTATACAGTTTTCCAGTAGTTTTATACTGTTGCTGAATATGCAGAGATTTTGCATGTTTAATTTGTATTATGTATATGATATGGATATTTTAATTTCCAACTTTCTGTTTGCCCACGTCTGTTATAATACTCGTTTACAAAAGCATTGCATGTT
This sequence comes from Ceraclea dissimilis, assembly GCA_963576895.1. Lineage (NCBI taxonomy): Eukaryota > Metazoa > Arthropoda > Insecta > Trichoptera > Leptoceridae > Ceraclea > Ceraclea dissimilis. The sequence continues at coordinate 16,323,685 of OY756359.1, read as the reverse complement.
GTCTAACATTACAGCCGGGTCCAGTTGTCTGGGACACCCACTGGGTGGGGGTTTTGCAATACTAATCAAATAATTCCATCTTCTTGTTGGGTTGAACACACAGCAGGCCCTATGTGTAGTTGTTTTATTCAGACAATGATATTAGTCTGATATTGTTAATCTGGGCCTTATTACTTTTATTGGCTAACTTCTCCTGCACTATTTAGTAATTAAATTTCATCAAGGACACTGTCCAACGTGCCTGTCTTGTATAGGGTTGCCAGACGACTGTCACCAGTTTTATTCTCCGTGTCCCGAACAAACTTTTCGGGGCATAGGATGAGTTTCATAGGAGTAGGCCATGACATTTTCGCCCCCGCCGGAAAAAAAATTGGATTCAGTTTTTTTTTAGCGCAAAATGCATCATAAAACTTTTTCATCGTGATATTCCAGTCCGAGTCCAGATATTGTGTTATTTATTTTTTGTAGTCATATAAAATTAACTTGTTTTTCAGCATCTAATGGCATTCTCATAATTTTGTTAATGTTATTATATTTACAGATATTTGTGTATTCACGAGTACAAGTTTAGTATTAACAATTGTTAAACATTCATTGTGTCTTCTTTTATATAATTCTAATATTCCTGTCCTTAATCATTTTTCTGTTAACTAAATTCCAATAACTTATGTGCTCTGTATGATAATTATGGTAATTTTATAGATTTGAACGCTCATATTAGATTTGTTTGGCATTAGATAGGTTTGTTTGGTACTTTACGTAGCACTTCATTATTCAACTTGTAAATACTATTCATATGTATTTACAAGTTGAATAATGACAAACAGTAATAAGTAACAAAATATGTTTTTACCATACTTGTCAAACGTCTCTTATAATAAAACCACATCTCCATATTCTGCGTCTGTGTGTCTAAATTACTAAACTTTGTACAACTCAGTCACTGTACGTGTTCCATATTCTTCAAAATATTTATAGTTTTGTAATCTCCATATGGAATTCTTTCTTCTCACTAATGTAATTCTAACAATAATTGTATGTCACTATTAGCCCTTTTGGCCTCGCATGCTGAAATTTCAATTTTGTTAAAAGACTCACCGCCACAAGGTTCCCAAAGACCAGGTTTTAATTTATTGTATCGTATATTGTATATACGTGTGCCCTTTTATACAACACAGTAATAAAAAAAAAGTTTTTTCGGATCATTGAGTATACCTATCTATTTATGATTCGGAAGCATTTATTTAGTTGTTTTTTTCTTATTTTTCGTACACTTAAATATGTATGTATTTTTTTCTTCTTGAATATCACAAGTGGTTGGTTGGTTATATTGTAAACAAGTGGTTGGTTGGCTTTATTGAAAAACATTATTTTTTCCATAAAGATTTATTTATTTATTTATAGAATGTCATCGCAAAAAAATAACATTTCACAAATTACCCAGTTCAGGTTGACTGCCAAATTAAATATGTAAAAAATAACATTTATATCAAAAACACCAGTATGTGACATGTAAACTTTAACCATTGATAAACCAATAACCATTAATTAACATCTTTATTCCCTTACATAGTAATAACATACTGGTACATAAAATTGTATAAAAGTCACAATAGGTAGAATAGAAGCATTATATAGAGACTGAATCCAGGTACTAGTCAACTGTAGGATCACAGAGGTGACGAATAATTGCTAGATCTACCCAACATATCACATAAGTACATACTGTTCTATGACAGATGTGTGGGACAAAGCGAATATCAAACTTGTATAATGTCACATCGAGGATCATAATTTTGGTTACGGTGATGCGATTTTATTAATTCAACTTTGTGAATGATGGGGGCCAAAAGTGTTAAGTTTTATTTGTCCACCCATACCTGCTTCTCTGTATTTTCCAATTGTAGTATAAGTGTCTAAACCAAACATGCTATGGGGAAAAAGTTGGTTTTTGGGACACTAAAATTTTTTTTTTTTTTCGGATTAAATATCAAATGAAGGGAAAACGACTGGTGGAAGAATTTAAACATGTACGCCATGAGAAAGGAGTTAAGGACATTCAGGAGTCATATACTGAAGTCTCAGCAGCACTCGATGAACCAAAAAGTGTTGAGATATCGGTCTGTAAATCGATATAAAATTCAAATATCTTTCGTAGAGTTATGTTCTAACCCGCATAGAATCTTTCTTACTAACAACCAGTTGGGTACTCGTATGTGATACTATGTTACAAAATATAAAGTAATGATTTAGTCCAATGACAACACAATTGGTGGTATCGTTCAGGTGCAATTACTAAATACTCACAAGGAAACAGATTCAATATTAGATATTTGGTACTGGCACCCACTACACGCTGAGCTGGATACAGTATTGTGGTGAAGTTATACAATAGCTGTGTTGGGTTGTATGGACAAGGTAGGTACTGATTATGGAGACATGACAATCTAGTAAAGTATTTTCTGTAACATGTAGTAGTTTGCTATTTGTGTTTTAGTCAACCTTATTTTATTTCAATTTTGTAGTTTTACTGTTAATATGATATAAATATATATAAATCTGAATGAGCGAAGAGGGGTGAGAAAGCGCGGCCGTCCGAGACTGACCTGGTCCGATCATGTCGACCAGATCCTCGAGGATGGACGCGTTTTGAGTAAAAGGAATCGGAGAGCGTGTATGACTAATTGCATGAATGTGACGGAAGCTAGGAGTGTGTGTAAGGATAGGGCTGTCTGGCGCTCTGTCCTCTCTGCCTACCCTGCAAGGGATGTGGCGTGAGGGTATAGATAGATAGATAGACTGTTAATATGAACGCACATTGAGATGTGGGAATCAAGTTCCAAAGTTAATTTGGTAAAAAATATATATGAACTCTAAATTACTTTATAATGTTTTCTTCAAAAGTATGAAAAAAAAACGACGCTCCAGGCCGTCTGGACCCTTTGGAACATTATAGCAATTTTTGGGTTTTTTGATGAGAATATTGTTACAAGTATTCAAAATTTGTTGACTGTACCTGTGAAGCGTCTTCGTTATAGCTGTGACGATAGGTGCCCAAATTCAAATTAATGTCGAACATTTGTTCACTGTTGCCGAGAATTCACTATACCCGTGATCGCTACATCCATGTTCTACTGTATATTATATTCCTATACTGGAACAATTGTCAAATGAAGTAATTTTTATTAATTCATAAATTACATTTTAATTTAATTCGTAGTTCGACAATCACCGAATTATCTTTGTTCAGTGTTATTATATTGTACAAGTATATCTTTTCAATTGATATTTCTCTCATATGACAGACTAGCATTGCACATAGAAATAATTTTGTTTTCTGTATGGTGGTTGGTGGTGGTTTAGGATTGTAAGTTCAATCTCTGGTGATTCTTTTTGTTTGAAATAGCTTCCATGTTTTGATTTTACAATTTGTGGTTTCCTCTCTGTATATTTTGTGTTTCTATTATTGAATGTTTGTTTTCAGAGTAATGAATATATCCAATCTGTAGCCCGTTGCCTGCAAATGATGCTACGTATTGACGAATACCGCATTGCTTTCCTATCTGTTGATGGAATATCAACGATTCTGTCCATTCTATCATCGAGAGTAAACTTCCAGGTATTTAATATATTTTATTTTAACACTTATAGTAAACTACAATCATATGTGCACGTTTAATTCACCACCGTCCACCGTTTTATTTACAGGTCCAGTATCAACTGGTTTTCTGTCTTTGGGTTTTGACATTTAATCCACTCTTAGCAGAAAAAATGAACAAGTTCAACGTCATTCCTATATTGGCTGACATCTTAAGTGACTCTGTTAAGGAAAAGGTTACCAGAATAGTTTTGGCCGTGTTCCGCAACCTGATTGAAAAACCCGAAGACAACCAGGTAATGGTTGACCGAGGCTCTGTATTAATATTGTTCTTTCTCACAAAGTATCATTATTATTCTTGTGGTCTGTGCTATCAACATATTTATTTCTGTGATATCAGGTGGCAAAGGAGCATTGTATCGCTATGGTCCAATGCAAAGTATTGAAGCAGTTGTCCATTCTTGAGCAAAAAAGATCAGACGATGAAGACATCATGGAAGACGTTGATTATTTGAATGAAAAACTCCAAGCTTCTGTTCAAGATTTGAGTTCATTTGATGAATATTCAACAGAAATAAAAAGTGGAAGGTAAATTTTGTATTATACAATCTATGTACTATGTTTTAACAAGTTCTCAGTAAATTTAGACTTACAGACGGGCAATTATTTTGTATGTATATAATATAAACTACTAATTCTCATCAGACATTGAACAATCTGAAAACCGTTCAGATTCAGTGCTGAACAAAGTCTCCTGTCTTTATCTATTTATCGTCCAAATCCTTTTCTTTGCCAGTCGTAGCACCTAACAAATCCACTGCATTTAGTGACACAATATACCTACTTACGTAAATATATCCACCAGTTCAGGTGTATATTTGATTATTCGTGAGTACATTAATTGAACATATCAGTGAGTGTACACATTCACTAATGGATGATCACTTTCACTGCAACATGTGAAATGTTTGATGACTGTACTTGTTTTATAGATTGGAGTGGTCACCAGTTCATAAGTCAGCAAAATTCTGGAGGGAGAATGCTGGAAGATTAAATGAGAAAAACTATGAACTGTTGAGAAACCTAATTCACCATTTGGACACATCCAAAGATCCCCTAGTCTTGTCTGTGGCCTCATTTGATATTGGAGAATATGTCAGACATTATCCTCGTGGAAAACAGTGAGTTACAATTCTGTCATCTTGATCTTATTAATCATTGCACTGGTATATAGCTGTTACTACGCTAACCCTTACAACTGTATGGGTTAGAGGTGTGCATAGGGCTGCCACCTTTGTAAGAGCGTAGACCCGGAGATTCGGAAAAAACGAATTTGTGACCATAGTTGACCTTTTTTTTTTTTTTTTTTGGTCCACACCATAATTCCAAACCCGGAGATTTACTATGCTCACCCATGGAGACCCATTTTTTGTATGGGGGGGGACCGGGACCCCGAGTATTTTCCTTTTTTTTTTTTTTTAGTCCTGACAAAAATTTCAGACCCGGAGATACAATATGCTAACCCGGAGCCCGGAGAACACCACTCAAACCCGTAGACTCCGGGTCAAACCCGGAGAGGTGGCAGCCCTAGGTGTGCATTACCTTTTTCCAAAGAATGCACCTTATTGATGAACTTCTTGAAATGTTATAATCCGTGTTGTATTTATGTACATACATATGTACATTGTTAATTCAGATGTTATTTATGTTGTAGTGTAATTGAGCAACTGGGAGGTAAACAGCTTGTGATGCAGTTATTGGGACACGAAGATCCTAATGTTCGTTATGAGGCTTTACTAGCTGTACAGAAGTTGATGGTTCACAATTGGTAAAGAAATCAATATCATAATATACATAGTTAGTGTTCCATATTCAATATGAGTGATGCTTAATGTTAATTACTTTTGTAGGGAATACCTCGGGAAGCAACTTGAAAAGGAACAGACCACAAACGGAGCCCCTGGTAAATTACCTGGATCAGGACCTGTTGGAACAAAAGCATAGACATAGGTTTTATTGTTAATACTTCCTCCTGTTATATTCTTTGTAAAGTTAATGTGTAATTATAAATTATTTTTGTTCATTTTACATTATAGTTCCATAAATTTACCATTCAACTTCCTGTTGCATGGATATTGAACAGTCACATATTCACTATTTTATGTGCCTATTGTTAATTTCAAAAGATTATTATTATTAAAGAGCAGAATTGTGCGGTGGAACTGTGTATTGGCATCTTTTTCTTGCCTAAAATATATTGAGACAGGTGCATACTAACATCCATCTTTATTGAGAGAATTCACCTGCTAATTGCCATTCCATTTAAGAATAATACATGTATTTGTTGAGACTTGAGTGTCTCAGAATTGTTGAATTTGGATTTGTAAAAGGAATTTGAATATAATTTCCTTCTGTAAAAAAAATTTACAAGTGAGTTCCAGCATCTTTTCCTTTAAAAAAACGCCCTGTTACATTTAGTACATACTATTATATAATCTTAACATGCTTTGTTGTTTAAAAAGAAATAATAATAAATATTATTTACGTTTATAGCCGTGACACAGCACTTTGTAAATATTATTTATACGGAATAAAAACTTTAACATTGCGAATTGGTATATTGCATTCCATTTCACAGGTCATGTGAATAATTACTGTAGAGCTTTAGTATTAGCCATGGGCTTCTCTATATAACCATTCAATAGATACATCACCCCCCCACTGAGTGCAATAGACAAAAAATAATTTTGAGCTAAATACCGCAAGTATTCTTAAGGTGCGACACACATATGTTACTAGTGTCTTATGTCAGTGCTATTTTGTATATTTTAACCAGCTTGCTTATTTATTCAGGGAATTTGATGGGTTGTTTCCCAAATGTTCTTTGCTTCATTGCAGTGGCGGCTCGTGGGTTGGGGGGATGGGAGGGCAATGTGAGGCAAAACTAAAATCCAATATACCTACCTAAAACGATAAATACCTAATACCAGCGCCATCCTTGACCTTTTCTGTCTTCCCCCATCCTAATACATATTTTAAGCTGTAACATTAAGTTTGGTACGTAATGTTATATATAAACCTGATATAAACGATGCGCTATTGACGAAAACTGCAATTGGAACTACTTATCATGATTATTTTATTTTTTTAAACAATAAGTAAGAAATTTACCAATTAGTCACTAGACAGATACTAATTAGAAGATACTAATTTGTCACCAGGCAGATACTTATCGAAGATACTAATTAAAATATTTTTTTCCTGGGGGTATACTTCTCTGAAAATTTTATGCAATCGATTATTTTATGGTGGATGTATCCATCATCTACCTATTCGTTTTCTAATATCTATCTTTCCAAATAGATCAAAACCACTACGTATTTCAAGCCGCAACATTAAGATGGTACGTAATATACAATATACGAATATATAGTAAACCTGATATAAACGAAACGTTATTGACTAAAACTGCAATTGGTTACTTATCATTGATTATTTTCATTTTTTACATGAACAAAAATAAATTAAAAGACTTACCAATTAGTCACAAGGTGGATACTTGTAATTTCATTCCATCATCAGGTGCTTGGTTAACAACGCTTATGTAAATACTTGGTTTATTATCTATTATTATTTATCCACTTAATTGGGCTGTCTTAAAACTAAAACTTTCAACAGTACTATTAAATAAAAACAAGTCACTAAACACTAGATAAATAAGATTTCAATCAATCACTTATAAATAAAATCCATCCTACGATTCTTCCCTTGAGCAAAAACGTCTATAACTTGCTGATTAAAATCACTCATTGAAATTAATCAGTCTTTTTTCTATAGATAACATTGCTAATGCATTAAGTCTGTCTTGGCCCATTGTGTTCCTCAAAAATGTTTTGATCCTTTTGAGCGTTGAGAAACATCTCTCATTCTCAACTGTCGTCATTGGCAACGTCGTTATTATTGAGAGTACTTTCACGCACTCTGAAAATATTTCACTTAAATTATTTTCTACTATTAATTGTAGTAAGGCTACAGCTCCACTCGCACAATGTATATCGTCCCGACTATATAAAACTTCTAATTCTGTTTTAAATTTACGTCCATCAATAATTGGGTACTCCGACAGTGTAGTTGTAAAGTCTTTTGTAGGAAACACTTTATGGTAGTCTTTGAAAAATCTTACCACAAACAATTTAGCTGCCGACAGGTGTCCCGTAAATTGAAATCGCTCTTGAGACCTTGCAATAATGTTGTCACAATAATTAATCGCATTTACCCCATTTTGTTCTCCAACAGATTCCACCCGTCTTCGTTTTGATGACTGCGATTAATAATACAAAAAGTCTCTATTTTTCAGTAATCTAACAAATCCACACGCTTGATTGATTGCCGATGTATCATTTTTTTCCGTCGCGTAGATGTGTTCCATACACTCCAATAGCAAGTCCTTATGTTCGTAAATAGAATTTACAGCCCGGCTTTGAAAATTCCACCTAGTAGGTGCAGATTTGGGTTATTTACAATGCTATCTAATATTTGCGTTCGTTTAGCTGATCTGGAGAAAAAAGTCGATATACCCTGTATGTTGGCAAAAAATATTTTTGCTGCAGTGATATTATTCGAGGCTTCTTGCATGATAAGGTTACTTTGGTGCGCGTAACAGTGAATAAATTTTGCCTGGGGGTATACTTCTCTGACTAAAACTTGGACGCCTCCGCGAACACCACTCATTACAGAAGCCCCATCATGTCTGGGCGATCAATTTATTTGGAGTATTGTTAACCCCGATCTCTTTCAACTGGTCGATTAATACCGTCGCCAATCCTTCAGCTGTATGATTGCTAGGCCTAAAATATCCCTAAAATCTTTCTATAACCTTCGAGTTCTTCAAGTATCTAACAATAACAGACATTTGGGTCATGCATGCAGCATCCGTAGTTTCATCTGCTTGAATCGCTATAAAGTCTGCATGGTTAATCTGCTTCTTAATTTCTCTTCTGCAAACTATTAGCATCGAATCTAACAATTCATTCTGAATTGTCTTTGATGTGCCTTTAAATGCAGATGAGGTATCCAAATGTTCTTTTAATGCATTGTCTAATGAAGAAACAAAGTTGACCAATCCTCTGAAAATGCCGGGATTCTCTGAATTTTCGGTCTCATCTCTTCCTCGTAGTGCAAGTTCGAACACTCCACAAAATTTTACGCAATCGATTATTCTGGATAGAACATGTCTATTTTTATCGACGGCCTCATGTTGCTTTATGACTGATTGCCTGTATCCATCATTTAATTGCTTTCTAATATCTATCTTTCCAAGTAGACTAAAACTGAGATTATTACTCATGTGTTTTTTGGATGAAACGTGTTTGGTCATTTTTTCAGAGAGATGTTTTAAATCCTTAACACCAGTAGTTCCCCAAACATCTTCGTTTCCGAAAATGAGGCAAGGAAAACAGAAGAATGCGTTCTTTTCCTCGCATCCACAGAGCCACGAGTATTTTTCATACATATTTCGATTAAATTTGCGTGAATAGACTTTAGATTTACACAAATATTCCTGATTTAACTTTAAGTCAGGACGATGTGGGCCCAAAACTTTCACACGCAATTTATCTTCGTATGTTAATGATTTTCCAAGCAAAGCCTTTACAGTATTCATGGTCAGCGTAAATTACGATTTTACGATATGTCCAGTATAAACACAAATAATACGTACTTACAAAAAAGTACTTTACCTACTAAATTTAAACACTTACAAGTATATCACACCAAATACAACTTTAAACTCCCTTATATTCGTATTGAATAGTAACAAAACAAATCTATAATTTAGAGAAAAACTTTACGTGTCATACTAAAGACCATCAACACTAAACAGTATTATATTATACCTATTGAACTTTAAAATTTAAAATTTAGGGAAACACTTAACAAATTGCAGAACAACACTAAACACTCTTGCATACCTATTGCATATTACTAAAAATAGAAAATAAAATATGATATAATAATTATTAACCGAACGCGTGTAACAACGTTATGCAACTATCGAGTTTGAACAAAGTTTGTAAAATGATGGTAAAAATGTGTCCAAAAAACAGTAATTAGATAAATAGAGAAATTTCGGGTGTCCGTACATGTGTTGGTGGTGTCTAGTGAGCACATTTTTGTATCTATGCGACTTTCTATGCCGGGAGTCGAATTCGGTCTAATAGTAAGCGTGCATTAGTAAAAGTATCGTCATTGTATTGTGGCTAAGAAATTATATCTATTCTTTTTGTTTATGGCCATCTACTAAACCTTATAATAAAATTTGGGGACCCATAGGGGCGACATAACATTTGCCCTTCGATGCTCTTACATCCGAGTACTGAAACCATAAATGAAGCAGGTCATGTTTTCTATAGAAATCCTGGGCAAGACTCGACGTTGCCCATACCAGATGGTATTGCATAATAATATCGTATATAGCTCATAGTCACAGCTTAGCGTATTATAGGTAGGTAGTATCTTCGAGAAGGATACTACCTACGGTAATATAATACGGTATACTATTCATAAGTTGTATAATGTTGGTTGGTAGTTATACTTCCATATACATACTGTGTATAGATACTGTCGATACATACATACATACTTAAATTTTATATGCGTTTGTGGAGTAATATTTTTGAGAGGACGTAATATTTTTGGGTGGGCGTCGCCCCAGTTGTCCTGTAGGAATATCCGTCCCTGCTTCATTGTTTGTTTTGGTGTTAAGATCCATCCATATTGGAGTTCAACTAAACCGCCATCTAGAGATAAAAGGAGGCAATTTATTTTATTGTGTTGGCACTGGCATCTTACACATCTTATTATAATTACGAGTATAATACATATGTATGTAACACACATGGTAATGTTTATCAACCTAATATAAATATGTATGAGTGTAATATAATATACCACAAATTATCGTTTGTAAATTAAATCATAATTAATTATGTAGTGTTGTTATCACTTGTAAAGTTATATATTGTAGTAAAACTATATGAATATTACCTATTGTCTTTACATTTACCTGTTATTGAATGTCCAACTACTGGTACTTCCTCTTAAAGGGAATTTTGTGTGCAATTGTATTGTTACATCACCCCTAAAGTTTAGACCTCATTGTAATAATAACAGTGTGCAGTGTAAGAGGTCTTCTGGGTGTGAATCCTGAGAACATATTCCTATCCATAATAATACAGGGTAGCTGGCGTAGTAACAAAATGAGTTAAATCCTACAGGACCATAATCTCTACCCTGCGATTAGAATTCCAATTAGAATATCTAGGTACATATGTTATACTATTCATTAGAGTAGTATTACACGAATGATGCAGAAACCACTTCTCCTCCTCTTAAAAGACTACTGGCCTTTTTACTAAAATATAAGCAATCTGTTTTATACTTGCATATTTGGCAAAATTATTTTGACTAAAATGAATGTTTAAAAAAAATCAAAATACACTGCTTTCATTTATAAATGCAGTAGTTTTTCAAGCTGAGCTGAAAAAAAATTTCAATCAAAATATTTTTACCAAATATAAGCTTTCACAAAGTTACAATCTGTAAAATTTTAGTTTTTTTTTTTTTAATATTTTTTTAGGGATCTGGGCTTGCATACACAAACCCAAATACTTTCCTGCACACCTTGCAGTAGGCTAAAAGCCTCTATCGCAAAGTGTGAAACACATCGTCAGCACCGAGGTTCAAACCTGGCATCTGCCGCCTCGACCAACTGCGCCAACTATGTACTTTTATTAAATGTATTATTTGTAATTACTTTGTATTAAATGAAATTATGGACATAGCTGGGTCCAGAATTGCTGACATGCAGATTCCCTCTTTGGTTCCCACTTACTCCGCTTCACAACACAAGCTTAGCCAGCAATCTTATTGTGCAATACTGATGCATCAGAGGACATAATGATAAGAGGTGTTGCTTTTCATCAAATCAATCTCTTTATATTTTGTACAGGCAGGAAATTATCTTTTAATTAATAATTCTATACCTTCTATTACGTCACCACTACAATCTTATATTTCCAACATGAAGACAATTCAAATAAAATATAATAATAAATAATTACAAATATTTTATAATATATTTCACAGCAGCAATATGAATCATTTAACGTTACATTAATGATTCACAGTAATAATAAAAGCTAATTATTATAAAAGATAATTAAATCAACAAAATGGAAATAATAAAATAATTTTACTGAAACATCAATAACAATAAATTGGCACAATAGCCTAGTGCACCAGGGATTTGGATTTACTATAAAATTAAGACATAACTTCTTCCATTTTAATATTGGGTTGATTTAAAATTAATACTGGAATTATGTATAAAGATAGGGTTGCCAGATATCTCGAGAATTCAACGAGCTCTAAAAGTGATGTGTTATACTCAATGCTGTTATAAAGAACTAGCTGAGCTACCCGGCGATGCCCGGGAAAAAACTACCCACTCCGCACTATTAAATTTATAGGTTTGCGACTCGGCTACTTCTGTAAATTTGTATAAAATACCCTGGTTCTCAACCACTATATGTAAAATATTGCCATATTGTGGAATTAAGAAAACTTACCCATGTTAATCTATGGTTGGTACTAATTGTCGGCTTTGCGCATGCGTCCATAGAGATACCATATATCAGAGTGTCACACGTTTCTATTTTGGTGTTCTGCGCATAAGCCAACATCTACCACGTGGAGTGTGGCAAAACAAACACGTTTGAGGAGTGGGTTTGTATGGACAGTCCAGTATTATTGATAAAGAGGCAAATAATTGATTTTTAATAGTAAAATCACGGATTATCGCTGAGGGGAGTTCAAATTTCGTACAAATATTAGTACACAAAAATACGTTTTGCCACACTCCACGTGGCCGCCCCAAACAAGATGTTGGCCTACGAAACTGTCTACTGCGCAGGTTGTCAAACACTCTAACTATTCCTATCTCTATGCATGCGTCAGGCAATTATCTGCACATGGGTATAGCTCGGTCTGTCTACTGTGGCGTCATGACCAACATGGCCGCCTTGTTTTGGTACTGCCTCCGTATTTCGATTTCAAAGTTAAATATCTCATAAGTATTTTTTTCCGAAAATGTCGCCGTCAAAACCTGAAGCGGATCTGTAGAAGTGTTTATGTGAATTTTCACAGCAATCCATCGTAAAATGCGGGAGTTATGCGAACACTTACAAAAAACCGACTTTCCTTTAGTTATATAGATTTTACGAATCGCTAATGCATAACTTCATTTGTTTTTTTTTAAATAGGTACTTCCTTATTTTGCATATAAAATGTCAAAATTACCACAAAATAATAAGAATCTTAAGAATATACAGGGTGTTTGATAGATGGATGTATATATCTTCAGGGGTGATGGTAGAGGTCATTTGGGATCTTTTGAGCCAAACTTAGCTTAGTCCAAAGTCGCACGGTTCTCAAGTTATTCGAGATTTTAACTTTTTATCCAAAAACTCAGAATTACTCAAGATTTACCCCAATAGTTTCGTAAGTATAGGTACCTACTCAGTTTTGTAATTATTTTTTATTTCTTGAATATGTGTTTGGTCTATTAAACTCAATAGTTTCAATCTAAAGCAACAATAATGATAAAAAATATCCGATTAAAGTTTCGATAAATTGTTATTTCAAAAACGAGTCACGACTTTAGATGAGATTTTCCTTAAGAAGAAAATTGCCTAAAGATTCAGAAATTTTGGAAAAACTTCTCTGATTTATGCTCTTTCAAATGATGTGCAAAACATAATAATAAAACATTAGTTTCATAAAGATATGATGCAATAACTTAATGAGATCACTGCTAATTTAAGAGAATTTCCATACAAGTTTGAAAACAAGAAATCGAAAGGAATGTATTGTTCAGTATGCAACCTGTACCCAGGGCCGTGCGGTGGATTTTCTTGACATGAAGCAAGTCTTAAAAATGCCGCCCCTCAATACCTTGGTTTGTAACATATTTTTTTAGTTACGGGGGGGGGGGGAGGATCCCTAGGACGAAGTGAAAGACATGTCTAAAATTGTTGACCTTGACCAAGAACGGGGTCCCTATATTGGCGGCCCAAGAGTTCAAAACAAGTACACCGTTAGTTTACTGATTGTTAACATTTATTCAAAACTTTATACGTACTACTATAACAACAAAAAATGAAACATTTAGAATGTTGTTTCAAATTTGATCCAACGTACATTTTTTTTTTATATAAAATAACTGTATTTTGATGGATTTTTATGAAAATTTAAGATATGATGAGAAAACGTGTGGTAATAATGTGATTTTTGTGAGATTTTATCATTTAGTATGAAAAATTATATACCTATTCCAATCTCTAGGAGGGGCAGCTGCCCCCTTTGTTTCCCCCCTGAAGACGCCCTTGAACTTGTAAATAACATTATGGCATAAATGCCTTTAAAACAATCGACAAAAAATAAAACATAATTATGGATACTCTTTACAATTAGAATCACTACATAAAATATAAAAAAATAATAATAAAGAAAGAAGTGCCATCAATGTTTAAGGCAAATAAAGCGCTCAAGTGAGGCAGAGACTTGTGATAAATCATAAATTGATCAATACCGAAATCGACCAATAAAAAAGGGTTTCGAGAGAAAAAAAATCTTATATTATTGATTTTCAATTTGGCCGATTTTGCCGCCCCTCTGAAAGTGCCGCCTTATGCGGCTGCTTCTTTGTCTGTATGGACCGCACGGCCCTGCCTGTACCTATGGTAACTTTGTATGGAAGTTTGCCCAAATTTGTAGTGATCTTTTGAAGTTATTATATCATATCTTTATGAAACTAATGTTTTATTATTATGTTTTGCACATCATTTGAAAGAGCATAAATCAGAGAAGTTTTTCCAAAATTTCTGAATCTTTAGGCAATTTTCTTCTTAAGGAAAATCTCATCTAAAGTCGTGACTCCTTTTTAGAAATAACAATTTATCGAAACTTTAATCGGATATTTTTTATCATTACTGTTGCTTTAGATTGAAACTATTGAGTTTAATAGACCAAACACATATTCAAGAAATAAAAAATAATTACAAAACTGAGTAGGTACCTATACTTACGAAACTATTGGGGTAAACCTTGAGTAATTCGGGGTTTTTAGATAAAAAGTTAAAATCTCGAATAACTCTAGAACCGTGCGACTTTGGACTAAGCTAAGTTTGGCTCAAAAGATCCCAAATGACCTCTACTATCACCCCTGAAGATATATACATCCATCTATCAAACACCCTGTATGTACACACTTTTCCGAAAACCGGGACATTTAGGTGTCCCGAAAGATTTGTTCGGGACACTGGGACATGAGGTATAAAAATGGTGACAGTCCCGGCAAACTGGGACCTCTGGCAACCCCATATATGTAGATAAATTTATATAATCTACCATATTATACATAAATTAAATAATTTTATTTATACCGCTCCAATATATTTTTGAAAAATATTTACAATGCGAAAGCCAAATAAATCAATGAAAATATTTTAATTATTTCAATCTTGTAGGTACTTGGAAACTTATATTACTCGGTTCCTAAATCATAAATAGAAATATGAAATAATTATAGTCCTAAATTATAAATTAATAGCACTTAGGAGTGCCTAAAATTCCACACAAACTGCGTTGAGTTTATAGCCTCACATCCAGTCATGTGCGTTAACCTCATAAACATGTGGGTACCTTCTAATTTTTTCGTTACTTCCAAAACATATTAGACATTAAATCACATGGAGACTAATTAATTGGACCAATTTTAGTCCAGGGAAATCTTCCTAGTTAATAGGTTGGTGGATACTTTAGAATAGTTTACTACAGTAAGTTGCATCTCTCCCCTGTACTGTGTGTGTGTGTCGTACAATCAATCATCACCAATACCTACATACTAGTCTAATTTTAACAAGTTTCAGCAGTTTGCAAAATGTACATTCTACAAAATATGAACACAGAATGCTTATGTAATATTACAGGGTACAGTAGACATAATGATATATACAAGAATCAGTTTAATACTAAAGCACAGTAACCTATATGTACAATGTACATAGACATTAAGGGCCCTATTTCACTAGGACACCATGGCAGAGCGACCAGTTGGTAGCTTAAAGACCGTGGTGTCTTTAAGCTACCAAATCGAGACACCAGAATCAAAATGGACGTTGACGAGTTACACTTACACTGTACGTACAAAGTACCTTAAAGAATGAAAAAAAAAGGCAGTATTTTCATCCTAACTCTAGGATTAGTTCGAGAGCTCGCTGCTTAAATTATGAGGTATCTGTTTTTTCATCGAAATGTGGTATAAATGATAGCTTACCAATAGGGTATTACATCGCACTAGGGTTGCCTATCAAAATCTTGCCGCAACCCCCCCCCCCCCGAAAAGGTCCCTCTTCGCGGTTTTTCGCATTTTATAGGAATATGGTAAGAGATAGGAGAAAGTAGTCAATGACAAGAATAATCCTTGCTAAATTTTCTACAAAAAATATTAAGTCAATTTTTCGTAGGACTAGTAGTTTACCCGTAATGGCCTTTGATGTAGTTTACCCGTAAATGACATAACACTTTGTCCCTCCTTGAGTATCTGGCCCTTACGCTCATTCCAGGTGTATAAATACAAAAGGGTAAAATAGATTGAATTAAAATAGCTAATACCTACTATACATACATGTCACATGCACTGCACACACATTACATGTTTGTAATCACAGTTATATAAGAAGCAACACAACGAGTCTCTTACAAAAAAATAGGATGATAGCCTTTTCCCTTCAATTGTTTTCTACATGTAGGACACTTCTTACTAGTTGTTTTAACTTTAGTAATGCATCCTATACAAAACAAATGTCCACAAAATGTTGAGACCGCTTTTACTTTGGAAAAATTTTCCAAACAAACCGGGCAGTCCCCAAGAGGCCTCGGTGGAGTTCCAGCTGAAGATTCTCTAAGTGAAGAATCAGGGGTTGGTAAAAAACTGGATGTCACAGTGACATTAGACCGATCTGTTGAAATATCACAAGCGGGAACATGATTCTCTACAGAGGTGGACATAGGACCAACTATGGAAACAGATATTTGAGCAACATTATTTGTCCTTTGCATACTAACTGGAGAATCTACATCAATGACAATAACGTCAGATGAAGAATTTGGTTTTATGGTTGAGGTGACTGATAAATCAATCACTGGTTCCAATCTTCTGCGTTTTCTATTTATGCTATCAATTCTTCTTGACTTTCTCCTTTGTGAGTCTGTACTTGGATGTGGTAAAGGTGGCATTGGATAATTATGATTGGAATATAAGTCCTGTATTCCATTCTGATCTACGGTCTTTCCATTACCGAGATAACTTAAAATTGTCTTCAACTCACTGAAGAGAGGATAGTAATTATCTGGTGGAGGAGTAGTGGCAGGAGTCTGTGCTTGATGATTGTCCGGCAGTGTATTTATCTCTGCGCTCTCTGTAAGATTTATGGGCAGTGGTACTGAATCCATAAGAGGCGTAACTATTTCCACAGGGGGGGATAATATCTCCACACTATCACTCAAGTTCACTACATTGCTTACGTTGTGCCTTCTAGGAGTTGCGGGATGTGATATTTGAGTCATATTCAATATTTTCTCATTTTCATTGAGAATATTGTCTACATCAATAATTTCACAATCAGAATCAGACTTGACATCATCAGACAGATCAATGATGTTTGGTTTTGTCTCCCCACATATCACCACTTCATCAGACCCAGAAGAACATTCTGTAATACTCAGGTCTTCTATAATATTTTCCTTTTTGTCCACTTGTAAGTGTGGGTCGCTCTCTTCAACCTTGACAACTGTTGATTCATCTTTAATATCTTGGGACAGTTCACTATGAGATGAACCAATTACTTTATTAAATCTTATGTCATTAATGTTCATAGTAATGTAATCACTAGAAGTACTAGGTAAAGGAGAAAAAGACTCTCCTGCTGAGTGACATATTGGCAGATTTTCATCACTTACATGTTTAACATCAGTCTGCTCTACTTCATCTAATGAATACTCTACAGTAGAATCTGAATTTGTTTCATCTTTGTGCACATCATTATAGGCCATACTTGGCATTCTCCAGGATTGCCCTTCACATACACTCTCATTTGCATTTGTCATCAGACTACTCGAGTACTCGAAGTGATTATTGTTCAATAAAGGAACTTCAAATACTTTTTCCCTTACAGGCGATTCAAAATTTTGATCTCTATGTACAAACTTTTCAATTGAATTCATGTCTGTGTGCACATCCAATATATCATTTGGTGGATAGTATTCACCAGTAATAATGCAGTTATCGGCACCAGGCAAGTCTGAAGCCAAAGGTTCTTCAATAACCGAGTCGCCCTGTTCCAAGGAAGGACTCCCCTGTTGCAAATCAACAATAGCAGAAGGCAGCATTTCAGTCATTACAGAAAGCAAGTTATCCTCATTCACATCCGACGTAATCTGAACCATGGAGGATTGGAATATCTTTTTGCTTTCTTCGCTCATCACAATTCCGGATACGAAATTAACAATAACAATCACAGCTGATCATCATAACACTGTAAATCAATTGTGAACTGCAGACGCGTCAAGCTTTGGCGTCACGTAGTGACCTATCGAAAGTACACTCTCGCACGGTGGTTTTAAAAATGAACCAGTAGTTACTCACTATATTCGGAATTCTTTAAGAATTAAAGTAGACAATATTATTTTGTTTCATTTCCCGTCAAGGAACACTCCATGAACACTCCGCGAGTCCGCGCGGTCCGCGCTGCCTCAGACGCAGTGTTGCCAACCCGACCAGTGTTGCCAACAACTCTTGGCCTAATATCGCCGTTTCTCATACAGAAAGTAGCCTAAAGTCGCCGAATTTCATTTGTAGTACTAAGTAGCCTAAAGTAGCCCAAACACCAAAATATCAATATGAATAAAATGTCATTTTTATCAATTTATGATAAAATGTATTGATAAATAGGCCTAAGCCTAATACAAAACAATGTAATGTACCTTAAAAGAAAGTAAAGTAAGTAAATATGTAGCATTTTAAAAACAAAATTTGGTTGCAACACATATCTTTTACATTAATATGGGTACGAATTCTATGAATGGCTGGAATCTTTGAAGTAGCCTAAAAGGCGACCAGTCGCCTTTTAGATTTTTTCGTCGCCGATTCTCGTTCTGAGTAGCCTAAATGGCGATAAATCGCCTACGTTGGCAACACTGAACCCGACAAAGCCAAATGTCGCTAAGCGGAGGTTCAAAAGTCGACAGATGTCGCCCATAGATTAATAATATATATACATGTCGCCAAACTCGTTTTTCATTATAAGTTGTAAGGGAGAAAATCAAACAAAATATTTAGGTGACATTTTTGTCTTGATAGTAAGAAACAGTCAACTAAAAATTCCATACGGCACCGAAAAGCCAAATAGGAATATTGGTTGACGTCTCGGGAATTTCCAGCATTGAAATCCGCAGGGAAACCACGGTGCATGTATTGCTATAAACAAGCTACAAACCAGTGTTGCCGTTTTCAAATTTGGAAAACTACTAGATTTTTGTCCAGAAAATACTAGAATATACTAGATGGGGTCGAAAAAAATACTAGAAAAATACCAGATATTTTTTGATGTCGACCTTTTTTTTTTTTTTTTTGGTCCTCCGCCGCAAAAGTGTCTTTTCAAAAAAAAGGGGGGGGGTCCCTAGGAAAAGAGTGACTCTTGAAAAAAACCGTTGACCTTTTTTTTCCCTCACCAGCGCAAAAAAGTTCTGTCACAAAAAATTTGATGACGGGGGGGAGGGGGGGGGGGAGATTTCAATATTTTATTACAATTTTTAATCGTACTATTTTCTCTTGACCTTGACGACTACAAATTTGGCGAGCGGGGGGGGGGGGGAGTGATAAAATGAATAAACCAACTATATATTCACATTTTTTTGGTCATTTCTGTACAAAATTTAAAAGCGTAACAAAATAATATTGCAAAGTACCGATAAATACTAGAATAAGGTCTAAATATACTAGATTTTGATCAAAAATACTAGAATATACCAGATTTTCGGAATATACTAAAGAAAATACTAGATTCTTCAAAATGCCTCAAAAAATACTAGTTTAGTATTAAAAATACTAGAAACGGCAACACGGCTACAAACATTTGTAGCTGCAAAGCAGTGGCGTAACTAGGGGGGGGGGGGGGGCGAGGGGGGCGGTCCGCCCCGGGCGGCGCATTTAAGGGGGCGGCAAAATGGAACGACATAAAAAAACACACAAATTTAAAAATAATCTCAGATTTTCTAAAATTATTATGCAAATCATAACTTACATTTAAATGATTTCATAAAAAAACTGCCTGCGGCGCTAAATATACCTGATTTTTCATGCACATGTATTTATTTTATTTCACAAAAAACAAACTAGATTTTACATCTACCTATTTTATGGGATCCGGAAAAACGGCCGACAAGACATATGGCAGACAGGACAAATGGCCGACACGGACAAATAGCCGACATGACCAATGGCCGACTGGTACAAATGGCCGAAAGACGAAAGGCCGAAATCTAAACGGTCGACATGGACATATGGCCGACAAGTACAATAGGCCGACATCCAATAGGCCGACACGGACAACTGGCCGACAAGGACGAATGGCCGACAGGACAAATGGCCGACACAAAAAAAAGAGTGAAATAACGATCACATCACAAGTTTGAAAAACAAAGTTGCCAGTTTATTCTAACAATCCAATATTTATCCAAAAATCCAAAAAAATGGCCGACAATGACGTTTGGTATTGACAGATGGTATTGAGTGACTTCACTCACTCAATACCATCTGTATAGCGACGGGATATTCGAGTGATATATTCGAATTAATTCGAATTTCGAATATTAAGATAATCGGAGTAATTCGAATATTTCTGAAATATTTGAATGATTCATTCAAACTGAAATGACGTCCGACTATCCGATTACTTTCATTCGAATGACGAATATTCGACTATTGACTATTCAATCATAATCTTTGATTCAATCCATAGAGATAGGAATAGTTAGAGTGTTTGACAACCTGCGCAGTAGACAGTTTCGTAGGCCAACATCTTGTATGGGGGGGCCACGTGGAGTAAGGAACCTATATAAAGGTGGGAAGAACTATTGAACATTGAGCCCCTTCTATATCTATGACAAATCTATGGTAGTCGCCATTAAGTCTCTAAACATATGATCGCGTGTCATATTGGTTGTCCACAATTTCATTAATCCTGGTGATATTTCAGTGATTTTTGCGACTCATTATGTATAATCAGTGTGGAAATTACCTTTGGAATATAACCTATGTAATCAAATGGTAAATTAGCGTACTTTACATCGAGAAAAAATTGCGTATACCTAGCGGAAATGCTGGCGACGGTCAATTTTTGTCTATGGCTTTATCCGTTAGGACTTTCTACATTTATACAGGTTCCCTAACGTGGAGTGTGGCAAAACGTATTTATGTGTACTAATATTTGTACGAAATTTGAACTCCCCTCAGCGATAATCCGTGATTTTACTATTAAAAATCAATTATTTGCCTCTTTATCAATAATACTGGACTGTCCATACAAACCCACTCCTCAAACGTGTTTGTTTTGCCACACTCCACGTGGTAGATGTTGGCTTATGCGCAGAACACCAAAATGGAAACGTGTGACACTCTGATATATGGTATCTCTATGATTCAATCAAACTGAATGAATTACACGAAGTTAGCAACATACTCTAATCGATTATTCGTTATTCGAATGATCAATCAAACGGCCACCCGATTATTTTCATTCGAATTAATATTCGAATAATCTTTCGAACTGAATGAATTACATGAAATTAGCAACACATACTCGGGACTATAGCTTAGGGGATTTTCACATCCTATACCGTTTTTGGAATCTACTACAAATGGCCGACAGAGACAAATGGCCGAAAGACGAAAGGCCGAAATCCAAACGGCCGACATGGACATATGGCCGACAAGTACAATTGGCCGACATCCAATAGGCCGACACGGACAACTGGCCGACAAGGACGAATGGCCGACAATGACGTTTTCAATCAAGATAATGGTTAACAAGCATCGCCCAGCAGACATGGGACATTACTGTAAAAAAATAATGTTGACCGGTTAGGTTGTTTTTTATTTATACTAGTAAGGTTTAATTAAGCGCTAAAAGGCACCTGCAGCCGAAACAAATGAAAAACCGTTTTTAACGCCTAAAAATTGTGAACCTGCATGTTCGCTGGAAAGTTGAAAAAGTAATGTCCCATGTCTGCTTGGTGTTTTTGATCTAATTCGTGTATCGGCTACTCGCGGCGCTAGTAGTAGGTAATTCTTTCAAGTATGTCTCATACTTATTAAGTATACAGTGGTTACATAAATTCAGGAGCAGATGCTATTTAACCTTGGGTGCTATTGGCAAAAACAGTGTTACCGTTGTATTTTTTTTACAGAAGTCTCACCGAAGCCTGCGATAGTAGAGTACAAGCCTACATCCTCGAATTCCATCACCGCCATGAGTGGTGACGTCACCTTGTATCGGTGACAAACACCTTGTCTCGGTGACAAATACTTGAATTACGGAATATTTTTTCCCATACAATTTAGATGGCGTAACCATCGTCAAATGTCAGTTGGGCCCGGCCTTCATGAACGATATGGCGACGGCCTCGGTCTCACGGAGCAAACTTGGTATTAGTGTTGCTTGATGTGATAATAAGATATGGTAACATTTTTTCGCTACTTTCAAATTATATTTCGGAACTGTTGTTTAAAAAACTAGCCAAATTTTGGATTGTTAGAATAAACTGGCAACTTTGTTTTTCAAACTTGTGATGTGATCATTATTTCAATCTTTTTTTTGTGTCGGCCATTCGTCCTGTCGGCCATTCGTCCTTGTCGGCCAGTTGTCCGTGTCGGCCTATTGGATGTCGGCCAATTGTACTTGTCGGCCATATGTCCATGTCGGCCGTTTGGATTTCGGCCTTTCGTCTTTCGGCCATTTGTACCAGTCGGCCATTGGTCGTGTCGGCTATTTGTCCGTGTCGGCCATTTGTCCTGTCGGCCGTATGTCTTGTCGGCCGTTTGTCCGGATCCCATATTTCGGAACTGTTGTTTAAAAACTAGCCAAATTTTGGATTGTTAGAATAAACTGGTAACTTTGTTTTAAAACATGTGGTGTGATCATTATTTCAATCTTTTTTTTTGTGTCCCCCCAAAATGTTGAGTGACAGAACTTTTTACCATGTGACGACATTCAGCCCCTCCCAAAATTGAATCCTGGATCCGCCATTGTCTGTTTAAATTCAAACTGATTACTGAATTCAGAGAGATTTAGGTCGGAGCTTTTTTCCAAACGGTCGATTCAGTTACTTAACTGAACTTCCTAAAGTGTGTGATAGCATACAGGTCGTAGATAACTGCCTGGATTTAGAAATATGCGACCTAGGGTTTTTTTTACTTTTTTGCCTAGGTACATATGCACACAAAACTAGTGGCGTAACGTGGTTTTTTGTCGCCCGGGGCGGAAGCCAAATCCGCCCCCCCCCCCCTCTTATTTAAACATTTAGGTATATCCAAAATGTTCGAAAAGTCACAACAACAACAAAAAATATGGACATAATATAAAGAGAGGGAAAATAGCGACGCAGGCGATATATTTACGAGATTTCAATAAAACAATCGTGATTATAATAATATACTCACCTAAAAAGAGAAAAAGTAGCGCCGTTGGCGAAGTTATTAGTGAAACACGCTTAATTTAATGGATTTATTAACTTTTGCCCAAAAAATGCCGCCCCCTAAAAAGTGCCGCCCGGGGCAGACCGCCCCCCCCACGCTGCGCTACTGCATAAAACGTACATACATATTGTAAAAGCATGGTAAAAGCAAATTGCACAATCTTATTTAATTTCGAAACCGAACGCTCGCAATGCCTACTTGCCTATACGTGGGTGCACATTTTAGTGTACTGTGGCTCGTCTCGTCCTCAGGGCCCCCAAACGGCGATACATTAAAGGTGGTAAAAAAATGAAAGGTTCACACCATAGATGTCTCTATCCCCAAAAGGAAATAATTACATAATTTACTTTAATGGTTTGCGACTCGGCTAACTTGAGGGAAATTAGGCAAGTTCCTAGCTGTATGGATAATTAAAATTGTCTATTTTATTTAAATTATGAATGTAAAGAAACACTTTTTTGTTTTATTTTTTCAATTTTTGACACATTGAATTGTCAAATTTCATGTTTTAATGGTGATAAAATCCAAATTTATTTCTATTTATAATTATAATAATTAAAGCGGTCTTAAGTTTGGTTAAAGATTTATTTATATACGTAAAATTTTAAAATTGTCGTCTGCTAGTATGAAAACCAATGGTGTGCGGCATTTAACCTAGGTATATTGATTACGTGTTTTTAATATCATAGTCTTTGTAGAAAATGCAGTGGATTAGATTTTCTTACATCTTTATTTTTATCAGTTGGTTTGAGTTCCTAGTTCCTATATATTGCATGTCATATAATACCTTTTATTTATAAACTGATATAAAGATAAAAATATTGTGAAAACATATTATGAAAACTACATATGAAAATTCATATGTAGAAAAATAAATACCAATTTGTAATTTAGTTTTTTTAATTCTCTAAAACCCTTGCAAAAATACCTAATATTTAAAAGAAGTAATTAATAATACCTACCTGTGTAATTTAATCTATTGCATGAAAGATATTAATTTCGATATTTTTATGTTTACGAATGTAAAAAAAAATCATTTTTATTTATGTGTATCAAAAATACATTTACAGTAAATTCATATCTTTCACAATCGGTCCACGCTACTCACATTTTTATGCCTGTTTAAACTATTATGCAAAAAATCTAAGATTTTTATTTGTATTTCTTTGTACCTATTGTAGTTTCATTAAGTATATAATTTTATATGTTGCATTTGTACTTTCTTGTATTAAGCATAATTGAAACAGGCAAAAAAAATCAAGAGTAGTTTGATGTCATTACCAGGTAGGTGAAAACTGTAGGATGAGAGGAACAATAATTGATTTTGAAATTCCCGCTTTAATTTTTTTACTACGTTCTATACATAGATGGCGCCTGTTGGTCCCAATTTCCTTGTTCAGCGTTTGGCTTCTATAGGTACTATATATTATTATTCTATGCTCGTCCTATCGCAATCGGAATGGAAGGATTTTCCAAATGTGAAATTTGTGATGTGTATATCAATTCAAATGCACAATTATACGAACATCTTCAAGGAAAAAAACACAAAATCAACAAAACATTTGCCACAAATAATTTTAAATCTATCCATGTATTATATGGTGTTGTGATTTTATTTTTTCAAATTTTAGTTTACCTTTACCTAATTTTTTCCTATTTTTGAGTACGAGAAAAGCTTACGCGCTTACGTAATTATTATTAAATACTTTCGCTAGACATATAGGTAATTAGGTACTAATGGGTTAATCGTGTAAAACAGTATAAACTTCGAAAGTGCGTTTTAGAGATTCACATCAATTCAAAGTTTCAATCTTATTTCATAAAATACCACAAATTAGTAAGTATTATTTTTTTATGAAATACCTAGTACTATAGTCATAGTCGAAGTAGACGTGAGCATTTATTTTGTGAAGAGATTGCGGAGACGTGACGCGATTTTATGTAAAATTTCAAGACATAAGTAGACGCCTAGATAATACGTTTACACCATGTGTTGAAATTCCCGCCTTTCTCTTATTGGTCACTTTCAAATTCGTAGGCTAAAATAAAAACAGTCCATTATTGAATATAGTTGAGGGTACTATTATCGTTATCAACTTGGGAATAAAGTACATTATCGTGCAAAATGAAGTGTGTTATGAGACGTTATGGAAGTGACGAAATTCGACCAAGCGTTGAAAGCATCAGTGCGCAGAAACAATTGCGCACGTCTAATACATAGCAGCCATTTTATATTGGTGTAGAAGAAAAATATATTCGAATGTCATTTTTTATGAAATTACGTGATAAGTGTAATTTATTGACAATAAAATTGTTTCTATATTATTTATAAGCTACAATTTTACCAATGTAAGTAGATATTTTTATCCATAGTATGTTTTTTACCGTGTTTGAGAATGTTTTAACTTTTGTATATATGTCTGTCGATGCATCCCTCCAACAGTTAGGCAAAGCGAGTGGGGTGTATCGGATATTCATATAATATTAAATATAATTATATGTCGGCGCCTCCCACCTTTTTTACATTTAATTGATATAGCGAATATAGTAGAATCATGTCGGAAGCTCGATAGATATAACTTCACCTTTCTTTGTGTGACAGTAGCGAATAGGCATTGGCCGCCTCAGAATTTTGGCAATATGACATAACTTTTGGCAGTTATTGTTAGAGCGGGCACTGACAGCCGCGTTTGGTGTAATTTCAAGTTTTTGTTTCTCATTGTGCAAAGTAATCCCACTTTCCCTGCTAAACAGTTTCATGTAGAAGGTTTATGTCATGTTAATGAAATTCGATATGTGGATTGGCCATTTTCTGCATGTCGGGGGAGGATGGGTGGTCCGCGATCCGTTTATTCTGTTCACTGTCGTCGGCGGTTGAATTGAACATGTAGTACGTAGGTAATCGTAATACCTACTAACCGATAGGTATCTATACCTAGCAATATACTGTCTACTACCCCCATTGTACAATCATTGCCACTTATTTAGCACAATCCTGCTGAGTTATAAAGTTAAAGAAAATTCAGCCATTATGTATTATCCAATATTAACTGATGATGATTATGATTTTTTATGGTATACAGTAAAAATATTCTATGTTCATACAGTTTGCCACCTAATTTGGTTATACTACTTTCTATTTTCTTTGACATTATCAAAAGGAACACAAATCTTGAAAATATTGTAGGTTACTTGAGTGTGACCTTGGGCTTAAGTGAGAAGTGTCCCTCCATTTTAAGTAATTTAAAGGGAGGGAAATTTAAAACAAGCTTGCCTACATTTTATACTTCCTGTTAATTAACTGGGATTTGAGAGTATACTTAGTCTTTATAATAAAAGGCAAATGGTACTGGGACATGTCTTTTCACTTTGGTACTTGTTTCCTATAAAATTACAAACATAAAGAATTATTTTTTTTGCAGTAAATTTTTTAAAAGTAGTGTTTTTAGATTATTTGCAATAGATGGTGCTTAATATTTGTTTAACCTTTACTGTAGTGGTTTTTTATTTCTATGAACAATCAGCCTGTTGTTAATCATTTTTGGTTTACAAATTATTCTTGTAAAGATATTTCGTCGTTGTTAAAAAACGTTCTCCTCGTGGTGTAGTGGATAAGATCCGGGATGAAGGTCTGGGGTGAACTGAAATGGCGAATGTTTCTCGAGTGTTAAGTGATCACTCAAGCCAGCCGAGGTCGGTCGTAAGCCCGTCAAAGTTCATCCTTAATTCTTCTACACTATTTTAGGAATACTTCAGCCTGGAGTGAGTTTTTTTTTACAATATATAAAATAATAATTCTTAGTACATATTGAACCACCAACCCTTCCCCTGCCTATGGCCATATGGCGAATTATGGCATCCAGGGCCCTACACAACAACAGATTTGGGGGATTCCTCCCATTTGGTAGAAAAAATGGAATAATAGCATAATATTTTTTGTGAGAGTATGTAAAGAAGGTTTTTTTTAGTAAATTTATTTAAAATAGCATATTCTTTTTTGCAATGTAATCAATCAGCGCAACTGGCCAGACGTCTCTTTTGCCAGATACCTCCCCATCGGCCTTTTGAACAAACCGGCCCATCAGGCATTTGCCTGATCTGCCCTTTGGCCAGTCCGGGTCTGTTGCCATGTCATTTTTTATAGAAATATAAAAAATTAAAATTATACATATGATAGCGGTTTCTTAGATAAATGCCTGTTCTATTTTAACCATTGTTTGACCAAAAAAGAAAAAAAAGGGATAGCCTTACATACACGACCATACAGACATTTATCTACTTTAGAGGTTAATGAATCAGGGTTTATCGAAATACATAAACCCATACGCCTAAGCATAATACGTATATAATTTCAGAACTACATTATAGTGCGTAAAGCCACACTTGGTCGCTGTAGCCACCCGATCCGATCCCCTGGACACGTTAGAGTAGGAGATAGTGGATAGAATAGTTATCAGGTGTCATATTAATATGGTTGTTTTATTATTTAGGTCCAGAGGTGTATTCCGATGATGGAGTGACAGGAGAGGGGCACAATTAGTTTCCCAGCCCACTGGGGTGTGGGGGTGGGGGGCGTGGCGCGGGGAGTGGGGGTCCCCGTGCCTCCCCCCACCGACCTGCTGGCAACCATATCCATGTTCGAGCAGCAGATCAAGTCCGAGCCCATGGGGTATGTATTTATCCACTTGAGCAATACTTTAGATGCACATTAATCTAATTTCACAAGGAGTTAAACAAGAGCTAAGATTTCTCAACTTACATATTATATATGTGCATTAAGGTCCTTTAAACTAACTTACTCTTAAACTCTATAATAATATATTTTATTTCACTGGGAAATTCTTGTTGACTTCCATTGCTGACTGACAAAGTGAAGTAATCAAACAAGTTAGATTTTTTTCATCAACGTTTAGTTGTAGCATGTCACTTCTACTGTCTTCTGTGTGGAACTTCTGGATGAATGTCAACATCTGTTTCCATATTAGTTTCTGTATCTTCCATTTGCTATGCATCCACTGAATTGTTCTAAGTGTTTCGTAAGCTGTGTAAAAAGATTGATGCACATCCATTTTCACAGTGTTACCAATGGCCAGGAAATCCTTTTTCCATTGTGTTGCCACAACAGTGAGATTAGAACATTATGTGCATATACATACATGCACAAAAAAATTTAGATTCAAAATGACTTTCTTGTATTTCTATAACCAATGTATTGGAGAGGTTTCTCTTTAATTGAACACATGTTGTTTGAACAATCTTGAATGAAATGTTGAGAAGTGATATATTGTTCAGAGTGAAAAAGCCCTGAGATCTCCCTTCATTGTTACCAGTAATGGTAAGAGATCCACGTCAATAGGCACTGATATCGTAATGTGATATATGTACTACCAAAATGGCATGTTTCTAATTCTTATATTTAGGAATAGACTTTTTTGAGAATATGCATGGATGAAAACAGAGGTGTAAGGGTACACGGCAGTCCAAGAACCTCTTGGCTCAACTATATGGACCAGATGCTCAAGGACAGACGTGTTTTGAGTAAAATGAATGGGAGAATGCCTGTGACGAGACGTGTAATGAAATTGGCATAAGTTTGAAGTGTGTGCAAGTTATGAGTATATTATATTAATATGATATTTGGCAGAATCTTAGTGATGTGTTAAGTTTGAACATGTTTCCCAGCTTTTACTCATCTCACCCGCACCTACACGGGGCGCCCCCCTCCGTGGTGCGTGGTGATGTCCCCACCTCTCAAGCTCAGGCACACTCGCAGTCTCAGCAGCAGTCGCAGAGTTCGCAGAACCCTCACCAACATCAACACCACCAACTGCAACACCAACAGGACTTGCAGGATCAATTACAGGTACACAACATGTTACATGTCGGTTGGATGATGTACATCTGTACACTGTATACTGAGTTAATTATATGTATTTGTGGATGTCTTTAGGAACAACAGCAACAAGAAGACAGCAAGGAGAGTCTCATATTACAGCAACATGCTGCTGCAGCTCTTGCACAACATGTACAGCATGCACAAGAACAAGAGCAAGGACAAGTAAGTTGGCTGTCAATATAAATAATAGGTTCATTGAATTCATTCATGTGATAACAATATAGTAATTTCCCATTGTCTACTCTTGGTCTTGGCACTGTATTGATGCACCTGCACTCCCTGTCAGTGTACACTGTGCGCTATAATACTCGGTAGACAATGGACTAGTACTATATTTCATTATGTTTCCTCTCAGTCTATCTAGGGACTCTACCAACTGAATATAACCAACCACTTTGCACCCACTTCTCTCACACACTCTCTCTGTCTTCCACACAAACTTTATATGATGACTTATGTTATAATATACGAGGTGTATGTAAGATAAGGTAACTTGTATCCTACATCTCACTACTATTCATCTCTCAAATACCTACATTAAGAAAATCTGCACTTGCACATAATCATGATTATATATGGTGAAGGTTGGTTTGTGTTATAGCCATAAAACAAACTAAACCTTCAGGGACAATAAATCAGGCACACTTTTTGTTTACAAATAAGTGAAGTTGATTTGTAGAATATGGATGCAAGGTGGTGTATATTGGTTGTTGTGCGGTGTACCATTATAATATTATTTATTAATACATATTATGTGTTGTGATGATGTGCTCTACGTGTATACCTATTGTTATATTATACATAATATTCCCTTGTTATGTTCAATCCTTGTGAATGTGGGATGATCTGGGAAGTGTACAGTATAATGTTTGTTAGGTGTATTTCTTATTTTATTCTTATTTGTCATTTCATAGTAGCTAAGGTTACCAACATTCCTTTTACAATTTGTACCTTATTTTACACAGTAAAAATATTCAGTTATGGGTTATTTACAGAAAGTTTTTCCACTTTTTATCATATACTCATTGTGAAAGTGGAATTATTGATGAGAATCAATATTATGTAAATGTTTGATTGTGTTGAGTATTTCTATTGCTATATAATATTATTTGCATGTGTTGTTATAATAATTTTAGTGTGCATTGAATGTATTATAAATCACTTGTTTCCTGATCTTACTTAAGTATATTATTATGATTGGTAGACGGATGTATTTTGGATTTTTCCACTGATTCTATGCTCGTTGTACCTATGTGTTTCACATATGTACGACTATAGATACAATTATGTGTATGTTCATGGATTGCTTTTCAATTGAGATCTATATTTTTGATAAAAATTACCTTACCTAAATATTCAGCTTTGAGGTATTATTTGTAGACCATGCAATATTGTTTGACAGAAATGAAATATTATACTCAGTTCAACATACAGATGATGACATGCAAATGTGAGAATTATCATCAGGCATTTACCAATAAAGTTGAATATTCTTTTAATATGTTTAATTTCCTTGATGTCTGCATACACTTGCCATAATTATCAGTAATAAACACACCACTACGTTTACATAGTTAAGGGTGGCTGTCAGTGGAGCTGACATACATGTAGGTACATTCATACAATGTTATATGTTAGAATTTCATTTGTTGTCAGTCTATCGAGTGAGACACAAATAAACAGTCTTGTCGAGTGACCTCCACGTTGGGTACGACACACTGACTCCGTGTGTGGAGGAAATCGTGGGCCCAACAATATCACGATTGTGAAATTACTAACTTTGTATTGACAAAAAAGTCTCCCTAGAAAAACGGCCTCAAAAATATCATCTGCCAAATGACCGGGGATTGATAGTTCTAGTAGACTGCAATTAATAGTTAATTAATTTATTTTAGTCAACTGCGAAAGTGTTGACAAGCTGCGCAACTTCCCAATGCACAACTGATCCCTCTATTGGAGAATTGCATACTATTCTGTCATCTGTATGTAATTTCGGCAAGAATCTTCGGATTGAAAAGAATTATTTTTTGTCAAAATCACCGTAACTCGATACATGTGAAATGCGAGTGTAGGATGTAGGATGTTATTAATAATGTGCCTTGAATCCCAGGATTAGTATTGATACCCTGGGTTTGAAATCAGTTCTAGGATTGTATTCTCTAATTACTACCAATATTGTACAAGATTTGCAAATGTTACATTTAGAAATGATCATTGATGATTGACCAAGTGTGAACTATGTTCGTGTCTGATTGTAAGAGTTTAGCATCATTTTCTTATTCAATCTTTAGCGTACAGTAAGTAATATAGTGGAAGTAAATAAAATTTGTGTTTTTTACTTTATTTATTTAGTACTTAATTATACTAAAATAGTTTTCCACAGAAATTCACTGAAAAGGTTTGCATTATTGTAAATAATGTATTGGGGGTGGGATACTGTTAGGTTACTTAATACACACAGTAAGAGTATATGTAAGGACCAGAGTTTCAGCTGATCGTGATGTCAGCACTATTGCACAATATTGAGAGCAAAAAAACACTAATGACATTTCTATTAAGGAAAGTCAAATTAATTGAAAATTTATCCAATTTACACCCTATTGTATAACAACAGATCAATAAATATACATAACTTATAAAAAATAATAAACATATATATATATAGAAATGGAGTAAAATCAAACCTTCATATATACAGGGTGTTTGATAGATGGATACAGATATCTTCAGGAGTAATAGTAGAGGTCATTTAGCATCTTTTGAGCCAAACTTAGCTTAGTCAAAAGTCGCACGGTTCTCGAGATATTCGAGATTTTAACTTTTTATCGAAAAACCCCGAATTACTCAAGTTTAACGCCGATAGCTTCGTAAGCAAAGGTACCTACTTAGTTCTATCATGATTTTTTGTTACTAGAATATGTGTTTAGCCATTAGTTTCAATCTGAAGAAACAATAATGGTACATAATATCTCATTAAAGTTTCGAGAAAGAGATATTTCAAAAACGAGTCGAGAGTTTGGAGGGGATTTTCGATAAGAAAAAAAATGTCTAAAGATTCAGAAATCTGGAAAAAACTTCTCTGATTTATGCTCTTTCAAATGATATACAAAACATTATAAAAAACATTATTTCCATAAAAATTCTATTCTATTCTATTCTATACCCTCACGCCACCTCCCTTGCGGGGTAGGCAGAGAGAACGGATCCCCAGACTTTCCTATCCTGACACACCCTTCGGGCTTCCATCACATTCATGCAGTTCCTCATACATACTCTCCGGTTACTTTTACTCAAAACACGTCCGTCCTTGAGTATCTGGTCGACATGGTCCAGCCAGGTGGTTCTCGGACGGCCGCGTTTCCTTACACCTCCTCTTTCACCCAGGTAAACTTTCTTCGTTATTCTTTCATCGTTCATTCTTTCCACATGACCCAACCATCTCAACTTGTTCACTTTCATTTTATTCACAACATCCTTTTTACAGTCACTCAACTCTCTAATCATTTCGTTCCTTATTCTATCTCTCAATGTTTTTCCACACAATACTCTGTTTTTCCACACAATCTCTCAATGTTTTTCCACACAAAAATACGATACAATAACTTAAAGAGATCGCTACTAATTTAAGCTAATTTCCATACAAATTCGGAAACGGGAAATTGAAAGGAAATGTATCGTTCATTATGCAATCAATATGTATGGAAATTTGCTAAGATTAGTAGCGATCTATTTGAGTTATTGTATCGTATTTTTATGGAACTAATGTTTTTTATAATGTTTTGTATATCATTTGAAAGAGCATAAATCAGAGAAGTTTTTTCCAGATTTCTGAATCTCTAGACATTTTTTTTCTTATCGAAAATCCCCTCCAAACTCTCGACTCGTTTTTGAAATATCTCTTTCTCGAAACTTTAATGGGATATTATGTACCATTATTGTTTCTTCAGATTGAAACTAAGGGCTAAAATAGACTAAACACATATTCTAGTAACAAAAAATAATGATAGAACTAAGTAGATACCTTTGCTTACGAAGCTATCGGCGTTAAACTTGAGTAATTCGGGGTTTTACGAAAAAAGTTAAAATCTCGAATATCTCGAGAACCGTGCGACTTTTGACTAAGCTAAGTTTGGCTCAAAAGATGCTAAATGACCTTTACTATCACTCCTGAAGATATCTGTATCCATCTATCAAACACCCTGTATATATACTGTAAAACATGGAATATTTTGCATCGAAAAAATGGATATTCAGCTTCAAAATGCTGCGTAAAAATATTTGGTTTATAAGTAACCAGCAATGCCGAATGTATTACAGAGCAGCACTAGAGAAATCATTTTAAAGGCAAGATAGTTTTGCGAGTTGGAAAAGAAAAAAATAGTGCTATCACAAGTTTGAAAAACAATGTATTCAACAATCCAAAAATTGACAAAAAAATTTAAACAACAGTTCTGAAATATAATTTGAAAATATGGAAAAAATGTAACCATATCTTATTATCGCATCAAGCTTATTATTACTATTATTAGTCAACAAAGAAATAAAAATCACATCGGATGGTGTTAGAATATGTGATGGACATTAGAAACAATTATGCTGGATTTCACCAACTTCTTAGGGGAGGAGTACTGGAGATCATAGAAAAATTTGCGCTAGGTGGTTCCTATCTCCGATACTCCGCTCTTAAAAAGAAAAATCGGTTGGTTAAATCCAGTGTTAGGTTTGCATTTAATAAATGAAAGCCTTAAAATTATAACACATAAAAATGAAATGTATGTATCTTGGTCACGAAATAAGGAACACTTTCCATCATTCCATAGTGCTGTGCTGTTGGTGAGTCATAGAGTTAATCTTGTGGAACATTGACTTGCTGGTAGTCTTACGCAGAAGGTCTCGTGTAGTACTAGGATTTGCCACACTTTTCTTGAATTTAACACTTTCATAAGGCTTTGATAGAATGCAACCCTTTTCGGTGGGATTTCGTTGGTGGAGAAAGATTTTATAGGATTGCATTACTTGCAACAATGTTAATTGATTTTAATATTGTGCACCTTCAATAAAATTGACATAATTTCATGTTCTCCTTCTTGATTAGGTGATTATGTTTTATTGAGTATACATCTACATTAGTGCAGAATTATTTTGTACAGGCATCTGTCTTGTTAGAGAATCTAAATATATCTGCTATATTGTGTCAGTAGATGAATCTGAGGTTCACATTGATTTTACCTTATAGACCATGTGCTCTCTAGACATGAGGAATATATGTGAAAAGAGTTTTAATTTCCACTAATGTGACAATATGTAATATGTATAATAAGTATTCCACATTGGTGGAAGTGATCTCAGTGAATCACCGTATAACTGATGGTAGTTCCCTAGCCCTAGGTGATATGAAGTTGGTAGACATAATATAATATAGAATATGACCTGACCTGAATATGTGTGTAAGTGTGGTTGTGTTGTGTGTGGCAGGGTGTGGGGGCGGTGCAGGGTGGTGCGGGTGCCAAGGTGGAAGCGGGACTGCTGCCTGGGGTAGGCAGGTCCAAGCCCCAGGCCTGCAAGCTCTGCGGGAAGATGCTTTCCTCGCCCTCCTCTTACTATGTGCACATGAAGCTGCACTCGGGGATTAAACCATTCGCATGCACGGTGAGACACACACTACCTACCTAACTACCTACCTACCTACCTATTTATCTGTCTGTATCTATCTCTCTAGTCACTAGTGTATACATTGCAACTATCTATCCACTTGTATAGTACATACAATATTATATGAGATGTAGGTACCAGGGCCCATCTTAGGGAACATAACGTCCTAAGTATATTAATAATATATAATGAGTTGGTACCGTGCAGTGTGTCATTTCTACATGCACATTCAATTTGATTTTCATTTAGTAATGCCAACTCTTTAACTTGTAGGCTTATAGCATAGGTGTATGGAGCCTATACACGTGGTTATGAAGCTGTTCACATTTAGCACCTAAACCCCATGCCCTAAGAATGGCCCTACATGCCGCATCCATACTAAACATTCTTTTCTCTAGTAATGTTGTACTAATTTATATTAAATAGTAATTAACAACAGGTGTAAAATTAATCAAATGTTGACAACCAAGAGTGTCAGAGTTATTCAGAATGCGTGCAGTGTGGACGTAATATTATTTTTATATGTAACATTAAATACCTGCAATATTTCTAGTCAAACTATTATTTGTTAATTTGTAGTATTGTCTTGTCATATGATAAATATCTACTTAGAATGAAATGATCACATGCCTTTCCTAAAATATTAAAAAAAAACAAATGTTTTACATTTTATTTCATACAAAAAGTTTTCTTTCTATGACTTTCCAAGTAATATTATTAATAGAGTTATTACAATACAACAAACACTCCTTAAAGTTGTCTATTGTTGAGCTATTAAGATATGTAAATAAAATGAATACAGCATCAGTTCATATAATATACAATATTTTATATTAAAAAAGTATTTAGTATGTAGTAAGGAAACCCATCTAGCTTAACATTTATCAGAGTAGTATATTGAATAGGGTAGGAACCTACTGTATGATGTGTATGACATTCAGTTTACTAGTAGGTATATATAATGTTTGTGTTACGTACCACATTTTCTCATTGTGTTTACATTTGCTTAATTTTCTCAGGTAAACATGTTGAATTATTTAGTAAAGAGGGCACTGAAATAATGTATTTGTATGTACCTAGTGTTAATTTTTCTTTGTTATTGCCAAATCCTATGCATGTGAAAGATGTGTATCACCAGGCATGTTGTATTATTTTCCAAAGATTATCTTTTATTGTAATGTTTGTAATGTTTGGTTACAACACATACTTTTGGAAAAATTATTGTTATTTTGTGTCAACTTGGTTGAGTCCCTGGATACACAAGTTCAGTACTAATATACCTATGCATATTACAATACCCCACATCTGGTGACTAAGATTCACTTTGTCAGTTGATAGTCTACTACTTCCTTGCTTTCAATGTAAATAGCTATGTGGGTTTCCACCTCAGAATCCGGCTACCAGAGTATGTTCTGTTGTACAATATAGGGTAATTTTTAGAGATATTGAACTTTATCTTTTTAAATCTCGGACTTAGCGATTCATTTTGCACTAACGCCACAAGCATTTTGCTTACTGTGAAGTATGCAGGAAACTATTTAAATTTGTGTACACAAGTTAAGACCCCAAAATTTTATGAAAAACACGTAAACATCGCTGTATAGGTTTCATTGGGAATAGAATTTTTTGTCATTCGTGTCTAAAGATGATTCGGGCATATGATGTACTGGCTCTCAGTAATGGCTTATGGATTTCCTTCACTTTGACAATTTAGACCCTCATTGCTGAACAAAATTTTGTAGTGAAAATGAGGATCAAGAACAATCTAGTTTTTCATTCAATTTGTGCAATCTGCCGGTGTTGTTCTGGTGTGAATCTGGTCATAGTGAACTGGAAAAGTAAACTGAAGTCAAATACGGTTGTCAGCTGATAAATTGGCTGTCGGTGGAGAAAGTGTAGCCAATTTGAAAAATAATTCTCTAAAAGACACACATTCCTTATGTATGAGGTGCAGTCTCAGCTGAGACAATAACGTAGTAATTGTACTTAGAGAATATTGCAAATACACAAGTTATTTATCAGCCGTTGATTAAAGTATTATTGATTAATATAGGTGTTGGGAGATTTTGGAACATATTTTGTACAAATATTTACTTTAAATAACTGTGTAGCTATTTTCTTTTGTAAATATACTGGCAACTGGCATACAATACTTTTTCAGTAGATAATGAAATAGTGACTAATATTTTTTCTTATTAAATTTTGATTGCTCCCTACTTGTATGATCAGGTAGTCACTGAAAAAATATTGTATATTTATTTTCCCACTCTTCCACTTGCATTAACAAGCATAACTTGTAGAAGTGTTGATAATTTTAGATTAGATTATGTAGTTGTATGATGTTTGTAGAAGTAAGAAAGAAGAGAATAGAATGAAACGTTTGATATATAATTGTGTTAGAAGGATGTTGGCATTAATACAATGTGTATGTGTCAGGTGTGTGACGCAGCATTCTGTCGCAAGCCTTACCTGGAAGTTCACATGCGCACTCACACTGGGGAGAGACCATTCCAGTGTGAAATTTGTTTGAAACGCTTCACACAAAAATCTAGCCTCAACACACACAAGAGGGTACACACAGGTATGTATTGTTACATTACATTACATTATATTATATCATCTCACTATACTATAGGCAACACACATATTACCTACTAGCCATAATATCTCGTGACAATATCTCAGTATCCAGTTTTGGCCGCAAATTAAAGTTACTCCATGTGATAGGTCTTTTGAAAAGAAATATCTTTCAGGAAGTTTTCTAATGTAATGTGTCTTCTACCATTTAAAAACTGTGTTGTGACAGTCCTTTTTTTATGCACTTGAGAATGAAAATAAGTATAAAAACACTTTTTTTTTTAAAAAGATGTTTCTTTTTACAAGGCATTTCCAGTAATACTGTACAAGACCCCATTCCTTTATCAGTAGTGGATGCCGGACACAATTGCTTTTGGTTGGAACCAGTTGGTAAACTGGTTATACCACCAAACTGTTAACATTGACTGGTGTTTAAAAGCCATCCTCCATATTCCTATTTGTGATATAATTGTTAGGTCTGTTGGAGATGCATTATCATCAGAATGACATTTTATTTCATTGGGTTGGCATTATGACCCTTAAATTAAAATAATATTCAGAGTGATTTTTTCAATATTGATTTGCTAATCTAAACTGCTTATTGATTTATGAAATTTGGAATTTTCATGTATTTACATAAATATTAGTTTCAATTAGGGTTGTTCAAAAAAATGCATTACGTATTGTCACTCTTCAGTTCATTTTTATTCTTAAAGTGAAGAAAGTTCAACATTAGTGTTAATTGTTCACTAGAGCAAACTTATCTCAATGCTGCAATTTCTTCCAATTACCCAAATACCCCTTAGATTTGTCACTTAAATCTACTTTGATTAATTCAAATACTGCTTTATGGGGATATAAATATAATTGTAAATTCCTCTGATTTATTGAATGAGTTTTGAGGTGAAAAGTGTAATAACATTATGCCTATTATAGTAAGATACATGTACCCATATGACACGATACGTGTGCGGGCAACCTATTACAGGGAATCTTGGATTCCTTATTATTAGAAGAAGAATTAGTGCTTGATGATTTGATTATTAATATTATTTGTATAATGTAATGTAAGCGCAGTGGAATAGTTTTGTATTTTTATCCCCATCCATTAATATAATATGTAATCAGGGACAGGGACAGGGAGTTGGTATTGCAATAAACAAAGGAGTCTCTAGAATAAATATGTAGGATGTAGGGATGAGGTTAGTTGATGAGTAACAGTGGGTCATATAGTATATTATAATGGGCATTGTGGGAGGATGGCATATAGTGGGTGAATAATAAATACTGTACTTGGTGATACTGTATTTGCATCATCCATATGATTGAAGACTTATGAGTGACATCCTGTAGACTGGTGCTT
Organism: Ceraclea dissimilis; assembly: GCA_963576895.1. Classification (NCBI taxonomy): domain Eukaryota; kingdom Metazoa; phylum Arthropoda; class Insecta; order Trichoptera; family Leptoceridae; genus Ceraclea; species Ceraclea dissimilis. Next base: position 16,284,726 of record OY756359.1, on the reverse strand, counting down.
GTTGTACTACAATATATATGTGTAATTAATATTATACTATAATATATTGTGTGTCCTCCTCATTCACTCAACTAAATATTTATGTTCTTATTACACAAACTTGTACGTATCACATTCATGCAATATGTTTCATTTCATTTACATTTTGTGGTGACATGTTTTTTTAATAAAGATATTTGATTGTTGTATACATTCAATTAGTTCTATTTACCTTATCTATAATATTTTATTGGAAGTTAATTACTAAAACACTAAATGCTGTGTGTTGTCATTCTCTAGTTGAATATCCTACTCCTAGTATTATGATGTAAATGTTTAGTGATTTAGTGGCTCCCAGTTGGTCTTATGGATTGTGATTGTAGCGTAATGAGAAATAGTAGGTTCTCTCTACAGTGGGGTCTCTTTACAATAGGTCCATAAAAGAAAGGGTAAGTTTACACAGTGAATATTGTCTACATACGTATAATATGATCTCCTATTAGTTGTAAGCAAATGTATAGTGCCAATTAAATATCTTGATTATAAAAACATTGTCTTAGTGTGATAACGCTGTACCGTACACAGATACAATATACCATACCGTGCTTGAGTCGAATAAATAGTTTTTGAGTATATAATATGATATGATGCAACAAGGCCAGTCTGTAGGATAAGTGATCGGGTGTGGCGGGGGAATGGCTAGTGAATGTGAGACTGTGTGTGTGGTATGAATGTGTTGTAGGGATAATGTAGGGAGAGATACTATAGTCAGCTTGTATGATTGTGGCATATTGTAGATGAACACGTTCGGTCCCTGATGCTGAAGGAGCGGCCTCACCAGTGTGACGTGTGCCAGATGAGATTCACACAGAGCTCCAGCCTGGGACGACACAAGAAAATACACACCGGTAATGTGGACAACTCTGTCTACCACACATGTTATTCTCTGTACCAATACCAAATATATAATATATACATACACACATACACAAACTCTGTGGCTACTGCTATCTGTATAGGATACAATGTGATTATACAAGAATATGTGTATATAATGGTTGTACTGTACCATGACTCCCATGCACATGCACATCCTGCTCCTGGGGCAGTGCGTGGGAGTGGTGGAGGGTTGGCGCTGGTTCTGATGTTGGGTATATATATGTTGGTTTAGAGGAACACAGGCGTGCGCTGCTGGCCAAGGAACGGCCCTACCAATGTGAGATGTGCTTCGTGCGCTTCACGCAGAAGTCCAGCCTGGGACGACACGCCAAAATACACACGGGTGGGTTCATTACTTTTAGGCCTACTACTACCTACATACCTACTACTTACTCTGGCCATCAAGCCAATGATATTGAGGCAGAACGGTTGCTATTGTACCATTAGTTTCATCACCCCCACGAATAGTTTTTGAGTATTTGATCGTAGATACAAGTATGGATGTGTTATGCACATCTGGATCCACCTTGTAGTCAATCTACAGGTACAGTCTCTCTCTCTCCTAAGGAAGAGTGAATGGGGAGTGTGTGGTGTGTGTGCGTGTGTGTGTGTGCCTGTGAGATGAAGTCTGCTGAGCTGACAGTAGGCTAGGTGTGAGAGTGCTGTAAACATAGAATGATTAAAAGCCTTATGTGTCCTTTATAGAGGAGCACAGGCAAGCCCTGTTAGAAAAAGTGCGACCATTCCAGTGCCACATCTGTTTCATGAGGTTCACTCAGAAGTCCAGTCTCAACCGCCACGGAAAAGTTCATACCGGTAGGCATTGTTTATACCTGATAGATATATATGTATATATATACACACACACATAGACAGACCAGCCGATGTAAGTGTGTACGTATATATACTATATGATACAGTGCATATATATATTGATGATATTTATATACATTGATTCCCCGTCTGATTCAGTATGTTTGAGCATAGTGTCTCTGTTGTGTATTATAGAAGAGCACATGCGCTCGCTGGTCAACAAGGTGCGTCCGTACAAGTGTGAGGTCTGTGACAAGCGTTTCACTCAGAAGTCCAGCCTGGGCACTCACCGACGTATACACACCGGTGGGTCCACTCTATCTACCTAACTTATCTTACCTTTACCTGTAACTGTATATACACTACACACACACATCAACTATCCTACACATACACATATACCTACATTGTATGAATGGAATTATGGTAGAGATGGCCTAAAATAAGTTAGCGATTCTTATTAAATTATTAATCAGATCGGAATACACACTGTAGTCTCGTTTCTTTAATATATGATATGGTGCTCAACATCCGCAACACTTATTTCTGTCATCTTTACAAATGTGTGAGAGTAGAAACCAATCCATGAAGTATGCACGTACACACTTGTACATGTCACACACATTTTCCTTGGTAATTTTTATTTGACTCTGAATGTTTCCCTCGTGAATGTGAGAGTCAAATGGAAATTACGGTGTAGTTATACTTGAGGCAACTCACATTGTGAATAGTATTTGAGTGAATAATTCAGTTTAATCGTGGTCGAGCGTGATGTAGAAATATAATTAGGTTGTATTACATAATAGCGTTGGCTGATGGAAGAATGAATGGTTGGCAGTGTTGTGGTGTGGTTTCACTGTGTATTTCACGGTGTAGGGAGCTTTACTTACATGTAGAACATCTATAGCGAGCGGTATACAAATATTAGCTAACCAAATCATTCAGCTGATTATATACTCAAAAACTATTCACATGTCGGCACAAGCATACAATGGAGATGCCAATATTTTTTAAAAATAATACTAGAAGCTTACTACAGGCTTTTCATTGGACGCTTGGCAATGATGGACAAATAATGGTAAATCTCTTGATGTGGTGCATCTAGATTAGAATCTAGGTGGGTACAGTTTGTTATACGGTTATCAGTATTGACTATTCATCATTGCCAGTGATGAGAGTATCCTGTGTAAGCGCATAGTAATGCACTAAGTAATTGGAGTAGTTGGAGTTGAGTTGGATGAGGTGTATAGTATTAATATATGACATGATGTTATTTGTCCATCGGTTGTGTTGCTGTTGTGTGCGTGTGGTGGGGCAGGTGAGCGTCCCTTCCAGTGCACCGTCTGCCTCAAGTCATTCACACAGAAGTGCGCGCTCAATTTGCACGAAAAAATACATACGGGTTAGTAGCCCATATTAATATTATATTACTTAATCAATTATTATTATTTACCACTAATTACCTACAGTCTCTTTATCTACATTTCTCTCTCTCTATCTCTCTGTCTGTCATTCTGTTTCTCTCACACTGTCCTTGTCACACTTCCTACATGTCTCTTGTTTCTTCATCATGTTAGCAGCTTACCATCACGTTGCCTTTATTGCCTATACTTGAATTATAACTAGATTATTATAACATTACGATTATACTACATTCATTCCATCAACTTTATTAAACAAAATACAATATACTAGTTTACATGTATTTTGTTCAAGTCATCTGATTTCACACCAATATGAAGATGACAATGTAATTCTTCTCATGTCATTTTAAGGTTTTGTAGTATATTTTGCATAAATAGAGTTGATTAACTGGTATGGATACCTAATAACGCATTCACTTATTTATTATATTATGAGTTATATTGGTATCTAAAGTCTGCATTAAAATAAAAACAATACTGAAGCCAAGTTATGGTTTGGTACAATAAGCATTCAATAGCGTGATATAATACAGTAGTGATTGCCTTATTTGGTTGTTCTTATTATGTGTGCATTTATCCTACATAATGTGTGTGTGTATGTGTATATGTATGGATGCGTGAATGTGCGTGTGAGTGCTTTGTGTATAGGTTATTGTGTATAGTGAGGTGGTGACATGATGTTGTGGAGCGAGTGGGCGCGTGTGTGAGTGTGAGTGAGTGAGTGAGTAGGTGTACAGTCTAACATGTATGTGTTGTGTGGGGGCAGTCCAGGGCAGGCCCTTCCAGTGCAGTGTGTGCCCAGCGGCGTTCACCTGCAAGCAGTACTTGGAGATACACACGCGCACCCACACAGGGGAGCGGCCATACCAGTGTACCCTCTGTCACAAGGCCTTCGCCCAGAAGTCCACACTCAACGTGCACAAGCGCACGCATTCAGGTACGTCCGCACAGGGTGCCTCCCACTCCCTCTCACAACATACCACTAGTGCTAGTAACACCACTAGTACTAGTAATGAGGACGAGAGGCGGGGGAGTGCTAATGTGTCTGTTGTGCGCGCAGTCCAGGGGCGGCCCTTCCAGTGCACCGCGTGCCCCGCAGCCTTCACCTGCAAGCAGTACCTGGAGATACACACGCGCACCCACACCGGAGAGCGCCCCTACCAGTGTGATGTCTGCCTCAAGAGGTTTGCCCAGAAGTCCACCCTAAACATCCACAAGAGAACCCACACAGGTATCTATTTATACACGTGTACACAGACACACACACATACACACAAAGGGGTGACATGATAGACAGTGGATCACTATTCCTAACTCTACAAATGTAACTATAAATTACATACCATGAGGGCATGTAGGGGGCGGGGGTTGCCCAATAACAGTTGTTTAGGTGTGCTCTTCTATTAGAGAATGCATGCGTATGACCCATTGAACTACATAGTATTATTAATGCTAATGGGCAAGCTATGCCCATATCTAGCTTGCACTCTCAAATCCTTGTCCAATCTATTTTTAAACACATTAATACTTGGAGCACTGACAATTCCTAGGCAGTTTGTTCCATGCTTCAACGGATAGGTTCTGAAGAAAATGTTTGGCCAGTACTACTATAATAATAAACTATAATAATACTACTATCATGCAAATATCCGTAGGACTCCTTCCCACTCAGGTAAATAGTAAGGAAAAAATTCTCCTTTTTATGGGAATCATCTTCTCTAGTGATTTGTGATAGAAAAAAATCATGTCATCAGTTTTTTTAGTTTTATTGTTATTTCAAACTAGTAATTCATAAAACAACACTGGATGCCGTGGAGCAATGTCTGTCGAAACATTTGGTATATTATTTAATTCTTTCACTTTGGTAAAGAATTTGTGATCATAGTGTAAGGTTAGTGCGATCTTCTGTTTCCATGGTATCGTACGGTCATGACTAGGTATTTCTGCTTTTGCAGAATAGCAGTGTGGGTTTTTCGGGATTTACCTTCATCATGTGAAGTAACACATTTGTCTGCACTCAAGGTGAGCAACTATATCCTAGACTACTGGAGATTCCCAAAGAAAATGTTGCAAATTATTTTCTTTGATAAAGAAGTTACAAGAAGGCCTGTCACGTGCATGACAAATAAACAAGAAAATGGGACCTAACATAGGTTCTTGTGGGTTGCCACTGTGGATAGGCCTAGAATTGTAGAAGATTAAGTAAGTTTCCTCCAAGGATTGTAATATAAGTAATACGAAGTATGAGTGATTCACTGTAAACCAAGTCACCCCACATAATTTTCAATAAAGTCTCGGTTCATCAGTTTGCTTTTAAATTACATCGCACACATTTAGTATTTGATTTTGTTACAGTAATGATCACACACATAATATTAGTGCCAAACAGTATATTTTTATTATTAAGTAAGCCAAACCAAGATTATTGTGTTGTCAACACGTCATGGAATCAACAAAGAATATGCATTCACTGCTAAAATATAATGTTTGACAACCGATCCGTTCTGAATATATTGTACTAACCTCAACTAATAAGGGTCTAGAGATCTAGCGAAAACAAATGGAAAAAGAAATACTAACTGCGAATTTAGATTTGACTACTCAGCTATTGTTAATTTGGAACATTCAGTCTATGTGGAAATCAGTGCTTGTGTTTTCAAGTTTAGAGAATTATCTAATGCATTTTTGCAAACATTCATTGATGGTGCCTATATTACAAAAATCTTGGTGTGTATAACGGAATGGCTTGACTTGATGTCTTGGCATAAATCACTAACACTATAATAACAAGTATGCCATGGTATCTGGATATACTCAGTTGATTTGGTCATAGGTATTGGCTGTTATCTCTGATTGTACTTGAATAAAGGTTCCATCAGCCATTCTGAGTTTTTATGGAATATGTCACCTCTTGGTTCCTGTGGTCTCATTGTACAAATGTAGTGACTTACTAATAGAATTTTAGGACTGTGATCGGCTTTTGGAGCCTGCAGATAATTGTATACAGATATTTATATCATAATATTGTGTACTGAAGACCAAAGAGTTGATTTTATTGCCAAATCTAGCACACTACTTTATATAGGTTTACAAGTTTATTATTATAGTGGATAATAATGGCTCAGTCTTTAAGACCAAGTAATATTTCCATGATTCAAAATGTGCGTAATGTCGTGTTAATGAATTTTTATTGCGTATGTACAGGGTTTTTGTAAAGTGGATGCAAATCCATAGAGGGGTGATATTACGGTTATTAAAAATTTTTTGAGCCAAATTTAGCGTAGTACCAAATTTTTGTTTTCGGGATGATCTAGTTTTTCATGTCTTCAAAAAAAAACATTTTCTTCAGATTTTCTTGAATTTACAATTCTTGCTTATTTTATTGACTTTTATGTTACTGTTATATTTTATCTATTCTATTTTAATTAATACATTAATATATCTAAATACTACAATCTTAAGACCAAGATATTCCTTTGAAATTAAAGAATTGGATTGTGAAGTGTAAGATTTGGAATGAGAATTTTGTTTAAAATAAAGTAACTTAAAAATGACAAAACCTTTTCAGATTCAAGTTTCTCAGAAACTCTGTATAGTTCCTTAATACTTATGTAGTCCAGCATTGTGCCTTTCCTCAATTTGAAACATTGTGTGCATGAACAGATACATAGGTACCTACACCTACACTTAGATCTATCTGGGATCTTTCCTTTCTTTGTATAGACAGTAATATAGTATTCTTGAAGGTGTATGGGTAACCAGTGGTCCTTGCTGTTTCTTTGTGTTATCCTACACATTGTGTGTGCTGTGCTAACTTAACATAGTGAAATGTCACACCACACTGCCATGCATAATAATATTACTATAATATCTATATGCAACACATTATATTATGATTTTGTTGAATTTACTTAGGTTTCTTTTTATTTAGTGCTCATATATCTATATAATATACTGTGTATGTATGTGGTGGGAGTTCCTTCATTTTCCATAGTATATGATAAATAATATATATATACTCTATATATCTATATTGTGTATGTATATGTGAGTAGTTTTGGTACTATGATATTTGGAAGATTCTCGGACTTCCCTTCTCCAGTAGATGATAATATATGATGTATGAGGTATACACTATACAACTACTGGACCTATTCTGTTAATATGATGTATGATATGATTTGGATTAATTTATTGAATATACCTGCATGTAATATTGTTTTCAGAGAAATACAAGACAGTGTATGTTGGTAATGAGGTTTTCTATATTATGTTGTATTATGTAATATTATTATATGATGTGAAATATTATTATGTTTGTGTCAAATCCCTTTCAACTAACGAGTCTGGGCAATAAAGGTATTCTACATTCAAATACAGTATTCATGATGAAGAAATAAACTAAATAATATTAATTATTTTATTATTTATCACTATATTTGAAAGATCTTGTAGAATATTGTCTTGTAAATATATTATGTACTATGGAAACAGTGATTTTTCCTCCGTTTTGTAGTTTAATACTTGCTAATTGTACGTAAATTTAATTTCACACTACATTACACACATTGTTTAGTGTTGCTTGCCTCGCAATACTTGGCCGATGTTTTTATTTTATTTATCTATAGTTGTTGCCAAGCTAGTCAATGTACTAGACTTTAAACAAGTAAACACTTGTGCATTAATACATAGTCATTTGTATTTGTATTATAAAAGTGCATGTGGAGAAGGAATATCGTGCCCTTTGTGTTTGAATCCTCAGTGAGCCTATGTAAGGTACTCCTCCTAGTTGGCAATGTTTATATGATGATATGAGATGTTTGGGAGAGTTATAAGTAGTTGGTAATGTGATTCCTTTTCATGTTGATACTGCTTATCTGTTATTTGTAGTTGAGCATATGTATGATTATGGGTCACAGTGCCAGTGAGGAATAGAGCAGAACACGACACAATACAGCAGGCTAGGCTAGAATGGTTAGGTTAGGAAGTTAGTTAGTAAGTAAGTGTGAGATGTATACTAACATGATGTGTTGTGGTTGTGCGTGTGGGTGTGCGAGCAGTGCAAGGCAGACCATTCCAGTGTGTGCAGTGTCCAGCTGCGTTCACTTGCAAGCCCTACCTGGAGATACATATCCGCATCCACACCGGAGAGCGCCCCTACCAATGTGACCTCTGCCTCAAGAGGTTTGCACAGAAGTCTACACTCAACATACACAAGAGAATACACACAGGTACTTCTTAATTACTTCACTCCATCTATCTCACCTTCTATCTTGTACTATCTACTATGTTTCTCTTCTTTCCTCTGTTTCCTTCTTCCTAATATGTGTTACTCTAAACTAAAGTAATATGTTAATATTCTTGTAGGCTCTTGCAGCAAAATGACTCCTTGTGATATTTGCTATGTTCATGACATGATGTGTTATTAACCAACTAGCAAAATTATATCTGAGTTTTCCATATATGTACTTGTATACATATATGTCTGGAGGGAACAGCGTGACTCAATGTGGAATTTAGACAAAAAAGTCGCCATATTAAGATTTTACGTTGTATAATAGGTGTATTTTTGTGACTAAGATGTCTTATATTTAGACATTTTATAACTGTCATTTGAATTATTTTAAACAGGTTATAATCAAATCTTGCGCCACATTGTTAGCTAAGAAATAAAATTCCCATAAGAAATTTAGCAACCTGTGTCAAATTCATAAATTATATGTGCTAAGTCGCATATTGTGGGCCCATTATGAGCATTTGTAGGAATTTTCAACAGATGATGCTCATATATATTTATCTAACTTTAAGTGTTAAGAAAACATTTTTACAACGGATACACCTTGTAGTTTGATGGGATGATATAGGAATAAGTAGCCCGTGGTGATTTAATTAAACATTTATGGTTATGTTGATTCACAGGGGAGAGACCATATGCTTGTGATATCTGCCAAAAGAGATTTGCTGTCAAGAGTTACGTAACAGCACACAGGTATGTTGATGCAGAATACAATCTGTACCTTCTAGCTTAAACCGTGGGTAACCATTTTTTTCAACATATTTTTATTTATTTTTTCTTCAAGTCAACAATGATGAGAAACGACTAGTTACTGATGATAATTTTACCGTAATTTGTTATATTATTAATTATATTGCACATTGAAATTATTAGTGCTGAAAACACTGGTATCCTAGTTTTACTCATAATGGTTCTGCAAATTTAGTAAAGATCATATGTTTTCTTTAACAGGTTAGGCTTGGTGATGCACTAATTTAGTAATTTTGATGGTGAAAATAAATTTTGCCCTAATTGTTTTCTAAATAAAATGTTTCCATTGAGGTGAATAAGTATAACTGATGATATATAATTGTGTTTTGTGCAGGTGGTCTCATGTGGCAGAAAAGCCCCTAACTTGTGACAGGTGTACCATGACCTTCACATCTAAAACACAGTTTGCTCTCCATATTCGCACTCATACAGGAGGGCAGTGTTACGAATGCAGTGTTTGTGGCAGGACTTTTGTTAGAGACAGTTATCTTATTAGGTAAGTGTATTTTATATTTGTATAGGTATAGTCGTATGATTAAAAAATGAATATTTCTAAGCCTAGGTTTTATCACAATGTTATTCATTTTATTTGTGTTGATAGTTCTCCAGGTAAAATAAAAAACACTATGTTTAGTGAATTTTAAAATGAAATAATGAGTTTTTCTACCTTTTGAAGTCAAATCAGCTCAAGCAGGTGTAACTACAAATGACAACTGAATTGTGGTATGAATATTACATGTATTGTTATTGTTTGTTCCGCAGACATCACAATCGTGTGCATAGAGAAAATCATAGTAATGTGTCTGCTAATAGTATCGCCACCATCAACAGTGTAGCAACCAACACAAATAGCGCCTTTGATTCACCTGGAGTTTGTGATCTTAGGTATGTACCTACTGTTAAACATTGATTATTGTTTGCCATCTGTGGTACAATAACTAAGCTACTAATTAATATAATGATATTGATGATTGTTTTGAATGTTTCAGCTTTGTGCCACTTGTAAATCGGTATATGTCAAGCATGGGTGCAGGTAGCATGACATCTCAAGGCACTCAGGTGTCCTTACAGGATACTCAGCCCAAGAGTCACCCTCTTTCTCCATCATCCATTGGATCTCCACCACCCCCGCACACGCCCACACCAGGACCAGTACCCATGCAGTCTCATACCCCCACCCCCGGGCCCATGCAGGCTCATACACCTACTCCTATGCAGGCCCACACTCCAACTCCTAATCCTATGCAGGCCCATACGCCCACTCCCAATCCCATGCAGGCTCATACGCCCACGCCTCTCCCCATGCAGGCACACACGGCCCCCATACCAATGCAAGCTCATACACAAATTGCCCTGCAACAACCATAACCCTTTGATTATGTCCAATATATTGGGGGTTCCAGTTTCCTAACAAACATATGACTTCATATGCAGTTTGTGATATACATATGATGAAATGACTCATGAAGACAATCAAACTTGTGTTTGTCAGTTGGTTGGAGAACATTAATATTAATATTAACAGTAACAGTTGGTTTGTGGCTTCTCTTCAGTTAGGAGACACTATACTAGGAGTACACCCTTATTACAATTACATTTACTATAAGGAATACACATTATTACATATATTATATTACATTACATATACAAACAATCTATATTATAACTATTGTCATAGTACATACATTTAGTATGTGTGTATAAACACCACTATTTTATTTTTAGGAGGTTCATTCTTTCTAGACCTTATGAAGAGATGTCTAAGAATATTAATAATATTATATAACATACATACATATATTATACTTTATATATTATATTATATTGATCATGTAGATTATAACACAATGAAAACTAACAACAAATACATATTATTATATATATCTATTAATTAAAGTATAATTTATAAAATATATGAATACGTTCATATTATATACATAGGTCTATATCCTATACAATTGAATTGAAATTAAGAATATGTTATTTTTTCATATTGTTTCTATTTAATTGTAATCATTTATAATTTGTATGTAGGTTACCTAAGTCAAACATTATGTATACCATGGAATGATGTGGGAAAGTATAAAATAACACTCATACTACATACACTCATACATGGCGCACCAAATGGACAACACAATAAATTTACTTGTTAGATTATATTAATGTATGTTTCTAGTTGTAGGATCTATACATGTCTTTATTTTTTCATTATTCAAATGTCATTTATTTTGGTGTGTTTTGTTTAAAGTTTGTAATTAATGTTTGAGGGGCAGTCTTCCAAGTTCATAGCTCCCTCTGTTTGGATCTGTTTGGTTCTACCCAATGTACATTGTACCTACAACACCACTTAACTACTTGTAAATTATTTTCTATGTGATAATAATAAATGTCTCATATCCCTGTGTCTCATGTGCAAATTTATATTTAAATTATTATAAAAGTAACATTTTAAGGCAATAATTAACTTGTTTGCCATTTCTTGTACAGCCTTTTAGCAGCAAACGCTGATGTGTATGTTTACTGTAGTATATATATATTAGAAGGTAGTGAAATGAGATGCCTCTTTATTGAATAGTGATTTATATCTAGTAATATGTATGTATGTACATTGTACCTATATTGTGTGTCCATGTGTTGCGCCTCTGTTGTAGTCGTGTCATTCACCACCTGACACCTCGAGCGGAGCGGAGGGGAGGGGAGGTGGAGGGAGTAATAACAAATTGATATGAATGACTGTTATCTGTGATTGGTGTATTTTTATGTGCTAGGACAATGAATGATTTATGTAGGAGGAATGTCATACGACTGAAAAGGAATGAGAGATCCCAGATAGAGCCTATTTTTACAAGTGATGCAAGCCAAAATATATATTTTTAATTTTTGGCTAGGCAGTGAATTAGTTAGTAATGTACTATCGCAATCAACTATTAGGATATAAGGAAAGGAGTATTGGAATGTTACGAAGGGTGTGATGATTATGTACTTATATATATTTATCTCAAGGTGTCTTCAGTGGGGGAGTCTACGCTGTGCTGGTGTGGGAGATAGTGTAACCTAGTCTCTTACAATACATAGTTAGTGTAATGTTGCATTTATACGTACATAATTCATAGTAGTTACTTATCAATTGGTTTATTAGTTCACATGACATGACATCACATACATGATTGTTTAGTGTAACATTTAAAGTGTCCATATTAGATATACATACATATATTATAATAAAATCACAATCTTCCACTCTAGTTCCAGAACGTGGCTCCCATTTGATGTACATAGAGCAACAAATTAACAAATGATGTATTTTTTATATTTTGGTAGCTCTGTTTTGAACATGATTACTTATGTACCATTTATGTTTAGTTATGACAGCAGGCTTAAGGATTCCTCGCTTACCTAGTGATATTCATATACCGTAGTCTATATATATTTATATATATATTGTGCCATTGTAATATTTTGTGCAAATGCAGCTTACAGAGGTGTAGGGCAGTGGTGTGTAGTGGCAGGAGTATAATATCACATGCAGACATGCATGCTAGCACACACATACACACACACACACACACACAACAACCAACATATCATCCCTTTTGTTTAGGATAGTGTGGCTAAGATAGATGACAGGGTGTGTAGGGATGTTGACCAGTGGTGAGTGTGGGAGTCTGTAATCTCATTGAATTGATGAGCACAGCAGTCATAGGATCTAGTGTTAGTCCCAATCATAAGTCATAAAGTAATACTATCAACTAATTTACATATGTATTGGTTATTGTATAATTCAGTTGATCTGATAGATTATGATAGATGGTGTTATTGTTTATGGCATGGTATTTCTTTATAAATTAAAACATTATCATTATAATTACCTATATTATTATATTATGTTAGTTTGTAATGTTACTAAGCTGCTTTTTTCCAGCATATTATTTTTATACTGGCTTTTATTAAACCTATTAGTTATTTAGCAAAATCTAAAACATATCCCGTATGGTGTTCTAGAGCAAGTGGTAGTTGGTGAGCTATGCTACAGTATGGTGTGTTGCGCTATAGCGTTGTATGTACCACGTATGGTATATGAACTATATACTAGTAATTGTATCACAGTCACATTGATTGAGTAATTGAAATAACAATTTGTTAGATTGTTTTGTAGTTGTACCTTTATTAAGATATAATTTGATATGAATATTTACACAATAGCTAGGATATTATTGTTTATTGGTTGCTGCTTCTGCTATTATTAATGGATTTAAGACGTGTTTATAATATTATAATATCACGGACATGGCAAGACAAGGAAGAATAGGACTATAACGGATTAGACAGAGAAACATTGACTAAACTACACATGGGTCACTCATGTGAAGAAGAAACATTTATCTTGTTTGGGGAATGGGAATGTTATGGTTGATAAAAGAATATAGAAATTTATACGAGTATGTAGTTACTTTATGTTATTGCCATTTGTGATGTAAATATATGCACATTAGCTCATATATATCTATAGCATCTATACATATACTATATTATTATGTGACTGTATGATCAGTTTCCTCACGGAATATGTGTGTGTAGAGATTCAACACAGATCACATCCAGATAGATGAAGGACCATTAATCATTTGGCAGAAAGTATTATGAAGGATTTTGGTTTCACTTTTATGCAAATGAATGAGTGGATACTCTACCTAGTAGACTCTACAGTGAAATAGGATGAAACCAAAATGGTTCATATGATTATGTACGTACACATTATAATTAATTATTATTATCCACTACTATGTTTATCTTTACCATACTTTACTTTTTAGATTTATGTTTTAGCAGCTTTTATAAAACAAACATACTCATTGTATTCAACTTACTATTGTATTGTAACAATTATTTTATTTTCCACAATAAATTGAAGTTTGTGAGTAATTTGCCATTACTATCTGACCTAATATAAGTTTGTAGTGATTTACAATAGACATGATTTACAATTACTTTGTACTGCATATATTATACTGTATGTATGTGTAGTCATCTTAGATGATACTCCTTGGTATACTTTGTCATTGACATTACATTATAATGGATCCCATAGTTTGAGTCGAGCGCCTACATTACACACTAATAATAGATGACTAACAAATTAACATTTAATTTACATTAACCCTAATGCCTAGAGATCATAAGTAAAGCCGCACATTTTGTTTCATTAAAGTACTAATATTAAATACAATTACCCAAACATAATTTTTTACTCGAAAATAAACAGTACATTTTGTAATAGTAAAAGTAAACAGTACATTTGGGAATTATTCATAGTGCATAATATAATTGAATGATAGGTATATAAAATTTAACTTTTGTAAAATATCAACCATGATTCTAATAGAAGTTCCCATGTAGTGGAGTTAATAAATGTGCCATGTTCTGGCTAACAATAGAATATCTTTTATTTATTTATCTTATCTCTTCAAAGAAGTCTCCTCTTTATTGGCTCCAGAAATGCTGACTTGGGTAAATCATTTCTTGATATTTCTCCTCTAAGCAAATTCTTCAATTCTACATTTTGCTTTCGAAGGTTAGTTACTTCCTCATTCAAATGTTGTCGTTCTAAAGGTAGAAAGTATTTTTATATGTAAGACTACTCAATACGACCGACGGAAGATACATTATTATTATATACTCACCCTTTAATATTGGTAAATATTTTGACAGAGCATATGTGATCCCATCCCAAAGTTTCTCTTTCTCCGGCACAACAGCTTCTTTATATCTTTCCCAAAAGGCAGCAACTTCATCATTTTTCAGTTTCCTGGAGATAGCTAGTTGAACCCTTGAAATAGTTGGTCTGAAATTAAAAATATTGTATAATATATGATAATTAATTGTGAGGCTTGCGGAATGGGCGAAAATATTGTCAGTTCATGCACAGTCAGTTTTCAAAATGTTGGGTACTGGAGACAAAATAATATGAGGATAAAGAAAGCTGCAGTCTGCTTCCGCCTAAGGTTTTCTTTATTACTATAAAAATAATATGATTTGACAAGACTAAAATCTTGTTAAGTTCTATTTAACAACAGTTAATTATTATTTAACAAGTTTTAAAATGTTTTAAGGAAATTGGCGGGTTAAACAAATTATTCTACTTATTTAAAAAATATATATTCCTCTATTTGGTCCACTCTCACCCTTACTTGAAAGTGGATATACCTTTTGGCTTCTGCACTTGCTCTGGCCACACTAGAGATGAATTCTTGAAGGGCGGTCAGTACATGATCTGGTGAGATACTCAGGGGATGACCTTTGGCACAAAATACTGTCAACTGACTTTTCTTTTTCTCCACTATTTTGGTTTCTGAAAGTAAGTATGTGGTTTTAAAAAAGTATTCAAAATGTCTGCAAAATTAGATGACTATTTTTATTATTATTTAGAGGAAAGTGACCACCTATTCCTGCTATAGTTGTTTTCATACCTTCTGTTATATTGAAGTCAATAAATATTTCCTCCACTTCATCAGCTAACAGCTTAGCAGAGGATGTTTCAATCGTGTCAATATTTGCCATCCTAAAATCATTACTAGTATTACAGCAACATAGTATTGGTGTAGAGATTGGTGGATGGGAGTGTGGCTCGTGAGGGAGAAATCATAGATTGGTTGAGATTCAGGAATGTTCATCAATGATGATCGGATCATAATCTTTGTTGAGTAATTTGAAAGGCATGCTTATTGTTACTATTTATTGCACATCGACTGCCAGTACGGTTTAAAGGCATCTATGTTTTATGCTTTATGTTGCAATACTTTTTTAGTTCTATTCAAGTCCTTTGCAGCACATGTGAGATTTGTCATGTTGTTACGTTGATGGTTACTGCTGGCTGACATGGTTGGTGAAGTTACAATTGAATATAATATGGTTCTGAGCATAGAGAACTCAATAGTTCTGAGGGTTGTGTATTGTAAAAAGCTTTTTATGTAATTAAAGCTGTTGTATAAAAATTTTCAAGTATACCTAGGTTCCAGGTAAAATTGTGAATGAGGTACTGGGACATTTATACCTGAAATGAATATAAGAGAGTGAATAATATTACTGTGCATAATACAACATTTATTATATTGGTAGTGAGGCACTTACCACAATCATCACTTTGATATGAAGTTGATTGGAGATGCAATGTATTAGCTTCATTCTCATCGCTCTAAAAATATCACCATCAGTATAATATGTAACTTTGCAGAATGTCTGTTTCTTCAAATACCTACTTATCTGAAATGTAGAGGTACTTACTGTTTCACGAAATGTACCTTCCGATGTTGACTGTTCATTGCAAATTGAGCAAAATGCATATTTACAGAAAAACTCACAAAGCATTAAGATGCTATCTTCGCTTGTCACTTCCAAAGCCTTAAAAATGATAATAGTACTAATATAATGTTAATTATTATTATCACTAATAAATATATGTGCACAGTACCGGAGTGGGACCTCAAACCGGTCGGGCTTTTTTAGAGACGTCGGCCCCCTACTTTATATGAAACTAATAAATAGTGCTGCAGGTGTTTTTTGTACAAAAATGGGTGAATTGATGAACTTGGTTGATTTCAGTACCAAGGCATCTGGGTTACAACATTATAAAGGTCTAGTACCGCAGGCGAAATTTTGTCATAAAACGTAATAAGATAAGGACATGAAACATCGGGACATGTCTTTTAGTGCACTGTCCCCAATTGTACAGAACATTTTCTAGATGGCGGTACAATTCAGTTTCTTTCTCAAATATTTTTTCGCGATGTGATCAGTTGGCGTTGTTGGCTAGACCAGCCCATCGGCCCTCTGACTCGACCGGCCCACTGCCCTGAGGCCAGTCCGGGTCAAGAATGAACAATTGAATGGTTAAGTGCACAGATGTTAGATCCACAATTTTTAGGACAGGAATCCTGTTTTCTCAGAATGACATCTAGTGGTCATCTAACATGTGCACGCTTAACTATCACGTCGTAATACATATTGTTACAAGAGAATGAATTGAATGTTTCTTACGCTAAATATATTGTCTAATTTACAAATGAGCGAAGACTCTTCACCATATTTTTTCAAAAGGGGCCACAATCGTTCCTCAATCAAGAATCCTGTTTGATCAGCTATCAACTTTAGTATGTGTGACATCTGAAAGAAATAAATGAAACCAGTATGCAGTTAGTAATTATTGCATGCAGCAGGGTGTTGAATGCAATTACTTATCCCTCTGCCTTTTACCAACATTAAATTTAATCACATTAACTACTAATAAGATATCTTTCAACCAACCAGTTTATTTCTTGTATCTAAATAATTATCGTCTAGGATGGCAGACTCTCTTTCGGAATATAATGATTCACAACTTGGGTAACCTGAAATAGTCAAGTCATAAGTAATATTATGTATTAGGTACCTACTTTACCCTTTTAACATTTTTTCCCATTAGAGGTGGGCACCTACCCAATAACTGAATTCTTCTTACAGCTCTCCTGTAAGATGGAAGATGAGATTGTTTCATGATGTCCACTTTTATTGATTTCACTTGGTTTCCTTTTCCTAATATTTTAGCATTGATTTCTTTATCCATATCAATGATGTACTTGAGTAAATTATTTGCTTTTTCTTTGTTCATTCTCCACAGTTGCTGGTATCTTCTCTCATTCACCTGTGTATATGTAACATTTATAAACTAGTGATATATTGTACTCGTATAATACATACTTTTTATAATAATTGTGACATGATTAATTACCGTAGCAAAATGTTCAGCTTTAATTTGTAAATCCACCATAACTTCCTGTAGGCGACTGATTTCTTTGTTAGCTTTTATTTCTTCTGCAGCTCCATCTCTCTCAGCATTCTTTATTTTTCTTTTTAGTCCATTTACAATGTCTTGCATTTTGTTTAATTTTCTCTTTTGTTGTGATCTTACGAATAAATTTTCTTCTTCTCTTCTTTTCAAAACCTAATGACAAAATGACCATCTGCTATGAATTTAGTAAATGACTGAGATGGTGCAGAATACCTTCATTATTAATATGTACCTGGTAATTATAATCTATTTTCTCACTGTTGATGAGGCATGTTGCCTTCAGATGTTGTAGTTCTTGCTGTAAGGCTTGTATTTCACTTTCCAACTGTATTTTTGTAGCACGAAATCTTTCTCTGTGTTCCAACTTCAGTAGGTCCATATTATTTTGAAATTCTTTGATCTGTTGGAAAGTAATTCATGAACATAGGTATTCTAATAATTGTCAATATTATCTCTTGTGTGTGGTTGCTCGCGTAATAACTCTCTGTGTATTGGAGCTCTTAGACAGTAGCAAAGAGTATACCTACAGGAGAGGGTACAGGGAAATATGTAGTATTTTTATTTTATTTTTATTTTCGTAGTGTTTTACCTGTTTTATTTTTTTCTCCACATTTAGCGTTTCTTCTTTATCTCTTTTTCTGTATAATGCTTCCCATCTTTTTTGGTTGAATTCAGATGTTGTGCTTCTTTCTAATTCTATTGAGTTCTCTATGAGAGTTAATTGTGTTCTATAAGCATTCTTCATTAATTGCACTTGTGAGTCAATGCGTTCACTTAGTTCCTTGATATCTGCCATCTACAAAGCATTATTTTCATATTGAATTTTACAACAGTTGCATTGTGATTAGGGTTGCCAGATGAGCTGGACAATAAAACCTGACAAGCACCCTTCCGCCCTACCTGTAATATTTTTTTATCAAAATTTTCTGCGATTATGAACTCTGGAACTCTCCCATAAGGAAACATAAAAAATGTACCCACGTAAGTAAAAACACTGTTTTGAAGTACAAATCGGTTTATGATAAATGCTACGCTAGGTAATTAAATACTAAAATTTTCACAAGGAGCTAGTGGAAATGAGAGCATGGTGGAAATTGGTGGATTCTATTTCCTTGAAGGACCTTATAAAAATAGGTACTTGATAAGCCTTATTGTTGATCTTCTTGAGGTCACTGGGTTAAACACACAAACTTAAATACTTTGTAATAGATTTACCTGTTTTTTAAGATCATTGTAAAATATGTCATGTACAATCTTCAATTCTTTCTTGAGCTCATCTATTAAATTATTTTTCTGTAAAATCAAATCATCACATTTTTCTTTTTGTTTTATCATCTCTTGGTTAATTTCTAATGGGTCCGAGAGTTCAAGTACAGGTGTCCATTGATTTGATATTGCTTGAAATTTTTCTTGTGCCAGATTTGCTTCTTCTTCAAGTTTCTCAAGTATCTCTATAATATAATAGGGTTAGTTAGTTATAATAAAACACTACAAGTAGACACATCAATTTAACAAAGGAACATAACAATGCGAGGCATTAAAACAGTCTTTCTCAAAGTGGGCGATAACGCCCCCTTGTGGGCGTTGGAGACCTAGAGGGGGGCGTTACGGGGCCCAGAAAAAAATTTAAACATAATTTGATTAAAATATATTCTTAATATTATAAAGTTGCGTTTTAATTGCTCTCACTGGTCAATTAATTTCTAGTTAAGAATGTATAACACCAGAAGCGACTAGGTAATATAGCACACTATAACTAAATTAATTAGAGTAATAAAATTGTGGTTTTAAAGTTTTAGGAGTGTATAAAAAATTGGGGGCGCTGAAAAATAATTGATTTTCAAAGGGGGCGGTAAAAGAAACAAGTTTGATAATCTCTGCATTAAAATGTCATTTTTTCAGGATCTGGGCTTGAGTGCACATACCCAAATGCTTTTGTGTGGTACAGGTGGGTTCCATTATTAGTAGGTAAATAAAGATTTAAGAACCTTTTTTCTTTTGCTGATCTGTGAATCTCCTAGCTACTTCCCTCGCATCACTGGCCACTCTTACATTGGTGACCCTCTCATCTCCATCAGCCAAGAGATGTTCCAGTATTGCGGCACTTTCAGCTGCCTGCTTCTCTACGGGACTGATGTCTTCATCCATTAGGGTTAACTCCATTAATTTTTCTGTCTCTTGGATAGCACATTCTTCGTTTATTTGCTCCAATCTATTAAATGCAATAATTTGACAAGATAATATGTAGTCATAGTTTGATTTGTGGACAAATAAACTATTTATTGTAAACATACAGTGGGCGGATTTATCATTAGGTGAAATCAATAGGAAAATTATTGGTTGGTATTCATAGTTTATGGCAATAAATCTTTGTTTGGGGTAAATTTTAACTAAAAGTCTGCATGTTTTAAACTACATACATTGTGTTGTGCATAGATCACTCCATTTCGAGTGGATTGCCAAAGTAAAAATAGAATAGAATAGCGTTGTAGTTTTGCGGGCTAGACCATGTTTTAAATCTTTGGTCTGTGTTGTGACCGAATGATCATACATGTCAACAGAACACTGAAAACACAATCAAGCACGTAAAAACTATAATGAATATTGATCATCGTGGTAACTTGCTTCGACCAAATTTGGCATGCGATTGCTACCAGCTACCTGGAAACAAATACTGTGTGGTAAAAACTTCTGGAAATCCGTAACCTTCTGAGAAATTTTGCTGAGGGCTGTGTGGGGTCATGTGTGGTATCGTATGAAAGGGTATTGGAAAAGAAATTTAGATCGTAAGTCATATTTTGTACAGCTCAAGCCGTCAGGAAACACCGAGTGATCGAGAGGATCCACTCTAGAAAATTGTAGGGTTAATTGAACATTGTAGAACCTTCTAGAAAGTTTTCAGAATGAATAAACAGATGGTTGCGATTCGGGTTGTACTGTCAACCTACTTCACCATCCAAATTTGCTGTTGCGAAGTACGGGTAACTCATCTAGTAGATTATGCAAATAAAACGTCAATCATTACAGGTTTACTATGCATATTAATTTTCAAATTAGCAAAGATGTTTCTCTGCGGCTTGTACGACATTTGCATTATCATTGAATCATGCATAATTGTTGAGAATCACCCTTTCTAATACATATAGATAATAGATGCACAGATTAGTAAGTAGTATGAATAGATGACATCAGTGATAAGAAAATAGAATGATAAATAATTTTATGCAAGTGGGGATTGTTATGTTGCTAAGATACCTTTTCACTGCATTTTCTCTTCTCTGTATTCTAAGAGTCCTTGCTGCTATTCTTTCTTCTTGAATTGCCGATGTTACCTGAGGTTCTTTGGGTTCCAATATGTTATCTTCATCATCCATGTTTGAAAATGTATGTTTTATATTCGTGTGCTCAAAACTCCCGCTATATCACGACCTAAATGTAGACAGCAGGCGGATGTGACGTTGCTTCCCACAAACCACAGAACATATTTCGCATATTTCCAAACCATAGACCCGGAACAAAGAAATTATACGATATGTTTTCTTTTTGAAATATTTGAGTAAATCACAGACTTGGATAATGGATAGTACCTATTATCATCCTATTATCCAAATCTGTGATCTCAGTAGGCTTGCTCAGTAGGTACCCGACAGTTTTTCTTCTTGACCAATAGTGAGTTAAGATAAAAGACAGAAGATATAGTGTCTGATGTATTATTGTAGGTTGGTATGTGAAGAGTTTAACAAACATATTATACCTAGTTTGTTTAAGGAGTAAGTATTTTGTATTGATAAACACAGAGATTACGAGTTCCCTAATAAACAGTGTTATCGTTTCTAGCATTTTTGGCATTTTGAATAATCCAGTAGGCAGTGGCGGATTAAGTGTTGAGAGCGCCCCTAGGCAAGCACCTCATCGGCGCCCCTCTAGCGTCCATATTATATTAGGTATAAATTTTAACTAGCACTTATACATACTATAATAACTAATGCTGCGCCACACGGCTTAACCCATCGTGATGCCCCATCCCGTAGGAATTTTGGGATAAAATGTGTAAATCTGTGTCTCACACATTCATCAACAAAGCACTATTCTAAATCACCAGAGTACATCGTTACCAGCGACATAATATATTAAGTACTACCTACTTAATATAAGTACTTAATATGTAATCTCTTTGATCGTTACTAACATACTAGCTCTATTTTTAACTTCTTCAGTGTTCAAATTGACCAAATTGCTCAAAAATGAATATTTACGATAAAAATTGCTGTATGTCTTTCGTCTATTTTGAAGTTCAACCACAAGTCTGTCTATAGTTGCAAGATACACTGTCGCTATGAATGTTTCCCGACCAGATAATGAAGAAGTAATATCTTCGGCAGATTCATCTGCTGTGAGCTTTCTCTTCCGTATCCTCTTTGTGTCCTTTTCATATTCTTTAACTAATGAGAATTCCAAGGCTCCCTGTTCATATTTAGTAAAATTTTGCCTTTCTGCAGTAAGTATGTGAATTATATTGTCATACATTTGAATAACTGTACAAATGTTTATATCAACGGACTGTAATTTTTAATTGGTTTTGTTCATGTGAACCAAAATAAAATCACAAAATACGATCATCAAAGCAGTTTCTGGTCGTTCTAATTTCAATGCCTTTAGATTCACATACAACAGAACGTTTTTGCTCAGGATTGTTCTCGACGGCAATCAAAGCATCGTGAATTTCTGGAAATGACTCTTTCAAACTTTTGCAAGCATCAACTCGAGCTGACCAGCGTGTGGCGGCCGGGGCGGCTGCTTAGCTCCTATCTCCGCGCTGCACCCTTTACCCCACAATCTAGAAATGCTCGCGAACGAATCGATGCGACGAACTCGCAATCATTGCAGTTGTATCTTACCAACTTCTATCATAAAATCATGCGATGCAGAAATAATCAAGAAGGCGGAGCATGCTTCGGAAACTCTACATCTCTATAGAATTATATAATCGTTTATATTCTGTAAGTAGGTGCATACTTACTTACACAACTATTTTTTATATTTTTTTGTTTTGTTTAAAAATTTCATCGCGCGGCTCGCGCGCCCCTTTGTAACCTCGCGCCCCTAGGCACGTGCCTACTTTGCCTTATGGATAATCTGCCACTGCCAGTAGGTACTGGTAGGTATATCCGAGAAGTTAGTATATTTTTTGCGTTTTCCGGATTTTGTTAGTATTTTTTAACTTATTTTTAGTGATGGGTGACCAAAGAGATTACATATTAATATATTATGTCGCTGTGGGTGACTATGTTTCGTAGGATTTTTTTCCATTCCTTCTCCTCCCACGCTCATCAAATTTTTCGCGGTCAAGATCAACAATTATAATCAATCACTCATCACTTTCACAGACGGAAAAATAATTTGGTACTTTTTCCACGTAGATCTAGTAGGTATATTCTAGTATTTTTGTCTCGTCATACCTCTATAGGTACTTGTAATCTCTTGTCATACTGTTGATAAAAATCTATGGGTAATTTTTGTGTTGGCAACTATAGCGCTGTCAGATTCTTTTTGGTTTGTCGGGAACGATGTCGGTGCGTTGTTTTAATTTTCATTTATAAAATCATGAAATATCTGAGTAATCGTATTATAGATTCTTATTTCGAGTATTTAAATTGTTAGTGCGTTCAATTGCAATATTGAAGAAACTCTACTACTTGTCCTTAATTATCTGTTTATGTTTCATTTTCAATTTCTTTACGCACGTTCTAAATGTCAGAATTTCTTGTGATTGTAGATATTGTGATGTGGACATTGTATTTATCAATTTTTTGGAAATAATGTGTAATCTTGGGAATAATTGTTTGCTTGTAGCCGACCGTTGAGCAGCCCGTGAAAGCCGTGAGGGAGATAAAGAAAGACAAGAGCAAAAATGTTATGAGAAATTTGCACATCCGCAAGTTATGTTTAAATATTTGTGTTGGAGAGTCTGGTGACAGACTGACTAGAGCTGCCAAGGTGAGTTATTCTCTTATCAATTTTATTATTATGTCGATTATGTTTAACTGTATCAGATTGTGGACTCTTAAGACAAGAGACAAACACTATTTTAATTTGTAGGTTATGTTCGTAAAAGCCTTTTCAAACAAATTTGTTCTTGTATTCTCTTAAAAAGAATATTAAGTATTCTTATAAAGGTTTTTGGGAACTATTGTAGTAGCGCGGCTCCACTTTGTGAAGAACTTTTGTTTTATCTAAAGAAGTGCTAAAAACGATATTATTTTGCTCGGCTCAACTGCGGGTGGTGCCAGATCAGGGCACAGAAAGTCAGAATGTGTTTAATGTCACTCCTGTCAAAAGTTTATCATAAAGATATCAAAAAGACGATATGAACAGTTGCTCAGATTTGTGCGCCCAGACCCACCCGCACCCAACCGAGCGAAATAACACTGTTTTTAGTTCTTTTTTAAACAAAATAAGTTTGACCTTGAATGGGGCCGCAATATTCTAATAGTTCCAAACCTTTTGTGCATATGAATTTGTTCAAGAATTATCCTTTTAAATATGGTAATTCTTAGTCAACAATATGCTATATCAAGATCTCTTTGCAACATCCACTCACCTTATCTAGCTCAGTGGATTACTTAAAGTGAGATACATTTGTTTTAATATCAGATTCAGTGAGTCTACGATGTTTTAAAACACGCCCTATCTCTTTAAAACAATTATTCAGATGCTGTTTCCTACTTAGTTCCCCATCTTCAATATATTTAGGTGGTGTGTTTTAATTACCGATCATGTCGACCAGATCCTCAAGGATGGACGCGTTTTGAGTAAAAGGAATCGGAGAGCGTGTATGACTAATTGCATGAATGTGACGGAAGCTAGGAGTGTGTGTAAGGATAGGGCTGTCTGGCGCTCTGTCCCTTCTGCCTACCCTGCAAGGGATGTGGCGTGAGGGTATAGAGAGAGATAGATAGAACTTTAGTGTAGGGTTAGAAACATTCATGCTTGCGAATACTATATGGTAGAGTCTCACTAATCCGGCAGTATTAAAATCCAGAGGGCGTCAGATTATTGGAAAGTTCGGATTGGATGGTACAGGAAAATTCGAGATAATTAAAGCATCGTGTATGTATGTAGGAATACGGACAATTTTATTTACTACATGATTCAGTAGGGCAATAGTCTTGCTTTAACAAATTTATGTTTATTTAATATATAGTCATTAATTGAGAGTATGGAGCTGCGGAGGTGGCACTGGGGAAGTGCCGGGTTAGTGGACGTGTCGATGTACTGCAGTGTCATATTAACGAGACTAATAATTTACAGCATTCAGACAAACAGCTATAAAAGTACACATTCAGACATTCTACTGTATTTTTTATAAAATGTGGAAATATTTACATATTCATCTTTTTGTCCTTGAATAACCGCTTCATAATATTATAGACAGATTACCCAAATTGACGAGCAATGTTACGAGATTCTCCTTTGTGATGTTTCCGAAGTGCAGCTTTAAATAATGATGTGATTGTATATCCAGGTGTTGGAGCAGTTGACAGGTCAACAGCCCGTTTTCTCCAAGGCTCGCTACACTGTGAGGTCCTTCGGTATCCGCAGGAATGAAAAGATTGCCGTACACTGCACAGTCAGAGGTGCCAAGGCGGAAGAGATTCTCGAAAGAGGTCTGAAGGTACCACCAATTTAGTTATTTAATTTTAATCTTATTGTGCATATGACTTTGTTCAAGAATTGTCTTTTTAAATATGGTAATTCTTAGTCAACAATATGCTATATCAAGATCTCTTTGCAACATCCACTCACCTTATCTAGCTCAGTGGATTACTTAAAATGAGAAACACTGAAATAACACATTTGTCACTATGATTAACAAACACAAAAGTGAATTACTAATTATGTGATTAAAATTGTTTAATGTTTAGGTCAAGGAATACGAATTGGTTAGAGGCAACTTCTCAGATACTGGAAACTTTGGTTTTGGTATTCAAGAACACATTGACTTGGGTATTAAATACGATCCCTCAATAGGAATCTATGGATTAGATTTCTACGTTGTTTTGGGAAGGCCAGGTAATTATTTAAAAATATTGTTTTATTTGCAATTTATAGTTTAGATGCACGCTTCCATTATGTAAGTTCTGATTGTGTTAGAATATGTTCACCTCTGCCAATCTTAATGTCTAAGTGGAATTTGAGATAGACATGTCATTGCTTTCATGGTTACTCCTATTCATTACAAATTTCTTGCACATCAGATATATAGTTCTCTTTAAAGCAGTGATTCCCACGGTGGGGCACCATGCCTCAGCGGTGGGGCACCACGCTTCAAATGGGACACTTCAGAATTATCAACTATTTCACGTATAAGATATATTTTATTTATTTATTAGATTTCCGATAACTTGTAAGTAATCCTTAAAACATTACTATAAAAAAATTTGCCTGCGGCGCTGTTTATGATAGAGGTTCGTGAATTAGAAAGATTATATACGCAGTCATGGCCATCGGCATGAAAGAATCTCACATTAATCACAAATTATTGTGAAAGTTCATTAACTTTCAATTGTTTGGTTAGATAAATTTGCCTGCGGCGCTAATCACAGCTGTAATTGTATATAAATCGCATGAAGTATGTAGTTGTGTACAGGGGGCCCCCGGTTTTACTACATGGCACACAAATGTATCGTATACGACGTATACTATACGTATATGTTTTGCGGTGGGGCATAGGACTGTTAGAAAGGCTTTGGTGGGGCATGGCACGAAAAGGGTTGGGAAACACTGCTTTAAAGTATGTTACATCAATGTCTCCTTATAATATCACCATATTTAGTTGTGTTGATTACTTAACCAATATAATGTCTTGTTTGCAGGGTTCAATGTTGCTCACAGGAAACGCAAGTGTGGCAAGGTTGGTTTCCAACACCGTTTGACAAAGGAAGATGCCATGAAGTGGTTCCAACAGAAATATGATGGCATCATTCACAATAAGAAGTAAACATCTAGGATTATTTTTACCAATAAAATGAAAAAAAACCTATTTCATGTGTTTTATTTCTTAATTGTTTCATTGTGTAACTAAGAAGTAACTAGTATCATCATTTCTTCTGTTGCGTTTAATCGGCAGGATGGACAAGATAGAAACTTTATACTCTGTTCAAAAATAATTAAAATTGTATTACGAAACACGCAAGCATGGATGCCATTAACAATATATTGTATGTACTTATGCACATACAGAAATACTACCTACATATGTGGCAGGTAAGAAACATCACAAATATCAATGTTTGTTTCAAACCTGAGGTCTTATTTTGCAATACTGGAGAGTAGTTGAGAGGTCGGGATAAAAATATAACTTTGTACTGCCAAGCAGTTGGATAGAATGGAAAAATGTTTTCCTCTTTGAACAGTTGGATGGGAAGAAGCCAACGAGGATTGGGTAATATGTATCAACATCCATTCCATTTCTTTTTATGTGGTAATGGTCATGAAGCATAATAATTAGCATAAAAGTTTCGACGGATACCAGACCCTTAAAGAATGAAAACTTGTTACATATTTTACAGTTACATATTTTTTAGAAATGTAGATATTTGTTAATAAATCTCAGGTTATCGAAATTCGAGTATGCACATTCTTGTCTGATGTGATAATGAAATAGTTGGCCAGCAGGACCCGAATTGCATTGTTGCCAGCAGTCAAACACCATTCCAAGTAAGGGGTGCCTCAATGTAAAGTTATGTTGGCCATATGTCTCTTCGGCCAGTCTTTGTCAATGTATTGGATTTTGGCCATTTGTACTATTCGGCCAATTGGTCGTGTCCGCTATTTGGCTTTCGGCCATTTATAGTAGTGTTGTGTGGGAGGAAAAAAGATGTATTGGGTGCTGCTTGGTGAAAAAATAATAGAAAAGTGTTATGTTCTTGTAGCATGTTTTATTATGTTGACTTAACACAAAATATTACTTTGCTTTTAAATGAAATAAGGCTCCCTAAAATAAATATTAGATTATTAAATATAGAATTTGGTTACATCTATCACAATATGACCCTAAACTAAGTACTTTCTCTTTTAGGACATAACACACATCACTATCATAAAAGGCATTTCTCGTAGTTTAGTAAACATCCCAGATAACAATAAAATTATTCTAATAATCTGAATTTTGTAGGACTATTATCACTCAGGGCATATAATACCAGACAATGTATGTAGCATACAACTTATTGTTTTGTTAACTAACTCATTAACGACTGTAATTTCTCACCTATATTTCATATTTATTTCGGTTTATGTAGTAAGCGTACCCACACTATAAAAATAACCTTTTTAGTATTATATTTATCCACTATATATTTTTATCCAGATGTTGTATTTGCTTCCAAATTGACCTTACTCAGTTATGATTTATAATCCATTGAAATGAGATGCAAATATATTGTTTATTTGCCTTGGCTTATGGTAGCTGAATTTAATATAATATTACTATGCAATTGGTGCAATCTAATTTAAAAGGAACAACATTGATAACATACATAGATATATTTCTTATAAAGTAACGCAAACATAATAAACTATAATTCACAAGTATGTATTTATTTTCACACTGGGGCAATCTACCCTGAAAGAGTAATTTGTTTCGCAATAAGAAGTACCTAGTATGATCTGGCGAAAATACCTATTTGGCATAATAAATTACATTTTGTGGAAAATTACTAAATTTAAATAAATATATATTTCCACTCTATTAACACAAATACTATAGAATTATCCAACCATATTACACTTATGAAACATATTGCATATATGTTACATAAGTGTAACTAAAAGAAGATGGGTAACTAAAAATAAAAAATACCCATGAAATCGTATTGTAAATAATTTTGAAACTTGGTTGATAGAAATTGTGTGTGCATTTAATATTTTACTATTCACTTAATGTATCTACATATTTTGTCTAGCTCGTTGAATATTTTCTTTTTCTTTGTCAGAGAAACCTAATATGCTTTCAATTGCTTTCAAATGTCCTTGGTGATTATCAGGATCGGTCAGGAAATAATAGATGGCAGATTTCAGGAACTGGAGCGTCACTTCCGGGTCCACATTTCTTCTTTGTCCAGCCTGGGCTTCCACAATGCGCTTGTACATTGCCTGGAAAACATTACAATGGTCTGGTAACTTGCGTATATTTACATGCTTTGTCTAGTGCGGAGTTCAGCAAACAGGGTACATTACACAAAAATGGATAAAAAAAATAATAGGAATAATGAATTTAATTTAACAATTGTTTTTATAAGCGCATTCCAACAGGCTTAGTTCATTTCTGTATTGATTTTAAACATTTAGGTATATAGGTGTTAGTGGATGCTAATCCATTGTGGGATGATTGTAGAGGTTGTTTAAAATCTTTTGAGCTAAATTAGCTCGGTACCAAAGTTAACGGATTTTGAGATACCCGAGAATAATAATTAGTAAATAAAACTTTATTAGCGCTAAAAATAATTACAAAACGAGGTAATAGTACCTATAGTGGAATTATTTTAAACTGTCTGAAACTGAGAAGGGATGACTACCTGCTTTATTTGCACTCATGGCTCAGTCGTCCCTTCTCGGAAACACATTTTGTGACTGCGTTGGACAGTTTAAAGTAATTTCACTATAGTGTGTCAATGAGCATACTTATTGTAAAAACAATATCTTCCAGTGAAGTCTAATCAACAATAAATAAATTTATAAACATACAAAACGTCACTGGGAATATGCATCCATAACAGTGCAGAATCTTGGATCCCACATTAGTGAGAATAAAAAAGCTGAAAAGCATAAAGACTTACCTTTGATAAATAAAAGTAATTTACAAAAGAGGCTGTTTCTAAGCAAGTAGTTGCCTAAGCCTAGAGAACACCGAATATAAATAAAACTAAAGGTAAAGTGACTACAATAATATCATGCCGGGTGCATTAAAATAAAAATAGTAAGTGGTAAGAAAATAATTTAAAGTGCTAAGAATGTACTAAGTATATGTACGCTGTATAAGCATGTAAATTACTTCTAAATAAGCAATGCATAATAATAGAAGTAAATAATCTGCAACAGGCTCCCACCTTTCGAGCGCCCAGAACCCAAAGTGAAACAGCCTCCTTTGCACTTAGAAGAATTTGTGATTTAGACGACATACGCTCCGGCGAGTAGGTAATATCCTGTAAAACATTGGGGTTATTGGGACACTAAATACATAATACACAGAATGCTTAATAATTAAAGGGTAAATGTAGTAATAAATTATCCTGAACATGTATTATCAATCCTTGCACACCATATATATTGTTAGAATTTACATGAGTGTATATCTAGCACCTAGCCTACTCTTAATAATCATTTGGTGTAAAAGGGTAAACTACAAAACAAATTTAAATTGATCCCACCCCACAATAAACCACACCTCTAGAAATATGGTTAGATGTAATTATAAGGTTTTAAAGTATGTAGATAAATATATAATTACCCTCAAGTTATCCAGTTCTCTTTGTGTTACTTGTAATTCTTCTAACAATTGTGGAACTGATACTCGACTTGTTGAAGCGTGGGTGAGCTCCGAACTCTGAAATATCAGTGATTGTTTTTATAGACAGGGGTTGTTATTGTTAATATTGCTTCCTTAGACTAGACTAAGCAGGAGAAACTCAAGGCTACATACCTGATTAAATTCAAACTGAGCAGCCTGTTGTCCTTTTGCATACATCTGTAGATACATTTTATGGTGTTTCTCCTCTTGAGCAGCGAGTTGTTTACTCACTTCTTCTAATTGTTTCTCTAATTCTCTGATCCTTTCTTTAGCTTCTTCATAATCCGGCACCATTTCACAATATCTTGTATTCACATCAGATAGTTTCTGTAGAATAGCTTCTACTCTATCATTATGTATTTTCTTCATTTCTTGAGTTTCATCTATATTCTTCCTTGTTATGTCCTCAATTTTCTTCTCATACAACATTATTAATCGTCTTCTCTCATCTTCCCTATTAATTATATCCACGCTGCATGCTTTATCGTGTAATGTTAAACCTAAAGAATCTTTGGAGTGTATTGAGGAATTGGTTAAATCTTCAAAATGGCCGGAATCAGCGAGAGAACTATGCAAATCACTTAAATTTAAACTACAAGAAGGCAAATGATTATTCTTAAAATCTACTGTATCTGTTTTATATTCTGAATTAGACTTCAGAGGACCATCATCAGTTAAATCGGCAAGATTAGGTGAATCCGGTGTCTGCACATCTTCGCAAGTATTTTCCTTGACTGTCACAGCTTCGCTAGAGTTAGATTTATCATCTGGAGATGTAAGTGAAGCTTTGTATAGCCTCAATTCTACAACTTCTTTTGTCAGTCTAAATATATCACTATCTTTCTTTTCCAGATCTAATTTTGCTTGACTGAGTAAAGCTTTCAATCTTCTTATTTGGCGTTGTGCTCTCTGAGTGGGTGTTAGATATTCCTCTCCCGTTTGGCCAGCATGTGCAGAGCAATGTACTACATACTTCATCTTCCTCCCACTGAATGTGGTTCCATTCCTCGCCACATACGCATGATCACACGAGGCCGTAGTGGCCACACTACTGTAACTGTGGAGGGAGTCCAGATCATCATCAGGGGACTCTGGTGACACGGGTGGTGTAATTGTGTTACTGCCACCATCCTTCCTTGGTGGTAGGGTAAACTTATTGGGGTATGTCCTTACATGGTTTGTCTGGCACTTAGTAGGAGTTCTTCCTGATCCCGTCTTAATTTTTCCGTTAGGTTGTGAAATAGTGAAAGACTGAAACAAAAAAATGTTTGATCACCTTTAGTAGGTTGTTGGTTCTCAGTGGTTCCCACCGCCTCCTCTTCAGAAAAAAAAATTAATCAGTGTCATAGATACTTTCTACCTCTATTCTAAAATATAGTAAAAAAAGATGTAAATATGACCTTGAAGCTTGAAATTATAAAAGTATTAAACCTTCAAATACACCTGAGATCACTATCGCCCCCTGGTACGTTCCAGCATCCCCACAAGAGGCAGAATCGCCCACTTTAGGAATCACTGGTACATTTCCGTAATTGGGTACCCTAAACATTTTATTGATTAATTTACTATTTTAAAATTAAAGTGAGTTATAGAAACGTCCATGTAATCAAAATGATGAATGATTTTAGTTTATGTTTAGGCAGGTAAGTACTTAATTTATTTACATACGAAGTTGTAAAAAATATATAAAGTATCTAGGGATATTTTACAGCTTAGCTTAGAATTACATTGGATAGTAGCTACTTTGTATTTTAATAACAAATGCTTACATATACTTACCTGGATATTATGTCACATCCGATTCCGATATTAACATTTTTGATTAACTCACGATTTCCTGAAAACGTTATGTACTACCTCTACATAATCTTCTATAACATTAATGTAAAGCCTTGGTCTAGTGGGTAATTTATTCTGTGTGTAGTGTGACTAGGTAATGGTACTCGTATGCAGGCAAGACTGGCGCAAAATATGCGGCCATCCTAGGCGAAATGTACCTACATACTTCTTTTTTATACTATTGTAGGTACCTACCTGCATACTAAACATTTTCCCCCGAAAGTTTTTTGTTTGTGAGTTATTGTTTAGGGCGAAAATTACAAAAAGTACTTAGGTAGGTACCTAGCTTTACCTACGTATAATTTTTGATGGAGAGGGGAATTTTTGCCTAATATAACCGCGCTCTAGCGCCTAAATACGTTCAATGCCTCACGCGAAAATTCTCGTAGTTCGTAAAAGAAAAATGAACACGAAATAATTCTCGTAGCGCGCAATTATTAAATTTAGTGTAGCGCTATTATGTTTTTACTTCTATTAAATTAAAATATGTATGCGTAACTTACCTACGTTGCGTTAGCATAAGATATCTACCTACCTACTTAATAAATTAATGTCGAAATATTCTTAAGAAGATTTGATCTTAGATTTTCATGAATTAATCATACTTACGTAGGTAGGTAGGTACTATTGAATTTTTTGAGCTTACTCGGTTCAATAAATTATTATACTTAAGTAGTTTTAGTAGTAAACAATACCTACCACTTAGATTAATTGGGGCACAAAACACATAGGTATGTACTACGAAGTTTCTCAAACATATAAGTATCGGGCCTACCTGTAAAGTTATGTATGTTCAGAAAAATGAATAAACTAGTAAGAGCAAAGTGGAAACTTACGAGGCTTCGTTGTCTAGAGTTGAAGGGCCCATTTCTATGTGGGCTCTCCGAGGACTCTCGAGACTCCGTAATGGCGGGGAAGTGACCCCCTGGGGCAGAGCCCACCGGCGACACGTCGTGACTATTTCCTGAAAGCGCTCGATGAAAACGCTCCCCGCGCAGACGCAACGAGGCTGAACGACGAAAAGGTCCGACTGGTATTCGAGAGTGCTCGGAATCTTCCGTCAGTCGATTTCTCTGGACCCCCCTGTGCTCCGCCATCCTCGCCGCCTTGTACTCCAATGGGGTCGTGGGGTTACTGCGGAAAATGGAAAATCGACACCCGATGACAAAAAATATTTCAAGGCTATTCAAACTATACTATACACTCATATGTTATGTCGCTGGATGTTTGGACAATTAATAAAATCAATAGAGTGGGTTACTGTAGATATTCTGAACACGCCAGAAGAGATTAAACAGTTAGGTAATTATTTAGTTAATACAGATACACACGATATCTACGCCATATACTTAATTTTCAAATCGATAACACTAAATTAATACTTAGATACTAAATAGGTGTTTAGAATTCAGTACTCCACTTTATGCAATACGTAGTTGTATCACGAAAATAATATTTTATCAGAGACTCGTCGAATTCTCGAGACTCGTTACTTCATGATATGAAATAGAAAAAACGCTTAAAAATTTATAAGAAATGCCACATTTCTTCAGGCGATAAGAAAATATTGATAAACAGATGTTAGATAGATGCATAAAATAAGCATACGTATAAAATAGGTTGTACAATCAAATGATTATGTGTTTTATGAAAATAATCACACGTAAAGAAAAAATACGAACTAAAAAACATTTCCACAAGAGATTTTATTGTAATATTTCATATCTAGTGCTGTTTTCATAATAAGTTTGTGCTTTCAAATTATTGTGCAGGTATGAATTACTTCTACCTATTGATACATAATTATTTAAGTAATTTGGTCATCTAATGAGAGTGAGGTAATAGCAATGATATATCTTTATGCAATATTCTATCTTATGTAATTTTGTAAACAAACCTGTTAGACATTATTCCTGAAGAAAATGTTTTCAGTGATTTATAAACGAAAATTATACCTGGCCACGTAAACTAAATGAAACGTTCACTAGCATCAAGCGACACATTATATCTGTTTCTATCACACATTATTATTTTTTTATTATAGAAACTATTATTATTCATCACTTTTTATTTCGCAAAGTGGGTATTTTATATATATATCTACCACTTCCTCGCACCTGAAAAAATAATGACATGGAGATTATAATATTAAGAATATTAAGTAAATAGTCATTGTGAAGAAAATGTGGAAAAGCGGTACAAAACAATAAAACAAACTAAATGTTTGATAAAATAATAATATTCACGTTGTTTCATACAGTGACCACGTCATTTTGAATTGAGTTGAGTGCAAAACTGACTGTTGGTACGAAAAAATGGAAAGTAATTCATAATGCTGCCGCTAACTGTTTGTTACATAAAGCAAGGCTGTTCCCCTTCCACAGGGCGGATGATAACAAATTTAACGTATAGGTTAGGTTAGCTAGATAATACATACATACAGTCATACATGTATTGTGATATGAAAAGCATGATAGTCATATAAGGTGCAATAGGGGCTATTATTGCACGGCATATAGTACATAATATATGATTGTGAGTATTTGTATATTAGTGATTGATTATAATAAATATGTA
Organism: Ceraclea dissimilis; assembly: GCA_963576895.1. Lineage (NCBI taxonomy): Eukaryota > Metazoa > Arthropoda > Insecta > Trichoptera > Leptoceridae > Ceraclea > Ceraclea dissimilis. The sequence continues at coordinate 16,249,711 of OY756359.1, read as the reverse complement.
AGTATTTAAATAAATAACTATTGTAAATATTTATTATGTACCTACACACACACATGATGCTTGCGAATAATATAATGGATTGTTTATTTATTCTCTTTCAATACCTGCCAGTTATTGAGAATCTGGTAGACAAAATAGATCCAGGTGAACCTCGGAAGATTCTACAAATTTAATACGACTTTATAGGAATAACATTCTGTCTTTTTTTTCGCTCTTCCTAATTGCTTTATTTACGAAGATTGCTAATATTGATCGGGCATTATATCTACTTATAATAGTTTTTGAGATTGAAACTTTAGGTAGGTACTGAAAATCATATATGTACTTAAATTATTCAATAAATAGTATTTTTAATTAATTAAATAGTTTTATTTCATATAATGAAAGGAAATTATCTATGTAGGTCCTTTTAAAACGATAAAACCTTTTGAAAATTGAAAAGAAAAGCAGTAGGCATGTAAGTACTTAACCGCAACAATAAGTAACGGCCATGGGCGTAAATAGCGCTGCAGACGATTTTTTTTTCAGAAATGGGTAAATTGATGAACCTAGTTGATTTCAATGGATTTGGATATATTTCTAGGTCACAATATGATAAAAATTATGAATTTTTTTTCACAACAAGGTAGATAAGGCAGAATCGTTTAAAAGTCCAGTTTATTTTTTGTGAATAAACCCATACGCTTTAATTAGATTAACGCTGCAGGATATGATTTTTTAATGGAATAACTGTGATTTAAGGGCATGGCACCAGGAATGACGTCACAGACATTTCCCACGGCATTAAGGTTGAAAATCGCGTGACAATCGCATGAAAAAATGATAAAAATAGCGTTTTTTCCATTTTTGGGGTTAATTTTGCGTCTATCAAAAAACTTTTACGGTTATTCCCTAGATTTTGATGCATATTATCAGTACAAAAAAGAATTTTCACTCCGCGACTTTCGGGAAACGAGTTTCCGTCTTTCGGAAAAAAGATCAGAGGTGTTTTTAAAATTATTTTTTGAGAAAACTATACAAGATATAAAAAATCTTTTACAGTTATTCCCTAGATAAAGGTTCAATGCATCTACCCTATTTTGTTCCAATACATATTTAGTAACGGTTGTCGAGATAGAAGGTCTCCCGTTTTTACAAATTTTTGAAATGTCGGTATGCACACTCTTAAAGGATTTTCACATTTTTTTTTTAAATCCATGACATGATGAAAAACCGATGTGGTATCTAATATCTAATGGGATTCATTTCTTCTATGTATATGAAACGGTGGGTTAGCTGAGAAATTTCGGAGGAGGTTTGAACCCCCAAACCCCCCCCTGTCTACGGCCATGCTAAGATTAGGTATATATTTATTTATTGATAGGTTTAGCCATATGGCGAATAACCATATATATATATGGCGAATAACACAGCGCTACGCGGAATAAAGTGTAGGTAGGTACGGTATGACACGATGCTGGTACGATGAGTATATTGGTGCATTGCGGGGCTAATAACCTTTGCAAGGGTTGCATAACATGAAACTTTGTTTGTATAGACTCACATTAGATAACTAGAAAATCAATGCCTTCAAATGTAATTCACTATGCAGATGCCATCCTAGCTACAATCTTTAATTCATCCAATCTAACAGACGCAAAGGCATTTTTATGCTGTAATGCCGGTAGACGGTAAATAATAAATTAGGGTATGAAAAAATATAGGTATTGTTGGTCCAGTAAGTTGCGGTGTGATTTCTCGTGCGTGAGATGTCCGGATACACTATTTTAGGTAAAGCTATTGATAATAATGTGGGTAACACGATTATGCGGCTATATTCTGAAACGTACCTATACCTTGGTAGGTAGGTAGGTACGTGACAAGAAAATTATCGGTAGATATCTACTAATTCATAATTAACTTAGTAGACTATGTAACTATCACTATCTCGTAATCTATAATGAATGTCTACAGACCGCATACTGATGAAGTTTACTTATTTATTATTTTTTAAATTAATTTTTAGACTTATTATTCTAAGGCCCTATGGGATAGGTATAAGTATAACACTCTTATACCAATTATACCATTTTATTTATATTAGGTCTTATATTTACAGAATATCCCCTCAGTTTTTCAAAACTTTGCATACCGAAACATTTCAAGGGCAATCAATTTGGTTCAGATAACGATGCCTAATCTATATTGTATCCTGCTTGCGGTTTAAGAGTAAAACATATATCTAGATATACTCGAACCAGTAATTGGCTGATGGTAGAACAAATGTTATAAAGTATGTATATTATTTTACTTAATTACGTTAAATCATAATGACAATGTACCTATTGCGAAAACGAGAGATGAATTCAGAAAATTTGATACTTATTACAACTGTGTATCAATTAAGGCCCTATATGCTGTCAGGGGGCTTCGGCGCCCTGAATTTTACTCAGCCAATACTAAGGGAATCGTCTTGAAACTAAAAACAGTGATAGATGAAGTATGGACTACAGATCAACTGTTCTAGATTTACAGGATTCAGAAATTCCAAGAATAAAAAAATATTCCAAAAGTACCCCTAAAATTTACAGAATCTGAAGATTTTCCGTTCAGTTTTTCAGATATAAAAGTATAATTAAGCCAAAATACTGGTAATTATAATCTTAACAAATCGGCTGTTTTAGATTTTTAAATTTTTTCCCAGGTTTCTTTTAAAAAGGTATAATTCACTTTGTCGCTTACGTTATTCTTACTGAGCACTAAAATTCTCATACAAAATTTTAAAAAGTCGAAGCAAAAATAGAACGATTTTTGGCCAGTGCATATATGTTACATATGTATCAAAAACTAACTTCTTTTAATGTTTGCTCTTTGAAGCTTGATTGACGTGACTGTAATACCTACGTAAATAATGTAATTAACATATAGACCATGAATTTAATTACTTACAGAAATTCTAATTAAATACGAGTACTTATAATAACATGAAAATAATGTGAAAACAAACGTGCGTGTGTTTAAGTATGTGTATGGATATGATTTACATAGCTTCATTCATTATGTATTAGGTGCAGTATCGTAATATAATAACCGTAAAAAAAAATATATCTTGTATAGATTTGTCAAAAAAAAAATGAGAAAAACACCTCTGATTTTGTTTTCGAAAGACAGAAACTCGTTTCCCGAAAGTCGCGGAAATTTCTTTTGTACTAATAATATGCATTAGAATTTAGGGAATAAGGACCGTCAAAGTTTTTTGATTTAGCGAAATTAACCCCAAAAAACTGAAAAAAAACGCTAATTTCACCATTTTATCATGCGATTTTTCACGCGATTTTGAACCTCAATGCCGTGGGAAATGACCGTGACGTCATAATTGGGTTGCGAGTTTTAGCATGAAAAATTACTTTTATTACAAAACAAGTAGCTTTGCAATAGTGGTTGCATCGAACCTAAAATCCAGGCGCAGGGCCACCTGGCATAAAAGCTAGTTGAAAATATGTTTACAACCTTTTTTGAAAGTAATTAATTGTAATTTAATGCTCCTAACACGGTCGTGTTCAGGAGTCTAGTGAGTTTCGGTGAAGCCCTTATGTACCTATCTAATACCTAATGACTATAAGGAATCTAAATAGGATAGGTAGCTACTCTTGTGCTTTGTGCTTGCTTGTGCCATCACACCTAACCTATTCACCTACATATTTTTTTGAAAAAGTTTTGTTTTTTTTAATGATCTACTAAATGCTTTTGAGAAAAAAATTGGATTTGAGGAATTCAGGATTTGAATCAAAAGGCAGGTAGATACATTAATCATGCTTTAATCCAAATATCGTATTGATGTTGTTTTTCAAACTTGATTTAAAATTTTTCGACATAAGTCACGTAAGTATTGTTTTCTTATATGTTGACAGTTGATAGAATATTACGTAGCCGCATTTATAGACCTTTATCTATTTTTATAAGGTGCTTTGCTATACATCATTTAACTACCTAGTACCTATAGGTACAGTAATTTAATGATTTTCACCTTATTTAATACATACCTATATAAACACTTGAGTATTATTACGAGCCGTTGTTTGGTAAGTAGGTATACGACAACGTAATACATACAAGTATTATACATATTTATATACCGAGGTAAGTACAGGTAATCACTACTTCTTACAGTAATTTTATTGTTGAAATAATTTTGCTTCACAGCGTTAATCAGACAAAATAGCGGGATAATAATATATCTATAGATACACAGCTCTAAATAGATTGTAATTGTCATGTGTCTATCTATCTATATAGTAATCATTTACCAACCAACAGTTGCAATTCATATGAAATTGAATTGTTTCATTTCAGCAACTTTAATCGCTATTCAATGTGATAATTTTAAAAGGTAGATAACTATCTCTATCCAGTGTAATTAAAAGAATAGAAGCGTAAATATTGATTAATCATTTGTATCATACCATTAAGTATTATATTGTATTGTACCGTTGAATTTTGTTTAAGACTCGCGGGACCCAAATATGAACTCAACTTCATTTACCGCGTCATTAAATTTCAAAATCGCATGAACAATCAAATGCTAAAACGTTTGAAATAGTCTTTTTTTCCATTTTTGGGGTTAATTTCGCTTCAAACAAAAATTTTTTACGGTCATTCCCTAGATTTTAATGCATATTAGGTATCAATACAAAAAAAAACTGCGACTTTCGGGAAAAGAGTTGCAGTCTTTCAGAAAAAAGATTGAAGGTTTTTTACACATTTTTTTTGAGAAATCTATGCAGATACAAAAAACTGTTACGGTCATTCCCTAGATAAAGGTTCAATGTATCTATTGTATTATTTTCCAAACCACATTTAGTAAGGTTGTCGAGATCTATAAGGTCTCCCGTTTATAGAAATATTTCAAATGTCAATTTGCCTATTCTTTAGCAAATTTTCAAGGTCAGAAAATTAACAATAGACTTCAGCTTGGTTCTCACCGTCAGAGTTAGTACTTGCATCGGGCGAAACGACAAACGAAAAAAATTCCTTTGGCACGCCACAGGCATAGGTAGATTTCAAGTGATTTATTAATTTTATTAATTTTAAGAGTACATCTGTACAATAAAAACAATCACAATATTATCAGCAAATAAACCAGCGAAGTGATGAAGTAGTATGGATGTAGTTTATTCTTTGATTATCGAAGTACCGTATGACGAAAAAATATTTGATTAAGTACTTCAATAATCAAAGGAAGTACCTAATCCAATAATCAAATTATTTTCATTCCACACATAATATGGATTGGTACCGGTACCTAAGCACTAGAAATTTGAAAATAGATGTGAGTTCTACTCGTATCGTGAAGCACTTTTCTAAGACAACAAACACGCTAGTACCTATGCGGTAACTACTTAACTAGATCTTTCGATCGATCAGTGTAGTCCGAGGAATTGAGCTAGACAAAATCTAACTTTTGATCTGTATTCCTTATTTAATGCCCTTTCATGCGATACCAGACACAGACCCTCACAATCATTGGATCCCCTCAGAATGATTGTTTTTTAATTTAAAGCCTTAAAAAGTGAACCTTCCTCTTAATGGATTTCACCCAATCTCTTATCAGTTCATCTACCACTTACCAAAAATCTACCACCCAAGTTTCACGATTCTGCGACGCATAGGTTGGCCGCAAACGTGCGCACAAGAAAAGGGACATATATATGGCTTATATATATAAACTTTTAAACCAAGGTCGGATTCGGGTTCTCCTGGTCCTAATTAGTGATACTGAGTAGAAATTTTTCAATTCTGCGACATCACGGGAGAAACGAATAGGTAGAGTTCCTTTTGGAAATCTACCTAAAAATAAGCCATTTGAGTATGAGTTTAAATTAATTTGCCTGCGGAGTTCCTTCATATTTTTATTTTTATTCCATTCCTACATAAATACTATTTTCGTTCACTATATGAGTAAAGCATGTAGATGTTAAAAATTAAGAATTTAGTAGGTACCTACTACCAACCTACCTACCTATGTGGTACCTCTCCAATATAATCTACAGGTCTGTACAATAAGTAGGTTTACATAGCGTAATAATTGATGTATATGGTGAAATAATACATTCTTACATTCTGTACCTGTACTTCTATGTATACTACGTGTTATCAATAAGTAATATCTGATATACTTACCTAGTTGTAGAAGAATTAAATAAATTAGACCAAATTCGTTTCTAAATATAAATGTTAGTTATGCACGATATAACGGTGAATAAATCTACATTAATAATATTTATTATTGTAATAATATCACGTAATTCTTTTGTTATCAATTATTTTACAAGAATATTAATCTATTAGGTAGGTGCCTATACGAGTATATTCTTTGATGTAGTGATCTATTTGCTATATCATTATGGCATTTTTATGCTGCAATTCCAGTAGATGATCGATACGTAACTATATCTATAGTAATAAACAGTAAAATAAAGTATGTATGTACTTATATAAAAATTACACCATCAGTCATTACTGATTCTCCTTTCTTTTTCACTCTATCAGCAAGGTACCCGAACACGAGTAATAAATACCCGATTAACCTGCAGGATATATTATGTAGTTAACGGAGGAAGAATTCCTGAATAAATTGACACCTATAGGTATTAGTTTTGTTTCTATTTTCAAGGTGGAAAGTTATGACAGTGTATGCAGAAATGCACTCTCTTTTCAGAATATTTTTTACAGCAAGACCTGAAAACTGAACAAGACACTGAATTTTCTTCCGCGGGGAATATAGATGCCTAGCATCTCAGTAAAAGTGATATAGAATCCGATCTAACGCATCACATATCACTATTAGCTCCCAACAAATTTCACGTCACGTAGGGAATTTTGCAATAAAATGAAAACAAACACGTAAACAATTGACATCAAGCATTAAGCAAGGTAACGCGAATAACAATAAACATACTTAATATTGCATTAGAAAGTTAAGTTAATGTAACATACCTGAATTTAATAATAAAGAATGTTATTGAAGTTTTTTTACAGTGCGGTTATCATAACAAAACACAATTTGAATTAAATTATGAATAATATTATTATTTATTAATATTAAACCGCGGCCATCACGAGAGACTATCGTGAAAGAACTGCAACTGTAGCGCTTGGTACTGACTATAGTGATTTGAGTTAATACACGAGTTCATCAAACATTACTGTGCTCGACCGACCGTATCCAAAAAAAGTTTTTACTTTTCAAATATCTATGCTTTCCCAATGAAACGACTATAAAATATATCTCCGTAGGTATAGGTATATTTCAAATTGTAATATAGTACATCAATATCTATTGTATTCCTGTAGTCATTGTGTGCTAAATGCGAAGTAAGCAACGATTATTCATCAATTCAAGCTAAAATCCATTCACCTCTCGTTAGTTATAGGAGATTGATATTTTTTGATTGAATAATAAATCAATGAGAATGTATCGGTCTATCTACATGCAAGTGATTAGGTAAGAATATGAATGCATATATGTACAAGGGCGTCGCCAGAGAGGGGCAGGGGGGCAGCTGCCCCCCTTAGAGATTGGAATAGGTATATATTTTTTCATACTGAATGATAGGTAAAATCTCACAAAAAATCACATTACTACCATACATTTTTTCGTCATGTCATAAATTTTCTAATTTTAGTATGAAAATCCATCAGATTCATAAAAATCATGCCTGCGGCGTTATTTCTTATTGCTATTTTATATGCAACATTCTTCATACATATTATTGTGCAAAGTATTATACATATTGTCAATAAACAAACCACATCACGACCTCCTTCACTATGTCTCACAAAAAATTTCGCCTGCGGCGCCATTTAGGTACGAGTTTTTTTTATGCTATATAATTTTTTTTTAATTTTTGTTTCCCCTCCTAGCTCCGAGGCTGGCGACGCCCATGTATATGTACTTACCTAATTAAGACAATGATTTATTAATTAACAATTATATACTGCACGTTAATTAAAAACATTGATTGACAGATAACATTGTTTCCTAATAATTACATATCCGCTGTTCATCCACACTTAAATTATACAATCTATGTGCGTAGGAGTTGAATATTTGTGCTGATTACTGATTATACTGTACTACTGAAAAAAAATTAAGTACATACATAGTACATCTATATGGGCAAATCTACTCATGCTACGAGGTAGAAGGGTTAATTAGAGAGAAATAAACCTTAAATACTCAGTTCTACCTTTACATATTGATATTATACAGGGTGTTTGATAGATGGATGTATATATTTTCAGGGGTGGTAGTAGAGGTCATTTGGGATCTTTTGAGCTAAACTTAGCTTAGTCCAAAGTCGCACGGTTCTCGAGTTATTCGAGATTTTAACTTTTTATCTAAAAACCCCGAATTACTCAAGATTTACCCCAATAGTTTCGTAAGTATAGGTACCTACTCAGTTCTGTAATTATTTTGTGTTTCTTGAATATGTGTTTGGTCTGTTAAACTCATAAGTTTCAATCTAAAGAAACAATAATGATAAAAAATATCGAATTAAAGTTTCGATAAATAGTTATTTCAAAAACGAGTCACGACTTTAGGTGAGATTTTCCTTAAGAAGAAAATTGCCTTCAGATTCAGAAATTTGGAAAAAACTTCTCTGATTTATGCTCTTTCAAATGATGTACAACACTTAATAATAAAACATTAGTTTCATAAAGATATGATACAATAACTCCATGAGATCACTGCTAATTTAAGAGAATTTCCATACAAGTTTGAAAACATGAAATCGAAAGAAATGTATTGTTCAGTATGCGACCTGTTCCTATGGTAAATTTGTATGGAAGTTTGCTTTAATTTGTAGTGATCTCATGAAGTTATTCTATCATATCTTTATGAAACTAATGTTTTATTATTAAGTGTTGTACATCATTTGAAAGAGCATAAATCAGAGAAGTTTTTTCCAAATTTCTGAATCTGAAGGCAATTTTCTTCTTAAGGAAAATCTCACCTAAAGTCGTGACTCGTTTTTGAAATAACTATTTATCGAAACTTTAATTCGATATTTTTCATCATTATTGTTTCTTTAGATTGAAACTTATGAGTTTAACAGACCAAACACATATTCAAGAAACACAAAATAATTACAGAACTGAGTAGGTACCTATACTTACGAAACTATTGGGGTAAATCTTGAGTAATTCGGGGTTTTTCGATAAAAAGTTAAAATCTCGAATAACTCGAGAACCGTGCGACTTTGGACTAAGCTAAGTTTGGCTCAAAAGATCCCAAATGACCTCTACTATCACCCCTGAAGATATATACATCCATCTATCAAACACCCTGTATATACTTATTATATACCTATTTTGCTTATTTTTCCATTAACGATATGGTTTTTCTTATCTAGTATACCTACCCATGAAATCCGTTCACTCGTAAAACGCCCGTCTTTGAATATCTGGTTGAAAAATATGATTTATTCAGGTGATTTTTCAAATACTTTACACGCAGTTTTATTTACTTTTTCAGTTTTTTACTTGTGTTGGAATATTTTAGTCGCAGGTTAACACGTGTGATTAGGTTACTTATGTAAATATTTACTTATTATCGGTCATTCAACGCATATATATTGCTAAATTACGAAGTCAATAGGTGAGAATTACTGTAAATCATTATTTTGATAAAATTTTACTAATACTACCTACTTAGTGCTCCAGAATATATACCAACATTATACAATTTTAATATAAAATTATTTAATGATGTTGAATCAAATGAATTAAAAGTTCGTTCGCTGTTTATATATTTCACGCGGTGAAAATAAAGTTTCATTCATGTTATGTATTGTAAGAGTATGATATCGTTATTACCTGGCTCACCTGAGTATTCGATAATTGTTATATTACTTCACAGTTTTTCCGGTAGGTGTCGCTACTAAATTAAATAAGTATTAATTCAATGTTATTTCATTATATTATTAATACAAATGGTTTAAATCTTCGATTGTAATAAATTCGTTGCATTTTGATAGATGGCTTTCTTAGATGTACCCCAGTTATTTGTAAATATCCATTATGGATTAGACATGTGCGCCGGCTGCAAAAAAGCCGGCGGCGGCGCCCATGTCTAAAATTGCCGGCGGCGGCGCCACGCCGGCGGCGTGGATACAAAGTGGGGGAAGCATTCGATTTTTTTGCATTATTGTTTTAAATGATTAAATAAGCATATGTGAAAAAGATAATGATAAAATCGATTTATTTATTTTGAAAAACTATGATTATTTCAATGACAAAGTAAAATAAAAGCCCATATTTGAAAAATAATGGAGAATTTCATTATTGCCTTTTCATGGTACTGGAGGGCAGATTAAAATAAACCAAGCCATAAAGTCAAACGCGTCAGAATGAGCCTCACTATGGGCAGTGGTGCAGTCGAACAGGTTTCTCATTTGGCAATATTTGGGCTGTTAGCTAAACGATGAGTGAAATTGAAACTCTGAAATAAAGTCTAGAATTGCGATGACGAGGTCGACCTTCCACAAAATCCAAAACTCCTTGAGCATAAGCTGTAAAAACATATGTGTTGTATGTACTGTTGATAGTAGTTGAAGGATAATTTAGTAAAATTATGTAATTTAATAAAACTATCTTATTTGTGATGTTACTTTAGGTGTAAAAATAAGGATGATTAATGAATAAACATAAATTATGGCGTTTTTCGTCGAAAGGTGCACAAATTCATAATAATATCAACCGAAATACGTAATGCTTACCGGTGGAAAGATAAATTACAATTTGAGAGTAGTCTGTAATCACAGTCTGAGAAACCACGTTAGGTGATTTTTTTATTATTGAAATGCAGCCTTGGGTGAGCGAAATAATTGGATTTTAACGTTAAAATATTTAATTATATTCACATTTTGCCACTTCAAAAATTACCAAATGAATATCGTTTTGCAAGAGAAAAGGAATCATTATCATTTCCACAGTGTTGTATTGAAACAAATGAAGTATAGCGAATCTAGTTAAGTGGAATAAAAATAATTTTGATTAGGTACTTCGATAATCAAAGGTTAAACTATTGAAAAGAGAGAACGGTTGACCGGAAAGACGAAAGGCCGCATATTTTGGTCAGATATTCTGCCAAAATTCACGTGGTTTTAAAATTCCAGCGTGGTAAAATCGACCGGTGTCCTAAAAATCGATCAAAAAAACATAAAGTTACTTACATAAAAAAACCGTTGGTATTTCATTTAATTTCCACCACGAAGAACCAAATTATTAATGCCCCCATCCCATCCTATTTCTTGTTTTAGAATCAAATAAGTAAGACACAGAAAATACCCCGATTTTTTTATGCAAAACCAAATGAACGAAATATCAGAAAACCAAATGAACGAAATATTTGAGAAAATTTCATTATTGCTTTTTCATGGTACTGGAGGGCAGGTTAAAATAAACTAAGCCATTAAGTCAAACGCGTCAGAATGATCCCCTCTATGGGCAGTAGTGCAGTCGAACAGGTTTCTCATTTGGCAATATTTGGGCTGTTAGCTAAACGGTGAGTGAATTGAAACTCTGAAATAAAGTCTTGAATTGCGATGACGAGGTCGACCTTCCACGAAATCCAAAACTCCAATGTATCCAAGAACTACGGTTGAGCATAAGCTGTAAAAACATTTGTGTTATATGTGCTATTGTTTGTAGTGGATGGGTAATTTAATAAAACTATCTTATTTGTGATGTTATTTTAGGTGTAAAAAAAGGATAATTAATAAATAAACATAAATTGTGGTGTTTTTCGTCGAAAAGTGCATAAATTAATAATGATATCAACCAAAATACGTAATGCTTACCGGTGGAAAGATAAATTACAATTTGAGAGTAGTCTGTAATCACATTCTGAGAAACCACGTTAGGGGATAGTATTTTTTTTATTATTAAGATGCAGCCTTGGGTGAGCGAAATAATTGGATTTTAACGTTAAAATATCTAATTTTATTCACATTTTGACACTTTGAAGATCGTAAACGTCAAAAATTACCAAATGAATATCGTTTTGTGTCAAGAGAAAAGAAGTCACTATTGTTTCCACAGTGTTGTATTGAAACAAATGAAGTATAGCGAATCTAGTCAAGTGGAATAAAAATAATTTTGATTAGGTACTTCGATAATCAAAGGTAAAACTATTAAAAAGAGAGAACGGTTGACCGAAAAGACGAAAGGCTGCATATTTTGGTCAGATATTCTGCCAAAATTCACGTGGTTTAAAAATTTCAGCGTGGTAAAATCTTCTGTTGTCCTAAAAATCGATCAGAAAAACATAAAATTACTTACATAAAAAAACGTTTGTTTTTCATTTAATTTCCACCACGAAGAACCAAACTATTAATACCTCCATCCCATCCTATTTCTTGTTTTAGTATTGAATAAATAAGACACAGAAAATTCCCCGATTTTTTTTTATGCAAAACCAATTGAACGAAATTGAGACGACGGAATGGGTTAACACTGCATTAGTTATTATTCGATGTCTTATATAATTACTGAATACTAGCGTCGCCACAGCTGAATACTTAATTTTTTTAAACTGGTAAAGCTTATTTCGATTTTTGTCTAAAGAAACGCAGGATAAATACTTTTAGTTACACGGATCCCACGCCGCCGGCGTAAGCGTTTTGCCGGCGGCGGCGCGCCGACCGTGATCAGCGGCGGCGCGCCGGCGTGGCGCTCATGTCTATTATGGATATAAAACGCCAGATTGATCAATAATGGATTATTAATTATTTAACTTTATGTTTCTAAACATAATATTATTTAGGTATCTTCAGGGCTAAGCTATAGTAGTTGTAGGCTTATTAGTTCTAATTCTTAATATCCTTTTTCAGTTTCGTAACGAATATAGAGGTACGGAACATGATCATTGAGTATATAACTTTCTCCAACTTATTGAAGATTATGGAATAACCTTCCACTTCCTATCAGACTAGCTCCAAATATTGTTACTTTCAAAAGTAAACTAAGGCATCATTACCTTTACATAAATAATCCATCTAACTGACAATCCCCTGATTCCTTCCTTGTCCTTCATCCCATCCACCTATTTATTTATATGTGTATTTTTATGTATGTATTAGTATTGTAAATACATATTATTATTTATATTTTTCTTATTTTTCATACACTTGTATGTATGTATTGTGTATATCAAATGTATGTCACAAGTGGTTGGTTGGCAGACATTGCCTACGGCAATAAACCCGCCATTTGAAGAAAATATTGTTTTCAATAAATTGTATTTATTTATTTATTTTATTTTATTAATTTATGATCGTCTATCTCTATCCGAATGGCCGTGATTTTATCTAATGGAATGTTACTCATATCCTGCTTTAGTTTGGACAAGTGGGAATAAATAATTCTTATGTAATATTTTGCACTGCGGTAGGATATATCAGATAAATACTTACCTACGTAATATTGTTGAGTTTTCCATGGACTTCATCAAATCATCACACATCAGTTCCTGTTACCATATGTAAGTTTAAGTTAAAATATCACCTTCACGCTATAAAATTTCGAATCTTCACGCTATAAAGGCATGTTTAGATATTTGCAGTGGCGTATATAGGTTTTCATTTCGGGGGAAAGAGGGGGGGCGATCTAGTATTTGACTATTTGACTTTATTCAGTCTTGTTTCATATGTCATACTTCTAAGTCATCAAGTTGAAAATACTCCTGGGAGGGAGTCAACTAAAATTTCAACGTTAACTTTTCAATGAAGGTGAGTGTAGAAGGTCGTGTTTTAAGTTGGGATTAAAATTATTGCGTTTCAAAAAATGCAAAAAAAATATCGGCGCTATCTTTCTATAGTAGGTAGATGGCAAATCATTGTATTACATTTCGGGGATGGGGGGAAGGGAGGAGGGGATGTAATCCACTGTGGAGTGAGGAATCAAGCGAATTTAGTAAAAATAATTGAGTATGAAATAAGAATAAAGTAATAACAATTTATCAGAGGGGATATCGGTAAATTAACCGTTTAATAAATCTTAACACGTTCACCTACATTACGAATCTAGTTGTAACATTTAAGTACTTTACCTAATTACGGTACAAAACTTCAATATTGATGACTCAGAGGTACTATAAATTACATTACATCATAATGTTCAATTTGTATCATAATCACAATTTACAGTCTGTCTCTGTTTCTAAAGTAGTATTAAATTACAAAATTGCACCAGCTCTTGTGATATTATACTTATACCTATTAAATTATATACCTCAAGTAAATTTATATCTATATTTGGTAGATAGGGTAGGTATAGTCATATCTAACTCATGAATTAGCTTTTGTGCAACGTTTTAGTTTGAATTTCAGCGTTGTTAATGCAACCATTCGATATACTCGTAAGTATTTCATCAACTTTTTTTTACTGTATTATCAGTACAGATTGAATGCTTCACAGAAAACATATTTCACTACAGACCTACCAGGTACCTATCTGCCTTCTTATCCATGACCTACCAAATTGTCTTTTTGAAAACATTTAAATATATCAAACACCTCATAACTTCAAATTTACCTATTTTAATGTAAACCATTTTTTTCCAATGATATCACTTTATAGATACTACTATTACCATACCCTCACGCCACCTCCCTTGTGGGGTAGGCAGAGAGAACGGATCGCCAGACTTTCCAATCCTTACACACACTCCGGGCTTCCTTCACATTCATGCAATTCCTCATACACAGTCTACAATTACTTTTACTCAAAACACGTCCGTCCTTGAGGATCTGGTCAACATAGTCCAGCCACGTGGTTCTTGGCGGCTTCTTACACGACCTCTTTCACCCAGGTAAATTTTCCTTGATATCCTTCCATCGTTTCCTCGCTATCCTTTCTTCACTTTATAGATAATAGGAGATAATACATCTAAGGAGACGAACTACTGTGACAAACAAACAATAATATTTTTACGATGAACCTATTATTATAATGTAGGTACAGCTATATAAGGTGTTACTCTGAATTGAACCGGTCCTCACCCTTTAATCGTCTCATCATCAGCATTTGATATTATTTTCTAAAGTCTTCCACTTAAATTATGACAGGTAGATTAGACATAGGTATAATTACTGCCTTAGGATTTTAAATGTTTCCGTTCGTATCTTAGTATAAGTTAGTGCAGCCATTAGGTATACCTTCGCCTTATAATGTTTTACGCTACGTAGTTATAATTTGAGATACAGTCATACACACTCGTGTAATATCAAGCAATTAACTCGATATATTTATAAGATGTTCGGGTAATTTCCTTTGTTGAGATTAACAATGCATGGCCAAATCTGATCATTATAGAAGTAGGAAATTAGTTCTGGTCTGTTCCTATGATTCTTGATTAAAATTCAAGGTTTTTATAAATAATTTTCTCCGAATTTAGTTATTTCGAGTTTACTGAACTGATATTTTTTTTTATTATAAGATACAAATTAATTCACTACATAATTTATCTACCTCTAGGTGTAGGTAACAGGCGCGGATCCACCGTTGTGGGCACGATGGGCATGCCCACAACCCTAATCCTAATAGACTCGAAACAAACAATAGTGTATGTATATTGGCTTACTGGCTACTAGGAAAAATAACATTGATTGCAATTTGTTTGGAATTTAACTATTAAATTGGTCGAATCGGATCTGACTTCCTCCAATGATTATTTCCATTCCTAAGGCCTAAGTCTTGATGCGCGGAAAAAAGGAAATAGTCAAATTAAAAGTCGTTCATGAGTCATGATTGTACATGAGCGAGTTCGTACTCCGACTCGCACTTGGCCGATTTTCGGGTGGCTGTGCCCATGGGCGTAGGTATCAGGGGGGGGGGGGGGGGGGGGTTGGACCCCCGAAATTCATCAGCTAACCTACTGTGAAATGAATCACATAATTACCACATCGTTTCTTGATCATGTCATGAATTTTTAATATAATTATTGTTCAAATCTATTAAATAACAGTTGTTCAATTAAAAAATTTCGCCTGTGGTGCTAATCTAATTAAAGTGAGGGTTTTTTCACAAAAAATAAAGTAAACCTTTAATCGATTCTGTTTAATCTACCTTCTTACGTTTTATGAAAAAAATTTCGCCTGCGGCGCTAATCTAATTGTACTAAGGGCTTGATCACCAACAATAAACTGGACTTTTAAAGACTTCTTTTTTATCTACCTTCTTATGTTTTATGACAAAATTTCGCCTGCGGCGCTATTTCCTGGTTTTTATTCCATTTGGTAATATCAAAATTTTAGATGTCCCCCCTAGATTTTGGGTTGTTACTTATTGTCTCTGTTCCAGAGCTCGAACCCCCCCCCGAAATGAATTCCTGGCTGTGCCCACAACCTTTTTTGAGGGCTGGATCCGCGCCTGGTAGGTATACAAATGTATTTTATTATTACAATTGCTTAACCTGTGGGTAATGTATCTATCTGTTTAAAGATAAATACCCAATCCATAGAAAGAATTAATGTTATTCTCTATTATCGTTTATAATAGATTATATTTCCCCACTAAATATAGAGATAAAGATAGTCTGTTCTAGGGTAACATAATAGTTACAATTTTTCCTATTATGCAAATCGGTACAAGAAATGATTTTAATAGTAGCTACCTACACCGCGTTTATATATAAGTAAAGAAAAATACCTCCTCAATATATTGCTGTCATGTAACTCTATTATTATCTAACAATTACGTCATATCCATTTAGAAAAGGTAGACATCCTTAATGCCAATACAACGTTCCTATATTGCTGGTATGAGTTCATTATATTATAAGATCAGAAGGCTGTCCAATCAGGTTTCTGGCTAACGCTAACGAACTAGAGAGTTACATTTATATGTACATTGTACATATGCCGGTTAAGTATCTCTATACTAACCTCATATTATAATGTATTTAAAACTACCTTAATACATATTTCATCCTTGCCGACCAGACATTTGATACAAGACCTGTTTTGCGCTGTTTCTTATTATATAGGTGAGTATCATACATACTTACCTCTCAACTCGATACTAAAACATAACATAGATGATACACATTCACATTACACACACAGTTTGTTTAAACGTGGATGGTGGTAATATTGTCATAGAGTAGTTGACGTCATGTTATTATTTTAAGGTAGATATGTATATCCATTGACTATTGATACACATTACATACAATTGCCTTTTTATATTATGTTCATAGTAATGTCGGTTCATAATATTATACACCTGTGTATACCTATTCCCTATTATTCTCATGTTTTCACATCTGTATCCTCCGTATGGTCATGTCAAATAGTGCATTCATTATTTTATTTTATCCTTTCCATTTAAGAGGTACAGGTATTATCTATGTTTAGTTGAATTAAATACACATTAGCAATACATTTCCACCACTAGACAATCAAGGTTGTCTTTGATAATTGTTATATACAAGTATAGAGGTATCTGATGCCATTCCATATTGATTGAGGACGTGAGTCATTATAATGAATAATTATGTGAGAAGAGGTGGTAGATACCTAATGTTCTAATGTAATTGTAGACTTTATTGAGTTCCTGAGTGTTTATATATTATTATATTGCACAATCATTATCAGTTATATAGATATAAATAGATGTGGGTAATAAAAGTAATGAAAAAACATTAAAAAATAACACTTTAGATTTGTTGTTTATTGGCCTTACCTGTAGACTTTCAAGGTGGACGGCGATTCGCAAATACGTTTCTCTTGAATTAACTGTTCAGCAGCATTGATTCCTTCAAATCTCTCGTTGCATTACCAGACCTAATAATGACTCGGACAGCTTAAAATATTCTCGATCACGATGTTTCAGCTTTCTTTTTATAAGCTCTAAAAAAAACAATCATTCTCGTATGTGTACTAGGATCAAATGACCTAATTGCACTACCAAACTTGTACCTACGAGTACACCGATTAGGTACTTTTCTAACATTTCTTCTACGACGCTCCTAATACAAAAGTGTTTGGTAAACTTGTAACATTTTTATATGGTTGTACTTTAATGTTAGATATGAATCCTTTTAGATTATTGACCTCTCGAGCCTCGCTCCGTGGTACTACTATAATATATCTACTTATTAGGTAAGGTTTTATAATATCTGTATATGAGTATGTTCGTTGGATGCCTCAGCACTTATCCTTTTTTGGATGAAAAGAGCTTTTTAACAACAACTGTATTGTGCGATGGAATGTGAAGGGTTTGGTTTGATGTAGACAGGATTATGTGGACTATTATCATTTATCAATACCTATAGCTACCTATACATAGATATAAGTAGTCAGAAAATAGTTTTAGATCTGGGTAAGAATATCGTTATGCATAAACCTTTGTTTATAGGAATAAAAGTTATTAGCTAGCTGCTAGATTGATTTAAAATATTGAATATGTAGCACCCACATATTTGTAACGATGATACATACCAAATACTATATAATATGTTAAGTAGGTAATATGTATAGTATCTGATGTCTGATGACACCACACCAAAGAAGATTTCAAGGTCGTAAAGCAGTTGTCAGCTGTTTGACTATTGATTTCATTCAACAGAAAATCTAGAAGGATTGTATGGAATTTTTAGCTCTTCTTCGCCATTGTACAACGTACAGTCGTACACGTCAAGTTTTCATACTTGTCCTTGCGTTGTAATCATTCATAGGTAAATCATTGTAATTTCTTTCAGCTGCCTATGGACTGCTACAAAGAATATTGTGTAGTAACACTTTTATGTATTGGTATGTTTATTAAATTTGTTCATTTTACCTGGACATAAAAACCACCAGAAAAAGTAATAGTGGTTTAATTCATATTATTTTATAGGTGCCTTTTAATGTTTTGGTACAATTAATTTTATGAGGTACAATACGAGTATTTTTATACGGAAAAGTTTTTTATATTATCTATTTATGTATGTATGTGCTCATTTAGCTTTATGCAATTATTACTTGTGTACAAATAATATGTACAAATTCATTGTACCTAGGTATACAGATATACTACTTGCAGTGTTTGGTAACCGAAATATTTTTTATTGTTTTTCGCTTTCTATTTACTTAAGTAGGTACCTATTTGATGTTTACACAAATACATTTAGTTATGTTATAAGTAAAGTAAATTAGGCATTAATAAGATTTTTAACTGCATATCTATCTTTACTATTCTGACATCAGTACCTAGGTCTAGGTGGTTATATAAAGCAATGTATAATGAAAGCATACAAATACGAAAAAAAATATAATGTGTACATATATAATTCTGTACCCAGCATCTGATACCCTGATCAGCAAATATTATTGTCTATAATATTTCTTAAATAGGTTGGAGTTCAGAGTCTATACATTAAATCGTTTTAATATTCGAAGCTGTGCTATGTACCTATCTATGTATAGTTACCTAAATACCTACCAGATATGTTACGTACCTGGGTTACTTACCTATAAGTTGCAAAGTTCAGATATATTCCAAATATAATATTAGGTATATACTATAAGCAAACAAAATTGTGATGAATCATTCGGTATATACTTAATCAAATCACAATAAACTTATGAAGCGACGTGTTTCATTTGAAGGGAATTTTTAATAAGAAATTACTAATGCTGCTTCTTGTTAACGATAGTTTCTTGGAGGAAGAGATGATGATATTATCTACTCTACTATGTAGGAACAACAGTCGACGCATGTGGTTATTATTACATATTTCCGTGAGAGGTACTGAAAGACACCTAACTTAGTCTACCAAAGCAAGTTATTTATTTCTCCTACATATTGCTTGTACCTTCAAGCCTTGGGAACACTTTGATAATAGAAAGTTTGATGTTGTATAATACACATGACTCATATTAAGTATGTCTAACAGCTTTGTGATCTTTATATGCAGATGTGGAAGTATTGTCTGCATTTAGATATCTAAATATTCTATTATTGACTCATAATTTTACACTATATGATGATTTTTATTACAAACTAAAGTAAAGATACTCTCAGTGGGAAATTCATTTAATAATAAATTCGTTTTAATAAGAAATATTGTATAGATATAGTATATGTACCGAAAAAAATGGTGGAAATGATGTTAAATATCAGAGTTGAATACGTGCAGGGAGAATTTATTATTGATGTTGTTGAACATAATCCTTTTAAATGACCATTAATTTCTAATTAATTATCGAAAAAGTTTCGAGTCATCAAACAAACTAATATTTTTCATTAGGCCCATATGATAACCACATGAACTAATGCTTATACGTAGTAAATCGTACGTATCTATAGTAATATAAAACTTACTGGTATACTAACTAACTAAAAAACTAATATAACTGGGCAGGAAATAATATATTTTGACATGTACCTATTACGAATTAACTTCCTCAATGCAAGGTGTGCAATGTGCATACTAATGGATTTGTATCAACTTTACAAAGAGTCATTTACTAGACTGTTAGACTGCACCGGAAAGTAACAAAATGAAATAACGTACTCGAAATAATATTGAATTTGTTGTGTTTGTTTAAATGTTATATGCAACAAAACACCTACACGGGCTACAAATATTATTGTCGTACTGACACGTAACAGAAGAGTTGGAAGAGCTCTCAAAAAAAGGTCTGATGACATTGTCAAACAAGCTGACAGAACTTGGTTAGCGAAGGGGGATGGAAGAGGCCTACACCCAGCGTGGAGAGGATTAAAGAACAAGACGACATAGATCATCTATTCCTCAGTAGGAAAGAAAACTTTACCAGAGAAGGTACCTACAAATCTATTTTGCAATGGCTCGATTTACTTAACAAGCATAGTTATTTTCAACAATTTTTGTAGTCTTTTACCCTGTACATCAAGTTGAGAGACTACTAAAATTGTTAAGAAAACTTTAGATTATAACACGCGATACATAACACAACTATAAATGAACGTAACCTACTGCTGTATGTATGTATTACTGGATAATATTATTGACTTTTGATGCATGTTTTTTTTAGGTATTTTTGTTATCTATTTTAAATATATTATCTCCCATTCCCATTATGGAACAATATTGGTGAGACTTGGAACTGAAATAGTATGAGTCTGTTCTGTATTCTGTACTATATTTTCTTTATGAAGTCGTCGATCTTACATGAAATACACCAAGGTGGGTACACATCATTCATAATGCTTCATTACATCGAGCCAAAAATAAACGGTAAACAGTATTAATTAGTTGCGAATACATCAGCGATAAAACGACATGCGTCACAATTAAATTAGAGGTAATTTTCAATATCAATTTGGCATTGCAAACATTTATAGGTAGCGTAGGTAGATTATAATATATTCCTATAGGTACTAAAGGCAATCATATGAAACAAACATACAGATATACTGTACTTTTGTATACTTTAATCATTATATTGTTATTGATTTTTGGTACACATACCTATCTCTACTATTTATAGAAATTTTATATGGTATTATTATTTTGTACCTCTACCTATATCCTATATGTATACAAGACAAACTACATACCTATGTTTATTATTGTCTAGTAAATATAGCTAAAGATTATTAATATTAGATGTAGGTACAATGCGCAGAATGTGTTATATCATGGTAAACATACATAGGTACAACATACGATTTCTATATAAATGCATGTATAGTTCATGAATGAATATTGAACTGGCAGTTCAGTTTTCTATAAGTGGATGTCTTGTGTTCTTCCCTGAGTGAGCTGCTTGTTAATTACCATCAGCTCACCCTGGCTTATATTAGGTATACCTACCGTACATACGACTATATAAATGCAAGGCAAGGATTGGTGGTTGACTGTCTTACGTATTTATATCTCTCATAACACAATACAATATTAGGTATGCAGGTATTATATAAACATAGTCTGCTTCCTTATGAAACAATACATCTGTATGGAATGTCAATATTTTATTTATTATGTAGGAACATCAGTTACAGTAACTCAAATATGAGTTGTATGTATGATCCTCTGTTAGATATACATAGGTAAGTACTCGTAAGTTTTATAACCGGACGATTTCCTTTTTGCGGAAAAGTTATCTAGATTCAAGAGTTAAGTTGCTCGTTATAAGATGAGACTGGTTGAAATATAACACTGATATTTAGGTATTAATTACGAATTAAATGAGAATTCAGACAACAAATTCCGCAATTTTAGGTTACCAATAAAACTGAAATCCCATTTAGTGTTCACGACAGTTTCATGCTTAGTATCAAGATTCAGAAGAGCTTCTATAATAAAGTAATGATGTTACTTGATGTATAGAAGTTACCGGAAATTTATAAGACCAGTAATTGTATTTGTATAAAATTCTTAGGAAACGTATGCAATGCCTAAAATCGCCGGGAAATGTGTCTAATAATTTTCATTTTTTGTATTATCTATTAATTGTATTTTATATATAGGTACATGTTAATCTAATACATTTATGTAGGTACATTTTTAACAGGCATCTGAAATATATACTTATCAAATTATGTAATTTTGAGTGCGACTCCAGTTTGCCTGCAAAAATAAATATGTAGGTTCTTCGGTTTGATTACGTTTTTATTCTCGATTTTGTCTGTGTGCCAGTTTACACGAAAAAAATAATAAGATTTTGTGTTCTTATAATAAAGCGTATATTTCCTAAGAAAACTATCAATTAAAGAACTTGTGACAAATTATTTCACACATTTCCTAAATTGACATTGTACCTAAGATTTGTATACATTTCCGAAATTTCATACATTTCCGGTAACATTAACTCGTATACCTACTTTAGTTTCAATAGATTAACTGTTATGTATTAACGTAGTGTACTCGTATTGGTTTTCTTACAATCTCCTTATACAAAATAATAGGTTAGTATACACACCAATATATACTCAGTTATACCGTTTGCTTCTAGGTAGGTTATAGGTAGTCTATGTGTGGACCAACTTTTTATATAAAAACGATGAAGAGGTTGAGTGAATGATAACAATAATATTGGTTATCGAAAGTAAGTATATATTGATTCAATTAAATAATTGTGCGACATAATAATCTTAATAGTAATAATATACAATATGTAGGTAGGTACTTGTCAATATTTCAATGATTTAATTACATACGTATACCTAATACTCTTAGGAAGGAGAAAATACATCAGTACAAGACGATACCTATTAGTATTTATACATACATGCATACTTCCTTACTCACACACAATGTTTTTACAAATATGTTTATGTATACGATAACGATTCGCCACACATCATACAATAAAAATCAGCCTTTTAGATACACCTATAATAAATATTTATCGAAAAATAAATATCACGCTCAATTACATTTTATAACTTACTAATTACGTAATGTCACGGAATTACTGTAGGTACACTTTGGTACACTATTATATGTATAGGTATAAAGCCAAATATTTCAAAATATCACTAGGTACAGTTGAACTTAACACTAACCATTTAGTTACTATGAACTCTTGTTATTTTATTGTCAAATCACATTTCATCATCATAATTTAGCAACTGGGTTTTGGCACTTCTTTCTTTCACATTGTTGTTTAAAAAATTAAAACCGAGGGATTTCTTATAACCTTTGTCTATTTTAGCACTCTCATATAAATCCTCTTTGAGTTTATCCATTGAGTCATCATCGTAGTCTTCCCCTTTTTGTTCGGTGGTAATTGTTACTACTGGTGGCGGCCTCGGCATGAGACGTGCCAGCCAATGTTCCGTGCTGTGAGATGGTCCTTCTCCTCCTAGATCCGAAGGTAAGATATCTTTAGGTAGATATTCATGAAGCGTAGATAAATTATTTCCGTGCACGTATATCCTGTCCTTCATTTTTCCTTTCAGGAATGGTTTAATGACCGTCAGTGCAGTCTCAACATACCAAGGCTGCGCTATGAAGTGAATGCCTTTAAATCTGGCGGGAAAACAATCTTGTAAACCCTCAATTATTAATTTCAACATTTTTGGGTTCATATTGGATGTTTGCTTAAATGTAAACTCAGTCCAATCAACAATAATAACGAATCCATTACTTTGGTTTTGCACATCTTCGAGAGCCTTTTCTAAGGTAAGTATTAAAGCCCGGTAAACAGTCGTCAAAGGGATTATCTGAGGGATCCAAGCAGAAGCAAACAGTACCAAGACACATCGTCCCCTTCTGTCACGTTCATGTAATATTCCTGGAAGTCCATCGGATAAAGCTTTCACTATAAGTGGATCTTCAATGGTAAGATCTCTGAATATGGCCGCATTTCTTTGTCTATAAGAATAGTAATTAATGAGTAATTGGAAAGCTTCCTGTACATCATGCTTCCGTGCATATAGGAACATTTCTAGAAAGCGATCATCTTGGCACTTTGATTTATCTCTAAGTGCTAGATCCAGACTAGCTCCTACTAAATCCCTGAGGGTATGGATGGCCGCATGGCGAGCAGCTGGATCCCTGCGTTTAACTCTATTCTCCTTTAAATGATCCGGAGTCAATGACGACCTCCAGTCATACTCTATAAACTCCATATTGCGAATGTGTGTCAAATATTATTATCCATTTTAATGCCGGCTGACCAGCCGTTACTGTTGCATTTGATTGAACACACTAGCACTAGCGGGAATCGATGAACATTAAACAAATGTATTAACTTGAGTTAACTTTACCCGAGCGTAACACTATGGGGAGTTTAACAAGTGGAGCAATGCAATCACAAGAGTAATGTACCGTAGAGGTAGAGGTAGAGATACAACAACAATTCCTAGAAGATTATACACAATGAGTGACACATGCACATAGAATACGAACAACTAATACATAGAATACAATGTTATAGTAGGTAATTATTATTTAGTAGTATAACTGGGAGTGCGCGATGTAAATGCGCGATGCCGGCCGTAACTATACTGAGGCATGAGAGTTCCATCCACAGTGTGTGAGGCACTGAGCCGATACTGGCGGCTCAACAACACCTGGATAGGCAGTGGTGGATACACTGGTGAAGAAAACTGCATGTATATTCTTATCAAAGTGTAAACTTATCGAATCGAATACATACATAGATAGTAGATAATGTATTATCGATATCGGTAAAGATAATGTAATCTATTGATACTCGCACTAGTTGAACTAAAATATTTATTCAGGAAATAAGTTTTAGATTTAGCTATTATCTACATGTGTGCAGTGTGAGTGTAGTTAATATTATGCTTCTTCTCTATCTAGGTAGGTTATAGGAATATGGTATATATGATTATCCGGCTTTTATACAGCGCGGTCACAAGCTTTAGTTGCCTTCTCGAGCTAAAACTTAAGCATTTCGAGAGTCGACTGAGGAGATTGAACCATGTAAAATTAACGGGAGCAATCGGAAAACATGTAGTCGAGATAGAAAACATAATCTAATCTGCAACATACGAAAATTCTCATTAGGATGAAATACATATTCATCTAAATAATAAAATGTATTAATGATTAATCTTGAATGCCACTGCTTTGGAATCAATTCACAGTACCCAGGTATAGGTATGGACTGTATAAAACGTATAAAAGTATGTAGGTAGGCATGTATTTATATACCACCGGATCACGGCTGCTGGCTAACCAACAACTTAACCAACTCGGGTGATCCGTTGGTTGACCACAGACACCAAGGTACAGTGATTTGATTATACTGAATTACATATTATTATACCTACAATATTGTCGGAGAACTTTATTTATTTGCGGGTCTACGCCGCATGCTGTTTGGATAAAACAAAAGAAGATGATTGCAACCACGCGATGACTAATAAATTATTCTTGTTGTAAACAGAAAATCCAAAACTAATGTGTCTACAAATCGTTATATTAATTTTCTCCGTGGCCGTTTATGTTTAGTATAATTCTACCATATTTTATGTCCTTAGCAGTATTATCTACGATGCAAATAGGAAACGACAGTACCTTTTTTACCACAAATATGTGTACGTTGTAGGTAAGACATACCTAATTATTGCGTTGTTAATAATATCATGACATTCATGACTTATAAATAACAAATTAGGTGTACCATATTTGGTAGGTCGATGAGTTTTTAGTCGCATCAGGCACATATACTTTTTATAGGTAATGTGCGTATTACAATAGTTAGTTTTACCTCCACGTGAACAAATCTCGAATACCTACTGTGTGAAGTAAATAGGTAAGTGTTTGCCTAAAAATAATTACGTTACATTGATGAATGTACACTCTTCTGGTTCTGCTGGGTCAAGATGCTAAGATTCGTCCGCAGCTAGCAGTCTATTCCACCACTCATCTCTATAACAAGCGAGCCTCCCCATATCCTGGTAGCAATCTCTGGGGTAACAGATTTTTCCTTCTATCATTCCTTCGACGACAGTAGGACTAGCGTGTGTCTTTATTTGAATCGTTGGTGGGCAACTCCCAAGAAATATTAAATAAGTATATTATGTATCTATTTTTATAATAATTATTGTATAAGGTACGAGAACAAAATAAATCCAGATTAATTGAAGTAAGTCATTATCAAGTATATTAGATGTACCTACCTATAGGTATTCTGATGGCGACATTACGTAGTAGAGTTAGGTTTACTTATTGTATGATCTAGTAGCCCTCTACGTCGTAGCAGGGAACATTTTGCGACTGTATGGACTGTATGTGTATATACTGCACTCAACACAAGCTTACTTACTGGCTTTCCCAAGAAACCATTTCGGTCGCAATTTGGTCGCCGTTCGCACACGTTCGCACACTACTGTGTGCACACTAATCGGAAATTCGGTCGCTGTTCGGACACAGTTCCGGAACCGCAACCAAAAGTGGGGAACATTTGTGACTAAATCTGGTCGCATTCGGTCACATTTTGGTTACAAATGCGACCAAATCCGGTCGCATTCGGTCGCATTTGTAACCAAAATGTGACCACTTGAATGGCCCGCCGGTGCTGGCGCGTACGTATTTGCGGTTTCCCGCAAAAATAAATATATATAGTTATAATTTTAACATGGATGCGCAACAAAATTCTTAACACCAAAATACTTTACAGCCATGATATAATATTAATGAAAATAAAAACGGACGGGTATAGCTAAATAATGTCCGAATTTCATTGCGAAACAAAATTTATCGTGAAATCTAGTAAAGTAGGTGGCTTATTTTTAACGCGCCTTTTTAATTATTAATTTTAACAACAAATAATAAATTAATGTGATAGTCATATTTATTTATATTAAATTCTATACAACTTCCAATAAGTCCATTGTTTCGCAGAAACCTTAATTTTGACCTATTACGCTATAATCCAAACAAATTTCATCCTGTAAAACGATTAAACATGCATTTTAATGAACATAATTATTATAATTTCGTAGAATATGGAGTAGTCGCAAATGTGACCACTTGTGACCACTTGTAACCAGTTGTGACCGCTTTGTGACCGAATGTAACCAAAAGCGGTCACAATGCTTTTCATTAGCTAGCCGCCATAGTTCTTGATCTACTATTCTCAAACAGTTTCCGCTCCTCATGTCAGAACGTCTTCAGTCTTTGTACAAAATGCCGTATACGCTCGTCGCAACAAAGGAAAATTCGGCAGTTGTGATTTCTGCTGTTCCTAGTGGTTGGATTAAGGAGGGTCTTTTGTATTGGCCAAAATTTATACGGAAAACTATATTGGAAGAGGCCAGGAGAAACGAGGACAGTGTGCCTGAAAGTGGTTGGAAGCGCATAAAATGCCGAATAAAAGTTGTAGATATTCCAACATATGAAAAAGCCATGGATTCTATTCGCTTCAACACTACAAACACGACTGAACAAGAAACAGATTGAGAACTACTTATAGCGTGGACTAATATTTATTTCGAACAATTTGAACCAAATTTGTTCGGACACATTCACCACACAGTGTGTACACTCTGTGACCAAATCTGGTCGCAAAGCGTACACAATGTGTGCGCTTTGTGACCAAGTTCTGTTCGGACACATTCACCACACAGTGTGTACACTCTGCGACCAAATCTGGTCGCAAAGCGTACACAATGTGTGCGCTTTGTGACCGAGTTCTGTTCGGACACATTCACCACACAGTGTGTACACTCTGCGACCAAATCTGGTCGCAAAGCATACACAATGTGTGCGCTTTGTGACCAAGTTATGTTCGGACACATTCACCACACAGTGTGTACACTCCGTGACCAAATCTGGTCGCAAAGCGTACACAATGTGTGTGTTTTGTGACCGGGTTTTTGTGTGCACACTGTGTCGACACGGCAACCACTTGTGACCACTTGTGACCGAATTGCAAATTTCGCGACCGAATTTGGTTTCTTGGGTTTGGCAATCGTTACGTTAAAGTAAAATGTCTACGTCATTGTTTTTTCCAAAAAACTAATCTATGAAGGACATGAAGGTCGTTTACTATATTTTTTTCGGCTCATACTCAAGTGCTATTTTTTCGGGTCGTCCTCGATCCTTTTGTATGATGCAAAGCCCTCCGGTTGTAAGCATTCCATGTAAAACGTTTTGACAAAACAATAACAGGAATAATTCTCTCAGAAACATACATGGATGGAGGACTTAACCTACTTCCTAACGTTCTTACTTAATTCATTAGATTAATGACGACATACTGATGAATAAATAATAAGTACTTAATAGGTACTAATTCGCGTGTCATTGAGACTATGTATCAGAACATATCTCTATTGGCATCAGTATTTCATTGTAATCTATTATGTGACTGATGGAATATTATAATTAGGTATGTATGGACTTTCCTGTTTCATATTGATAGTTTCATTTAACTCTTGTGCATTGTGCGTAAGTCATCCACAATGAAACAATACCATGTTGAGTATGCGAACAATCATTGCTATATTAAAATAAAATAATGCTCTGGAGCGTAACGTACAAAGATATATGTACCAAGTGCCTATATTATTAATACCTACATTACCTACACATAATTACAATACAATAGACTAGACATATAAATGAGGATACCTCTATGGATTAAGTATGAATATGAAAACAATAATACGTAATGCTCTACATTTATTTATTATAGTAAGTAAACTATGTCATATTTTTGCAGATATAATATGCTAATATCTAACTACTGAAATAAATATGTAGCTATGTATGGATGGGTGCAGTATATATATACCTACGCATTGAATTAATCTCTTTTGATTAAAAACACTTTATGTCTAATTCTGTAACTAATTGAGGTACTAACTTAAACAAGACTTAATTTTTTCGACGACATCATTAAAAAAACAGTTTTTCAAACACTTTCATTTTAGTTCAAAAATTTACACAATTGAATCTCTCGTGTCCTCCGTGTATTCCCAAGAGCAACGTTTACTCTTTGATACTTATATAGCGTTGTAAATAGTTATTAGTATAATCATATCAACTAATACAAGTAATACTTATCTGTACTAAAATACAATGACTGTTGATCTTATGAACTGTAACTCATATATAATTAGTCTATTTGTATCGTCCATAGTACATTTAAGTTCACAAAGTGCATTCATAACATTGTTGTTCATGGTACAATCGTATTATTATTATTATATATCTAAAAACTGATATTTATACCTACTTAAGTTTGTTTATTTATTTCATACAGATGTTTGCAACAAAATATCAAGTCCTCGACCTATTCGGTGGTCATTAATTAATATCGTTTCTCATACTTATAATATTATTCGTGATGTACTCGTATTATAGTTTGTTCTGATGCTTTTATTAAAATAGATGCAGTTGATTTATTTATATGGCTGTCTCCACTAGTGTGAAAATCGTACACCAAATGTTCTCTACTTGCTGTGAAAACCCAAAGCTTCATGGGTAAAGTGAAGCGAACGATTTTTATGACATAGCGACGAAGTTCGTTCGAAATCGTTCCGACAATCTTCTGGGCGTTAGATTGTTATGATATAAATTTAATGTGAGACCAAGTTAATGATATTTAATCCATTTTTTATTTTATTTTAGCGAATTAATAATTCGATAGTTACTTAATTGTAGTATGTATGTCGTTTTGAAATGGGGATGAGTCTCTATCAGAGAAAGATTCTTATGAAAGATCCATAGCAGAGAAGGTCACAACTATTACGGATGTTGTTCAGTAATGAGTACTCATGTGCTGTAATGTAGATCTATGTAATTAATATACAGCTAATACTCCTATCAATAGGTGTTTTTTATATGACATGTCTATTTGTCTCACCATTTTTATATACTTTGTATACTTACAAGTCTATCCAGTTGCATTGCAAGAAACTTCTTTTGATTGTTTATCTGCTGTGAATGCGATCACTCTATATAACTAACAATTGGACTCATACACATATGGAACTCATAGGGCACTGAGATAAAATTATCGTTATATTTTTATACCTACCCAATACAAACTAGTAAATAATTTGATTCATTGCTGACAATTTATGACCATCATTCAGTTCTTTGTGATAACCTATTAAACTATTTTGATTTCCTTCTTAGGTATTGGAAACAAACGGTATCAGTTCGCCTAGACCATTTTTATACCCCATAGTAGTTGCTTTCTGAGAGTATTATTTGATACATATCATAATAGATCCCCTGTCCTTGTATACTATATGTACCTAGCACGTTGCGTAACTTTAATATTCAAGAAGAGGTCTGAATTGCTGAAGTATACGAGTACGTATGTGTGTCCATTAAAATATTGCATATTACATTAGGTACCTACCCAAAATGCATTATGATGTTTAGTAAAATCGAATGGTAGGTGTAATATTAAACTATGTAGTATTGTCCTGTATATATATATACCTACACCTTTCTCAACAAATCGAGTGAATTCGAAATCCTACAGCAACTGTAAGATGGATCGTCGTGAAAATCATATCAACATTTACACTTCCATTCAGTACACGCAGAATAACAATAATTAATGTATCATAATGTGCAATTATTTTCTAATCCGTGTCTAATTAAAAGCTTTATATAATCTTCTGAAGCTGTATACATATAAGTTTTCTTACTGAACCTATCTGCTCTTATGAATTATTGACTAAACGTGATGAATAGGTTAGTAGGCAAGAACAAGGTAAAGCTGCCACTTGCTAGCAAACATTGTAATGTAGGAATACAAGTTTATGTTATGGTGGATATACTCGTATTATTATAATTTATAATTATAATTAAGATGGTTATTAGAAAAGTGCATATTACACTGCATACTATATGGGAAAGTCCGCGACTAGTAAGTAATGTGTTAGATTTACTATACCTACATAATCAGTATTATGATACTATGATATATGTATTAAATGAAAGAATAATCCCGAATGTACCTGATTAATATGATGTTTGATTAAAAATCCATTTCATCGTATTAATTATTGTATTAGTTACTAACATGTCGAAATGCTGATGAATGAAATCAATTTGAATTATTTCAAAGATCTTATTAATTAGCTAGTTAGCTATGAGTATACCTACATACCCTAGTAACAATTTAGCTCCTAGATTGGTTCTAGAACGGTTCTAGGACTGCTCTAGAACCAATCTAGGAGTTAAATTGTTACTAGGGTAGGTACAGGGAGATGTGTATGAAATCGTATTACAAAACTCTTCAAAATAGAAGTGTGTAAAAAAAGCATAATTATAATGATCTTCTTCTTCTTCCTCTTGTCGGGTGATCTGTTTGTGACGGCGGGATGTCCTGGGATGAGGAGGTCCAGCTGTCCTTCCATATCTTGGGTGGCCTTCCGGGTTAACTTCTTCCAGTGGGTTATATTAATAATGAAATGATAAATTATCTTTTCGTGCAACTCAGGTACGATCACAGTGTTTCTAGATATGTAGAAGTATATGAATTAATAGTTGATGGTTGATATCTTAAAGTACTGTAAGTTATTGCAGTAAACAGAAAATTAACATACATATGGACGTCAATTACCAATAAAATCAAACATGCAATCACATATACCGATTACCTATACTGTTTTATATAGTATAAAAGAATTTGTGTGTATCACCGATTCATTGCATTACACGTCATGACGTGTTTGTATAATTTCACATATTTGCATTATCAATGCCATATTTTTTTCATCAGCAGCATAGTAAATTTAAAATTATAACTTAGTACCAACCTGTACCAGAAAGTGAATAAAAACTATAAAGTCATGATATAAAATATGATTCATAAATTATTATTTGATAGACGTTTCGAAGGACATGACACATTAGAAAGTATTTAGATACTTAAACGTCGCATGGAAAATTGTGCCGAAGGTATTATAACGAAATTGTGCTGAACTAATGTTCGCACACCGATTTGTAAAAAATGTCATAAAGATATACTTGTTTTTCGACTTCTTCAATTAAATATGCATTTAGGTAACATACGGGTATATATAAGGTACTACATATTATATACCTTCATCGCTATATGTATAAAGGGTGTTTGGCAGAACACCCTGTGTTACAATCTCTCATCACACTTTCGAAACATTTTTGATTCGAGTATTTTTAAACTATTGAAAATGATCGAATATGGTATGAATTTAATTTTCAATCTTGCGACTTTTGTGATCCAAACTTAAAATAACACATCGGTAAGTACGTATATTTATTAAGATAATTGTATGAATGATCATGATAAATTGATGATACGTGGTGCCTGGAGGTGTGAAATGTGAATATAGAAAGTATGGTAATACAAAAGTGTATAATAAGTTAAGAGTAAGAGTAACTATAAGTATATCTACCTAGACTATTTGTGATAAAACATAAAGGTCATATTATGATGACTTTCCTTGAGATAAACATAAATATATTTATATGTGATGAATTTGGTATATGATGCTTATACCTACTAAACGATTATAATAAGTGCCAGTAAAATATTAAAGGTTCTTGTATCTATCGGTACAAAGTGGATGAAAATCTGTGAAAATATATTATTTTATGAGCATCGGTAATAAAGTTAGGTGTTTAATTTGTTAGTGTAGTTTCTTGGTTTTATTTCGGTAAAATCAAATTCACCTTGGATGTTGTTGGAATATGCTATAGACATAAGAAAAATAGGATCCATATTCCACATCTTGAAGTTCGAGAAAAGTGCCCGAATCTCATAAGGTTATCCATTTTTACGGAATGAAAAGTGTGTATGAAAGTAATAAATTTCCTAAATATGGCTAGCATCAATATAGTTTCCCTATACAAGTATATCACCTGGTCGGATCAGATTTATTTTGACTCTGATTCATTGACAAATTAATTAACTAGAGTGTTTTATTTCATTTAAGTAATACTCGATAAATTGAGATCACGGTCTGTTAAATGTTTTTACGTGAAATATTACACATGTAATTACTTTTTTAATTATTATCGCTTTACTATAGGTAAGTATAGTATTCAGCTATGGTGTAATTTTGTTATAATTTGTTTAGTGCTGCGAGCCAAACGTGAGGTTACACGAGATGTTTTGTGTAATGTAATAAGTATGAAAATGCAAAGTTTAAATTTGTTTTTAATGATTTTAGACATGTGAATTTGGAAGTACCGAATAATTGTTATTGTTATATGGCAAATCAGTCAGCTATACTATTAAAATAATTAATAGCCGCTCAAACTCGGGATAATGTAAAGGCGGATACTTCTCACAACATTTTTTTTTAACCCATCACTTACTTGTTAGATTTTATTCAACGAATTAAGTATGGTATAGGTACGTATGATATTAGAGATTAGGTTATTTGTATTAGGTATGTATAGAGCAGACAAAGTAAGAAAGAAGCAGCTTCTTAGAACGTCCGAGATGAAAACGCTGTGACCCACCTTAGGCAGAAAACCCTCCGAGACCCAGCAAAGAAATCTGCAGAACCTGTCAAGTGAAAGCCATCGTGAGATGGAGAGGGCAATAAAGACAGTATTGGAGGGATCATATCGAAAGGATGGACCACACAAGAATCCCTGAAGGACGCCGACCACAAAGACGCCCACTAAAAAGACGAAAGGAAAATAGCTGGACCTCTTCATCACAGAAATAGGAACGAGACTTACTACTTGACTAACAGATCGAAGACTTATTTAAAGAGGGAGAAGAAGAAAAAGTGTTAGGTTTGTAGGTTTATAGTATTGTAATGATAATTTGATTATATGTTGTACTATGTGCGGAGAGAATATCAGTCAAGGTAATGTAATCATAATAATGTGTTTAGATAATGCCTTACTACTGTTAGATCATATAATGAGAATGTTAAATCATAGTTTGTGTATCTTTTGCAACAAAGTATTCTCATCGTGAAACCACATATATTATCAATATAATGCGATATAGGAATAGTAAGAATGTAGTGTATATAAGCTGGCAGCAAGCTCACCCACGGTGAATAAATAAACTTAATAAATAAAATTGTTTTGATTGCCTACAGGTACTCGTTCAAAAGATCAGGAACCTATTCCAATTTCCAACAATGTTCAGAAATTATTAATTCACAATACTTTTGTACTCTATTCACTTCTTATCTAGCTTTGGATACTTTGATCCTAGACAGCAGGAATTACACATTCTATCACGAGACTTATACTTCAGTTCTATATTGCAAGTACGTAGAAAATGTATAGGTAGGTACACTATAAGATCTTTTTTATACAAGCTATATCAGACTACCCGCAGGTACTTTGTCAACATAAAGTTCATGGTTTTTCGTATGGTGGTTCATGGTTGTCGTCCTTGCATTGTTTTCTGTAATATACGTAATATATGATACTGCGAGATCATGGATGCTGGATTCAATGAGGTGAGTGAGTATATACATAACTGTAGGACGTAGATAGGTAAGTAGTTAGTATACGTCACAAGAGCATACTTGTGGAGACAATCGTTCATCCATCATCTCAATCTTTTATCATAGCTTATTATATCACACATACGAGTAGGTACTACATCATTTTATACTTCATATAAAGAGTTTCACATCTGCCACCAATAAAATATCTATCCAATTTTCACAACCATAACTAAATTTCAGAGAAATACGAAATTCGATAGAATTCATACCTACACCTGAGGAAAAATCATCTGAATAGATGGTTTTTAATGTGATCTATTAAACATCCCCCAGACCGGATCTAGAATTATTGTATTGTATTGTCCCATCAAAAAGTTCGATGGGGATATTTGGAAAATCTATGAGTCAAGGGCAATATAGAATACTTAAAAAATATTGATGCGGCGCTCCGACTTCCAGATCATTCGTACGATGATTAATTCACATACGAAAGATAGTGAATTTACCCCCGTTTTCACCAACTTTTACCTAAGAAGGAGACCCCTAAGAAATTTCCATACAAAAACAGAGATAATATTCTATTTTTTGACACGCAGGCCTACCAACCATACCCTAATTCCATACAAAATGCAACACGCAACTCACCTACGTTAGGTGCCCAAATATCTCTGCCCAGGCTAGGTGAGTTGCGTGTTGCATTTTGTATGGAATTAGGGTGTGAATATTATCTCTGTTTTTGTATGGAAATTTCTTAGGGGTCTCCTTCTTAGGTAAAAGTTGGTGAAAACGAGGGTTAGTCTTTTGAAGTATAAATAGAACTATCAAATATTACTTAAATTGAAGGTGATATTTGGTTTTCACAAAAGATAATAATACTTTAATAAGAACTAAGAACTGTTGTATAATAAATTGTCCATTCACTATGTGTCTACTGTACCTGCAGAATACATATATCGATTTCGTTAAATCAACATTCACTCTGTAAAATCACTACCACCATATACAAGGAATAATTTTTCCTATACATAGACACAGACGTGACCTAGACACGATTTAACATTTCATACAAAAATAATACATATTAGGTATGTTCGCTAGAGAATACACATAGGTAAAATGCAATAATTTCATGAAGAGAGTTCAATGATTCACAAGATCTTATCAGAACTGAACGACCTCTATATTGCATGCACTTTCGTAGCCTTCAATAATATGTAACTCTGGTTTAATTATTGGCATACAATTTATTTATTGAAATTATTTTTTGTATCTGACGAAGTACGGTTTGGCACTCATCTTTTTCTTGTTCTTCAACCCTCTGTCCTCCACTGCTGGATATAGGCCTCTTCTATATTCCTCCATTCCTTTCTGGTGTTTGCTGCTGGCATGCCAGTTTTTCCCCCACAGCGGCTATGTCGTCAGACTACCTCTTTTGGGGTCTTCCGACGCCTCTTTTATTCTCCCAAGGTCTCCATTTAAGGATTTTTGGGGTCCATCTTGTGGCTCTTCTTGGCACTCATAGTGGGTTGAAATTGCTCTCATCAGTTTCTGAACCATGCCTTACATTTTTAAATGAAAGTAGAATCATCGTGTAAGAATTGGATAATTGTGGATCGTAAAATGAACTCGAAGTCATCGACATAACATTGTATTGTATTTCTATCATGCCACGTAAGTATAGCATAGCATAGTAAAGTGTAATGTATATTTATTGTGCTTCCACAGGAAGTTAGTCACCATTTTAGGATTCACTACGACCGGAGTTCACTTTCCGGTCTCCATTATTATTTTCTGTCATTTAAAATCTATGTATGTTATCGGTTTCTTATATAATACCAATTAATCAGAACCAGACTGGCTTCGATAAGGAGTGTTTAAAAACATTGGGACGGTAAATAATGAAAATAGATTTACGACATGTGATATCCTGTACCCTGTATGGTTCGTACCGTATGATTGGAAAACTATGAATCGTACTGTTTCATCCTTTATGCCTATCTCGAGATCGAGTTTCTTTGCGTTTTCTGGGTAGCAGCTTTGTCTAATATTTTCAAGAAGCTACAGAAAAAAGATGATTTCACACTCACCTTAATTTGGAATTAAACAATTTATAACATGCACTTTTCGCACAACATTCGTAGTCGACATTTTTATCTTAAATAGATTTCCCGTGATAACAGGAAGTTACTGTATTTTTATTTATTTGATATATTCCAAAACAAAATAGGAATGACACAATTGCAATATTAATGAAGTTCATCACTCATCACTCGTCATAAAGGTGATGACAAAATAATACAATCATTATACCAGGCAGGTAACTCATAATTAATTTCATATAATAAGACTCGATCTTTATTTGACAGTTTTGATGGCAGTTTCATGAATCATTATGGTTTAATGTTGAATCTTCACGACGACAATGTCTATCATAGAAGAATAACGTTTAAATATTTTATTACATGAAGATAACGATACTTTTTTTGTTTTGTATATATGGTACAGTGACGAAGGGTGGATTTCTGCAGAAGGGAAGCCGGAGCTAGCATTTCTTATTAGATTACGTCAGACTAGATACTATAATACCCATCATTTATTCCAAAAGGTAACTCGATGAGAATCGTGTTCTTAGGTAGATTCGCGCTTGGTAGCACCTACCTACAAAGTTTTTATTTAACTGATAGGTACTTATTCGAAATGTATTAAGTACGTATAAGATATCTAATTCCACCTGTAACCTGAACCAGGAAAGGAAATACATACAGGACAGTAAGGTTATACATACCTAGGTACGTAATGGTTTAGGCTAACAACATATTATTAGGTATATTATATTGTCTACCATCACACGAGGTGGTGTTTCTTGATGTATCTATTACCTATACTTAATATACTTATCTAATATTATAATAATTTATTTTGTGGTCAGCGACTGGAATTGATGTAAGTAATTGTAATAAAAACTTCCCTTCGATTATATTCCTTACTCAAGACAATAAAGGCTTTGTGTGGCATTAGCTACCAAATCTTATTTAATTAAATCTATTAGTGGTGAGCTAAATCAAAATCAAGAATGAGTTGTGAAAGAGTAAGAAGTATTTTCGTTCTGCCTAGTATGGGAGAAAATATTTATATTTTGGTCAAGTTCTAAAAGATGAAGAGACTTTTCTGATCATTGACAGCTAGATTTTCGAGTAAGAAGTACGTAGGTACTGGTATATACATAATTATACCTAAAAATGCATGCTCTATTCGAGTAGTACCTCACAGATATTATGTAGAGCACTTTTTGGAAAACGAATGTATAATGAGCTTCTAATAATAGAGAATGAATTGTATCGCGTAATACAATATGTGAATAACAATAGTAGAAGCAAATGTTGTGTAGTATCATTGTCATATGGTAGATATAATAATATATAATATGATATTTTACTGTATGTAGGTATTGATAAAAATATACCTTGTCACCACCTAGTCACAAACCTTGAGACTTCCATGTACGTGCAAAGAAATACTGTTTATCGATTCATACGGCGCACGTAAAAAACTGGTGCACATTCAAGGATGGTTATCGGCCCTTGATTTAGATCCTCATCGAAAATATACGAACCATATATAAACTGGAGTATGAAATTGTATGAGTACCAAATAAAATACGAATGATATTTAAAAAGCCTGCTAGACCATCAGGTAGTGGGGAAACAGTCGACAATACCTACTAGAAATATAGAGTCCGTGTTTCAATTATTGCTTTGTCGACTGCGGTTTCGTTCACGTCTCCATTAAAAAATTTGGGCTTCATCTAGTGACAAATTATTAACAGAATCTTAGTGGCAAAATAAATAGGTATAGGTACCTACCTAATTAATTACATGGATAACTAAAATACAATATATCTCTTCATTAGTTTTCCTCTAAATCTTAAAATATGTTTTACGAACTATATAATATAATGAACATTATTATTGTTTATAGGGAATATAGGCATACATATTATATACGAGTACACTAAGTATTTTATATATTAGATGAAGGTAGGTATGTAAGTCTCAAAGTATTCAATCGGATAAAATAAGAAAACGTGCCCGTCCAAGAATCACGTAGATTCATTGATATTGATGTAGGCCAAATTGAAGGACACGTAAGTTGTATTATAAGTGTAGGTATAAGGAAATGTTGATATTTGGATTCGGACTAAGGAAGGAAGTGTAAGTCGATCCAATCTAATTATTTATATAAATATGTTTAACATTTTTACACACATAGTGCGAGTCGAAACTACGTTTTGACGCTATTATATCGGAAAGCCATAAAAAACATCACCAACTGAAAAAAAGATTTTTCGCCGTTTCCCTATATTTAAAGAATTACACATGAGTAATTGTATTTTGAGCTCACCTTACAATTTCGTATATATTAATATTATATACCTCGTCGTACATATTATATTATGTACGGTTAATTTGATGCGTTTTAAAGCTTTTTCCTCATACCTTAACCATAAAGAAACAACGAAGATGCAGAATGGAGACCTATCCCGTGATGTATTTTCCATTTGTAGTACCTCCAGGTATGTATGAAGATAATATTATTCCTAGAAGGTCTTTATTGAGATATTTGTGGTCAGTCGGTACTATTGAGCTTTCAATCTGTATCGAGAATCTATATCTATCAGCTAATAATATAATACGATATCTACGAGTATATTGTAGTAGGCAAGATTAGATAGGCGTCCTCAGGGGAGGCAGCCCCCCTAGAGATAGGAATAGGTGTATAGTTTTTCATACTAAATGATAAAACCTCACAAAATATCATATTACTACCACACATTACATGAAAAAATTGTATGAAAATCCATCAGTTTCATAAAAAAATTGCCTGGGGCGCTATTATTTATTGCTTTTTTATAAAAAAAACATTTTATTATTGTGCCAAGTACTTATTACATTTTTAAATAAACAAACCACATCAAGACCTCTTCTTCACTATATATGTCTCATAAAAAAATCCTCTGTGGCAGTATTTACACGTTTTTTTATGCTATATCAGTTTATTTAATTTTTGCTGCCCCCCACTAGCTCCGAGGCTGCGGCGACGCCCATGAGCACGAAAGTATGTCGTGTGGTACATAGAAAACCTGCAGGTAATCACAGGGAATTCTACACAATACTGGTTTCTATTTTTCCTGTAAATATAGGTAGCTTTCGCGATGTATGAAGATAGGTATAGGGATGTAAGGTATACTAATATATAGTATAAATATATCATGCACTCATATACCAGAAGATATTTTTCAGGTTTTGTAATTTTGAGTGCTCTAATTTCAGGATCAGGATAGGTACTTAATAACCTCACTTCTATTACGATGTCGCTCCTTATTCGTCTCGATCACATCTCACATTCGATTTTAATATTCTATCTTTGTGAGTTTCGAGTAAGTTTCAAAGTACATGCGTCGTAAGAATTGTACATATTTATATACATCCGATTAAAGTGTTAACACTTTTATCGGCCCGCAAAAAAAATGATTTTTAATTATAATAAGTAAGCAACGTTCAAGTTTTCCTATAGGATAGTGCAAAACAAAACATACAGTGTACGTATGCTTACTAAATTACAACATGTTCACGTTATTGTAGAAAAGACTCACTCGTTAGATTGGGTATCGGGGTATCCCGTAAGTTCGTCTAAAAACAATTCGTCTAAAATCAATTAGTCTATAATCAATTCGTCTAAAATTAATTCGTCTAAAATCAATTCGTCTAATTATCAATTTGTCTAATTATCCATTCGTCTAAAATCAGTTCGTCTTAAATCGACGAATTGATCGTTAGGCAAATTGATTTTAGACGAATTGATTTTAGACGAACTTACTGTAAACCGGGTATCGGTAAGGTATGTTTGTTGTAACCAATTACTATTTTTTAGAGTTACCTATTTACTAGCGGTATTTCCACATTATTATATGTACATTGTACACCTTTATGTTTCTTATGGTTAGACATAATTAAATGAGAGAACGTCACTATTACCGTGTCATTTACAATAATAAGGCCTTTGTAAGAGTTATAATATCGCATATAGGTATACACCTCCTACACATAATCATACAGGAAACATTATTAATTGTTCAACAACATATTGCTAAATTTAGGTCGGTGATATTTTAGTACAAGTCAATCTGACAATTAACTTCAAAATCCCATTACGATTTTCAATATAAACAAAGTTCAACTTCAACATATCCATTAATAATTGTCTAGGCATCATAAATAATAATTATTATAAAAAAGTTATAAGACTAGCATAATATAATGATATAGGTACCTTCTTATAGTTATTAAAAACAATAATTGTTGTTATTTTTTATTTGGTTGGTATATAAGGCTTATGATAATTAATTAGTGAATTACCTACCTTCTTATGACGATGACAAAATTTTCTCCTCCGATGCCAGTTAGTGGTCGTTTGCCTTGTAGGTAAACCAGATGCAAAATTAATGAAAGATAACCAGGCTCATCAATTCACTCATTTTTCTTTATTAAATACTTTCTTAATAAGAATTAAAACAATTGACAATGAGTACTATTTCATATTTTTTCCTTACAATTTTCCAAGAATAATAACTGGTATATTTATGGTTGATTGGAATCGCTCTGTTTTTTTCCAAAATCATTATTGTTAGGTCGAGTCAGTAGGGGAACTTATACCCATCAGTGATCGAATATTCCTTTCAGCTTATCTTAGTAGAAACCTTGGTATAGGTTGATAATAATAGTGTATATAAATATCCATCAATATGTATTTAGAACGCTGTAAAATTAATCCGACTTTTTAATTATTTGCCATAACATATAAGTAAATATAAGTGAATGTGGTAACGGTGCAAAACAAGTTTGAATGTTGTATACGCGTATAGTTGTGTATATAATGTACTTAGTGGGAATGCAGTCTGCAGTAGGCAGTGCATCTTAGTAAGGACGATGACAAATCCACCATCCAGCAAGTAACATTATAGGAACATCTCCGGTCACCATCTGCGCTGATCTCAAGAAATTATGGCGTGGGTTAACATAATATAATTAATGCCAATGTGCATTGATCCTTATAGGAGGTATACTCGCATTTCATTGGAAACAGGATGGGTTGAGGAAAATAATATAATACGACATAATTACTTACATTATTAACTGAGTCACCCAGTACAGTGAA
Source organism: Ceraclea dissimilis (assembly GCA_963576895.1). NCBI lineage: Eukaryota > Metazoa > Arthropoda > Insecta > Trichoptera > Leptoceridae > Ceraclea > Ceraclea dissimilis. The sequence goes on along the minus strand of OY756359.1, from coordinate 16,207,633 downwards.
CTTTCTGCATCGTGATGACAGCAAATATATAGGTATCACGGATACAAAATAATTTGAAAAACGATTTTTTATGTTTATAATAAAGAGTAGGTATACAAGTTACCTTGACGTATATTAATAGTTATATAGGTAAGTATACAAAGACACATTGAATATATTAACCTAAACATCCTAAATAATGCAATCACTTGCAATAAATGAGTGCAGCAATCAGACTGCTTCTTGCCAAGACCAAAAACTACTTTTCCTTTCATATATAAAATTAAAGCAATCTCACAAGATTCTCGACGTATCAGCTTGATACAAATTCGACTGAAGGTCCTTTTTACATTTTTATAAATCGTTCAATTTTGTTTACCTATATATTAAATCTCATTTCAAGGTCGAAGTTAAATAATAATCATGACATCCAAGGTGGACTGTGCAATATTAAGTAAACTCGTTTGAGTAATGAGAATGTTCAGAGTTATATATGGAATGTTACTGTAGTCCTTTATCATTGTGAGTTATAGCGCAACCTTCATAATATGAAACATTTCTTTTTAAATTATTGAAAGGTGACACAATATACTTAATATAGAACACTATACCTGTACCGATTTATTGTGATAGTGAATTCAATATTACATAATATAGTATGAACGTACAGGTATGAACGTGTAAGAAAGAAACTCATCAGAAATGGATCTCTTGTGTTGAACACATTCTTCGCACACAAAGTAATATCAGATTATTTGGAAAAAAATGGAGTGAAAAGTATAAGGTTGGGTTATGTCTTCCTAGTTGTTCAATTTGTTCTTCGGTTAATGTAATCGCCCTCTGGAAAAAATGAATATTGGTGTGATTTAAATTTAATTAATGTTTGCAGACGATTTGATGAATGCTGAAAAAATCAGATCCCAATATTTCTGCATAGCCTGCCATTTTTATTACTAAGTACTAATAAACAATTGCTAAACTATACATCAATACTGTTATAATATACCGCTGTACCACTGACCACTCTAAGAAACTACAGTAAATACCAATGTTTAGGTACTCTATAAAGGAATCTATTTATATCTCCGTATATATGATAAAATCGGTGAAAGTATAATTAGGTCAATAACACATCCCAAATACAAAAGTAAACGTATCTACGAGTATTCATTTATTTTTATCCTAAAATACAGCCTAAAATAAACTGTCACGTTTGGTTTATTTTTGTACTGGAACAATAGAGAACTTTACCTACTACGGTTGTATGAGCGTAGTACTACTACGGTTTATTTGTTACGGATGATCGCACAGTGACAAAGACACGTAGGTATATGTATATGTCTGTAGGCATTTAGGTAGATACTCAGGTATATATGAATCATGAAATCTTTCTTGGTCCAATGAACCAGAAACCAATAATATCTTCTTTGTTGTTATTGACACACCTATCAATCTTCTATTGTGACGTGGATTTAAATTATTCCTATACACTGAGATTTCTATATCTACTTAGTACCTACCTATCTTTGAAATTTGAATAAAACATAGGTAGATATAGAAAAATATATGTTTTCCTTTTTTCTTGGGGTTAACTGGAAGAAATAACAGCTCTGAAATAAGTTCGCCCCAGTGAACAATTTGCTTTAAAATAGTTTAAAATCTGTTTTTATGGTATTACTTTGTTCACTTAAGGAATAAATAAAAAAATATATATTTAGGTACACTTTAAGTGAAACAAATATAGAAATAGGTATGTTAACGTTGCAAGTAATAGACAGGTACTATAAAATTTGTTTACTAGGGTGAGCTTATTGAAGTGCTGCGATCTCTGTTCAATATTGAATTAGATGAAGAGTGGATTTCTGTAGGGGGGAAACCGCGTCTAACATGTTTCACTGCGCATTATAATATTAAGATTGTAAATTATTATATCCACCTATTATTTTATCATCAAAAATCACCTATTAAAAAATAGTAGGTATACCTATAAAAGTGGGATAGAAGGGATATGCAGAGTAGACTATAATTTCACTGACTATGTTTACTTCAGTTAATGTGTTTAATGCCTATCATTCATCATCCCTACTTTCAGTTATTTTATGAAATTTTGATGGTTGATTGACGATGAATATTTCGCCGCAAGTAACCAATATATTAGTCATACGATAAATAACAATAAAGAAATATTACTACTAGATACTGTGACTCCATCTGTGTTGATTTGTTTCACTACAAAGTTCGTATGCGTACTCATGATCGTATTATAAAGTTAACAATGTAATACTTTTAGATCTTGTACGTAGATGTCGTCCGTAGTAGGTATATATCTTTTAATAAGTTTAAAACTTCATATCATAACGTTTAAAGGCACCTACGTACCTACCTAATTTATAATCAGGTACATAATATAATTAAAATATTAAAAATATAATGTCATGATTTGATAATGATGAATTATTAGACAGCCTATCTAAAGTATAGAGTCATAACTCTAAACAAGATTGTGATGTACATTTCGTTTCACCTTACTTGTCACACTTTTTCTATAGAATTACTATGTAGCCAGTGGCCAAGTTATTTGAAACCAGGAGTATAGGGTTATCACATAAAGATACACTTTTGCATAGATATGACAACAACACAACACTTGACGCTGTTAACTGTGTAATGTGTATACCTACATATATATGTATCTATGTATAATTCTAATTAAATACTTTATTATTATCACAATACACATTATCTACATGTCACAAGTGTCTGCCTACATTAATTAAAATAATAAGGATATCTACAGTCATGGGCGTCGTCAGGGGGGGCAGGGGGCAGCTGATTGGAATAGGTATATATTTTTCCATAATAAATGATAAAATCTCACAAAAAATCACATTATTATCACACAATTTCTCATCATGTCATAAATTTTCCACAATTAGTATAAAAATCCATCAAAATACAATTGTTTCATAAAAAAAATTGCCTGTGGCGCAAATTTTAAATAACTTTTTATAAAAACCATTATTAATACATATTATTATGCAAATTAATAGGTACATTTTCAAATAAACCAAACCACGTCACGACCTTCTTTTTTTATAATTTATTGCAAATTATTATAACAAAGTATAAATCATTGGTGTGGTGCCTATGTCTTCCTTCACTATGTCTCAAAAAAAAAATATTTACTTGCGCTATTTACTTGTTTTTCGTGCTATATTATTTTTTAAATTTTGTTGCCCCCGCTAGCTCTGAGACTGGCGACACCCATCTACAGCGAAGTATAGGTTTTTAACTTTTTACGTGTTGGGTACAGATACTATTTTAACTAACTATTTTCTAATATATTGAAGTAGGTATGGTAATAAGGTATCATTTCTTCCCTCAGATGATCATATGTTGTAGCTGTAGCCTGTGGGTAAGAAATTGAAGAACGCAGTATCAACGTACCTACAACGTAGTGGAATATATTGTATAAATCCTGATTGTATGCAACCTCAGAAGCATGGGCACAAAGTTCAAAATAATAATACCAAGTATATTATAAAGCATAATAAGTTAACAATAATTTAAATAGGCGCTTACGATGTGCGCTTAGCGTGATTGTATTGTTACTAACACATCCACATTTTGCACTCTCTTATCATATTGATATAACAGTATTGAGGTTATGTATAGATAGTATACCTACCTACTATATTATCATACTAACGAGTTATGTAGGTAAATTAAGGTGTAATACGAGCACTGGCGTCGCCAGCTTTGAAACTAGGGGGCGGGGTGACGGGTAACTGGAAATTGTTTTTTTTAAAGCGCCAAAATTGTAGTGCCGCAGGCGAAATATTGTCATAGGGAATAAGCATGTACAATGCACATGCATAAAAAAGGCCGTATTTGTAAATCTAGTTTATTTTTTGGGGGATAAAAAAAAATATTTTTTTTTTATAACAATTTTATTCACAGTAAATATATATAAGTAAAGTATACAATAGTATGAAAATAGTATCAATATGTTATTTTACACAAGCATTTATGTTCATATCCCCAGACAGCAATTATGCTGCTATAAGGTAAAAGTAATAGATACCTACACCTACATATCACAACAACATGCTTAGTTAGCGCCGCAGGCTTTTTTTAAGCTGTGAACTTAATGGATCTTCATAATAATATTAGAAAATTCTTGTACCTAATAGCGAGAAAACACATGTTATAATGTATTTTTGTGAGATCTTATGTTAAGTAGGTAAAAAAAACTATAGTGTACCTAATACGTAATCATTTCTGTATTAGGGCAGCTAACCGCCCCCCTGCCCCTCCTAACAACGCCTATGAATATGAGTTGCGTTGAGGTTGAGGCGGGGACAGTTTGTTGTTTTGCAGTTCATCGTGTGGACGGCTTCATGTCCATGTCGCGATAAATATAATTTTCCATTTGTAAACTTATAATTAACAGAAATATTACCTACAACCATGGCATCTGCTCTAACTATGCTTCATGCCATCGCCTTAGTACACTTCGTGTATGGCATTTATTATGATTTAAGTTATCTAGTGTTTCCTGATAGTTTTCATATGGAGGATCCAATAGTACCAATGAAAGGGAGATTGAAGTTTTTAACCTTTTGGGATATGGTGAGTTCATAGTAATTTATTTTCTAAGTCCACAAATAATTTGCTTCATAATTGGTAGTACCGAAGTCTGTGCAATATTTCGCACTACATTTTAGATAGATCATTGAATATGAAATGAATGAATTGTCCTATTGTAATTCGTGAATTAAGTACCGGTACGATTTAAAAGTTTTTATATAATCAGGAAAATCTACCTGATAATTAAGCAGGTATGTCATAGTTTTTAGTTATAGGTAGGTAGGTACCTAGATTATACTGTCAGCATCGAGTTCTAGATTAGCAATCGCTATTTTTATTCCAAAACCGATAAAGGAAAATATCTTATATAGGTAATGCAAATAACTTTTTTAGTTATCCACTCACACTACTCACAGTTCAAAGTTCAACGTTTTTCTCAATTAGTAAGTAAAGGTACCTATTTAAATGCAGAAGTACAATAGTAGTAAGTACCTTTGTAGGTATATCGATTAACTTATGCTATAAAAACAAGGTCTTTTGATACCAGTCTGTTAATGATGTAGTACACTCAATGTTTTCATTAAGATTTTCGTAATTTATAAAGGAAAAACTAACCATTAGCATAGTTAGTGCTAGGTATATATTTCTGAATCTTGTTGTTCTATAGCTACCTAGATAGATTAATATGATTGTATTCTCACATGATGTGAACGACCTGCTCTGAATTATTGTGAGGAAATCATCTGCATTATACAAATTTTCTACAGGTGGTAGAGGGGTAGAGGTCACTGGCGTAGAGGTGAAAAAAGAGTGGGGCCAACACTGATCCCTGTGGTACACCATTGTTAAGGGTTTTGCTCTTAATGCTCACGTAATTATGGGCGCATGTGGATTAGAGTGAGATGCCATTATCTGTGTTGTCTTCATAATTCCTCCTTCCTGTAGCGCTACAACGCTTGGTGGGTTTTGGATTGGCTGCCCTCAAAATCCGTCGCCATCCTCTCTAATGAGCTGTCCCTTAGAATATATTTATTATATAGGCAGAGGTGTCATAGTTTGTTCTGCAGGTGTTACGTCTGACCTCACTAGTAGGAAAATAATTTTTAAACTTATCCACTCTTTTACCCAATTCAGAATGTTTGAGAACCGATGAAAAGAAAAGAAAATCCAATTAGTCCCCTTCATAAGAAATTACTTTTCCTACTGTAAAAGTCTAGCCATGTTGTCGTCATCTGAATGCAAATTAAAATTTATCAAAATCATATTAAAAATGTTAAAAAGTCATTTTTGGTTATCTCTAGTTGCATTTTTGACTTATGTGTTTGATTTGTGGTATGATTTTACATACATTAATCCTACTCTTCTTTCATCTACGATTATTGGGAAAGCACCTGGAGGGCGATCTAGATTTTTGACGTATTGGAATTTGGTAAGTTCTTTTGTCAGGAAAGAAATTATAGACGGGTAGTTTTTTTTAATCACATTAGTGAGTAGTACCCATACCTACGATGAAAGATTCCTTAAGATCTCTTCTCATTGTCAAACTTCTTTTACATGTGAAATTTTTACAGCACACAATACCACAGCACAGTAATCCAGTAAATACGAATATTTTAAACTATGGAGATTGCCGACTGGAGACCCTGCAAAGCAAAAGATCGGGTAATTCTGAATTATTGCTAGGTCGGGTAGTGTCTATGTAGGGTAGGCACCTACCTCTACATATCATAATAAGTCAACGGGTAGTAAAGAATAGAATCCAAAATATAAACACTCTTCCCCCTTTCAGCGCCGTGCGCCATCTCGAATAATTTAATAAGTCGGCCCTTTCATTTGCATAAATCTTTATGCTATTTACTTCTACTACATTTGATGACTTTTTTTATTGATTAACGTACAGTCTCGTAAAAATAAATTTGTTAGTAAAAGTTTTGCGACAAAGCAGCTGCAAAACTCCAGAAATTTGCAGCATTCACAAATACGTAGGTATTTTTGTTTTAAGTAAGTACCTAGGCGTAAAAACTTTTTTGCAAATCTCTAATTCATAGCAGATCTGTAACATTTTGTAAATACATATTACACCGACACCAAAGGTTCCTTACCCACACCGCACGCATCATATTTCATACGTCGGACATCGTCAAATTTTCTGTACCTCTGAAAAAAAGGCCGAGCACCGACTTTGAATTAATTGTTTATATGATTAAATAAATCTTTTTTCATGGAAATAGTCACAAATTTTTGAAATATATTCTATTTCTTACACACAAAAAGCACAATTTCATAATTTATCTTTAAAAAATCACAATTTTAAAGGAGTTTTTAAAAAGGTTGGTAGGTAGGTATCTGTAATTTTTACATTTGTATTTCATAGTCTCACGCCTTTTCCATATTTACAAAATGGACATTTATAAATGTCCATTTTGTAACGGATTTTTCACCTTTGTCATACTTTGACGATAATACTAGCAACCCCAACCAACACCGACAACGGCGACAACTGTCAAAATTATTGACGTTTCTAGGACGCTTGCCGTGTATGAGTTCGATTTGGTAAAATAATATTAGAGCTTTGAAATTAAATAAAAGTATTTACCGCACGATGCGTAAAGATAAGTCAGTCAATGTCAGTTCTTATGAAATGGCCATATTTAAAGCCATGAGGACTTTATTACACCTTATAGGCAGTGTACACTTTGGTTATAGTTGTTACTTCGATTGGTATCACGTGAATGTTCCTGTTGAGATCAGTGTGTTTGGGAATACATTCGGTCATAAGCTCAAATATCTAACATTCTGCGATGCGGTAAGTTAAGTTGTGTGTTAGAATAGTCAGGGAACTGATTCTGATTTAGGGGGTTCAGTGCTTTTTTTTAAGCCTGTATGATGTATGAACTACCATTTAGAACAGAATACTCTAGACTAGGGTTGCCAGACGTCCCGGTTTACCGGGACTGTCACCGATTTTGTGCCTCGTGTCCCGATCAAACCTTTCGGGACGCCTAAATGTCCCGGTTTTCGGAATAGTTGGTATATTTTTAGGATTACAACCATTTGTGGTAATTTTGACAATTTATATACAATGTAAAATAACAATAACAACATAAAATAATGTAAAAAACAAATAATGTTACGAATTTGATTTGCCTCTTATAAACAGACAACCAGTCTCCATTTGTCTAAAAAATTTCACCTGCGGCGCTAACTTGTTGATGCGTTTTTTATAAGGAATAAATTTATATGGGGGGGGGGGGGGGGAGGGGGGCACAAAAAGTTTGTGCCTATACCTAAAAAAATGAAAATCCTGCGTTGGAACACCCGCCCCCCCGCTCATGAAATTTTTCGGTCGTCCCAGTTTGACTTCCAAGAAATCTGGCAACCCTACTCTAGACTAGAGTGGCCTAGAGTAAAGAAATGTGATTGATTAAATACTTTCGTTTGTAGCTACAATATAACGCCAATAGCACTTCCTCATATTGCATACCATTGAATGTGGCATTGTGTTCTCAAGTTGTTGTGTAATACATTACTAATATAGGGTGACAGGAAAGTTGTTCGATTTACATATTTTCGAACGCACAATACTTCGAAAAACAACATTTCGAATGGCAATAATTCGAAATACAAATTTTCGAATGACAATAGTTCGACGCACTTTATTTCGAAAAACATATTTTCGAATGAACAATAGTTCGAAATTACAATTGTTCGAAAAAAGTTTCCTGGCTAAAGGCGCAAGCCAATATAGTGTCGCCGTCAACACAACTGCGTGTTGTACCTACCATATTTAATATAATTTGTGAACTAGGTATAATGTTATGTGTATTTAGACACTGCATAATTCTAAATTTATTGTTTGTTTATGCAAAAAGAGTTTCAATAATAATACCACAAAAGGGTATTACCTTAAGATCTCTGATAATTTTCTATCAATTTTTTTTCACTGGCAACAAATGACAAAAGGCGGCAACATGGCGACACGAAACTCAGTTAAATAAGTACCAATGTCATTTCTTGGCTACTTTAGTTAAAAGAAAATAATAATACAAAAAATAATTAGATTTTTTTTTAGAAAATGTAAGAAGCCGTAAATCTCAATAGTAAGTATATCCAAATTTAAAGTTTAGAAACTACCACTAATTTACGCCGGAATCTTTTAATCAGATCATTAGACTAATTTATGGATTTCAAGGTACACTATTTTTGCATTTTTAAATAAATTATTTTAAAGACAATTTGCTAATTTAATATTTTTTGTAAAAACTAAACGGATGTATGTCCCGGGATTTCACCTCAAATGACGATGTTTATATTATGATTCGAAGAAGAAAAAACGTGTGCTTAACTAAAATACATATTTTACTAATATTACTCAGTTAGTAATAAAAAAAACTGTATTAACTAAAATGTCAAAATACGGAAATAAATCATTTTGATAATATTCATAATCAGGTACCGTACTTAGTAAGTAATCGCCTCATTTTCTTAGTAACACTAAAAGTGACATTAGCTCCTTATGAACTCATCCACTTCATTCGCAGTTGGAGGGAACCTGTATAAATAGCAGTTGGATGACGTATGTAAGGAAAAGTCAAAACATCTATCTATCTATACCCTCACGCCACATCCCTTGCAGGGTAGGCAGAGAGGACAGAGCGCCAGACAGCCCTATCCTTACATACACTCCTAGCTTCCGTCACATTCATGCAATTAGTCATACACGCTCTCCGATTCCTTTTACTCAAAACGCGTCCATCCTTGAGGATCTGGTCGACATGATCGGACCAGGTCAGTCTCGGACGGCCGCGCTTTCTCACCCCTCTTCGCTCATTCAGATATATCTTTTTTGTCATCCTGTCATCATTCATTCTCTCAACATGCCCAAACCATCTTAGTTTGTTTACTTTCATTCTTGTCACTACACCAGTCTTGCAGTCACTCATTTCCCTAATAACCTCATTCCTTATCTTATCTCTCAGCGTTTTCCCGCACATTCTTCTTAATGACCTCATTTCTACTGCATTCAACCCTGATTCATCCTTCTTCATCCACGTCCACGTCTCACTAGCATACATCAGGGTCGGCACCAAGACAGCATTGTGCACTAGCACTTTTGCTTTTATAGACACATTGCTACTACTAACAATCGGACCGAGCGCACCATTCGTCCTAGTACCGGCCAGCTTCCTTCTTTCAATGTCTCCATCACAGCGTCCATCTCTAGTAAACAAACTTCCCAGATATACATACTCATCCACTTGCTCCAGACAGTCATTACCAACCTTTATCACACAATTTGTCCTTATTTCCTCTCTTTTGAACACTAATACTTTCGTTTTATTTACATTCATTTTCATACCATTCATATCGCAGCTTTCGTACACACAGGATACTATCCGTTGTAACTCACATTCATCATCAGCCATCAACACTAAATCATCTGCAAACATTAACGCACATACTTTCACTCCATTTAGGTCCACACCAACATTCAGCTCATTCAGAGGACGCATGCAGTAGTCGAAGAACAGGTTGAACAACCAAGGCGACATGACGCAACCCTGTTTAACCCCTTTTGTGAGAGCGAACCACTGCGACAACGCAGCATTCACCCTGACACAAGCAGAGCTCTCCGTATATAGAGACGCGATTGCGCCAATCAGTCGGTCGCTCACCCCATATTCCGACAGTACACGCCACAGTCTTTCTCGGTCCACACGATCGTATGCCTTCTCCAGATCCACGAACGCGCAGAAGAGCCTCTGGTGTTTAGCCAGAAGCTTCTCCACGACCATCCGTAGGGAGAAGATCTGATCGGTGCACCCCCTGCCACTCATGAAAGCACCCTGCACATCCCATACTTTACTTTCAGTCACTTTTCTTACTCTTTCAATCAATACCTTTCCATACAGTTTGCCCACAGAGCTCAGCAAACTGATAGCCCGATAACTGCCGCATTCCAACCTTGAGCCTTTCCCCTTGTACAAAGGGCAGATGACTGCCCTCCTCCAATCCTCAGGAGTGCAGCCACTCTCCCAGCACAAGTTGAAGAGCCTCAGGCACCACTCGAGAATCTTCGGGCCACCTTGCTTGATGAACTCTATGGCCACACAGTCATGTCCCGCAGCTTTACCATTCTTTGCTTTTTTCAATGCAAGCACAACTTCATTCATACGTATTTCCTCGTCCTCAGCAATATTTACATTCATACTATCTGCTACATTCGTCTGGTTTGTACTAGTACCACTTTCATACAATTCTTCGAAGTATTCTTTCCATCTTTCAACAACTTCTTCTCCATTCATCACTAAATCACCATTCTTATCTTTGATGCAATTCATACTGTTTTTCTCACTTCCAGATCTCTTTCTTTTTACTTCCTTCCAGAATATTTTCAAATTCTCCTCGGCGTTCCTCGATAATTTCATACATTCCTCTTCCTCAAGTTTTCTCTTTTTCTGGCAAACCATTTCTTTCACTTCTTTCCTACACGCTTTATATATATTCTTCTTTCTTTCTTTCTCACCTCCATCATCTGGTTTCGCACCAAGCACATCATTCCACGCTTTCTTTTTCCTCACTACAGCATCCTTCACCTCATCATCCCACCACGCATCACCTTTTTTCCTTCCTACCAACGCTTCTCCACATACTTCTCTTGCACTCTTTACTAGCACCTCCTTCATAACATTCCATAGTTCACTCGTCGAGCGTTCCTCATCATCATGTACTTCTAGCCTTTCGTTAGTCAGTCTTTCATATTCATCCCTAACATTCGTCTCTTTCAGTTTTTCGACCCTGATTCTCCGGACAGGCTCCAACTTCCGAGCCCTCGAGCGCCAACCGGAGAAAAGATCAATCCTTGTTATCACAAGGAAGTGATCCGTCCACAGTCCGGCGCCCCGAAATGCCCGGGTGTCCTTTGTCGCCTTCCGGAGCTCAGAGTCCACACATACAAAGTCAATCATCGACCTTTCAATACGATCAACTCTCTCTATTTGCCAAGTGTACTGGTGGATCTCCTTGTGTGCGAAGAATGTGTTCGCCACAAAGAGATCCAACTCCAAACATACTTCTAACACTCTTTTCCCGTTATCATTCACCCTATCATCGCCATGCAATCCCAACACTCTCTCAAAATTCTTCCTTCTGACACCGACCCAACCATTCAGATCACCTGCCAATATTACTTTTTCATTCGCTCTTCTTTTATACGCTGTCTCCCGCACTAAGTTCCAAAACTCATCCTTCTCATCATCCAAGGCATCATTCCCTGGACCGTAACCTATAATAAGGAACAGCCTGGTCATGCCTACCTTGAAACGAATCCAGATGAGTCTCGGTCCTACCAGTCCATACCCATTACGCTTCACCATACATTCAGTCATTCTTTTTGATAATATAGCACCCACTCCCTGACGTCCATGTTCATTTTCAGGCACTCCAGACCACATCTCTGCCATTCCATTCACCACATCACAATCTCTATCCTTTCTTTTCGTCTCACATAAACACAATATATCTAAGTTCCTCTCATGCAAAACATCACGCAATTCATTCATCTTACCTTCCATATCTCCTCTTATATTCCACACACCAATCCGGCATTCTGCCCTCCTCTTTGCGCCCTCCCTGGTACTTGACGCGGCGTGATGGGTGGCGAGCCTCATCGACTCCATGCGTCAAGACCACCACCTAATTTCTTACATCTTAGGACCTATAGGTCCCGTGTCTTGGTTTCCCTCCACCATGTTAGTAGAAATATATATATATACAAAATAATATAATAAGAATAGAAATATAAATAGAATAAATAGAACTACCACCACCAGAAGTATCCCACTACCAGCCGTTGAAAGTCCTCAAGGTCAGCGTTTTCGTCGGAAGTGGCCCTAGTATTAACGACAATATCGAGAAGAAACACGTGCGGTCACGACGGATGGTAGAGGGCTACTGATTTTGCGTTCAGTGGACGCCTGGGGACCACGCGTATGGAATAGTATGATAAGATGGCGTCTGAAAAACAGAGGACAAGATGGCGTACGAAGGCAAAAACCAGTAATACTAGGGGAAAAAGCTTATTAATTCCGGCACTGAGTGGGTTTTGAGTAAAAGCACTCGAAGACACACAAACACGATTTTGACTGGAAAATCACTGAAGGAACGACACAGAAGGTGGAATACACGAAATAGTATTAACGACAATATCGAGAAGAAACACGTGCGGTCACGACGGATGGTAGAGGGCTACTGATTTTGCGTTCAGTGGACGCCTGGGGACCACGCGTATGGAATAGTATGATAAGATGGCGTCTGAAAAACAGAGGACAAGATGGCGTACGAAGGCAAAAACCAGTAATACTAGGGGAAAAAGCTTATTAATTCCGGCACTGAGTGGGTTTTGAGTAAAAGCACTCGAAGACACACAAACACGATTTTGACTGGAAAATCACTGAAGGAACGACACAGAAGGTGGAATACACGAAATAGTATTAACGACAATATCGAGAAGAAACACGTGCGGTCACGACGGATGGTAGAGGGCTACTGATTTTGCGTTCAGTGGACGCCTGGGGACCACGCGTATGGAATAGTATGATAAGATGGCGTCTGAAAAACAGAGGACAAGATGGCGTACGAAGGCAAAAACCAGTAATACTAGGGGAAAAAGCTTATTAATTCCGGCACTGAGTGGGTTTTGAGTAAAAGCACTCGAAGACACACAAACACGATTTTGACTGGAAAATCACTGAAGGAACGACACAGAAGGTGGAATACACGAAATAGTATTAACGACAATATCGAGAAGAAACACGTGCGGTCACGACGGATGGTAGAGGGCTACTGTCAAAACAAGTCAAAACATTGCGACAAAAATGGGGTTTTGGTAGTCGGTTGAGATATAAGACAATCCTATTTATATAACCCGCCTCGAAACTTTACAGAAAATTAAATATATTCCTGTAAAATGGGAATCGAATTATTGTGATTCGATGATTTTGCTTTTCTAACAAATGTGAGTTCGAACATATTACTTTCAAACTATTGTTATTCTGATTATTGTTTTTCGAACAACTGTTCATCGAACATTTGGAATTCGAAATACTGTTTTTCGAACATCTTTCATGTAACCCTAATATAGTTGGTTTTCTCTTGTTTCAGCTCTTGCAGACCTTCTACTTTGCTGTCGCGCTGCTAAATGATTTTGTGGGATCAAATGAAAATGTCCCATCAAAGATGCCCCTCATCAGACGTTTCAAAGATTTTTTGTTTTGTTCGTTGGCTTTCCCACTCGCCATGTTTGTTGGAATATCATTCTGGGGTCTGATGGCTGTGGATAGGGAATTGGTGTTCCCTAAAGTATTGGATGAATTCTTTCCGTCATGGCTGAACCACGTGATGCATACAAACATAGTGATCTTCATAGCTCTAGAGATGTTTTTGTCTTATCGTCAGTACCCAACAAGGAAGAGTGGTATAACCTGCTTGGCAGTGTTACTGCTGGGGTATATGGTGTGGGTTCATGTCATTTACTTCTACTCCGGATTTTGGGTGTATCCCGTACTGGCAGTTCTCAACTGGCCTTTAAAGATAGTATTTTATGTAGGACTAGTCAGTTTAATAGTGTCCCTGTATTATGTTGGAGAATATGCAAACAATAAGATATGGGGGAGGCAAACTAGTCAACCCAGGAGAGGGGGAAAGAAGAAGTCTAATTAGGTACCATTGTTGAGATTGTTATTATACCATCATTTATTATAGCAAGATTTGTATCTAATGTCCTGCCAGAATATAAGGAATTTACCATGTTCTACTTATCTATCATTATTGTGTTTGTGATTAATATTGTATTGTATGTACTAGGTACAGGGTCGCCGCTACCGCATGTGCAAAGCGTGCGGGGCACGCAAGCGGCGGCACCCCTTGCGGTGGCCCTGACTAGGTAGGTTTGATAATATTAAAGCTTTGAGCCAAGTTAATGAGAATATCAGAATTGTGGCCAAATTTTTACAAGACGTATTTGTACAAAGCTGAGCCAGGTAATAGTCGTATGAAGAATGCAATATGTTAATAATTTTATTTTAACTACAGGCTTTACAAAACATAATAAAATAGGCCTTGTTTATTACATCAGGCCTTATGTGTTAAAAGCAATACTAGTACTAGTTTATATTTTTTATGCTAGAAATAACACTTAATAACTGCTGAGATACATTTATTTACCAACGTAACATTATTTATATACGAATATCACACAATTTTATTACTAAGAAAAATAAAGATTCATTGTAATTTAAGAAGCCTTTCTTCTCATATTGTCCATTCCACTGTGGTGATGGTTTTTAGGACCATTACTACACACCAATTACATAATCGTGGTAGCAATTACCATAGAATATTATAGAAAAGTTAGATATAAGAAATTATGATAGCAATACTACTTATTTAATCAAAAATTTTCTACTTGTATAGATAGTCCGAGAGCCCGCTGCTTAATTTATGACGTATCTGTTTTTTGATCGAAATATGGTATAAACGATAGATTACCAATAGGGTATTACATCGCACTAGGGTTGCCTATCAAAATCTTGCCGCAACCCCCCCTGCCCCCCCCGAAAAGGTCCCTCTTCGCGGTTTTTCGCATTTTATAGGAATATGGTAAGAGATAGGAGAAAGTAGTCAATGACAAAAATAATCCTTGCTAAATTCTCTATAAAAAATGTTAAGTCAATTTTTTCGTAGAACTAGCAGTTTACCCGCAATGGCCGGTCAAAAAACAGGATATTTTTTGAAAAAATAAAAAAAAAAGTTTGATTTTTTTCTTTCACATTCTTCCACCCATTACAACTAACATTTTATGGAAAAAAATTTTGGCCTGCGGCGCTATATCACTGGTTATTTTATGAAAAACTAAATTTTAAGAATTTTCGTCACTGAGTTTTATTGTAATAACTCCGAAATTATTAAATGTATGAACATAAGTTATAGCTCGTTTTGTAGCTAAGACTATGGTAATTAATTCGTTCTTTGACTATTTTCCTGTAGCTCTTGTCAATTTTCAACCAATTTAGTTTAAATACATTTTTTTTGTATTTTTAATGAATTTCGGTTTTGGGCCGGCCATTGCGGGTAAACTGCTAGTTCTACGAAAAAATTGACTTAACATTTTTTGTAAAGAATTTAGCAAGGATTATTTTTGTCATTGACTACTTTCTCCTATCTCTTACCATATTCCTATAAAATGCGAAAAACCGCGAAGAGGGACCTTTTCGGGGGGGGCAGGGGGGGTTGCGGCAAGATTTTGATAGGCAACCCTAGTGCGATGTAATACCCTATTGGTAATCTATCGTTTATACCACATGTCGATCAAAAAACAGATACGTCATAAATTAAGCAGCGGGCTCTTGGACTAAGAGATTATGGTGTATGTATTTCATAAACTAATCACCTCTTTTTAAATAAATGTTTCCAATTAAGATTGCTTGTATGTTGTGATTGGTCATTTTATGTATTAATAAACTATGGTTTCCACATTTGTAACTACTAGGTATATGTTGTGTAAAATACTAAGTAAAATCTGTACTTCATATTTATTGAGTCAATCCTTGTATTAAATTAAGAATAATGAAGAAAAAAAACTTAATAAAAAAATGATACACAAACAAAATCTTGTAGTTTGCTTTCCATATTATGTAATATAGTATGGTGATTTCTTTTAAATATTGTATATTTGCATCTGCGTGTGGTGATAACCTCTGTGAGGGTAAAGCTGATACCAATGAATAATATGAACTTATGAGATAAAATAAATATCACAATGTCTTTGTAAAGATTTTTAATACAAAATTATGTAAGTACATACATAAATTAGTTTTATCATAATCACATCCATTCATTGAAAAGGTGTAAACAAAAATATTCGATGAAGGTACTGGTACATTGTGCAACACTAAGATGAATCACAAGTAGATACTGCACTTTCTTAAATCTATTTCATTGCACACAACCCACTGACCAGCACTGGAATTAACAAATTCTAAACATATTGGATATTAAAATGACCAGGGGGGGTACTTTGTAAGCTGTCTCACCCAAAACACGCAGATAAAATGTTTATGAAAAATGACCCTCATGGCGATATACATAAGGGCGTTTTTCGTGTGCATTTTATCTGCGTGTTTCGGGTGAGAAACCTTTAGAAAGTTTCAGTACAGTTGCTTAAAAGTTGAGTGATGAGATCGTCTCAAGCGCAACAAAATTATTTCTGTCTTCTGCAGAAGCAAATCTTCAGATTTTCGGAAGCAGACACAGAATCACCCAGACAAAAAAAATATTCTTAGAATTAAATAAAGCACACAAAATTCCTAAATGCTAAATGTGTTTTCTATTAAAAACCATAATCTTTGTAATTTATATTATGAACAGAAGTAGGTAGTGCGAAGCACACACCTGCATTTATATTAAGTATATAAGGAGTCGATACAAAGTTGCAATATGTATGGAAATATTACACACGTAATAACATTTTGAAAGGAAAATATGTGGAGTGCTGGAATGAATTGCATCACTATATTGTTGCAAGAATGTATCAGACTCTCATTGTTAGTTTGTTTGCAGTAGATTACGAGTAAATTATTTTATTTAGAAATTACAAATATATTCTGTAATTTATTTGCGCCAGCTGAGTGTCCCACTGTACACTCCGCACGTAAAGCACTAAGGAACAAGTCGCGTATGCGTATGACTAGTAATAATTTGGCATATAATGTGATGCTAGATATTTACAAAACACTGATACGATTATATTAGCCCAGTAAATAGGGCGCAAATAAATAATTCATATATGAGCACATTTAATAACTAAAAATGGAAAAAAAAAATGTAATTTGATGAGAACAAAAACATTCATTTTGAGTTCCCGCATCTTAATAATTTTTAAGGACATCTACTCTGAATAATATATATGAATAGGTAATTTCTTCCATAAAACTGTTTGGGAAAAAATTACGAATTAAAATATACAGCAACAACTTCTGCTTATCCTATGTTTAGGTATATTTACTGAGCTACATACGTATTTTATTACAATAATAACTATGTACATATGTACAATAGCCGCATGATGGGTCTAAACCAAAACCGCTTACGACAAAATCATATAAGTACATAAGAAAAATTACACAGAGGTAAAGTTTATGTGATCAATATTATTTTTAAAAATATAAGTACATGGATTTTATTGAACTTGTAGTACATCATCATTGCAATTAGTATTATGAAAGCTCAATGAACCTTGAATAAAAATAGTAAACACAATTGAATATAACTTACTCTTTGTGTGATTTATAGTATTATGTATGTGATTCCATCTCAACATCATATTTCAGATGTATAATATTGATTATGTCTCTGAAATAAAATGCATACATATATGTACATAGAACTTAATTACTAAATCTGCAACAGAACCTAGCAAATAATAATTACTAATCTGGAATGTTTAATGACTAGTGATAAAATACATTTATTTTCCAGTTGCAATCAACCATTATTGTGTACTAATAAGTAACACTGACTTAAGTATCTATCAACATAACCTAATTCTTTGTAAATACATACATATATCAAGTGTACATATTACTGGAAATGTCTAAAATACAGCATATTATGATTACTTATATTTTAATGTACAGTGAAACTCGGATTTTAAGTTCCCGCATTTTACGTTTTCCCCTATTTTAAGTTTTTTTTGGCCAGTCCCGTTTCACTCCCATACATTCCAAAACAAAAATTTCCCGAATTTTACGTCAGCCGCCAAAAACAATTCCCGGATTATACGTTTTTTTGTTTGTTTGTTTGTTTGTCAAAAAGTTCGACAAAAAATATTACGTAAAGAAAATGCTTCAAGTCGCATTGCTACCTTTTTACTTAATGCCAATATATCTCCGGCCGATGTTA
Organism: Ceraclea dissimilis; assembly: GCA_963576895.1. NCBI lineage: Eukaryota > Metazoa > Arthropoda > Insecta > Trichoptera > Leptoceridae > Ceraclea > Ceraclea dissimilis. Next base: position 16,189,105 of record OY756359.1, on the reverse strand, counting down.
TCTTATCTCCCCCTATCACCCCCATTGCCCCATTACATCCCTACGTCTTGAACTTGTAGTACCTATGTATGTGTACTATGTATACATACACCGCGTGCATCCGGTCGCTTTGTTTCCTGCGAATCTAAACATTTGCGGCGCATAGTATAGTGTTAATTTTAATCACCAGAAGTGTTTAGTATAACTTTAAAGTTTCCGTATTTTTTTCCAGTTAATTGTAGCACAACATACACAATACTAATTTTATTTAGGTATTGAATATACCTATGCCTACACGTGGGTATTATTCTTAACAGTGCTTTGTGATATACTTTTCGCGAAATTTTAGTGTACCAATTTTGTTGAATTTGAAAAAAAAATCAATTCCTATTTAATTTACTTTGACTTTGGTGGTTATTCCAATTTATATTTCCACAATTGCGATGTGTATTGTCAGCCTTAATGGATGTTCAGAAGAAACTCGGGAAGGACCCGACACACCATTTGATATTTGCAAAAAATTTAACTAGGTCATTGGACATGTAGGTACCTAATGATAAATACGCGTCTAAATAAAAACTATCTAAAGTGACTTTTTGAAATCTAAAAGTAATAAATAGCTGTTTCAATGTTTACTCGATATAAAGTGTGTTATGTACGAAGTGCTACTATTTATACTCACAGATAATGTGAAATGCGCGTGATTTACGTCTTGTGCGCGTTAAATTACATTCTCATCTGGAGGGTCAAATTTGTGACAAATATTCGACATCCACGTGGGTTGCTTCCGAAAAATCGCAAGTTTTCCTTATAATATTTATTCAATTTATTTTATTACGAAAATTTTGAAAAACACTATTTTTTCGGTGTCAGTTCGGTAAAGTTGGCGCGAAATTCAAACGTTCGTGTCGCGTAATTCAATTTTTTTCCTGTTTTCAGTTCCTTGGAATTTGAATTAACGGACTTTTATTGTATGGCGTATTTTCTGAAAATTCAGTTCTTTCAATTTAGTTTTTTAATGATATAATTCACTTTTGTTTCTTGTAAACATAATTACTGTCAAGAAATCACTCCTACTACATGACAATGAAATTAACAGTGAAAAGTAACTACGGTTTTATAGGACATACTAAAATATCATTTCCCACATTTTAAGTTTTCCCCTATTTTACGTTTTTTTTCGCTGGTCCCTAGAAAAACTTAAAATCCGAGTTTCACTGTATTATTTTGCTGCTATTTTTGTTGTTGGACCCCAAAACTAATGGGGTGTCGGACCGGGGAGGGGTTCATTGTTCATTGAAATAAAGTTATCATTATTTTAATATATAAAATGCCTAAAATCTCACACATTTCCTATGTCAGCTTGGCATTGTTATACACTGCCTGAATTATACACATTTCCCGAAATACGTACACATTATTTGAGTGCTATTCAAAACATAATTATTAGTATTACATATCACAAGTTCAAAATCATTCAACGATACAGCAAACTGTGGGGTTAAAACACAATAATTTAAACATTTCTATTTTCTGATAAGAAAACATAATTTTTTTAGTTACCTAATCGCTTACCACAATCTTATTAACATCCTTCCTGAAGATGTTTGATATTAAATCCTCATAAAACTCTTTGCAAAAAATAAGTACAAATTGAAACATTTCATATTCGGCATACCCTTCCTTTGATATGTGAAGGACAATCAGAGAAACATTATTTACATAAAAATGTTGTAAAATTATTGTGCTTAGTATATAATATCACAAACAATAAAACAATACATATTATTATTATACTCCTAGCATATATTACATAATATAAATAAAATGGTATGCACATAGTATCTGAATACTGGTAATAATAAGCTTTCATAAAACTCAAAATACATAAAACGACTAGCGGTCCAGTAACTGGGGGAAATTTAGTGGCACATTCAGAAAAAATACACAAGTTTTTGCGAAATTAAAGAATGATAAATCACGTCAAACTGTTTAGGCAGTAGAGCGTGTTAAAGTTTAATGTGATATATTCGTCATTTTGAAAATTAATTTGAATGTTGCCACAGTCATTAGACATTATTTAATATTGCAAATGATGTGGCAGCAAGGAAACGTGGATTTTCCACGACCTTATTAGCCTATACAACATACAAAAAATTCTAAACCAACCCATATTTACTGGATTATTCAACATTTAAGGGATTGTTCAACCTGAATCCTCTATATGAATACGCATACTGAATCACTAATCCTTATACGTAAATCATATATGGACAATGGGATTCTATAACGGATGCTGTTCTAGTATATACGAAAATATAAAACAAAAAAAAAAAAATCATCTGCATAGTGCATCCAGACATGACAAACAATACAGGAATTTTCTTATTTGTTCATAGTATATTACTTTGTGTTTGTTCATCACGTCAAAGCCCACTATAAAGCACCATAACAAAATAAAAAACGTTTCATATAAAAATATAACATTTCTCTACACTCTACTCATAGTAACAAGATTATACATTCATATAATATTTATACCAGACTAGATACACATTTAGGTCGTAATTCATAAAATATTTATTTATTTATGAATATTAAGTATAACATATTATGCATTACATATTATTGTTTATATGTATACATATATATAGTTAGTTACGTAATATTGTAAGTAAAAATGAAGTTTTATTTTAATTACAATTTTCATCATTTGAATTGTAATGAAAAAATTGTACTTACTCTTTGTTTTGAGAAACATCGTTGTCTACTTCAACATAATCTTCCTCTTATAAACATATTTTGTAATACACATATACATTTCTATTTATTATTAACTTATGTTTTGACTCGGCCTGATTTGATGCCTCCATTACGTACCATACTCTTCCCAAAGTGACCATTCTTCAAACTGTCACCGTTACCAAATCTACCTGATTTGTTCCTAGATTCAAAGAGGACATCTGAGTCTGTGTCTGAATCTGATGGAATGGTTTTGTTTGGTGTAACTAAAATATAAATAAACATTTATAGCAAACTGATTAATTTTTTTTAAAGGAATAAACTATGCACGTAGTAATACAGCCACTCCATGAGACAAAAAATAAGAAAATAAAGTGAGATTAAGCTTATTAAGAATAAGAGAAAGGACTTACATCTGGTAGTTTCCTCTTCATCTCCACCTCCCAGTAAGGTATACCTGGCAACTCTGCGATGGGCGGCATTTTTTCTTGTACACAACTTTTGAATCAAACAACAGAATCCCCATACGAGACTGACTAATGTTAGGACAAGAACTAAAGCTCCTACCACCACATACAAGATAGACCAATCTGAAATAATAAATTTGTGTGTTGATAGCTACAACTAATGACGTGAATGTACTACATTAAATAAGTATTCATCCTTAAGGTTCTATAAGCAATTTATGACTGTAATTGGCCAATATAATAGAAATACCATCTAATTGTGTATAAAAGGATTTTCTTCAAGGAGGATATGAATTGCAATTAATATGAATAGTAAAATATTTACCACAATTAGGTTCCATATCATCAATGAAATTAGTTAAAATATTCTGCATCCAGAAAGCTTCACAGTGACATTGTCTCGTTGACTCATGACACACTCCATGTCCAGAACAATTATTTTGACACACAACTGTATCAATGTGTCCCACATTCAATTCTAAGAGACTGGCATCCCTACGCAATTTATTTTTAAGATTCGACACCACTTCAGGACCTGGTAAAAATGTTTGAGGTGATTTCTGAAAATAAGAACGTTGCAAGACATTAATCTGTGTATAAACAGTTGACTTAGCAGGTACTTAATATTAATTACTAGTTGTATATTCTAATTACTATTCGGAAAGTCAATGATAATAATCTAACCTTGTCTGTAACATAAAAGATGACTTGAGCCTTTGTGGATTGTTGGTCAGCTCTAATATCCGTTATATTGATGTTATATGCTTCTCCTAGGAGAAGAGCCATCTTCTGTTCAAGGGAAGATATTTGCCCATACGTGAGAGCAGATGCTGCAATATTCAACGTCAACTCCACAAGATTGTGTTTATTGGGATTGGGTTTGACATTAATGCTGACAGAGTCTGTATCTGATAACCCTTGATCATCCCACACAGTGAGGCTGAAGAGATATCGACCAGGCACAACATCACTCAACTGAAACAATTATAATCATTATGTACCTATAATTTGGTAACTCCACAAGATGGACCCCCAAAATTTTAATATGGAGACCTTGGGAAATGAACACGCGTCAGACAACCTCAAAAACATTTTATTTTATAAGGGGGGGTAAAACGTTATAATATGTAGTTTAAGATCTATATGTATTCTCAAATGTAAATTTATTTTGTCAACTTATTGTAATTACACATGTTCTAAATATATTTAAAAAAAAAAGAAGATGGTCTGACGACATAGCCGCAGTGCGGGGTAAAAATTGCTGCAACCGACAGAAAGGAATGGAAGAAGCCTATATTCAGAGGAGGACAGAAGGCTGAAGAAGAAGAATTTGGTTTTAACAGTGGGGATAAAGTAAAGACAGATGGGTATTATCTTACCATAAGAATAGGTTGTGTATCAGAATTCCATACAATTCTTCCCGTGGCAAGACTGGATGGTTGTCTAGTCCACTGCCACCTGGCAACACGCAAGTCATCATGAGACTGTGAACCGTTGATAATCACAACATTCACTGGCATTACAATAGTTTGATCTCCACCAGCATTCGCTTTAGGGGGAGCATTTTTATCTGAAAATAAAATACAAACACTGAATAAATATCTTCTACAATTGCACATGTGTGGACATGTGCAAAGTTGATACTCAATCGATGATATGAAAGTTAACTTAATGTAGAAGTCATGAAGTTAAATAGTAATGTACTTACTCTGCGTTACAGTTACGCCAACAGTGTCAGTTGCAAAGTTTCCATTATCATCCAGAACTGTTAGTTGTATTTCATAGTCTCCCTTTGTAAGTCCCGTAAGATTAGTGACGGACTCATTGTAGTGAGATAAAGTGGCATTGTTTGGTCCCTTTAACACTTTCCAGGTGAAGGCAACAATACGATGGTCATCTGTAGATTCAGAACCATTCAAAGTAACCCAAGTGACTGGCAACGAAACATACTGAAACAAATAAAAGCGAATAAATAAACATAATCAAACTCATAATATAAAATGTATTTCATAATATAATAGCATAAGCTTCACCTGATGATCACCAGCTTTAGCGTGAGGTGGTGTGTTAGTGGGAGGCTTTACAAATACATGAACATCTGCAGTAGATGACTGACCCGACGAGTCCGTCACCTTTAATACAAATGTATACATTCCCTCGGAGAGATTGGATAACTGAAAATGAAAAATTAAAGGAAAGGTGAGCCAGATATTAAATCATATTTGTTCAATCTCAATTCAGTTGAACTTGTTCAATGTTTCCAAAGAACTTCATATCTCTACTTTTAATTTATATATGTACCTACATAATTATGTATGTATATGAAAGTCAATTACAAAATATTAAACACCATCGAGAGGTTGAATCCTGGTGCAGAGTATTTTGCACTTCACAATAGTGTACAATGCAGAGAAAGTATTTGGGTTTGTGTACCCTTGTTAAAAATGTATATGTAAAGTAGTATATGCATTATGATGTACTTTACCTGTAAGTATGGTGAATGTGTATTCTGCATATCGACAGCCTTGTCTTGATCTTGCGATGACTTTGTCCACTCCCAGGTCGAGATTTCATGATCGTCAGTTGACAAACTACCATTCAATGTCAAGTTATTTGTGGGTAAATATATAATAATGTCTTGTCCTAAAATAATACTGTAAATTAGCAAATTAACACAATTATACCTACACAAAATTATGTATGTACTTAAGTGTGAATAACATTAAACCAACCAGCATTAGCTTCTGGTGGATAATCCGTATGATTCAATACAGTAATGTTAGCTGTAGTAGAATTCTGAACATGATCAGAATCTTCTACAGTCAATCGGAATGTATAGTTTCCTGTCAGCTTGAGGTCTTTGAGTTGCAGCGTGGGACCATCATGTAGTGGTGGCTGATAACCCAGTGGTCCAGATATCAACTCCCAATGCCATGAAATTATTGCATCATCATCCTGTGAAAACATCAGACCAAGTTGTTTATTGTTATAATTATACATATGTAAAATAATACACTATTGTTTCCTATGTTAAAATCTGATTCACTATCTGAGTCCATAAATACAGAACATTGTTAATACTTTTCACTTACCTTACTTTCACTCCCATCTAACACTGCCCCAGTATTTGGTAGTTTAACAGTTTGTGATGGTGGAGTGATAACTACGACAGGTGGTTTATTAATTCTGTTTGGTGGCAGCACTGTTACATTGGCATATGCTTCACCATAAGAGTTTGTGGCACTGCCAGTTACTGTAACCTTGAAACTATATATTCCCTCTGTTAGTTGAGAAAGAGTCACGGAACCACTATTCTGCTCCTTCATATTTCCTGGAATTAATGAAAATCAGACAATCAGTGAGGATCCTTTATAAATATTTCAACGTTAAAGATACACTACAATACTATTGTATTGATACATCATTGAAAGGTAATAAAGTGACGTAAATGAATTATGTACCTGTGAATCCTCCCTTTGGTTGATCCACTAATGTCCACACATAGTTGTAATGATCATTGCTAGTTTTTTCATCTGGTATTGTGTATGGTGATAGTGTCACCTCATTTTCAGGTAGCCGCACCTACAACAGACAACACAACATGTTTTCATAACACCTCATGAAATATTAATGAGGATACAAAATTGCTGAAAGTTTGGGGTAGGTACATAATATAATAAGACATACCTCTTTGGATAAGACAGAAACAGTCAATTTAGTAAGACTGGTCTTAGTAGACGATGTAGTTTCATTAGAAGCAGCAGGTTTAATAATTATATCATCTTTCTTACTTTTACTACTTTCTAAATCTTCAGCAGAGAGGATTCCTTTATGTCCAATATTCATTGAATAAGGTACAATATTTGCAAAGTTTTGTAAAACACACACTCCTGTTGCATTTCTGATGAAACCTTCCACACATTTGCAGATTCCAGATCTACTCTTGGAAGGTAAAACTCTAATACATTCTTCATTCAATGGACAATCTGTAATAACTCCAACTTCACAGCTCATAAACTTCTCTGTAAAATCTTCTGTCGCTTCCATTAGTTGTTCATTTTTCTCCAGAAATTTCTTTAGGCTATTTACTCTGCCACTTGTTAGAGCGGGTCGCATATTTTCAGCGAAATGAGATATAACATCACTATCTTGTATATCAGAGGCATATTGGTCTTTAGAATATTTGATGATGTTATCTAGGGGACCATCTCTGGAGTTGCCACTAGCCAAATTACTGATTATTTCATCTTCTAAGGAAAGGTTAGGAATTTCTTGATAGTTCCCATACTTCGCTTGATCCAAAATGTCTTGCCAATTTTCTGAAAATCAACAAATAAGAGGTGGATATTACTTACAGACGTCTATGTGAATGAAATTAGTTATACAATACCTACTGAAGGCTAATATCAACTACTGGGTACCAAGATTGAGATAAAAATGCTTATCATTCTACATATGTAATACATATCTACCTAATATAGCATTACTGCGGAACCAGTCTCAGATTATTACATTGCCTTTTTATCAAATAATGCACCCTATGCAGCTACCTTGTGTGTTTAGATAAAACATTTATGGCTTAGGTGGAAGAGGTAGCTGAATGGCTTGGCCCAGTTTATTTATTTGAATTAACCGTATTAAGCCTTTTACAACACACAATTAATATGAATAATATCCAATAAAAAAGAGAAATAAATAAAGCAGTTGGTTCTGACTATACAAATATTGTCACCAAGTATGGGTCCCACATTATGGGTTACAAATATTTGTTTACATATTATAATAGTATTCCCGGGTTGATTACAAGATAATGCTTTTGCAATAAGTCCCCCTTTAGTAAACTACTAATGTCATTTTTCTGACTCTTGAATATATTACCTTCCTCTAATGTGGGCGAGACTAGTACCATGGTGACATGATTCCCAATGCTGGGATTCTCTGAGCGAAATAATGGCAGGCAAAGTTCATTGCTGGCACATTCAATATGATAACATGTAGTGTCGTGCATGAAGACAACATTGCATGTCTCACTTGTACAGCATCCCATTACACACTGCTTTATGCCCTTTAACATTTGCTTCTCTGTGTAATTTCCAGCTGTCAAGTTACCTGCGGAGATAATAAATGAGAAATGGGTTAAAAATTACACAACAGTCCATTAAATAATCAACATTACTATAGGGTTCATGTATGTGGCAGATGTAATAATATCTAGCATCAGTTAAACATTAGAAACACTGACGAGATTACACACAAAGAATATAATTCCCAGCCGTAGAGAATAAACCAACACAGAATGTTCTTATAGCCCACAACATGCAGCACAACAGAACCGACCATTTCAGAAAGGTGGACGCGGACATTTCACAACACTACCAATACGGAACGACCACTGTAGATAATAGTTTTTAAGTACATATTTTTATAAATTGAAGGATTTTCTCTCTCTCTCTTTATTTATTAAAGATAGACTTAATAATAATGTTGAATGCTAGCAATGCTCAAATAAAATGATAATTATAATACCTCTTGGAGTATATCCAACAAAGTTTCTTGGATAAAGGCGAGGGCACTCACTCCATGGATCCTCATATTGTGCATAACAAAATGTCACTGAGAGAATTTTAATAATCATATAAATCAATAAAGTCCCCTGAGATGACAAAGCCATCTTGTATTGTATTACTTCTGGAAATTAAAAAGATTTTACACATCCACACAAATGATGACAAAATGAATATTATGGACATGTAATCTAGCTAAAATATGTGAATTAAAATTATCCTCACTAGATGTGTTGAAGGTTATTTATTTATGTGCACCTAAGTAAAAATACAAGGTGGACCTTTGTATTCACTGTACAAATATCTGCTAAAATTATTTGTTTTGCGAATACAGTTTTCTTACACAAATAAAATGAAGTAAAAAAAAGGTTCTATTTTGAATACATCCACCCCTATAAACAAGCGTTTTGACTGTGCGAATACAATTAAAAACCAGGCCAGTTACTGCCTAATCTTTATGAAAACAATAAATTATTGTAATGTACAACTGGATAACGCTACACATTGCTATAAATTATGCGGGTTTACACATTATATTAAGTACACACACTATATCGTATTTAATACCTTCCAAGTTGCAATAGGTAAACCGATTAACTTCTCTGGCATATTATTATGATAAAAATGTACTATTTACACTGCGTGGGCACCGGAAATACGATAAATTATAGATAAACACTAACTTTACAATGCTCTAACTAGATTTGACATATGTCGCAAACGGCAAAAATCACAAAAATTCAGGATTGTTCAGGATTTCAGCCAGCCATACTAGTCCAAGAGCCCGCTGCTTAATTTATGACGTATCTGTTTTTTGATCGAAATGTGGTATAAATGATAGCTTACCAATAGGGTATTACATCGCACTAGGGTTGCCTATCAAAATCCTGCCGCAACCCTCCCTGCCCCCCCCGAAAAGGTCCCTCTTCGCGGTTTTTCGCATTTTATAGGAATATGGTAAGAGATAGGAGAAAGTAGTCAATGACAAAAATTATCCTTGCTAAATTCTCTACAAAAAATGTTAAGTCAATTTTTTCGTATAACTAGCAGTTTACCCGCAATGGCCGGCCCAAAACCGAAATTTATTTAAAATACAAAAAAAATGTATTTAAACTAAATTGGTTGAAAATTTATAAGAGCTACAGGAAAATAGTCATAAAACGAATTAATTACCATAGTCTTAGCTACAAAACGAGCTATAACTTATGTTCATACATTTAATAATTTCGGAGTTATTACAATAAAACTTAGTGACGAAAATTCTTAAATTTTAGTTTTTCATAAAATAACCAGCGATATAGCGCCGCAGGCCAAAATTTTTTTTCTATAAAATGTTAGTAATAATGGGTGGAAGAATGTGAAAGAAAAAAAATCAAACTTTTTTTTTTATTTTTTCAAAAAATATCCTGTTTTTTGACCGGCCATTACGGGTAAACTACTAGTCCTATGAAAAAATTGACTTAACGCTTTTTGTAGAGAATTTAGCAAGGATTATTTTTGTCATTGACTACTTTCTCCTATCTCTTACTATATTCCTATAAAATGCAAAAAACCGCGAAGAGGGACCTTTTCGGGGGGGGCAGGGGGGGTTGCGGCAAGATTTTGATAGGCAACCCTAGTGCGATGTAATACCCTATTGGTAAGCTATCATTTATACCACATTTCGATCAAAAAACAGATACGTCATAAATTAAGCAGCGGGCTCTCGGACTATACTGAGCCATACGAAACGAAACACCAAAAATATGACGTATTGACGTACCAATTTCAAAAGCTGTCAATAAAATAATAAAGCCATACTTTTTGTTCAGTAGTGGCTAGTGGCCTAGTGGCAACGCCATCTACAGTCAACATTCTAGATGCTATAATGATTTACACATCTGGCAACTCCAAAATATGACGCCTCATATTTTTTGCTTATTTTATCTGTGGATTCCGTGGATTCGCTGAAATCAAAATGGACAGGTTATGGGATTTGTTTCGTGTTTTATTTTAAAAGTGGTATTGGGTATTATGTTCTTTTACTTAGTGAGAACTACATTGTGTTGATAATGTATTATGTAGAAAATAATGAGTATTAATGGTTCCTTAAGTTATCGCGAATCGTTTCGAAAAGTTAACTACGATTAAAAGGTAAGTTATTCAGGGCGAAGGCCTGTTGTATATTTCGTCTAATGATATTTTACGTGCTATAGGTGCAACTGCCATTGTTATGCTTTGTAATTAGGTATTGAAGTGAAGATGGAGTTCTCCCATCCGCCTCCAGTGAACATGAGCATGCCGCCCCCAGGCATGGGTATGGGGCGTGGGGGACAATTTGGCGGAGGTCGACACAACTTCAGACCCTTTATTTCTCAGGATGATTTCGATGGAAAGAAGCTCCGTAAATCGGTAATGAGGAAAACTGTAGATTATAATGCGTCAATAATTAAGGCCTTAGAGTGTCGCGTGTGGCAGAGGGATTGGAGAGATAGGTATGCTCTTCAGCCTGATGCTATGTACACACCCGACCTGTTACCACCCCCCTCTTACCCCGATAATCCCATTAATGCTGTTACCACTAGGTCTGTTAAAACTGCCACTAATAAGATGAGATGTCCAATATTCGCTGTCTGTTGGACACCAGAAGGAAGGAGGCTCATCACTGGTGCGTCATCGGGAGAGTTCACGTTATGGAATGGCTTAACATTTAATTTTGAAACGATCCTTCAAGCGCATGACAGCCCAGTGCGTACAATGGTGTGGTCGCATGGTGAAGGATGGATGGTGACAGGAGACCACGCTGGATATGTGAAATACTGGCAAAGTAATATGAATAATGTGAAAATGTTTCAAGCACATAAAGAAGCTGTTAGGGGAATCAGTTTCAGTCCTTCCGATGCAAAGATTGTAACGTGTTCTGATGATGGTACTTTAAGGATATTTGATTTCTATAGATGCCAAGAAGAGAGAATTTTGAGAGGTCATGGTGCTGATGTAAAATGTGTTCAGTGGCATCCTTCTAAGGGTCTCATTGTATCGGGTAGTAAAGACAATCAACAGCCAATCAAATTGTGGGATCCTAAATCTGGACAGTCTTTAGCAACATTGCACGCTCATAAGTCAACAGTGATGGATTTAAAATGGAATGAAAATGGCAATTGGTTAATTACAGCATCACGCGATCACCTATTAAAACTATTTGATATTAGAAAATTAGGTACAGAAATGCAAATATTTAGAGGACACAAGAAAGAAGCGTCGAGTGTTGCATGGCATCCTATTCATGAAGGAATGTTCTGTTCTGGAGGATCAGATGGAGCCATTCTATTCTGGAATGTGGGAACCGATAAGGAAGTTGGTTGTATAGAAGATGGACATGAATCTATTGTGTGGACTTTGGCGTGGCATCCATTAGGACATATTTTATGCTCTGGATCCAACGATCATACTTCCAAGTTTTGGACAAGAAATCGCCCTGGAGATCTCATGAGAGATAAATACAATCTCAATACTCTACCTCCTGGTATACATGACGAACATGAATTAGACGAACCAGCTGTCATTCCTGGGATGGGTCCTGAGGATAAAGTGGAGATATTTCCATCCACAGATAAAGCAATTCCTGGCTTGGATCTTGATACCAGTGTCATACCTGCAGATTCAGACAAAAAAGGAAAGAAGGTACCTTATAGTAAACCTATTCCGAGACAATTCCAAGCGCAATGGAATCATAGCACATGTGGAGATGCGGCAGAAGCATTAACCCAAGCCCTAGTAGAGTCTGTGCCGGGTGTAGTTCCCTTGAATGAAATTACTCCAACCGCTATTGTTATATACGGAAAACTTATACCAGTAGAAGCGGGTTCTAAGCTGGAAGCTGCCATCATGGAAGGGCCCGTTGCCCTACGAAAGTTCATAGCGTCTGGGGAGATAGAGGAACTGTATGAAGTAATGCCGCATTATGAAGAAGATGAGGAGGAGGATATTAGTTCTCAGCAGCCATTTGTGTTTGACATAACAAAAGACCAAGACTTTAGGTTCCCTCCAGGTGCTATGCAAGATCAAACATCAACTAAAGACTCGTCAGATATAGCAAATGAATCTTTAGAAGGGCAATCATTTCATAATGAAAACAGTATGTTTGGTGACAATATGAATATGGGGCCAAATAACTTTATGAATAATGGACCTCCTCAAATGATGCCAAATATGTACATGGGAAATATGAATAATGGAAATAATTTTGGTATGAACATGAACAACTCTGGCATGTACGATGGTCCTCCCAATCAACACAATAGTTTTGGGTTCAATGAGAATAATATGGATAATGGAGAGGAGGAGTGGGATGATTCTGATATGCATAATGATAGTCATCCACACAAATACAAGAGAAATAATAGAGGACGAGATAATTGGAATAACTCAAACAGTTTCCGAGGCGGAAATATGAATGGTGGATCTAGAGAAAGAACGGGAAGAGGAGGGCAGCGTAGGCAGGACAGAGGGGGTAGAGGGAGGGGCAGATCTTCCAGATCTTTTAGAAGAGGTGGAAGGAATAAACGTTGAATAGTTTACTGGTGTGTTTTTGATAAATTGTTGGTGATGCTATTGACATTAATGAATGTATATTGGACCCATGTGAGTGTAAGAAGTTAACTAACATTGAATATTATGTTACTTTTTTGTTCAGGCATCTGTGTAGTTATGATTAGCTATAAGGTAATTTGTTGATTTATCAATATTTACTTTGTGGGATCAGGAGAGTACTGCATGTGAATTGTATTACTATAAAGTAATATCAAGGACAGTACTTTACCTAATGTATTCATAATAATTCATTTTTTATCACAAACACGTCATATATTTTATTGTTGGTCATTTTGATTGTTTCAATAAATCAATTAATTTGGTTGTATTTTTTTATCACTTGATGCTGAGTGAGTTTGTGCTAATAAAACTTCTTCAAAATCAATGGTCACTTAATGAAGCCTTTCAGTTGCACCTAGATGTTTTTTAACATACTGTATACATAACATTTATGTAATATTTTATTGGAAAAATAATATGTACTGGGATCTGAAAAAGTTATTTGCTGTGTACTATTTGATTAGTACTATTCATACCAATACATGTATTATAATCTTCAAGTTTCTTCTATTGTATTCTTCACATTGAACATTGGTTACAATGTTTTGTATAATTGTTAAAAATCACAAGATTTACACAACATGTAGGTAAACAATTTCATTTGTTAAATTTCACTACTGCGAACCTACATAATTTATTTAAAATTGTATCAAGTTGTTACATAGTAGAAGGAATCTTAACATTCAATGTCTTCATTGTCGATAAACAACATAATGTTTTCTTTGTCTCATACTTTTAAACATTTTTATTTATTACATATTATGTTTTTCTCATTTCATACAATAAAATTTCTTATGCCAACGGTGATATGTTTTCTACCTTGCTAATTATATTTGAATTATTTTAAAATTCTGCTTAATGAATATAACAGTGAACTAATCACTGCCGTAGATCCAAAAGGCAACATTTAAACTGGGAACTACAAGGTGACTGATTATAAGCATCCACTTTATTATGTGGCATTTATGTTTGTTTGGTGACTACAGCAATATTCAAGTAATAACTCTACATACATCACGCATTGTCATCAAAAATGTTTGTGAAGCATAATTTTTTTTAAATGATCTGGGCTTGCATACACAAACCCAAATACTTTCCTGCACACCTTGCACTAGGCTAAAAGCCCGTATCGTAAAGTGTGGAATACATCGTCAGCGCCGGGGTTTGAACCTGGCACCACCCGCTTGAGAGACTGCCGCCTTAACCAACTGCACCATTTGTTAGGAATTAACTTTAAAAACCTAATTTATTTATTTTCATCAGTTTTTGACATAATTCACAGTGTTCACAATTTACATAAGGAGTGTTTTGATAGTTCCTCTCAAAATTGAGGAACCTCTAGCTTTTGAGAGAGACCAAGGTATGCATTATTCAGTCCCTCCAATCTTCTTTTCCACGTCATGCCAGAGGCATAAAAAAGAAAATTAGAGGTCTCATTAGTACGTATGACTAAAAAAAATAAAAAATGGAACTATGAGTTTACGCACATTCACTGCCCCAAATTTTTGGTTGATTCCTGTTAGTAGAAAGAATTAATAAATTAGTGTCACTTCCATTGGAATCTACATGCATACAGAATAACCATTTTTGTACTTACGTCCTGTTATGCAAATTTATTCAAGCAGAGTTTTAGTTTGATCCAAAATTTATTCTTAAGACTGAAGATTAAGCTCGGGACTTCCCTCTCTGCATTTGAATTGATACTTGATTTAACTGAACCTTTCAAGTAATTTTAAAGTAATGTCACACAAGGTTAGGTTTGATAGATTATTTAGTGAGCTGTGAAGAAAAGTTATGTGGTGAATGGAAGCAGATGGACGGCAACAAAAAGATTGGTAAGCATTTTCCAAATGTTCTTCATTTATGGTATTATAAACTGATCATTGTGTAATAGTTTTGGTTTTTGTTTATTTTGAGCTACTCTGGTGGACAAGTCGGACATGGAAGGGGTTGTGAAAAGCTGATGTAATGGATTTCGTAGTGTCTTCCAACTGGTAGCAGTTATGGAACAACGGCTGATTCTCTGATGTCATTACTTCTGTCTCTCTCCCATCCCCGCCATCTTCTATCTGCGACCAGACATAATCTTGTAAGACGTTAGATTATTTTCAAAATAAATGTTGTAAAATAAAGTTGTACATATTTTGAAAATAAATTGGATCCCACTTGTTAGATTAATTTTAACCAATACTGTAAACTGGAAATAAAGGATGTGTCAACAATAAAGGATTTTAATTTCTCCTCACTCCTCCTTACTTCATGTATTGGTGCAATAAAACTATTTATTAAAAAGCATTGTAAAGTTTTAATAAAGAAATTCAATTTACCTTTCCCCCTAATGAAATTATAATCATATTGGCATTCTGAAAATATAACAGTTACTAATGTCATCACTGAACTTGAGATGAACACCTTTATAATAATTTGTTAGTAACAATGTGAAAATTAAACTGAGATGAATAATTTGTAATGTAAATTTTCTTTTGTTTCAGGATGACTGTATTTCCTTCCATATGCTGGATCCTTTGTTTATTCCCTCTGGTTTTCTCTCTTCACTCTGAGGAAGAGAAATCAAATAGAACCACACTAGAGGAATTGGAGGCAATAAATGGAACGCAGAATTTTAGAATTGCTCGTAAAAGCAAAGAAAACAAGGGTTGGTATGATGGCCAGGAGCATACATCAGTTCATTGTGTTCGGAAAGCAAAATGTGAGCAGATGAAAGTTAACACATGCCTTGGATCTAAGTTGCCTTATACGCATACAAGTCTCCACTTAACCTATAGTTACAGTCAAGACCAAGTCAATGAGAAGTTACAACAGTATATGATATTGAAACACATTCCCAAATGTTGGGCTGTGGTGCAACCATTTCTCTGTGCAATATTTAAACCAAAATGTGAATCTATCAATGAACAAGACATGGTCTTCTTACCATCTTTAGAGATGTGTCGTAATATTATGGAGCCCTGCAAACTTGTCTACAATACAAGTATATTTCCACAATTCCTGAAATGTAATTCAACACTGTTCCCCAGTGATTGTGCTAATGATGTGAAGGAAACTAGATTCAATACAACTGGGCAATGTTTGCCACCGTTGGTCCACACTGATGTGGTTGATCATTTTTATCCCGGAATAAGAGGATGTGGTCTTCCGTGCCAGGATCCAATGTACACGGAGGATGAACATCAGCAGATTAGACGTTTAATAACTTGGGGACTCGGTGTATCTCTCTTCTTCAATGTGTTGGCTACATCAACCTTCATTATAGATTGGAGAAATGCCTCTAAGTACCCTGCAGTCTCAATTTTCTACATCAATGTTTGCTTCATAATGTCTTCCTTAGGGTAATGTTGTGAAATTGCTTCCTTTAATTATATTATTTCTCTTTTTCCTTCAACGTATTACAATAATAGTGTATATTTAATTTCAGGTGGTTGGTACAATTCTTCGCTGACTCCAGAAGTGATATTGTGTGCTCTAAAGATGGTACGGTCAGAAGAGGAGAACCTTCTGCTGGTGAAAATCTTTCATGTGTTGTTGTCTTTGTCTTGGTAAGTTGGTCATTATATAACGATAGCTCTGTGATATACATATTTGTGATATTAGGTGACTCTAAGGAGTGGTTTATTTTCAGGTGTATTATTTCTTAATTGCCGCATGTGTTTGGTTCGTTATCTTCACATACGCATGGCACATGAGTTTCAAAGGGTTGGGTGAGTATGCGATACATTAAAATATTTAAATTCTCTAGATAGTGTGAAGGTTTCGTAGTCATTACGTTGTTAATATTTTAGGAAAGAT
The DNA here is from genome assembly GCA_963576895.1 of Ceraclea dissimilis. NCBI lineage: Eukaryota > Metazoa > Arthropoda > Insecta > Trichoptera > Leptoceridae > Ceraclea > Ceraclea dissimilis. The sequence goes on along the minus strand of OY756359.1, from coordinate 16,171,914 downwards.
TTTGGATCGCATAGATAAGAAAGGTGCCTATTTCCATCTGGTAGCATGGTCCTTACCATTGATATTCACTATAACTGTGATGGCCCTAGGAGAAATAGATGGAAGTAGCATTGTAGGAATATGTTTTGTTGGATATATGAATCATGCCATCAGAGGTGGTTTCTTACTTGGACCCATTGTTTTAACACTTTTGATTGGAGGATTCTTTCTGATTCGTGGTAAGTGAACAACTAAAATAGTACATACATTGTGGTCTAAGTCTTTTTGTATTATCTTGTTAGATATTGGCTAATGTTGCGTTGAATTATTTCACATTAAAGCAGCCTATATGGATAATTGACTGTAAGTATAGCATTGTATACTTACCTAAACTCCACTACATAGTTTATCCTGCATGTAATATGCACCTATTGTATAATGTAATGATGTTGATATTTCAGGGTTGATAACACTAATATCTGTACGCACATCAAGTAAGGACATAATATCAGTGCGTGCTTCGAGTAAGATTAAGCAAAGCATAATGAGATGTAGCGTTGCTGGTTCACTAATTCTATTGTTTGTCTGCTTGACAGTCTTCTGTCATTCTTATGAGTTTCGTAATTCCACCGAGTGGCAGAGTAGTTTTCAACAACTCCTTGTGTTAGTATACTTATTTCATTATGATTGGCACTTGGCAAGTATTCTCATATATTATACCATTTCTTTTCTTGTTTTTCACAGGTGTCGATTGATTAGTATGCACAAAGGCACTGAGCCCACAGAATGTGTTCAGAGCTCTCGTCCCAGTGTTGCTTTGTTACAGTTACAACTGTTGTGTCTATGGGGTTCTGCCATATTGATGTCTAGCTGGGTATGGACCCGGGCCACTATGCATTCTTGGAAGAGGTATATAAGGAGGAAATGTGGGCACGATGACGAAGAGCCTGTCAAGTTACAGAAACATAAGTTGATTGCTCAGGCATTTTCCCGGCGTAAAGAATTTCACAACCAGGGGCGAATGTCCATATCTTTCCACAATACACATACAGACCCTGTTGGATTAAATTTTGAATTGAACTCTGTGGCGAGCTATGATTTTAGTTCAACGTGGGCAAATAATCTTCCCAGGTTTGTGAAGAGAAGGGGAGCTCTCACTGGTGCACAACATTCACATAGTCATTCATCCAACGCACCCAGGAGAAACTCACAAGTAATAATAATGTATTTCCCAGTATGTTACATATGTATTTACTACTTTAATATGTTAATTTTAATAATAACCATTGTTTTGTAGGATTCCCAAATTAGCTTCAGTCTCCGCCATGTATCAGTTGAGTCTAGAAGAAACTCTTTAGACAGTCAGCTCTCTGTGAAAATAGCGGAGATGAAGACTAAAGTAGCCAGCAGAAGAAGAGTTAAAACTCATGGTAAGTCATCAAGAAGGCGAGCTACAAGGAATAATACAAGTACAATATACACAAGGAAGGAAAGTACCACATCTGTTGAAAGTCAAATTGGTACACATATTTTAAGTGCTTTATCTTCAACAAAGGAGAGACAAAGTAATTCAATGACTAGAAGAACTGCTAATGCGGGTTTGAGTAAGGAACAGGTTGACTTGCTTTTGGCAAATGGGAAGGTAATTCTACCATTCCTGCAAAATCAAGGCCTCACAACCACATCTGATGAGGAAAATGGTTCTATGGCTTCGTTTAAGATAAAAGATAGTCAAATCAATTTTGTTCTCAAACAAAAGGAGGGAAACTTTAGTGGTAATGACACAAATATAAGAGAATATCACAGTGATTCTGAACAAGAAGATAATAACAAGCAGTTGATCTTAATGAAACAATTGTTAAACGAAACACCAATATCCAGTGGTGAATTGAAGGTTGATATGGATGTTGGCTATGGACGCAAAGATTTGAGGGGTAGTAAGAGTAGTGGTAAAAGTAAATCCAGTCGTAGATCATCACGACAAAGTGCCAGAACCCGACATAAACATTCTGTGAAAGGGAAGACTAAAGAAACCGCCATTCCTATGTCTGTCTTCAAGGCGAGAAATTCAGATTGTAAACCTGAGAATTTTGTGAAAAATTCTCTCGAATCTTCCTTTGACTCCTATTGTTCGGAACTGGGACCACTTGCATTACAGAGTTCTTTCTCTGGGGTATCCCTGGAAAAAAACAATTCTCGTAACAGTAAGAGGAGTTGTGACGTGGGAATACAAGCAAACTCTCATGAAATCGCTACACAAACATTGTCTTCTTATGAAACAGATAAACTCAAAATAAGTAAGGGAACTTCTATAAAGAAGTCTCAAAATTCATATAGTGCTTCTGACAAACCTTTAACAAAGTCTCAAAAGAAAGAAAAGAATCAATGTGATAAAGTTGATTACAATGATCTAGATAATCACATGCATCACACAACAGACAAGACAAACACTAAACCTCGTCTCAAGGGAAGTAAATGTGATGAATCTGATGAACCTCTTCTTAACATTAAGAGGAATAATATTGATAAACCAATTATTGTTAAGAAACGCAACGATGCCTCGTGCAATATGAGTGAATCTAAAAAGTTAAAACAACTCCTGTTGCCTTGAAATCAATCTATTGAATCTCATTCTCCAAAGTAAAACTATGTTAGTGACAATAAATTATGTACGTAATCAAAGTTAACCAGAAAAGAAGCAGACATGACAGTTTCCTGCGTCAGTTCCCATAATAGACATTGTAATACTTACACGGTTCACGCAGTTGATTAGAGTATGTTCGTGGTTGTAACTATTAAATAAGTAGGATTAAGTTAGAGGTAATTATTTTCAACAAATGTGGTTCTGTGTACTGTAATACACTTATATTTTTCCATGTTAATTTACATATCGGAAGCGATAGGAAATCACACATGTTAAATTACCCTTTGTTTATAAAATGTGAATTTCTTGCTGAAGTTATTCAAACCTCAGATTACACATGAGTGTTTAAAATATCATTTCTAACTTTCCCTAATTATACAGTAAAGTGTACAATCTGGGTTTTACTCTGCCTATCTACATATATTAGGTAATTCCTGAGACATGTTTCTGTTATTTTCTTAATGCATTTTAACTGTGATTTTTTTATTTAGTGGGGTAAATAAGTTTGTTTCATATTGTTTACTGATGCATTTCCATACTGTGTATGTACATGCAGAGTATTTTGAGATTATGACATGCGGGATATCCCACAAGATTAGATATAGACCTATGTATTCTTTTAAGTAATTTTATTATTTCAGAGAAATTTGGATAATTATAAGATTTATGCATTTATTTTTTCTGCAAGTAATGTTAATTTTGTTTATACAACTACCCATTGGGATACACAGAATTGATTCACGCGTCTATATTATTTATTATGTTTAGGTTGTTGGATGCTCCTCCAATAGAGATTATTATACCAATACATAACCAATATTTTATATGTACAATATTGTATGAAGACTGAATAAGTGCCTTATGCTCTCTCTGGATTTACCAGAAAGAATCTCATTATTTTGTACCTATATTTAGTTAACAAATAAATAAAACATAATTTTAGTCAATATTTTTATTATGATCCCTTCTCCACAAGAATACAATGTGATACAAATACTTACCTTAATATGAGATATCCCAGAGGAGTGCTGACTGTTGGACAGGCCTTGACATCCTCTTCACAGGACCAACACAGATCTACCAGGGGAGGAAGAAGACAAATCCAACAGCGGGGATACATTCAACAAAATTGTGATTCATTGAATGTTACTTGATTGAGTACCTCCATCATCATCAGCCCGCGGTTGCCCACTGCAGAACATAGGCCTCTTCTCCTGCTCCTGTGCGATTCCCGTCCAATGGGGTCTGGCAAACCTCTTGATGTCGTCCACCCATCTGGTAGGTGGTCTTATGTCGCCCCTTGGTCTCCACTCCTTAGTTTTGTAAAAAACAAGTGCCTTTGTGCTCGCTAGTAGTGAAATCTAAACCTGGACTTTTGTTTTCATGTCAAACAATGCAGCATGTTAAAATGAGGTTGCTGCATATAGCTTTTTTAGCAACCACATTGGCAACACTTATAATATTCTATTTTAACTTCAGGAACTCACTCGAAATCAAGTGATCTTAATATTTAAACAGAAACGTCATTGTCACCAGTAAACAATGTTGTACATAGTTCCTAAATAATTCGAGACCATTTCTTTCTTGACAAGACTGTATTTTGCTTACTATTATATAGGGAATGGGGAGATGGATTAAAAAAAATCTTCGAGAATTAAATATGTATTTTGTAATGTCCCTTAAATTATGTAGATCTTCAAATACATAGTTTTCTTAAAACTAAGAATTCCTACACCTGCTTTGACCACTACACATTACACACATACATACTAGTAACAAACATTAATCAGTAGATACTTAAAACAACAATAATTAATATGAAAGATACGCAACATTAAGTAGTAATATTTATTTAATCTTATGTATTACGCTACAAAGTTAATTAGTCATCGAATGGTTCCAGATTCAATAACAACACATCACTGACCAGGCAATCGGCAGGCTGTAAATAAAGAGAAATGTTGTTAGAAGATCTTCAGTAAAGTAATAACGACGTTAAAAGAATATTTATTATGATTCTCTCACCTCGGGGCTAATGCCAACAAGTGCATCGGCGTGTCCATAGAACTCCTCTTTCAGGGATATGACGATGGTTTGGAGGTTGGCAGTCTTTAGTCTGATATACTGAGCCACTTTACCAATGTTGGTGTTATCAAGTGCGGCATCAATCTCATCCAATAAGAAGAAAGGTGCTGGGTGATAGCTGTAAAGATAAATACATACATAAAACACTCTCAGTATTAATTTAGTCACTGACTGTTGACCGCCTCGGTAGATGGATACTATGTACAAATTGCTATACCATACCTGTGAATGGCAAACAGCAGAGCCAAAGCCGCAACTGTTTTCTCTCCACCAGACAAATTCGACATAGGCTGGAATCTCTTGCCTGGTGCTACGCAGTTGTAGTTGATACCATCTAAATAAGGTTCTTCAGGATTCTCAGGTCCTAAGAACGCTTGGGCAGATTGATTCATCGCTAGAGACTGAAAACCAAATAGTATTCCGTAATCAGTAAAAAAATACAGAAGGAAACACGGTTAAACTGATTAAGGATAGGATACATTTTATTACCAAGTACATACCTTATAAATAGCATCAATTTCATTAGCAACATGGTCAAAGCATTGATTGAATTTGTCGTGTCTCTCTTTCTTAACTCTTTCGAAGTTAATCTTCGCTTTCCTTGCTTTCTTACGAGCATTTTCAAATGCTTTATTTGTTTCTGTCACTTTTTCACGTACTTCATTCAATTTTTGCATGGCCTACAATAATAATCAAAACAGTATTACATTTCAAATAATGGCTAGAAGACTGATTCATCAAACTAAACATTCATATGTATGTAGATACAGAATAATATCATGTAAGAAACTTGACTTACTCTCATATTAGGAGCTTGTATTTTATCAACTGTCTGTGTTAAATTCATAATACTTTTATTCAGTTTATCACCAAGTTTCTTTATCTCATCAGTTTCATCAGCCTCACGGAGTTCATTTCGCAATGACCTATAGTCTATTTGGATTCTGAAATTGTACAAAATATAAAGTTACTCCATACAGATATACTGTTACAAACATCACATAGGTACTACATATATCAGTCACATTACAGCATACATACCTTCTTTCCTTTTCAATCATGGCTGAGCTGTTCATGGATGAAGTTGTACCAGATTCATTATCATTTTCTGATGTAAATATATCAGCCATGTTTCCTTCTCTCATGGGAATTAGAATATCTTCCATCTAAAGGAGTAATAAAATGTACAATATGTATGATATGAAATACAACCTACGTATGTATGAAGACTTGGATGTTAAGTATGAGTTATTATAATACTACAACAGTATATGTATTACATAATTTAAATATTCACCTTGCATTGCTTTAGGATATTGTGGCGATCATTCTTCCTGCTTTCCATCTTTGATTCTATGGAAGAAATGGACTTCTGCATGGCCATTATATCTTTGGCTATATTCGTTACTTCTCTTCTGGCCTAAAATCAATATAATTACTCTACTATATGTACTTCAATACACAAAATGCTGAAATAAAAATCAATAATATGTATTATGCATTACTTTGCCCATTTCCTCCTCCATCTGTTCTTGCTGATGTTTTTTGACCTGCCTGTCTCCTTTCAATGCCTCAGCTTTCTGAAGTTCCTTGTCAATATCTCCTCTCTGCTTTATTTCTGCTTGTTTAGATGCTTCCAGTTCATCTTCACCATCTTGCACTGTCCTCTCCCATCGCAGTACATTCTCTATGTAATGAAGAATGGATTAGTTAACAAACATGGTAACTGTGTATTACACATTACGTACACTAAGAGAAACATTTAGACTCACTTTGTGTATCTCTACATCTCTCAAACTCAAGGTTACTTGTTATTCTATTAATCTGAGCATCAAACTCCATCCTTCTTTTTGCCCTCTCCTGTTGGTTCCTAAGTTCACGTTCTTCATATTGTCTGCAAACAAATTGAGTGGATTACACATTATTGTATTTACAGGCAACACTACCTAATGAATACAAATGCGTTGTTAAAAATTAATTACCTGATGTTTGCAACACCAATATCACGACAGAACTGTTTAAACACAACATCTTCTACATTATTCATGCTCTCCTTAATTTCCTGTATCTTTTGATCTCTCTGTCTCATGGTACGCTCAATGGCTTCAATATTTGGCTGAAACAATATTTCATTATCAGAACATGCCTGTATATGAATTGCTGAAACGTGTATATACACAGAAAGACATAAAACTTACTCCAAACATTTCCATCTTGCGTTCAAGATCTGCTATTTCATTTTCTAGTGTTTTAATTTGGCGCATCTATAACAGAATCACAACATTGTTAGTGGAATATACGAAATATTAAGTTAGTATATACATTGTGGCTAATTTGAATTTGTACTCACTGTCGTATCACGATCTGTTTTGGAGTACTTTAATCGGGTTTCTAAGCCCCTGATTTGTGAATCTACTGTGTTTAATTCAGATTCTTTACGGGATTTCTTCATTTGCTCTCTCAGTTCCTCGGTGAGTTTTTCCTATAAGAATATGCATAACTGGATTAAGAACTCGGAACATATTATAATGTGATATAATATACATGTTGGATATTCACTAACCTTCTTAGCTTTCAGTTGGGACATTTGCTTCTCATCCCATCGCTTGGCTTTCCTGGCCAGATCAAGACTACCTCCAGAAATAATACCAGATTTTTGGTAAAACGTACCATCCAAAGCTAGGGCCTGAAATATATAAAGTGATATTTTATACCCGATGGTGAGTGCAATTATTAGCAATTAAATCCAATTCCACATTCTATAACAAATTGAAAACTTTGTGTATCTAATCTATTGTTAAATTGGCATGAGAAATCACTTGAGATTTTGTGACATTGATAATCATTTGAAAATATTGAACTACATAATATTTAAATCACATCACTTACATCATATCTGGTGCCCCTGCTCCTATCGAGATCGTACGCCACTCGGGAAGCATCCTCAGGAGTTTCACAAACCAAAGCATTATTCGTCACAAACAGCACAGCTCGGTGGATTGCTGGAGGTTCAAAACGAAGTACATCGAACAAAAGTTTAACATTCTTAGGTTCTCTAATATCTCTCATTCTCTCCTTCAAAGGTTTAGCTTGTATATAGTCCAGAGGTAAAAACGTTTCCGGTTCCAACATCTTGTCCTTTAGAACTTGGATACATTTACGAGCTGTCTTCTCTGTGTCTACGACAATGGCTTCCATGTATTTACCAAGTACCTTGGTGATGGCAACATTGTAACGTTTATGAGTTGGCTGGCACATATTGATCATACGGTCATACACTCCGGGAATGTCTCTTTTGAAGCTCTCTACAATCTCTTGTTTCTTACGTCTCCTGGCATCCTCGTGCTTGTCCACTTTAGCATCACCCAGCTGTTCTCCAACTTGTTCCAATGCAGCCTGAATTTCAGAAGCTCTACCCTTACCAGCACCAATATCTGATTGAAGTTCGGAATGCAAACGGCGTTGTTCTTCTAGAGCTTGTTCAGAAGTCCTAAAAAAATTGTTGGAAATATAATACAAAATATGGATAAATACAAAATAGGTATAAGGATAAATAAACACAAAATATGGAGGTGCCACACACTTACTTAATATGCTCAGCGAGTTTATCAATTCTTTTAATTGCTTCAGTTTTCTCATGACCTTTCTGCCGGTGTTTATTTTCAAATTCACTCTTCTTTCTAATCTCATTATCTAGTCTGTCTTGATCAGCTTTTTGTTCTCTATTCACTGAATCCAATTCTTGTAAACATCTCGCAGATTGCATGGATGCCTTCTTCTTCAATTGTTCATACTCGCGAATCTAAAAGACATAAGTATGTATATATTATCAGATAAATATTATGGCATATAGTAATATTACATTAGGAGAATTCCTATGAATACCTGAGCTTCTTCCAGATGCACATCTCTCCCACCCTGACTCTGTCCCGCTACACTGGCTTCCCATTCGCCTTTCTCTTCCTCAACTTGTCTCAGTTCTTCCTCTAGTTTACTTATGTCTGCTTGATGTGCCTCATTAGCTTTACGAGCTTGCTCCAGAGTTTTTAACGCACTATCCAATTTCTTTTGGTTGTGGGTTACTCTCTCTTTTGCTTTGATGAACATAGGACGTTTCTTGGTTATTTCAACTTCCTATTAAAATGTAGAAACACTCCATTATCATGTATGTACACATGCATATTAACACTAGTATTACGTATAAGATGGTAATATGAAATGAAATACAAACCACTTCTCTAATGTCCTGATCAATCTTGGCCATCTCCCTTTGTACAACACCCGCTTCCTTCTTCTTCTCTTTCAGTGCCTCTTCTGCCTTCAATTTTTTCTTTTCTATCTTGGTTATCTCAGTTTGCTTATGTTTGTGATCATCTTCAAACTGTTTAATTTCATTTTCGTTGTGATACAACTTAAATAACTGCAGTTCTACTTGCTTGTCGGCCTATAATAATGAAAAAAGTTGTATAAGTAAACAGCTGTATAAACCTTAAGGAAGTGCTATTTATTACTATGTGAAGAACTGACCAATTCCTGTTTCAACTGTTGATATTTCTCAGCCTCTTCCTTCTCCAGTTTGGCTTCTTTCCTTTCAGCAGCGATACCTTTTTTCTTTTGATAAGAAAACTGTGTTTCTTCATCTGCTCGATTCATTTCCAACCTGCATTTTTCATATTCTTCTTTTAAGGCACCCGACCCACTGATTTCCTCAAAGAGTAATGTGCGTTCTTTGGGATTCTTCATCGCAATACTTTCTACAGCACCTTGGAATACAAGGAAATTCTTAGCCTTTACATTAATTCCCAGTTTCTCCAACTCACTCAAGTACTGCTGCGAGTTGACAGACTGAAAACGAATAATGAAGTTAATTATGTATTCCATTTTAACTTTTATAATATAGCGCAAGTATGTGTTGTAACAATGTGTTTGCTATCAAGATAGTATCCAATAATCTATCAGTAGATACTACGGTCTCAGCAAAATATTATTCTATGTGTTAGCATAATGCAATGTTAAAATCTCTCAATGAACATGCATCTGATTAACACAATATATGTATAGGTATTAAATATTATTCTTCTATATTACCTGCCCATTTATTTTGTGTTCGGACGACTGTCCAATAACAGATCTTTGGAAATGTTTCTCTGTGCCATCTTCCAGAACAAATATTGCAGTCACGGATGCACTGGAAAAACAAAGAGTGTAAAGAACTTGCATACAATATTACAACATGCTGAGATCCAACTGTGAATTGACGTTTCTAATGAGCGAGGGGGGTATCATATGGGTAACAACTAACAACCAACTCATAATTGTGTAGACTTTGTTTATTGATATTGTAATATCTTGTACCTGCGAGAAATGGGTCTGTGTATGGAAGCGCCATGAATGAGATCAGATAGGCGCTTTACACGGAGACTCGACGTCTTCTCACCCATCACAAAACTGACTGCATCCATAAAATTTGACTTTCCTGTAATAAATCATGAAAAGGAGTACAAAACATGACAATTTTGATGTATTTTGTTTGTTTCTGTCATTATTGTTTACCTGATCCATTCGGACCGATGACGGCAGTGAATGCTTTTAGTGGTCCTATACGCAGTTTCCCGCGATAGGACTTGAAATTATCAACATCGATGTATTTTAAAAAGGCAGACATGTCGCCTGCAGCTCAAATTTTTATTTTACGATTAAATTCGTACTTCACAGTTCACTCGAAAATATCAAAAACTGACACAACGCTACTTCACGAAACCGCGACCACAGAAAAAAAACATTGAGCGGGAACCACAGAATAATAATATGCGGGAGCAGGAAGAGCACTACAGAATTTATTTGTATGGCAACATCGCTTCTGAGTACGTATTTTTTAGTTCTGAAAGTCACCACCGAAGTCACCATCGCGTTTTGTCGATTTTTTTGAAACTGTCACTGTCAAAGTGACAAAATATTTTTAAGGTTATTTTGTTGTCGATTGATAGATTTTTATTATTTTAGTTACACAGAATCGCATTTCAATGATGATTAATGATTAAATAATTGTTCGTGCGCAAATTCATTATCCTCACAATGATCTTTCCTGGATTCTCTCTACTTAGAAAATCTCTTTGTGAAAAAGTTTGTTATCAACTCTTTTCCAGAAAGTATGGAGTTTTAAGTTATGAAATAAAATATAACAACACCTCTAAGAAACTATGCAGCTTTGTAAGACAAATGAGCAGTTCAGGTGGGAAGATTGTGCAAGAACGAGATCATTGCAATATAGGTACCATAGGTCACGTTGACCATGGGAAGACCACTCTTACTGCAGCTATAACTAAAGTATTGTCCAAGGAGGGTTTAGCAACATATGTATCTTATGACAATATAGACAGGGCTCCTGAGGAAAAGGCCAGAGGTATGGTAATGTCATAAAAATCTACTCCAGGTATACTTGTTTCAGGGATGGTTTGGACTCGAATTTATGGGAGTCTTGCTTTATCAAAGAGTGCTGGACTATAACTTGAGTTTTTCTTGTAAATTGTGACTGAAGAAGGAACTCACCGATTCAAGTTGTATTTACAGTCCACTCCTGCTTAATTGAGTTGTTTACAGTTCACTCGAAGAATTCTCAGTTGTTTAATGTGACTTAACATTGCAGGAATTACTATAAACGCATCTCACATAGGATACAATACCAGAAAGAGGCATTATGCACACACAGACTGTCCTGGTCATGCAGATTTCATTAGAAATATGATTTCTGGAGCTTCACAGATGGACGGTGCTATTCTAGTGGTGGCTGCAAATGATGGACAGATGCCACAGACTAGAGAACATTTATTACTTGCTAAACAAGTTGGATTAACCAAGCTAATTGTATATATTAATAAAGTGGATTTAGTTGACAGTGAGGTAATGACCTGTAATACATTTATGTAATTTGTTGTCACAATTGTAAACCTGTCAATGCTTTTATGGAGCCACATAGTAATGACTTATTTTCGAATATCATTCATTGAGCATTTTCATTTCATATGAGGGATCATTTATTTGGGTGTATTTTTTTCATAAAGCAGAACATTGAGGCGGCATAAATATTTGTTTTATTCATCTCTCTGAACAGTTTTGTTGAAAACGAAGCGATGCTCAGTATTTCAATGCTGTGTGTTGTGTAGACCAGCCGTTCCTAATTCTTTTTGGCTACGGAACCCTAATTGACCTACCTGTTTTTGGGGTAACCCTATCTCGACAACAAAAGAGCAAATTGACAAAAATTACATTTTAACACCCATGACACGTTCGTATGTTATGTTCGACTTGAAAAGAAAAACTATGTTTTTAGTCAAAAATCGTTAACTGCGCGTAGGTATTTAATGTGAAGAATGAAATTTCAGCATTTACATGACAATATGCTCTAACTCTCGGAACCCCTGTGACCCTTTCGCGGAACCCCAGGGTTCCGCGGAACATTCCAGCAATTCCTCATATCTTTTATCTCTCTCTATGAGATGTAAATAAATATGAATATTACGATATATTATTGATTGTAGGTGTGTGACTTAGTAGAAATTGAAATGCGAGAGATGCTAGAGTCATATGGATTTGACGGAATCAATACACCATGTGTTCTTGGATCCGCACTTTTAGCATTGGAAGGAGATCAGTCAGAATATGGTAGGTTATTATCACATTAATGTTAACATTAACACTTAAGTGTTGGTATACTTAACCACACAACTGCTTTGTTGAGGATGGGTAGTGAACTTCATTGCGTTTGTAATATTTGAATTGTTGGTAGTAAGGCAAAATATTTCTCTTTCCTGCAATAAGAATTTTAAGAATCGGAAAAACAATCTTGTTTTATTTGAAACTAATGCAGTGTATTTTCAATATTACTTGCTTCTGGTTCATATGGAACTAACATATAATATTGAACCTGCTAAATTATGTTATGTTTTAGGTGAAAAATCAATCTGGAAATTATTAGACACAATGGATGAATATATCCCACTTCCTGTAAGAGACTTCACCTCCCCATTTCTATTACCAATAGACAATACATTTACTGCTCCGGGACGGGGCACTGTCGCTGTGGGAACACTGAAACGAGGAATCATGAAAAAGAATGATTCTGCAGCCCTAATGGGATTTGGGGCAAATGTTAGAACATCCGTATCTGAGATTCAAGTCTTCAAGAAGAGTGTGCCTGAGGTGAGAGAAGTTCTGTAAATTACATGTAATGGTCTTCGACAAACTGTTATATTATGATGACTTATGGTTACTTGTATCTACATACTTATATCGTCGACTTTTTTTTTTAAATAGAGCTAATATAAAAAATAGATAAAAAAATGTCGAAGGGGGGGGTAGGGGGCTACTCCTATGAAAATTATAAATCCGGCCCTGATCTATATACAGCTCATCTTGAATCGTGTAATATGCATAAAACAATTAATTCCGGAATTATTCCAACTTACGTATTACATTCCTTAACTTTTAGGCGGCTGCCGGAGATAATGTTGGTGTGTTGTTAAGAGGAGTTCGTATTAAAGATGTAGAGCGTGGAATGGTTTTGTGTTCAGCCAACAGCCAAAAACTAAGTAACACATTCCTCGCAGAGTTTTATTTAATGTCTAAACAAGAAGGAGGAAGATCACGACCGATGTCTTCCTCTGGTTATGTCCAACAAATGTTTAGTGCTACATGGGATATTGCTTGCAGAATAGATTTAAGTGAGTTCGTAGATTAAGTTTATAATTTGATAGATAACCCTAGAACCTAATGATGGTAATTATGTATTATGTTTTTGTTTTAGTTGACGATAGTAAAATGTTAATTCCTGGAGAACATGCGACAGTTCGTCTCACACTTCTGGAAGGAATGATCTTATCTATGGCACAACCGTTTACAATTAGAGAGAACAATGTGACTGTCGGCACTGGGTGTATTACAAAAATATTGCCTTATGTTAATCTTCCAAAGAAAAACTTAAAAGAGGTTCCTCCACTAGCTGAAGTAGATGTAGCATCAGTATAAAAATTTATACTATTTTTGTTAAAATATCAATCTTGCTTTTCGTAGGGGATCTTTATTTTTTCGAGTTTATTCAGTGCTGTTAGTATCATTTTATTTCACTATACAAAAAGAGGAAATTTTAACTCAGTTGTTTTTGAATGGTATCTATTTGATTACATTCAATTTAGCTTCTAGGTATGATGTAAAAAGTTCTGTTATTTTAGTGTCGATACTTTAAACTGAAAACTGTTTTTATTGTAACCATAAATGTTGAAAGTGTATATATAATAATGCAATGAAATCCGTGATTTTCCTAAACTTTTACAAAAATATAATAAAAATATTTAAATTCTAACAGTTTATGTTTTCTTTTTCTCAATCATCCTTTTGGCATTTATGCATAAAGTTATGTATATAAGAACAAAAAAATATTTTTATTTTGCATGTTGGAATTAAGTATGTTTCATAAATAGCCTCGAACTATTTTCGAAGTGTGTATCCTGTTCTTCTTCTTCTTACACAATGAACAAACAATGAACTCTATATAATAGTGATGTAAATGCTAAACATTAACATCGATATTGAAAACCATCGATACGATTTCTAAACATGTTGTGTTGTATTGGTAAAAAAATAAAAAGGATTAATTATATAAATAAATAAATTTGTATAATGTTACCAACTAACTTAATATGCTGCCGCTAGAATTAATAATTAATTTCATTACGTAAATTAAATTATTTACATAAAACAATTGTCATTTTATAATTTATGATATTCCAGAAATTCAAGCTGTCTAAATGTCGATCATATAATTATATATTATCCTGCTTAAAAACAATCATTTCGCCCACCCAAGACAACATTGTAGGTAATAAAAATATACTTTACATGCCCAAATGTCGTGTGGAAATGTAGATTACGCTAGAAAATGTAAATATATCTTTTCACCTTCGTTAATATCATTATTAATTTATACGTAAAAATGATTGGAAAATGCCTATAACTCGTAAAATCCGGGGAGTGTACTTAAAATATCGACGGCTCGATGTGTGATTCGATGATGATATTACGTGCCTATGGCAGGTGTAATTTAATAAAAATATATTATTTGCGATGTTATTTTAAGCGTAAAAATAAGTCAAGTAACTAAATAAGCCTTACTTGTCGCATTTTTAGTCAAGAGGTGCATAAATTAACAATGATATCAACCAAAAAACGTAAGCTTACCGATAGAAAGATACATTACAATTTGAGGCTTAATATATAACCACAGTCCGAAAAACCACGTTAGGGGATAATAAAATGTTTTTTAAAATTAAAATGCATCCTTAGATGAGCGAAACAATTGGATATTAACGTTAAAATATCTAATTACAATCACATTTTGACACTGTGAAAATCGTAAACGTCAAATATCAACAAAAGAATACTTATTGAATTTTATGAAAACGAAGAAATGACTTCACACACATTTTCATAGTGTTGTATTGAAACAAATGCTTTACAACTGATCTAGTCAGTATGACTAAAAAATATTTGATTATAAGTACTTCAATAATCAAAGGTTTCATAGTTTGGTGTAATTTTGCATTTGCAATGTTTTGGAATTTGTCTCATAGGTAGGTGGTATGTAAATTCCTATTGAAGTGAATATTACTGGGGTTACCATATTCACATTTCTACCAAATAATACATGAAATATTGAAATACATATCAATAGCTGGTAACTTGGCTGTGGGTCAATCCAGGGATGGCTTCAGACCTTAATTCTGTTTTTTTTCATTCTGCCAAAAATCAGGTCAGAGCTGTCTAAGCTAAGACTCGAATGAGGCCCCTGAGGTTCTTCTGGGCGACTGGTCAGTAATTTCAGCTCATGAAAAACAAATTAATGGACAGTCTACAAGTTTATAACTACGTAATGTTGGGGGGAGATTTTTCGGTTCCAGACCGCGTTTTGCTGCCTGCTGTAATTTTCTACCAATCAACTCAAATAGGAAACACAATAGAAATATATCGCAGATATATATGTACGAGTTAGATATTGGAATAATAATATTGGAATCTGAAAATGAAAATTTATTAATATATATTACGATTCTAAGCAAAAACTTGTTCCTTGAAATTGATTCTGAGTCTTGGCTGTGTGAATATCTAATAATAATATGTAGAATAGATGTGTTGTGGCCTGTGGGTCACATCTGCCGACTGCCGGCAGACTTGTAAGGGTTACATGAATATTTAAGGAGAAATATTACCACCGTTCCCAGTTGTACTGTATATACACTATAAACTATACAGTATACTGCCAAGTGTAGGTATAAATATACTCGTAGGTAGATACAGATACCATCCAATACACCCTGCCCTGCCCTGCCCATGCATACATTACTGTGAAGTTACATCAGCGGTCATCCGAAAACTTTTCCCGTAGAATTATCATCCTACGAGCTCAACACATATTATAGGTTCAACATACTCGTACGTATTATATTCTCTATTGGCATATTATGTAGAAGATCTATCAACGATTTATCTCCTTTCGTATGGCAATAACATCTCACATTATTGGGTAGAGATTATATTAGCTGTATGGAGGGATTCGTCGTAGATGTTAACTGTAAGTTTACCTACTAATAACATAGGTAGTAGGTACAATAAGTACAATTTATAACTATAATAATATTAAGTCATGCTCGCTAGGGCGAGCTCATCCTATGCAGCGATCTCTTCCAGCTAACCCTATCCTAATAATATTGCATCAGACGGAATTAGATATTTATATGTATTTTTAGGTAAGTAACTTAGGTTGAGGTAGGTAGGTAGGTATATAAAATGAGTTTATTTCGAAAGCCAAATACATATTTGTACACTTCACAATAAGCTTGAAAAGCTTGTGTTGTGAAGTGGGGCAAGTCAGCATCGGGGATCGAACCCGCGTCCACCGGATTTTACCGTAAGTACCTATATGATATGTATTATATCAGATATTTTGACTACCTCTTAAATTAATCTGAGCATATTGTTTGCATATTCGAATAGGGTGGAAAGATTCCTAGCTATGATATACCTATCTAGTATATTTATACCTAACTATTGAGTATTGAGATTAGGTTAACGTAGACGTAGGTATGTAAGTATTGCCTGTTATGCTAATCTAGATTGATATGTGGTACAGTATAAGTATAAAGTACAGTAAGGATACCACATAACGACAGCCCGCAGCTGGGGAGAAATCCTTTGAAATAATATTGCAATATCTGTTAGTAGATAAATGTACGAATAGATTTAATTAACGGTGAATCGATTTTAATAACATTATTGCAACTTTATGTACGAGTATGTTCCATAACCGCAGTTTGGAATATAATAATTTATTTCTGTCTGCATATCATTGGGAATTGTACCTACCGACTTTAATTTACCACAATGACAGTGATAAATTGATTATACGTAATCTGTATATAATCAAACTAATAATAATAACACATCATCCATGTTGACCAATGTCCAGACCACACGTCGCGTCATATTCTGTATAGTTATACTCGCCTAATCATTATACCAGCACCTCAATTATTACATAATAATTATTATAGCAGAGATTAATCCTATGATATATCTATACTTATACCTATTGGAAGTATTAGATATTCCCGTAGGTATGATGGCAATGAAAGCATCATAAACTATGTACGAGTACTATAGGTTCCTATCAGGCACGAAGCTACCTAAAAACACGATTCCCATCGAGTTATACCTTAGGTAAATAAATAAATCATAGGTATATTAGTATCTAATCTGATGTAATCCCATAAGAAATGTTTGCCCCGTCTTCCGTTCTGCAGAAATCCACCCTTCGTCACTGGTTCCTATATAATTATAACTAGTGGTGGATTTTTGTAAATTCAGTGGGTGCGAGTAGCCATCTCTAAAATTAGAATGTCGGACTTAGCCGCTAAAATAGTCGGACTTTTGGGTCCCACAGAGTCGGACGCTAAAAAAATTATTGTTACGAAATGGGTTTTTGTCAAAAAAAAACGAATATAACACACTTCGTAACAAAGTTTTTATCCGTATCATTTACATATTTTCCTTTCGCATATTTTAGTTCTTCCCTGCTTACCTGATGCCGATCGACTGACGGAACGAAACGTGAGACGTGAGTTAGTAAGAGAAAATAAAAAGCCTAGCAAAAGCCGGACGGGCTGGATGAAGTCTAATTTGGCCGGACATGAGGGCAAAAATCCTAAAACTGGATTCTAACTACGAACATTATTAGCCCAACCAGCAGACGCCGCCGGTTTTGTATCTTCTTCCGAAAAAATGATGGACCTTATTAAATGAATTTTCATTATAGTTTGTTAAGAAAGCACTGTTTTCCTAAGCACAGGGTTTACGGTGGCCGAGAATAAGATCGTCTAAGTCTTACACTATATTCATCGTTACTTTGGCAATGTTGGATGTGACGAGAAAAAACACATTGCACAAAACCACTCTAAAAACGAAATCTATGCTCTTCTTCCCTAATGTTTTCCTACGAGGAACTTTTAGCGGGGCCACACACGTCCAGAAGTTCAGTTATCTGAATCGACCGTTTGCAAAAAAGCTAGGACGTATCTCGATGTTTGGAAGTGAAGTAACTTCTATAGAAATAGCCAAAGCATTTTAGGCGCAAAAAAGGAAAAGGCTGTGATACAACATCGAAAAAAAAGCTCGCATATACCGCAATATAACCAAGGTATTCTGGAGTCCAAAGCTAACACCAAAAAAAAAATGTGACAAAGATCGAGTAGTCTATATATAACACCGTATTATAAATTCCTGCTTCATTTCTTTCATAAAACTTAATCGTATGACACTGAAAGAGCAAAAATTCTTTTACACATCCATTCCAAATTACGACTAGATAGTTGGTACCTACTTAATACGTGTTTATAATTCTACTCGTATCCTTATCGCTTATTATGACATTCGATGTGTATATAAGCGACTTTTCTACCAAAAAAAGCTTAACCCAAAAACATGAATAAGCACTTAATGCTTAAAACGAATAATGTTAACGACGGCTATATAAATAAAGTCAGTTTCCCTTAATATGAAAAGTTGCTCTGTTGGATTTGAATTTTATCAGCAATATTTAGATTGAAATAAACAGTAATGTACCTAGGTATGTTGTGTTATACACTGTGTAGGTAGATGGTAAGTAGGATACACTGTGTAGGTAGATGGTAAGTAGGATACACTGTGTAGGTAGATGGTAAGTAGGATACACTGTGTAGGTAGATGGTAAGTAGGATACACTGTGTAGGTAGATGGTAAGTAGGATACACTGTGTAGGTAGATGGTAAGTAGGATACACTGTGTAGGTAGATGGTAAGTAGGATACACTGTGTAGGTAGATGGTAAGTAGGATACACTGTGTAGGTAGATGGTAAGTAGGATACACTGTGTAGGTAGATGGTAAGTAGGATACACTGTGTAGGTAGATGGTAAGTAGGATACACTGTGTAGGTAGATGGTAAGTAGGATACACTGTGTAGGTAGATGGTAAGTAGGATACACTGTGTAGGTAGATGGTAAGTAGGATACACTGTGTAGGTAGATGGTAAGTAGGATACACTGTGTAGGTAGATGGTAAGTAGGATACACTGTGTAGGTAGATGGTAAGTAGGATACACTGTGTAGGTAGATGGTAAGTAGGATACACTGTGTAGGTAGATGGTAAGTAGGATACACTGTGTAGGTAGATGGTAAGTAGGATACACTGTGTAGGTAGATGGTAAGTAGGATACACTGTGTAGGTAGATGGTAAGTAGGATACACTGTGTAGGTAGATGGTAAGTAGGATACACTGTGTAGGTAGATGGTAAGTAGGATACACTGTGTAGGTAGATGGTAAGTAGGATACACTGTGTAGGTAGATGGTAAGTAGGATACACTGTGTAGGTAGATGGTAAGTAGGATACACTGTGTAGGTAGATGGTAAGTAGGATACACTGTGTAGGTAGATGGTAAGTAGGATACACTGTGTAGGTAGATGGTAAGTAGGATACACTGTGTAGGTAGATGGTAAGTAGGATACACTGTGTAGGTAGATGGTAAGTAGGATACACTGTGTAGGTAGATGGTAAGTAGGATACACTGTGTAGGTAGATGGTAAGTAGGATACACTGTGTAGGTAGATGGTAAGTAGGATACACTGTGTAGGTAGATGGTAAGTAGGATACACTGTGTAGGTAGATGGTAAGTAGGATACACTGTGTAGGTAGATGGTAAGTAGGATACACTGTGTAGGTAGATGGTAAGTAGGATACACTGTGTAGGTAGATGGTAAGTAGGATACACTGTGTAGGTAGATGGTAAGTAGGATACACTGTGTAGGTAGATGGTAAGTAGGATACACTGTGTAGGTAGATGGTAAGTAGGATACACTGTGTAGGTAGATGGTAAGTAGGATACACTGTGTAGGTAGATGGTAAGTAGGATACACTGTGTAGGTAGATGGTAAGTAGGATACACTGTGTAGGTAGATGGTAAGTAGGATACACTGTGTAGGTAGATGGTAAGTAGGATACACTGTGTAGGTAGATGGTAAGTAGGATACACTGTGTAGGTAGATGGTAAGTAGGATACACTGTGTAGGTAGATGGTAAGTAGGATACACTGTGTAGGTAGATGGTAAGTAGGATACACTGTGTAGGTAGATGGTAAGTAGGATACACTGTGTAGGTAGATGGTAAGTAGGATACACTGTGTAGGTAGATGGTAAGTAGGATACACTGTGTAGGTAGATGGTAAGTAGGATACACTGTGTAGGTAGATGGTAAGTAGGATACACTGTGTAGGTAGATGGTAAGTAGGATACACTGTGTAGGTAGATGGTAAGTAGGATACACTGTGTAGGTAGATGGTAAGTAGGATACACTGTGTAGGTAGATGGTAAGTAGGATACACTGTGTAGGTAGATGGTAAGTAGGATACACTGTGTAGGTAGATGGTAAGTAGGATACACTGTGTAGGTAGATGGTAAGTAGGATACACTGTGTAGGTAGATGGTAAGTAGGATACACTGTGTAGGTAGATGGTAAGTAGGATACATTATGTTAATGTAGCTGGAAACTTTTAGGAGAGATGAGGTTATTTTAGGATTATCTTTTATTATTTTCATCAGTGGTGTCTATTCTGAACCCCGAAAGAAAATGTTATAAACCGTTGAATTACTCAATTATGGAGAAACCTCGTAACATTCCGGTGTTCCTAAAAGGAAAGTTGCAGTTGAAGATAGTTGTTATGTTATATCCAGATTACTTCTGTGGAAGTGAAAAGTAATATCCTTGACATATTTTTATTATCGTTTTATCATTTAGAGAAGGTGAAACTTATTATATGAAATGATATCGGAAGTCATGGATTCATCAATTTTGTGATAGGTTTTGATATTCGTGTTTATCTTCTGGATTACTAACGCTGAGAAATGTACCTCTATCTACTTAAAGTGCGATACCTATAATGATCCGGGTTTGCTTTTAACTTAAGTACCAGGGATCTATTTCCTGGTGCAGGATTCTCAATTACTAACATCAAGAGCCAGAATTAGGTGAGATGCAATAATTCAACACGGAAATTTGTGTATTTTGCACTCTACTTTAAAAAATTCTATGTGTTTAGCCAATGAACTGGAGTGTTTATTTATTTATTTTGT
The DNA here is from genome assembly GCA_963576895.1 of Ceraclea dissimilis. Classification (NCBI taxonomy): domain Eukaryota; kingdom Metazoa; phylum Arthropoda; class Insecta; order Trichoptera; family Leptoceridae; genus Ceraclea; species Ceraclea dissimilis. The sequence goes on along the minus strand of OY756359.1, from coordinate 16,150,498 downwards.
GTCTATATGTTTTTTTCTGTGAAATGATAGTAAAATTTTAGTAGAAGACCCTTTCTTTTTAATAGGTCACTTTGAATACTCGCTCACTCACTCAGATACCATAAGACATTTTCATATCCAGAAATGTAGTTCATACGTGTACGTGTAATATCATATTTATCGTTTGCTATATTTCAGAAGAATGTTTACATCGCTATAAATTGTGAAAATCGTTTGGTTCTTGATATAAGTACTTAAAGCTACGATTTCCAATGCAGTAACAGTTTTCTTGGCACCATTTTCATAAATCAGATAGAAGATGAAGTTTTCATCCAGCAAAATGCGCAAGCGCGACTTAAATTATATTTCAGATTATACTGTTGTAATAAAACACAAAGTAATTTTATTAGTTGATCCAACAAATACGGTCGGATTTGTTAATAAAGTTTAATGTCTGATTTACAACATAATATGATTTTCTTTTACGATACTTGCCGAATAATTTTGTTTCTATTTTGTATTATGTGTTAAATTATAATACCTACTAAATATTGAAGCATTTCTCCAGACTAGGTATTATAATTAATCCTATTATTGAAGTTAACTTCACTAAGTACAGTATACATTCATAATATTCAATGGTTCTAAATACACAATGGTATTTCCTTTGCTCAAGAGTTTGCATATAACTTGCGCCTGAATACAATATGGGTGTACGAAACAGAGATCTTAATAATAATTTACTTGGTTAAGTAACAATTCCTTTTTGAAAATTAAAAAATACCTGTATGATGTGCTTAGATAATAAAAAGTCGGATTTCCTAACCCTTAGCGACGAAGCAATACAATACATAAGAAATCTAGATTTAAGTCTCTGACAAGCAGTTCACTCTGTGCTTTTGACTTTTATTTTTACACTTTGACATAACGAATGTTATATGACATAGGCGTGATGTTGGCCATACGATAAATAAATAAAAAGTTTTCATGATATCGGGATTGGAGCAAGAAGAAGATTCTGGAGGGATCATGCAAACAGAATGGCCGACTCCAGAATCCCTTACATTGCAGTCAACGAAATACCTCCTGGTCATCGTCTTCCTGGAAGACCGCCAAAAAGATTGAGGGATAGTTGGCTCTCGACGTCCCAGGAGAAGAGGAGCTTTCTGCCAGAACAGATCAACTGATCTAAAGAAAGGAAGAAGGAGATGGAGCCAGACAGATAATGGACAAGATAATAGAGGATGTTACATCTCTTGGCCTGGGATCAGAACGTCCGAAATGAAAAAAACTAAGACCCATCTTAGGCAGAACACTAAGAGACAGGATACCAAACGAAGAAATCCGCAGAACCTGCAATGTTGAGGACTTTATAAGATGGAGCAGGAAAAGAAGACAGTTCTGGAGGGATCATGTTGAAAGGATGGACTCTACAAGAATTCCTAAGCTCGTCATGCAAGAGATCTCTGGAGGACGCCGACCACCGACGACGAGAGAATGTTGGACGTTTTCATCACAGATCAAAGATTTATTCAAAGAGAAAGAAGAAATTGGAGAATGTAGGTGCAGAATGATGTATTTATTTCTTTATTGATTTATATTCAAATCTGCTGCAAATCAAATGTGCCTAATGTAGTAATATTAGTATCATTATAGTTACTACTACATATATTACTTCGTTATGAGTTTTATTTGTACACAGAATGTGCTTACACATGGTTTTAGCTTCTGAAATTCATTAAACTACATATATTACGATTTAGCTTTTGGCTATAACATGCCGGTAGATTTAAATGGGTAGGTTAGGTATGGATACTTTGTAAAGTGAATGTGAATTTGAACCAAGTGTTACTTTTGATATAAATCTCTTTTGTGCAATGACTGTATCACACTGCTGGAGCTTTTAAACGAAGATAGGATTATAAAATGGATATTCTTTATGGTTTACACTCGACGTAGAATGAGGTCACTGAAAATGGAAAACTGTGAATCAAAAACGTGCGCTATTGTATGTAGGATAATTATTGAAATAAAATATAATATTATATTTTTAAAGCAGAGGAATTTAGGATCGGGTTAAGATTTATGATTCTGGATTTATTATGGAGCAAAGAAACTAGCGTGTACCTATTCTACTACTGTCTACTACACGTTGAGCGTTTAACAAGTTAAATTTTAGTAAAAATCTTGGCTAGTATATAGGTTAATAAATATCCAATACCTCTTATTTTTAAACAGATAAATTACTTTAATTACAAAACAACATGTATGCAATAGTGGTTGCATGAAACTTACAATCCAGGCGCAGACCCACCGAGCACAAAAGCTAGTCTAGCTAGAGTATACTCGTATTGATATATTTTGCTGGTTGAGGATAAGTGAGCTCGACTACTCATGGGTAGTTTACATTTTGCTTTAGTTTGGCCAAGATTGCGGCTGAAAATTAGTTGAGTTACGAGTACCTAGTATTTCCCATGTTTGCAGATGATTTAGTGTTGATGGCTGATGATGAATGTGAGTTACAACGGATAGTATCCTGTGTGTACGAAAGCTGCGATATGAATGGTATGAAAATGAATGTAAATAAAACGAAAGTATTAGTGTTCGAAAGAGAGGAAATAAGGACAAATTGTGTGATAAAGGTTGGTAATGACTGTCTGGAGCAAGTGGATGAGTATGTATATCTGGGAAGTTTGTTTACTAGAGATGGACGCTGTGATGGAGACATTGAAAGAAGGAAGCTGGCCGGTACTAGGACGAATGGTGCGCTCGGTCCGATTGTTAGTAGTAGCAATGTGTCTATGAAAGCAAAAGTGCTAGTGCACAATGCTGTCTTGGTGCCGACCCTGATGTATGCTAGTGAGACGTGGACGTGGATGAAGAAGGATGAATCAGGGTTGAATGCAGTAGAAATGAGGTCATTAAGAAGAATGTGCGGGAAAACGCTGAGAGATAAGATAAGGAATGAGGTTATTAGGGAAATGAGTGACTGCAAGACTGGTGTAGTGACAAGAATGAAAGTAAACAAACTAAGATGGTTTGGGCATGTTGAGAGAATGAATGATGACAGGATGACAAAAAAGATATATCTGAATGAGCGAAGAGGGGTGAGAAAGCGCGGCCGTCCGAGACTGACCTGGTCCGATCATGTCGACCAGATCCTCAAGGATGGACGCGTTTTGAGTAAAAGGAATCGGAGAGCGTGTATGACTAATTGCATGAATGTGACGGAAGCTAGGAGTGTGTGTAAGGATAGGGCTGTCTGGCGCTCTGTCCTCTCTGCCTACCCTGCAAGGGATGTGGCGTGAGGGTATAGATAGATAGAGATAGATAGTATTTCCCATACCACAGTACGTAGATTATATAGAGGTCTACCTATCTAATCTCATGCTGCAATACAATACACACGTCATGGTTGATGCAGGAGCATAATATTCTCCAGAGAATATAACAACGTAGGTCTAACATGGATACAACACATAGAATAATATACTAATACCTATTTATAATATAGCAGCTGATAGGAACACGGAGTAGTGGCTAATTGTGCAAAGGATTTATGTAGTATACCTAGCTATCTAACATAAAGGTTAAACACTCTACATGCAGATGTAGTAAGTAGGTGCCTATTATACTATTATATATTTAACAATATAGTATGTAGACCGCAACATTCCAGCTTTCTTCCATTTTGTCTGCAGCGAAGTGCGGTTTAATCGATGCGATGTTCGTATGTATACATAATTTATTTCTTTAAATTCTCAAAATCAGTTAATTGCTGTTTTTTTTATATATGAATCTGGGCTTATTGAAGTTAATCCAAATACATCTTTGAACACTTTACAGCAAGCTTGTGTAGCGAAGTGGAGTAAGTCGGCATCGGGGATATAAAAGTACTTACTTACATTTATTCGTATTTCTCATGTTGGTAAAACTTGCAAGACGCTGGTTTGTGCAGAATGGATTGTTTCGATTTATGTACTTATATACTGTTATTCTGAGGTTTCTCAGAATGACCTATCTATAGGTATACAAGTGTAGGTATAATGCGAACATTCTAGTATGGCCCTGATATAATGCCATACCTACTATGTACCAGCAAACTTTTATATTGGGTTTAGCTGGCAGAGATCGCAGCACTGCGATAAGCTCGCCCTAGTGAACAAATGTGATGATTTATATTTTTAGTGTTAATATATCTCTGAATCTTGTTCACCAAAAGTGTAAATAAATAAATAAATTATAGTACAAGTGTCAGGAAATAAAATATGTTGAGGTTATTGGGTTAAATATTGTGTGCGATAAAAAGTTTTGGAACAAAAACCCTTTGTAGAAATTAATAACATAACAGTATAACATAACGTGATGCGATAGAAATTAATGATCCACATAATGGAGGTTGGTATATGCTCGTATAATATGGTGAGCAACAACACATAAACGTTAGGAAGGACTTTACTAATGACCGTAAAAAATATATGTCCTCGAAATATGTCCGTGTTGTGCTCAGCATCTGATGTCCATAATATATCTACACACTGCCTGTCACTGTTGTTTTGTCGTCATAAGCACTTGTGGCAGCTACCACGGGCCTGACATTTGTTTAATTTTATAATTGTTTAGCTCCTGCGGCTCTAACTCTGTTACTAATTAACTCTGTTACTGCGTGTGAAATGCATATTTTGTATTCTTATATTTTACTAAAAACTAAACTAACTTTACATCACTACCTTTATTATGCAGGCTTTTTATGTCTTGATTTTCGCCTGCGACGCTATTTTTTCACTACATTGTGTATAAGAGAAAAATTTTCATACTCATTATTGCGTAACGCGGAAGAAATAAACAAGATATTAATCACAAACTTCTTGACTCAATCTCGAAAAAATTCGGTCAGCGGCGCTATTCAGGCATTTTTATGTCACAAATTAATATTAGTTGTGCCTTAGCTTCGAAGTCGGTAACGCCCCTGTATCACAACAATGTAAATTATTTGCTTCAAAAATTTTCTACTTCAGGGGTGGGGGGGGGGGAGCGAGCTAGCGCAGAACTTTGCCACGGTCCTCGCGCAAGCTTAATCCGAGACTGGTCATAAGCAAGAAACACGTTTATACATGCTTCTTGCTTTTGACCTCAGGTATTTTTATCGAAATGGGTATAAAAAGTCTGAGTTTCCTTACCCAACCTCTGTTTTCAAGCCCCCCCTATTCTATATCTACCGATCTATTCTCTATGATCTCAGTATCAACTTTTTGGCTTATGCTTGGTGTTTGCTTATGACGACAGCGTAATTATAATAAACAGAAATAAAATTACTGATGATGATACAATGTGAACTCTATATAAATTAATCTCTTAAAAAAACTGTTTTATCCGATACGGTAATGAAAATCTAACCAAAAAGTCGATGCATCCTATTAATGGTACATAAATTCTACATATATTTATTCAAAGTTCGTTTTTGCAAAAATAGTTTCATGGAGTGATGTAGGTAGTGATGTTCAAAAATGATGAATAGTGCGTATGGCTGCATTAAATCGCAGAATAAGAATGTCGTCACTTACTTGAATAGTCACAGTGACATACGAGTTCCATTATTAATATGTAGATCGTGACGAGACCCTTAATCTTCTTTATATTGACTCAATGTTAAAAATCCTACGTCAAAAGTTTCCATGTTGAGATCGAGTAATGTAGTACGATAAAGCATGTCATGTCAGTTTGATCTCAAGGCAGGTGATAAGAAAGCACGTTGGGGTTTTACTTACGCAAAACATTTTCCACTTCTAGAGGTAGGTAGATTTCATACTCGTATAATGTACAAGTCCATATTGCATTTCTATACATTTTCTATCCACAACGTTTTTGAAGATTTCTTCTCACTAAACTTTTTATACCTCGCAAGCAAAACAAGTCGAACTTTTCTCTCGTATATTTTTGGTTTTATTTTTAGACCTATTCTTTTGGGAACAAATCTCCTGGAGATAAACACACAAGAAAGGGAACTGATGTCTGAACATCAAAGTATTAATCATTGTGTAATAAATCACATAATATAGAATATTATTGATGGGTTTACTTAAGCCGGGATGTTATTTTAAGTGAAGGCTTCATTCTACGAGAGTATGGTATATTTTTATCAACAAAGATTTTGGATAAGTGCGCGTGACGTTCTATACTATAGCTTCCAGCTACCATATAATGTATACTTTCCTTAGAATTATTATTCTACTCAAGCGTATACTAATAAAAAATAATATTCGTTTTACACTAAAATAGATATTGTAAACAGAAGGTATGTATATTCAACATATAATAAAATATCCAACAAACTTCTCATTATGTGAACGATAAATTTGATATCGATTATTTACGCACAACTTCAACGTACGTATCGCACTCGATTAATGTTGAGCAGACAAATTTTGAGACTTGTTTAAAAACGTTTGAATTATAGTGTAGGTATCGTCAGATTTAAAATAAAATAAAATTACTCACATAAAACTTCTCGGCACAAACACAACCTAAAAATAAGATGTCAGAGAAAAAAGGGGTGTAGGTATTTACCCTTTCTATATACCTATATAGCCGTATATACCTCAGCCATTATCAGGTCATAGTTTAGACGATGTTGTATAAGCCTTCGAGTACAGGAAAATATTTGGCCTTAAATTTTTAAATGAGAAAATTAAAAAAAAACATAAAAGTTAGATCGTCATGGCTCTAAAAGACATGATAATATTTGGTGTAATTTTTTCACTCATTGTAGAGATGAATAGTTAATATATTATTTTACAATAGAAGTTGAAGCACACGAACTTTTTAAACATATGTTCTTTTTCAGTCACCACGTAATGGTTGAAACGATAAAATTAATTTCAGGCACGTGCTCTGCTTGTAAAGTGTTATATTTTCATGAAATATTGGCGATAAATATTTTTTTAATTTTGTCGAAAGATATAAATCATCACTAGCAGGCTTTATCGATTCGAAATCTCGGTATTTTAGAAGTAGGAATTACGTGAGCTTAAATATTAACAACAGTTTGTTATATTTCAGAAGGTAATATTGATGCTTTAAACCACAATGCTAAATTCAAATAAATAAATAAGAAATTGCATCATCAACTTAACTTTACAAAATTCCTTATACGGGAAGAACTTTCATTCGTACGGAAATATGTTTTGGTACTACGTAATTATTCTTGATTAAAATTATTTACAAGTTTAATTAGTGTCTTCCTGTAAACGCACCTAATTGAATAAAATGTTCTTGTTCAATTACACGTTGTTTGAATTGTTTCTATAAGTTCAAGTGTAGGTATTAAAGGTATATCTAGAGATATATTATCTTGTTATAGGTATTCATTAATCCCTGGTTGGTAAATCGATCCTTAGAAGGAAGCTTTGCGAGAAATTTTGTTATATCACGTATTGGGCATCCGGTTTAAAATTGAGCAGTGTTGTTAAGTATTTAAGTAAGTACACATCTCTACATTCTTACCTTTTGCCAGATTTAAGCGCAGTGTCTTATTAATTATTCATAAACTAGATCCTGAAGCAGATAGAACTATATAGGTACACATTAGGTCCAATTCTACAACTTTTTGAACTGAAATAAGTGTGATTTGAATTTATTTTACTATGGAATAGGTAATTGAAACAAGGACATCTTATTTTAGTTAGTACATGCTTAATTAGTCATAGAATTCATCCCATTAAGTAAATGATTTATCATTTCGATTTGAAATGTTTCAATCTGACACCTAATTATACCTATATGTATCTTTCAAACAATTTTGCAATTACGTAGTAAGCACCTGGCATTCAGTCACACCTCGCCAGTCGCAGTCTAGTGCAATAGGCGTTTTGCTGCTCCAAAGGAATGAAAGATTTGGGTTGAAATGTATCTTCATAATATATTCACATTCCCATTATATTTTTGTGATGTGTTCCTTGAGCTGTACAAAATTCACGGTATCAAAAATAAGGAAAACTATTTCATTTTATCAGACTTCAATAGTTACATACTTACATAATAACTACCTACCTACCTTTATTACCTACGTACCTACATTAACTAATAACTATGTAGGTACATGTAACTGGGTTGAAATCATGCACTATACATAGATATATATATTACTTATATATAAATAGGTATGTAGTATTTTTACTGGTGTTTCATTATTTATGTTGATCAAGAGATATTTTCTCAATCTACTACTTATACAGTTTCTATATTTTAGGATCGGCCCTGATAATATTTATTTGTTTCTAAGGGTTCTATAGACCCTTGAGCAATATTTCAAATGAATTCTAAATAATATACTTAGGGTAAATATTCTAGCATAACTCTACGGAGAGGAAATTCGTATTCTGAGATGGATTTATTTATTAGAGATCAAAACACTTAGGTACCTATTAATTAGCAGCATACTTTCAACCTGTGAATTCCTATAAAACGTAGGCATTAATATATTTTTTTATTATTTCACTTCGAATACTAAGTTCTAATAATTATAGGCTGCAATGTACTCGGAATTTCTTAATGGTTTCGTATTTTAGAATATTTCTATTTTTGAATTCGATATTCTGCGAAGCTTTATAGAAAAACAGCAAAGGCGTTCAGAGAATAAATTGTTTGCAGTCTGCCTCTTTGCCAATAGCCAACCAGAATAGAATAGGATCACATTCAGTCTCTCACAGGATTTCGGAAGTGGTGGGTGTGCACCGGCGCGCTCTCCGTTGAATATTTTCATTTACGTACTCGATACATCAGTAGTATCTACAAAATATACGTGATCTGGGATATAAATTTTAAAGTGATACCTACAAGTGTTTGACAAAATATTTTGATTTATTGTTGTTTTTATTTTTTTTGTTTACAAAAAAAGGTTAAAATGTATTTGATTTGTTTTGTTCCTTTGTTATTTGTTTCGTTTATTTTACCGCCAATTTCGGAAGCCGCAGGCGACGTTCACAAATTGAACGAAACCCAGAAGGAGGTGATGAGGGAGTTTGTTCGCCAGGTTTTGAATTTGGATGGGAAAATGGTGGGAAATTTGTCACGTGACGCGACGGAATCCAATGGGATAAAGTCGAACGCTGCTAAGGCGCGAAATAGAAAGAAAAACCAATTTCCCAAGCACATGTTGGAACTCTATGAGAAGTACACACTCCAGAACATCGCAGGGGAGGAGATTATAAGAAGTATTGAGCCTACCAAAGGTAAATAATATTATATTTGCCCTACTCAGCTACTTACATATTTTATTTACAAATATTTACATTCTCGTTCAAGGATCGACGAAATTATTTAAAGTAAATATTGTGGATTACTTTATTAATATTTTTTTATATTCAGTATTTTATATATATACGATAGGTATTTACTCTCTTTAAAAATGTGGTGTAGGTACACTTGGTATGGTATGTATTAAAAAAAAGTTAATTAGGTAATTATGAAACTATAGGTACCTATTAATCTCTGTCAAAAAAAAATCTTTATAATTGACAGCACAATGTGCTCTCGTGAGTTCAAAGGGAGATGTGAAAATTAAAAGACAATTAGGACTAGACTTGTAGGTAATAAAATATAAGAATAAATAATATTACGATGATTAGGTATCTTTGTTTCTCTTTTAGTCTTTTCTGTTATATTTTTTAATTTGTATCGCCACCTGAGTTATTTCTTGGGTAGGCACTGGGCTTCGGGTAGAGGAAATAATACCAACTCAGCTGGGTGTCTTTCTAATCTAATCTAAAAACTTTAGGGACCAACTTTTTACCTTAGCAAGAAGGTAGGTAAAGATGATATTAAATACAATAGAATAATTTGATGTTTGTACGTACGTATATCCGAACCAGGTATTTCTATTAAGATATGGAAATAAAACAATCATATCTATCGTTGCTATACAATAGTCGCGTCGGGTCGGGCGCCGTGATGATTGGAGGGCGGCCGAATTAAATTATAGGGGCAATGGCGGTTTGACTTACAAGGTCTGTAAATTAAGTAATGAGACTGATGCTTCTACAAAGTTTTATTCAATTTATTTTACAAATCTACATTGTCTACTTCAAAGTAGATGCCCTGGGAAGTAACACAGCGAAGGAGAGGGTTCTTCCATTTCTCATTATAGCTGTTCTAGAACTCATATACTGGAAGAGCCTCCAGCAGGTCGGTTACAGCCTTTTGGATGTTATTTGTAGTCCCAAAATGACGTCATTTGAGGTGTTTTTTTTTATATCGGGGATAGAAAAAAGTCACATGGACTCAAGTCAGGCAAATAAGGAGGCTGAGGAATCCTTCCCCGATCATTCTGGGGGTCAACCACCCTTATGAAAGCCCCAAATCCCAAATTTTGTCGACATTTTCATCAGTTCTTGAAGCTAATTCTTCGTCACACTGTAAACATTGCGCTTTGGCAAGAAAGAAAAGTTAACTCAATACTCGTCTATTTCATAAATAAACTTGAAGTATCAGAAAATTTGGTTGCTTATTATGATGTCGTTTTTGCAATAATTATGTTGGATTATGACCTGAGTTTAAGTGGGTAAAATATTCCTTGACGTCGCCGGGTGAAAATAAGATGATTGCTAGTATTTTGACGTTGCGTCAATATAGGTATGTATATTTCAAATTTCCAGAACAGGGGATGAAAGATTGCGATAAGATAATTTATAAATAAGGGATGATTGATAAAGTTTTAATAACTTACCGTATTGTCGAATATGGGGGAGCTTTCAAGTATCTACGTTGAATTCTTGATATTGATGCCTATCTGTATAGCACAATACCTACCTTGACCTACAAGTATTTTAATTTTTATCACATACTCGTTACATTTGGAGTTATTCAACTATGAATATGGTGCGGCATGTACCTATAGAAATATAATGTTTCAGTAAACTAATAAAAATGTGTCTTAGAAAACAAATTATGAATTGATTTGATCCGGTTCCATACCTAAATTATTTAGGTATGGAACCGGATTTATCTGTATCTATTGCACAGACGGATTTACATTAAGTTTTTTCCTCAATAGAGACGAGAGGCATCTTCATTCCACCCTTCTTCCACTTCACACTTCAGAACACCCATCCTACTTCCTCCCCAAGGGAGTTCACATAACGCTGCATTATGTGAATGAAGATGCCTCTAGTCTCTGTTGAGGAAAAAACTTAATAAATTATGAATTATTGATCAATTTTTTAGTTATTTATATCTACTCAATTATCTACAATTAGAAGTTACGTACGACTTCTGAGGTATCATTCTCGTCGGGAAAAGAATAGACGTGGTAATATAATGTCCAGTTTATGGATATGCCCGACTTTTGGGCTAATGGTCCACATTATTTATTGCCAAGTTTTAAAATATACCTACATAATACTTTCATACCTGTTATACTCGTATATCGGGCGTTTGTAATTAAAACTCACTTCGTCAAAGTGACAGCGGTCAACATGAAATTCCGAAACAAAGCACGAAATGAATTTGTTATGCCAACTGGAATTATATTGTTGATGTAAATATCTATAGAATTCTTAATAAATAGGTACTAAAATAAAGGTAAAATAGGTACTTCTATTCTATAGCAATATGTGTTTAGTCTTTTGATGGAAGTTAGCTGAAATAATACCTAATTAAACGAAACCAATATTAATTATATCTCTCAAGTGACTCTCACTAACTTATTATAGGCGACTAGTCTATGAATGTTCCCCGTTTCCATCATCCAAAGACTATACCCATTTTATTTTATTTGTCCTTTAAGTGAACGACGTAGCAATATTACACGCAATAAAAACTGGTATATAGTAAATCATACAGAATTGTTCACTAGGGCGAACTTATGGCAAAGCTGCGATTTCCCTCATCAGTTAACAACAGTTGTCATATTATATTATATAGTCTTCTTCTTATGTTAGGCCTAGTGGCCTGTTGTTTGGGGATTATTGGTCTCTTGCGAGGTTGACTCCCAGCTCTTTATCCATCCATATTATAGTAACTTATATAATATACTCGTACTGTGAATAAAAAAAAGTATTGGTGCGTACTGAATCCTGATATACGTAATACAAGTAGGTACCTTGTAACAAAATATAATTTTTAAGAATATGCATATTGACATTTCAAAATGTTCTAAAAACGGGAGATCTTAGATCTCGACATCCGTTACTAAATGGGCTTTGGAAAAGAATACATTGAACCTTTGTCTAGGGAATAAACATAAAAGATTTCTTATTTCTTGTATAGATTTCTAAAAAAAAATAGTTTCCCGAAAGTCGCGGAGATTTTTTTTTTGTATTGATAATATGCATTTAAATCTAGGGAACAATCGTAAAATTTTTTTGATTGAAGCGAAATTAACCTCAAAAGACGGAAAAACGCAAATTTTACCATTTTATCGTTCATGCGATTTCGAATCTTAATGCCGTGGGAAATTACCGTGACGTCATAGTTGGGTCGGGAGCTTTAATGCAATTTGAAAAAGACAACAGAGGAAGGATATGCCTATAAATAACAAATTGTATTAATGCTTATATAACAAATCTATTACTGAGTTGACGTGTGTAACATTTTATTGACTGACTGTGATGAATGTGTTTTTGGTGGTAAGTATTGAAAATGTTTGAGTTATTGACGATGTGTTATGTCATATTATAATATGTTTCGTAAATTCTGTTTAGTTCTGAGTTTCGTGCGTAATTTGTGTTATGTTTCTATATTTTTCTGTATGTTACAATTTATTAAATGTGAGAACATCAGATTTGGTACATGTTGTAGTTGAATAACAAGTAGTTATCTCAAGAGATGTTCAAGACTTGGTGAATGTTATTTAAATTGAACATATGGACAACCATGAACTCAGGGAGGCTGACATTATGATTAAGAGTGATGTGATCATATTGAACCAGCCGACAATCAGTCGTAAGTCTGTTGGAAAGTCCGTCTGTTACTGTATGTGTTTCTATTAGAAAAGTGTTTCTTTTTCAACAATTTGCCTGAAAGAAATATCATTCTTGTGAAATATTACTATTTAAGGTAGTTGAACATAAAATCTCACAGTTTGAGATTCATCGTGGATTTTGAATAAATATAATTTGCTCGTGGTGCAAAGTTTTTTTAGAATGTTAAATATTATGCAAATAAAATTTTATCTGAGTTGTGTCAGCCGTCCTCCACGACGTCCTATGTAGGTATGTTACAGCGGCTATTGTGGAGCTTATACACCATATCACTACTATAATATTATAGGTACATAGAGTTTCGTGACGTTGAAGGAACTTTTTTAAAACACGATGTTTTTATGCTTAAAAAAAGGTTTCCCACAGTATAAATTTAGAACATGTAAATATTAATATTAGTGTCCGACCGAAACTGGATTTTCAGCCGAAACCGAAACCGTAACCGAATATTCGGCTCCCCTTCTAGTTTCGGCCGAAACCGAAACCGAAACCGAAACTTAGCAATTACAGTTGTAATTGTGAAAAAAAAAAAACATTATAGGTACCCTGCTCTGATATCTATTGTTTCCCTACGATATTTATTAGGAAATCTCATCATTTTCGGAACTCAATGTAAGCACAAAAGAAAGGAACCCATTAAACTACAACTTATGTACATCAGTTATGTAGGTATCCATGGCATAGGTAACACTAGGAGGGGGCATAAAAAATGCTATTTTCCTTTGGGAGGCTAAGTAACGGAAGTTGTGATGTAGTTTGCTAATATGTATATTCATAAGCGTCGCCAGCCTCGGAGCTAAGGGGGAAATCACAAAATTGATATAGAATGAAAGAAGCGTAAATAGCGCCGCAGGCGAAAAATTTCTGTGAGACATAGTGAAAAAGTCCGTTATATGGTTTGGTTTATTTGAAAATGAACATAATAATTTGTACAATACTATGTACGAAAACTATTTTCTAAAAAAAATATAAAAAATAGCGCCGCAGGCAATCTTTTGTGGAACAATTGTGTTTTGATGGATTATTTATACTAATTTAAAAAAAAAAATTAAATGGTGCGAAAATGTGCGGTAAAAGTGTGATTTATTGTAAGGTCTAATGTATCATTCAGTATGAAAAAATATATACCTATTCCAATCTCTAGGGGGGGAGCAGCTGCCCCCCCTGCCGACGCCCATGTGTATATTATCTTTGTACTAGAATAGGTATATACAATACAATAATAATTATTATGAGTATTTTTCCTTAAAATGCATCAAGAAGTAGCGCCGCAGGCAATTTTTTTTTAAATAGGCGAAGTGATGTATCTTGTTGTAGATAAGTAATACACTTGGCTACGTTGTATTACGGAAACGGCCGCCTAAGTAACGCCGCAGGCAAAATTTTTGTCATAAGGCACTTGTATATATTTTCTACTTCGTATATATTTTTTTATTCAATTTCTTTTTTCTGTTTTTTCTTATATTTTTGTTCAACTCCTTTTTTTTCTGTTTTGTCCTGGGGTTAACTGGAAGAAATCGCAGTTCTGCGATAAGTTCGCCCTAGTGAACAACGTTTTATAATCTGTACTATGTCCATTTTGTATATTTATATGTGTTTGTTGTTTACTTTAAGTTTAAATAAATAAATAAATAAATGATGTGTATAAAAATGGGTAGTGATAAAAATCTAGTTCGCTTTCGTAAAATAAAAAAGGATTTTAGTGTACAGAATACAAATACAAATTGTGAATCTGTTCCGAAGATTCCCGACAATGCTCGATATAATACGGTTTCTAGTTTCGGTTTGGCCGAAGGTTCGGCCACTTTTTGGCCGAAACCGAAACTGGGGCCGAAACCGGCTATTTCGGCCGAAACTGGCCGAAACCGAAACCGAAACCGAATATTCGGTCGGTCTCTAATTAATATGTACTTACTACTTAGTCATATAATCGGAACAGTTAGTGTATGTTCTGTTGTAAATGTTTTCTAAAGCTGTCGTTAGACTTTTCCATTATATTAGAGTCTTTTAATCAAATAAAATCGATAGATGGTAGTTACTGGTTTATATTACTCGTAATTAAGTATTTATGTTGCTACTAGGACTCTGTGGAATAATTAGGTATCTGTTTCATTAAATAAAACTGATAAACCCTATAAATGGTGTGGTTTTTCGACAATATAAAGTTCCAGAAACTTTGTGATCGTGTGACACTTGGAATCGTCAGTGAACAATGCAGATTTACGTATTCGAGCCTACTTTTAATAAATAGATACATATTTGCTAAATTCTACGATTGGCGAGTCCTGTTCAATTAGGCGTAAAAGGTTTTTAACAATAATTGTTCAAAATGATAAATGGGCAAATAATCAATTTGATATACATAGGTACCTACGTTCTATAAATTTGGGTCGATATAGGATAATGTTAAAGCATTTTGTATAATTTAATACATTACAAAACTTTGGCATAGTTGCGAGGTAATAAATTTAAAACTTTGCTTAGTTATTGAAGGCTGTGTGTAACTTTCTACAAGAATGAAACTCTGGAGCGACATTATATTATAGGTAGGTACCTAGTACATCTTCTATATACATGTCTAATCACTCCATTGACGTTGTTATAAATATAGATAGATACGAGTAAATACCCCAAATGATAATTCACCACTCTATATATTTTAGTTGTATTATTTTATTAATCGCTATTTTCATAGATTTTCCTCTTAAAACATTATTAGGTATTATTTACACACGAGTTAGGTATTTTGTATATTTGGGAGTCTCCAGATGTACTTACTTTAAAGTATCATTAAAAAGTCGCAGTTGTAAAGTTTCAACTTTATACACACAGAGGTTGGTAAAATATAACGGGTATAGTTCAGAGGCGGGCGTCCTTACGAGTAAAATGAAAATAAATTCATTATGGGTACATACCGACTTATACTAAGTTTATGATTTTAATATGGTTGTTTATATATGTTTATTACAGTTTCGGCCACCATTTAATATATTATATTAATCATATTATCAATAACAATACTTACGCACAAAATCGAAATCGCCCTTGGAAGTAAACCAAGTTGTAGATACCTAAAGGAATATGTATGTCAACACATCGTTTTTTAACTCGTGAATTTCCCGAAGAAGATGAAATATAAATATTTACCATCCAAACTTTAATACAAAGTGATGTGGGAATGTTCTTGTTACTTGTTACCTAACACCAAGCGAAATTCTGAAGTGCCAATTTAATTTTGTTTGCAGTTTTTTCATTATATTATTTTTTCCATATTCTTTATCAGTTATGCGTAAAACAAAGTACTCTTTCCATACATGTGTTATCATATATTTGTAAAATATATGGCATACGTAAAATTACAGTAGGTACACGTTAGTTATCCCATATTAATTTGGTTTTGGCATATCATGAGTATTTCACTCGTTTCTTAATTTGAGTACCTGTACGAAAATTAATGAATGTACATATGTACGTAGGTGTGATACTCGCCTAACTGATTGTTCCACAAGTAGGTACCTACCTTAAAGTATTCCTATCTTCCTATCTTCGCGATATGTTCGAGATATCTTCAAAACAAATAATAGATGAGGTTGCTTGATTATTCATTTTCAATTGTGTATAAATTATTATACTGATTGGTTTTAATGAACGAAGACATAAATAAAAAAACCTAGCATTGTTTTATTTAAATGAATATAATATTATGTTTTCACCTTAAACAGGAGAGATATTATGATGGTACGATTTCTATGGAATAATTTATGAGAAGATTTGATGATCGTCGAGAATATATACACATGTATGTACCACTACCTATTCACTCGTAGCTCAGTATGTAGGTATGTATATTATATCCTGTGATAGTATACATAATTTGCTTTCCAAGCTTACTGACGTATAATGACTATGTGGCTTAAGGTATACCGAAGTTATAAATGTAGATATCCATAACACCAATGCCTGAAAGTACATTATTTCTGCTAAGCAGGGATTATGTGATTAATCTTCTTAGCTTAGTCTATATTAGATTATGGTGAGCATATATCATTAGCAGTAGCAGTACCTACTTGGGAGATTATATTGTGTGTATAGAAATATTAGATAGTTACTTTATATTCCTACCTAAAATTTTCATATTATATAAATAAATTATTTTAACACAAGCAGTAATGGCTGGACATGTATGGTTTCATTACTTCATCTTTAAAACATCAGTATTAATGAATACTCCATCCACCTCTGAAATCCCTTGATTCCTTCCTTGTTCTCTATCCCATCCTCCATCACCTATTTTATTCATATGTTATGTATGCCTATATATGTATATTTTGTTATTATTTTGTATTTATTGTTTTTATTATTTGATTCATTCTTGCTGTTCTATCTATGTAGCTGTTTCTATTTATTCTCTTATTTTATTCCATATTTTTCCTAGGATCCTGTACATTTTTTCATGTTTTAATGTCATAAGTGGTTGGTTAGCAGAAATTGCCCACGGAATGAAAGCCGCCATTTGGAATTAAGCCCAGTAAAGATTTTATTTGCTTATTTTATATAGGTAATATTTACAATTAAACTTAATGTATAAAAATCATCAAATATCTTAAAAATTTTAATATCGTCGAACATGTCGATAAATTTAGAACTATTTATTAAAGAGAGTTAAGTAGATTTCAATCTCTTATTTCAAGTCTTTTAAAGTACCTACCTACATTTTATTGGTTTTAATTATAAAAGGAAGTAAGATACAAGAGGGGAGTATAATCCCTCTCGTTAGGGTGAGTTGTGTTTGGAGAGTCTTCCAGATGACGAGGGCACATCACTCTAACCATCAGCAGATTATCAGATCGTACAATCTGCTGCCAATGCAAATTTATAAAGCGGGGCTTGTCATTAAGATGATCAGAATACTTCAACTAAGGTGTAGATGAGTTAGCGGCATATAGGAGATTTATTTTTACAAAATCTTGACGTAATCGAAAAAAAAACATAAGTTTACTTTTTCATTAGTTATTAAAACTGAATATCTGCATATGTTTAAGCTTTTCTTTTTATCGCAAATGCGATTTATGAACATCAGTTAGTTACAATATATTTTTTTAATAGAAATGAATATAGGCCTCTACACGCAAATCCAAATACTTTCCTGCACACTTCACAGTATAAAGATAAAAGATAAAAGCTTGTGTCCTGAAGTGCAGAATACATCATCAGCGCCGGAATTCGAACTTGGCACCTCCCGCTTGGATACAGGCGTTCTAACCAACAATGTCCATTTATTCGTCAACGTACGTCACCATATATTATGTAAGTATATGTGATTGACCCTACCAAATTCAAAAGCTCGCAATAGTTTTTTTACTTTATTCACGATTAACGCACGTAGGATCCGATAATCGACTATGTCTACCTACCAGTGGCGAAGGGTGGATTTCTGCAGAAGGTAAGCCGAGGCTAACATTTGTTATGGGATTACGTCAGATTAGACACTATTATGCCTACCATTTTATCAAAAGGTAACTCGATGAGAATCGTGTTCTTAGGTAGCTTCGCGCCTGCTACCTACCCTTAAATGCTCACTTTCCAATTACTGATGTGTAGAAAAGTTTATCGTTAGAAAATATAGTGACTGTAAGTGATAAATTGTTTCAGGGTACCTACTTGACCAAGTTCTACGATTAATCTTCCAAAATTAAATTGTTATAGAATCGGAAACATCAATTCTCTGTCCTTATCAGAAGAGATTTCGGTGGTTTTCAGGCGAGTCATGAAAATAATCAACGACGGGATTTCAACCAATCCAATAGTAGAGTAAAAAGAACCTATAGAGCTGATTTCTTCTTTTATCAGAACTTTATAGCTTCTTTTTTTAAATTTATCCAATTTGTTACAATAATTGTTACCATTTAGGATGATATTTATTTTTCTATAATGTTCTGTAGCTACTCGAATTAGAGCAAAGCAGCGAGATGATCACAAGAATTGAATTCAGGAATGAGGGCTGCTCAAGAGAGACACTTATGTCAGCATTACAAAGAAGAACTACTAACTGTGCATACGAGTATTATATTAATTCGTGGTTTACCACCATTTGGAAACATTACAAAATGAACAGAGGTGGGCACCGTTAATCAAAAAGTTAACTTCGTTAATCGATAATCCGTTAACTAAAAAGTTAACTTCGTTAATCGTTAAAGCGTTACATTTTGAAAAATGTAACGGAAATTAACGTTAATCCGTTAAAGCGTTAATCTAAAAAATCGCGGTTAAATGGCATGAAGTAGAACTACATAAGTACTACTACTATCACACTATCGCGATGTATCCCAACAAAGTGGGTATACAAATACATACAATGAGCCTACAACAAATAAAACATACAGAATGGGTGGCGAGTCTCATTATAGAATAATAATTAAATGTCTTATATATATTTTACTAACACTTAGGTACATTTTTTATTACACTCGCCCATTGACGTCGCTAGCTTCACAGTTTGAAAGGCGCCGCAGCCGAATTTTTTTTCGACAAAATTTGACTTTCGATCTGAATTTCTTTTCCAACGCGCAACTCATATACGACACCACACATAACTCCATACAACCCTTAAATTATCTAATGCCAGCGCAGCCAGTGGTTGATGTCTATGCAAACAATCAAATATTAACGGACTTAATTAACGGAAGTAAAATGTAACGGAAGTTAAATAATCCGTTAACAAATTTTGGAGGTGAGAAAAGCGTCAAATCGTTAACCAAAATGTTAACTTCGTTAATTAATGATTAACGGATTAACGCTTTTCTGCCCAGCTCTGAAAATTAAATAAACACAGAGTTAGATTTTTTAAAAATTAGATTCTAATTTCATATTAAATTTTCTGTTTTAATTCACCTTAACAATGAAAACACGAGAACTCTATAAGACATTTGGGATATTTTTTTTTACAAATAATTTAATTGTTTTCTGCGCTAACTGAGTTATTGTAGTAAATTATTTTCGCAATAACGTTTCGTAGGTACCATTGTCTCTGAACGAAATGTATTTACGGTCGTATTAAAAATACTGTATTCTCGTTTAAATTAGACAGAGAAGAGGATTTTTTTTAAATAAAATATTTAATTAAAATCACGATTCCAACTTGTTTTCTTATTTATTGTTCTCGTCTTATTAAAAATACGCTCCGTCGTAGTTCTCAATCACATCGTCTGTATAGTTTTATTTTTTTAATCTTTCTCCGTTGTTTATCGACGGAATTAATTGATTCTCTTGAATTATGTTTTGCATTTTTATTATTTCACAAAACTGGAGCAATACTTATTTGTCTTTAAAACTTTTATAAATACCTCTTTATTTCATCTTCAATTTCAACATGGCGATTACTTTGAAACAATCAATTCTCTGATAGATAATATATTAATATATTTTTTTAACAACATGTTGGGTAGAAGTTTGTATGAAATACCTACATACATAATTTCGCCTCTGGAGGTACACCTTTATAGTGATGTATAACAACTTATACTTACGATATGAACGTTCTGAAGTAATGTAATAAGTCAAATATTGTCAAAGAATTACATATTTACGAATCATATATCTCAAAGTTAATTATATTTCTGAACTCCGAGACAAGAGTGTCTGTCATACAAACACTTCATTTTACGATCATTTAATTTCGTTTAACTTGTGTGACTCTTGACGTTAGGACTTTTATATTTACATACTAATAATTTCATATGAAATGAACATTATTAAGTTTTACGAGTACATGTCAAACTTTTGCTTATCTGTTTGATTTAATTTGTATTTTATATGGTAGGTATGCGTACCTACTTATTTTTATCCCACTATTCTTAATTAAATTATGTATTCGTGATAATCAGAGATTCGATATCACCGTGAGAAATGAAAAAAGAAAAATTAACATTAATATTGAATGTTGTTGTGTTAGAAGAAGTGCCTCCCTTCCTATACAGGGTGATTGGTTCCGCTGTTCAGATATTTAGAGAGGTGATAGAGGATGAAAAAATATGAAAAAAAGTTAAGTTGATGTATATCCAAAAATCAACCATTTTGGAGATATGGCCTTTTGAAAATCGAGGAGTGCGAAAATTTCTCATTTAGGCTTTTTGCCAATAACTCTTAAACTGCTCACTCGATTTTGACAAAACCAACGACAAATCTTAGTAAACAATTCGGGCTTTTGATAAAGATCCCAATTTTTGGGTTTTGATTTAGAATGTCTCTTCTTCTTCTTCTTCTTCTTCTCTTCGAAGAAGAAGAAGAAGAAGAAGAAGAAGAAGAAGAAGATGATTTAGAATGTAGTGAAAATTTTGTTATTAAACATGATTTTTGCGTCCAATCACCCTGTATAAAAGTAGTCTGCAGTAGGTGAATATCGGAATTTATTTAAACGCAGTTTAACAGGATACACCTAATCAGAATTACCTTGGTGGGACCGGTATAATCTAATTTGTTTCCGATACTTGAGGATTTTATTGATAGCAAAATCAAAATCAATTTGAAAGAACGTTACCAGGTGACCTGGTCCAGGTCTGTTCATTTGTAATTTTCCTGGCTTTCTTCTCACTTCCTTTCGTTTAATTAATCCTTTTTAAGTATAAAGATTAGACTACTCGTAACACTTTGCGATGGGACTTGTATACTAGATGGGACTATTGACTACCTGAAATGTAGACGAACCTATAAGTAGACTTGGAAATTTCAACACCTCCTAAATTTCGCTAGCTCTCTACCTATTTTTCAGAGTTGTGACCTATTTGCCTATGAAACCGTATTATGACAGCTGGAACATAACTCCTGTAATCAGACATCTGATTTGTCAAGAATATACCTACAACAAGACTATAGAGAAAGCCAGTGAGATCCTAATAACTAATAAGCTATACTTCTCTAACGTGTAAATGGCATTTATTATCATCAGTATTTGAAAAATATATTTTTCCTTTGCCAATTTTTCTATCGTTTCTTTTTGATGAGAATATTCGTATATTGAATACAATGTCTTGCTTTCTTGTTATGAAATACAAATAGTATTCATAATAGGCAGCTATTCATGCGTCTCATATTCAGAAAACGTTCTTATTGATATTTTCTTCAGAGGGTTATTAAATTTATGATAGCGATATATCTACGGATTACAATATTTTGGGTATTTTTTTGTAACGTCAGTATTGTGTTACAAGATCTATAAGCGTTGTCATTATTTTTTTGTATTTGAAAGAAAAATTGAGGACCCGAGTGTTATAAGAATCACAGTACTGTAAAGATTAGGTACGAGTAATAAGGTACGAAGTAACTTTTAGTACATCGGTAATAGGTAGGTTATTGATCTTGGTTCTTGCTGTATTTCAGAAGAATGCTTCAGAAATAGAGTAGGTATAATAGATACCCAATATAAGCAATCTTGGGTAGGTACCTAAATTGTGCACCTATTTATTGCCATATAGATGAATGGAAGTGTCCCACAATCTAAGTGTCCCACAATCTAAGTGTCCCACAATCTAAGTGCCCCACCATTCTATTTGTACAATAGTCTGATGTTTCGCATTTTTGGCAATACATATGAAATTGTAATTTTAAAATGTGAAATTTTATAACGTCAATCCATTGTCAGAACTATGAAAATGTGTTTTAATATTGCATTTCAATATGTATTTTTCAATTTTCTCAATAGCGGATGTCACAGACACCTGGTGTTACAGTATAGAGATTTGATTTGCATTATTTATAATATGAAATTATTCATTTAAATATTTCTTCATTTTGTAGTGCCGCTCCAGTGGGATATTGGCGACCGTTCTTTGGAACTTTGATCCTCGAATTGAGTGGAGAAACTAATCTACCATTAATTTATTAATATATTCTTACTCGATTTATGTCAATTTTATAAAATGAAAAGTTATCACTGAAGTACTTACCCACTCATCTACCTATTTAATAAAACTTCAGAGAAGATGTAAATGAGACAATAAACTTCTGAAGTTTTATCGAAGATCTTTCTTATCACTTCTTCATTTCCATATTTTATTCATACACCTAGCTGTATCTCCGAGCAAATCCTTTTCCTTTTAAAGTAGGTAAAAGTCTAAAACTCGCGTGGCTTATGAGGGATGAAATTAGGTGGATAGGGTGAAATGTCTCATTTTTTTGTAAATACGAAGTTTTAGTAATGTTTTGAAACTCTAATGATATTAAATATGGAGAATTTTTTATAATTGGATTAGGAGTTCCACTTTAACTTATATGCCTTCCTTGGGTATTCCTAAACTTTTCCAATGAAAGAAATAGTTACTCAAATGTAGATATTATTTTCTATTTACGTAGGTACTTTTTATGATGAAGCAGTACTTAGTTTCTCACGTTATCATAAATTTTCAGTCGATAGGAGGAGTCATCATTGAAACTTCTATTGTGTAATGTGTATGTCATATACTGTTTAATGGAGTCAATGTGTAAACATTTCCCACTCAGGCGTGTGATGTTTGATGGCACAAAGGGAATGTTCAGTAAATACTCTGGTATATTCATTGCCTATAATAAAAGCAATTAAGAGAAGGTGGTCAATATATTTGTGAGTGTTCAGTTTTCCGGATATTCTGCTTCCTACTTTCCCGAGTAATGGAGGAAGTCATCCTGTTACACAACTTAATTAAACATTATTGATTTCAAACCTTTCAAATCTCTAGGAGGTGGATCCAAAGGTTTTTAATGGGGGTGACAAAAGACTACAACCCAATAAAATATAATACGATCATACTCGTACCAATGTCAGGGCTTCACGAATGCTCGCCCTCGCATTTCACCAATTTACGCTCCCAATCTTTAGCACTAGATATCACAGTTTTTACCAGTGCCAGATAAAGATTAAATTTCAAATCCTCTCCCATACAAAAACTGCTTTTGCGCAAGGCGGCGGGAATTTTTTTCAAGACAATATTCTCAGACAAAAATATTTTTATGAAACAAGTTTTATTTAAATAGGTTATCATAAGAAATGTGGATAATGTTAAAAGAGCACACAGTGGAAACGATTACCTATGTAAATCCGATTTGTTTTCTTTTAAAGATATACCTAGTTGTTTTTGATTTTTCATTCTTAATCGTGTTGCTTCTTTCGTTCCAACGTTTCTTCTTAACAAAAAATGGTATAATAATATGAGCAACAACATATTTATTTGAGAATACTTAGGAAAATAAAGACATCGTCCATTAAAATATGTTGAATATATTTTAATGGACGCTTATAGGCTTACTTTAAGACTACCTTGCATAATGTACAGTTCATTTTACAGTAGAACTAGAAACCTTTTAAAAAAACTCTGCTGTAAAAATACCTTCTTCGTGTTTGTGTCCCTAATGAGATACTTGGTGTATATGAAACTGAAGCGTGATGTTGCATTCTCATTTTATCATCATAATATTCCAGTCCTTTGTTCTTCATAGTTCATACTGTATGATGTTTGCTTATAAACAAAGGACTCTGCTCAGCTTATTAGATAACTGCCGTGTTTTATCTTATATGGAAAGTTAAGTACCTAATCTGTCTTCATACATAATGTACGTTATTAACTACTATATATACTTCCCTGTTTAATACCTTTTAGTTATATTTCTTTAGAAATACCATGTGACAATATGAGATCAAAGTCTTAGGGGTAGGTACATATAGGTAAAAGGCATCGCAACGGCGAGGCCTGCTACTGATCTCCTGGTTTTGGTGACGAGCACTATTGACTATTCATGCCGGCGACATACGCTCGCTAAGCCTCGACGAGTGTTCACAAGTGTGGATGGGGCGTTTGTTTAATGCCAGCCGCGCAAGCCAACACGAGCTTTTTGTGTTCGTGAGTAAAAAGGCGTCAACGATCGGTTACGTACACCTCACGACAAACCTTCCATCCAGACGCCTTTTTACTCATGAACACCAAAAGCTCGTGTAGGCTCGGGCAAGTCTGGCGGGGGCATAGCTCGTGTAGGCTCCGCCCGTTCACGAATCTACACGAGCTAAGATTGAAGATATAATATTGTGGGACAATATGTTTCGTAATTGTCTCGTCTTTATTTGTAAGGTTTGAAATAAATTGTCTGTAATTTGGTCAATGGTTTATTATAATGAACGATTCATCTCTATTTTCTTAATGAATCTCTGGAAGTTGGGTTTCTAATATTAATTACAAGATAGTAGTATTTATTATAGGGACCACATTTTGGTAGTAATGGTCGAATTTCCTTCAATGTTTATTTACTTTGTTAACGGTATGTTAGGTAAATCAATCTGTCAGAGACCAATAGACTTGGCAAATATTATAACGTAGAAGATAATTGCTTCGATCTACCGATATTAGGTAAGAACCTAAGTAAATAACTGAATTACATATACTAATATTGACCTTTTAGAGAGCTAATCAAATAATTATTACTTTAATCAATCATTAATTTAGAAATACAATCATTCCTGCTTTTATAGGTTTCCAGTAATACCTTCTTGTAATGTAGATTGGTTTAAAATATCTGGTAACAATAATATCAGCATGCTAGATGATGCTTTATTTAAACGGCAGCATTATCCTTGATGTTCCCTCTCAAGCTGGCGCCAGACGCTCACCGACCCTAGGCGTGAATGAGTAAAAAGGCGTGTGGTTGAAAATGTTTGTCTTGACGTGTACGTAACCGATCGTTGACGCCTTTCTACTCACGAACACCGAGCCTTCTCGACCCTACACGATCATGTGGCGGGAGCGGAGGTCCAAATATTTTGAAAACAAATGTGTATACTCAACTCATACATAATATAAACATTTAAATAATACATAGTAATATTATTGTAATGTTTATTCCACAATGTATGTGAGACTGTGAGACCTCACTTAAATGATATTGGCCATTTCATTTGTAATTTAAATGAAATTGAGTAAAGTTTGAGCATTTTCGTACGGGTAATCACATATAGGTACACTTATTGTTCCTATTCTATGAATGTTTGTATTTTTATGCGAAAACTAGCTGTAACCCACCAAAAATGACGTGGTTTTCAGGGTAGGCAGAGATCGCCAGACTGTCCCATCCTTACACGTTATTATACGTACATCCTTATGGTAAATTATTATTTTTATTCAGCATAGTATTTTCTATTCTACTCAATAATTAAGAGTATGCGTATTGACATTTCAAAAGTTTCTAAAAACGGGAGACCTTAGATCTCGACAACCGTTACTAAATATGCTTTGAAAAAAAATAGAGTACATCGAACCTTTATCTAGGGAATAACCTAAAATATTTTTAATGTCTTGTAGATATACATTTCTCAAAAAAAAAAATGTAAAAAACACCTCCGATCTTTTTTCCGAAGACAGAAACTCGTTTCCCGAGAGTTGCCGAGATTTTTGTTTGGATTGATAATATGCATAAAAGTTTTAAAATTAACGGAGTCATAAATCAATTACGAGGTGATACATTTTTTATTCATAATTTATTTAGGTACTTAGAGAGCGTTTCAGAGTCAGTGAGTGAATCAGTGATCTGTGTAACTATGTGAAAATGTTTTTTACATATGTAGTATAGTTACCTATAGGCATATTATTTATTTTGTAAAATAGCCATTTTATTTCAGGATTCTTTGCAAGTCACGACTTATCAGTGTCTCGCATGAAAGTGTGGATCAGTCTTTGGAAATTCTCCTGAATCACGTTCCTTTGTTAGATGTTTTCTTTATTTTTTTTTCATTGTAATTTTAGATTTCTCTTCTCACAATTAATAGGTACCTTGATTTCACTTGAATAATTGAAGCGTATTTCTTTATTAAACTTTAGAATAATACGAAAATAAAATTTGCTACTTACCTTTTCGAACAAAGTACCTGATATTGTTGTTTTTCCTACGTTTTCATTTGCTCTTTGATTTTAATTATAGAAAGGGAAGACTTTTATTATTGGTATGATTAGTTTCTTACATAATTCGGTATGCTGAAGAAACACGACTATTTTTGAGAATTACCATCCCTCTATATATTATAAATTAATCGTTCTTATCGACGTTTTGGTTGCTATAATTTTAGTAGTAAAGTAACAGGAGATTTTGCCGAAACATGGAAATCGAAGAAGTTAAACACGATCTAGTGTAAAAAATTAACAATATATATGTTTATTTTATCAGTGGCGACTTGAAAATTTTGACTTTCAATCAATTGTTGCGTGAGTGAAAGATAAAACTCTTTAATAAATTTTGCCTATAACTTGTACCTAGTAACTTGACTATGTGTAATGAAGTTATATCTAGGAAATGCGGATAGACATCTCTAATAAAGAGCTTCCACTTCGTATAGTTTAAAATATTTAATAGACTTCATATATTATGAAAACATCAAGTTCCTTCCTTGTTATTTCAATCGATGAAAATGAACAATTTCCCTTCAAAGATATATTTCCCCTTCTAATGTTTTCATAAGAAGAGATGAGAAGTAAACGCAATTCAGTATATTGATTTTGAGATCTTGACCACTTACATCCGATATGAACAAATTATTTGCCTATAAAGTGCTAAAAAATGCGGAAAGGAATTGATGAGAACAACCAGGATTTTCTTTAGGTAGAAAGTAAATGTATCTAGTCTATGTAAGATTTAAATTGTTATACAAAAGTTTATAGTCTATAGGTACATTTTAAATTAGAACTGAATGATGGTGCAATATATGTATACCTATTGTATTGATATCTAAATACAATCTATACTAATAAGTATTTACATAATAATCCGGTGAAATTAAACACAAAACAGTTCCTCGATGGAAAGTTGTGGGGTAGTCTGTTTTTCTTTCATTCTATACGTATTTTGGGGCGCTGAATCCGAATCCGAGGTTTGCCAACAAAATTTCGTGACGGAACATGGCGAAAAATTGGTAAAATGGCGAAAATATTCATTTTCTGGCGATTTCTTTATAAGAACTCGAAAACCGACAACTTTTGTAAGTTATTTTTCTACGCAAAATTAAAGTACGTAAAATTTACTACAAATTTGCCATATAAAATTTTTCTCTAAAATAAATAGCAACGGAGCTGTCAAGGTCCAAAAAATGGCCAAATTTTCTTATTGTTTTACATTACGAGAATCAAAAATGTATTGAGAAAGTTCACCTTGTTGCCTTCATAAGCAAATTTCAACAATTATTCTTTAAATTTATGAGTCATATTTTACCTCGTTGGAATCAGAAAACACAAACAAAGCTATTAACGAAATTTTTATTTAAAAACACCGTGAAATATGTGAGCTAGACATTTTTAAATAATTTTATTTAAAAATATAGTAATTTGTTTAGGCTAAAAATGTTTAAACCTTTTTAGCGTAAACATTTCACTATATTTTTAAATAAAATTGATCCTGAAACCTTTCTCCATGTTTACTGCTTCCAACGACGTAAAATATGTATCATAAATCTGAAGAATAATTGTCAAAATTTGGTGATTATTCTAACAAGGTGACCTATTCTCCATACATTTTCCATTCTCACAATTTAAAATAACGAGAAAATTTGGCCAATTTTTGGAGCTTGACAGCTCCGCTGTTAGTTATTTTAGAGAAAAATTTTATATTACAATTTTGTAGTAAATTTTACTTACTTTAATTTTGCGTAGAAAAATAACTTACGAAAGTTGTCAATTTTCGAGTTCTTATAAAGAAATCGCCAGAAAATGAATATTTTCGCCATTTTCCAATTTTTCGCCATGTTGCGTCACGAAATTTTGTTGGCAAACCTCGGATTCGGATTCAGTACCCTAAAATACGTATAGAATGAAATAAAAACAGACTACCCCACAACTTTCCATCGATAAATCTAAAGGCACCGTATTATAACCATTTGTTTTACATTTATTATGTACGCAAGATTAAATAAACCCCACATTATTGTGCAAATGAGAAAAAAACAACACTACTATGTAAATATAATAAGGAGAGAATAGAGAATTTTTTCGGCCAGTTATGGTTGGTACCTACCTGGTCGAAATACCTCCTTTTTAATATTAGTTATACCTCTATATAATATACCTACATATATGTTTATGTTATGTTATGGTTATGAACAATCTGTCCAGCACGACACAAACACAGATATCGTCAACAGTAAAATTTAAGAGTATGCTTACGGACATTTCAAAAATTTCTAAAAACGGGAGACCTTCTATCTCGACAACCGTTACTAAATTGGCTTTGGAACAAAATAGGGTAGATGCATTGAACCTTTATCTAGGGAATAACCGTAAAAGATTTTTTTTTGCTTGTATAGATTCTCAAAAAAAAATATAAAAACACCTCTGACCTTTTTTCTGAAAGACGGAAACTCGTTTCCCGAAAGTCGCGGAGTAATTTTTTTTTCTTGTACTGATAATATGCATTAAAATCTAGGGAATAATCGTAAAAGTTTTTTGATAGACGCAAAATTAACCCCAAAAAATGGAAAAAACGCTATTTTTACCATTTTTTCATGCGATTGTCTCGCGATTTTGAACCTTAATGCCGTGGGAAAAGACTGTAACGTCATTCCTGGTGCCAAGCCCTTAATATGATTTGTTACTTTTCCACAACCGGGTTACCTGAAATATTTTTAGACAGAAATGTACGTGCCTTATTGTTAAAGAAAGTGAAGAATATTGCGATATGTACCTAATAGCGATGCTATAATTTTGTGATGATTTTTTGTAGGTACCTAATGGCTACTTCCGATTTATTTTGTAAATTAATAACACCTATTTCTTATTATTCTTGAGAATTTTCAGTAGATAATTAATAAAAAATAAGCAACGAGATTTACATTCAAATTTTATGTAAGTATTCATATTAACAGAAAACAGTTTTTAAAATTGATGATCACAATATAGTAATAATAATAATATTATATTAAATTCTCGCTCAGCAGGGTGGTAACAGATAATTCCCCAAAGACAAAATGAATTTGTTTTCTTATGTATTTTCATAAAATTTTCAATTCTCATTCTATTCGATGATGGATATATTTATTTAATGTTTTCTACGAAACCTCATTCGTAGAATGATACCTCATAAATATATTTGGTATAACGTATAGTATACCTATACTCGTATACCATACCTAAACTCGTATACCTATCTACTTACCATACGACAAAGAAATAATTACAGATAAAAATGTATGTTTTGGCGCTAAATATATTTATAAATTTGATCTACCTAAATCAGGGAAATTCTACCATTTCGTTTCCTGTCGTAAAAAATACATTAGTACCTATATGGGCAATGGGCATGTCCCAGGTTTCGTTTTCTGTGAAAGTATGCCGCCCTACAAATATATTTAAAGAGGATCTCAGCTTGTATAGGTACTGACCAACCCAAATATTTTCCTACACATTTCACCAATAAGCTAAAAGTTTGTGTCCAATTTTTGATCACGGTGCGAGTAACAAAACACAAACTTAATATTTGTAGATAGGACGTTTATTCCAAAGGTTGGACCTGTCTGACTTGGTCTCACGACAAGACCACCCCGTTAGCTGCCGGGATGTAACATTTCAATCAAGACATATAATAAAAGGAGCTCATCGGGAGATATTAATCGTAAAGAAAAAACAAAACATTTATATCTACCAATAGGTATAGGCAGGTACTACTCCCAAGTACCTACAAGGGTCCAGGCTGCATCGCATACTACACAGTCGGCACTCCTTATCCATGTTCGTAAATCATAACATTTTATTATTACCTACTTAACGCCCACTCAACGAGACTGGGAAACAATATTATTAATATTACGATTTTAAAAAACTCAAGTCGTGGGAGATATTTGCAATCGATATTATTATGGGACATTGACAATATCAAGTCTTTTCATTGTACTATGCCGTACGCTTGAATATTTGCTGCTTGTTTTTTTGGTCTTAACAGTGTTGAACTGCTTTGGATCCGATATGCAAAGTCTCTAGAAAAATGCGTAGTTATACACCATACTAAAATAATGGTATACATTATGAAAATCTAGCATTCGTATCAACCTTGAAAATAGGCGATTCGATAGAAAGCACGAAGGAATGAGGAATCACACAAATTAAGTAAAATTAGCGATATCCGGATTGTTTTTCTAAGTCCACCCTTACTATTATCTTGCTTTATAAATTGCGTATTTTTTCGCCATTTCTACTAAGACTTATTTTCTATATGATTTTATATAAATTATAAGATCACTCGCAGACGAAAAACGAGATGAGGGCCTTTAATGGGCATAACAGAATAGCGCATCTTTTTATCGAGTGATTAAAAAGTTCAGAAAACTGGGCAAGGTAATGTATGTAGGTACATAAAATATTCCAAAAGAATACACTCGTTTAGTATACCTTAAAGCGTTTTCCTACAAAATGTCTACAGGGTATTTTTATATAAGGTCTGTATGTTCTTGTATGGATGAATAATACGAGTGTAATGTTATTACGTTTGACCCCGCTACGGACTTTGTCTACATCTCCATACGAGCATAACTTGCTACCTACAATGTCTCGCATGCACTACAAAGAGATTTTCCTCTTTCATGCAAAGCCCTCAGTTGAAATTGCCATTTAAATTTTCATTACACTCATATAACCTCAGTAGTCTGCCGCAACTCTTCTATTCAAACAGATTCTGTTGTTTTAATGAATACTAGTTTTCATACAAGTACGAGTATACTGGTAGATAGGTATTATAGTATTAGCAGGACCATCGCGGAATATTAATAGGGAGAGGATTATGGTTTTGTGTGATAATATTATTATGTATTCACAACTGCGTGATTCAATATCTAATACTTTACCTATAAGTATACGTATACTGACTGAAAATATTTGTACCTTTACCTACCACTGATTTTGTTTTTACTTTGAATCTTTCATATTCATCTTAAATATGTTTGAAGTGTGTGTAAGGATAGGGAAGTGTGACGATCTGTTCTTCCTGCTTACCCCGCAGACGTAGCGTGAGGGGATAGAATAGAATCTCGAATACAATTTTATTTCAGACCAAACTGACTATGACATGAAAACATAATGTATTTTATGTAGGGAGTTTTGATACATGTTTTGACATAATTTATATCACATTGTGTTATGTTTGCAAGGTTCTGAATGTTAGGTGAAATTTGAAGCGAGTTTTCACCGTAGGCATTATCAGTATATAACACGATATGAGGGAGATATAATATACATATACGAGTATTAGCATCAAGAGCGGATATTGAAATTTACGTTTATCCAGCTGTTATCCGCATTATTTATGTTCATTAAAGATACAACGGATGAAGGGCAGTGGTTTCACAAATTTTAGACTTTGGTACATTACGTACCTTCTGATTATGAAAAAGTACGATTTTAAATAAATTATTAGGTACCTACTTATTCGAATTCACCGCCAGCGGAATTCGGAGAAAAAGAAATATGAACAAATCTATATTTAGTTTGATTTTTTAAAGCTAAAACTATTTTAATACTTGTTGTATTTATGCTTGTAAATATATACAGGTAGGTCTCTTTGATCCACGTTAAAATGTTGGAAAGGTTTTTCCAATCCGGTTACTGGTAATTCGCTTATACGCTAAATGATCGTGGACCGGATTAAATTAAACCTTTTTCCGACAATTTTGACTTGATTACTTCCCATAAACGAAAAAAAGGAAATCGTAACCATCATTTATACATATTCCCACCGTAGAAATATACTTAGGGAAGTTGATCGAGGAAACCTTATGGAAGCGTCTGATATATTTACAACCATTTTATATCATAAAAGTCACCTTTCGTGATATTACAGACCTCCATAGGTATACCTGCTATAATATTGTATTCAATTTAGGCATGATGTGATTTTATTACTGTGAGATATTATGTTATTATTACTTCTATTGACGTTTATTTATATCAAAGTTAAATGAAAAAATATAATAGTGTTGAATAAAACGTGTCACGTATTTCATATAATTATTTTAATTTGAGAGGGTTTTCCTTCCAACAACTTGGTGTTTTGTATCGCAAAGAAGTCCTTAGTGGAATAGTTTGCCATATATTATAACGTAGCCTGATTGGTAAAGCGCTCGACCGTAAATCTGATGGGCGTGGGATCGATCCCCGATGCCGACTCACTTCACTTCACGAAACAAGCTTTCTGTGAAGTGTACAAAGATGTATTTTTAAATAAAAAAAAATATAGCTACAAGTATTAAATGAGTAATCGAACAATAAATTAAGAGATAGATATCAGGTACTTACCTATGTTTTTCCAATCCGTAAGGTTCTGATGTCAGTCCATAGAATAGTGTCAGTCATATGTCAGTATTGTCACAGCAGACACAATGGCCGACGGATGCTTAGCTATATGTATACTTATAGAGGTGCTTATTAGGTGTTTCGTCGTATTGTATAGCTTAATACTGATGTAGACGTATCGACATTCAATAAAAATACTAAATGTATCTCATACATGGGAACCATTGTAATAATTCTTTATTTCGTATTTAATAAAAGTTCCTGTTCAGTAGAATCTAATGGGCACATTGGTGCTTTGTGTTTGTAATACCCGTAGCAATAAATTTACTCGAAAACTGTCCATTGAATTTTTAATATCTCGTTACATTATTATCACCAGAGGGTAATGTATATTTATTTGCGAGTGTATAGCTATTCAATTCCATTCACATAGTATGGCGTACTTAGGCTGTTGTTTCACAGCCGTTTAGTGCTAAATTTGATTAGGTAATTGATGAAAATACACTCGGTATTTCATAGTCACATATACAACGTTTACTTTGGTGATTTGATTATAGGCCAGAGTTAAGCAGATCAGAATGTAAGCAGAGATTGGATTTTCTCGAATAGATTTTTGCATGTAGCAAGTTGTACCTACCTAGTAAATTAAAATTCGTTGTGGTTTACCAAGAACTTTGTACCACCTTCTGTCACTATTGTTGAAGATAAATATGCCATGGCTAGTCAAAAAAAAAACAGGAGCGATGCGGAAGCCAAATATCGAGGTATTTTGCTTACTCAAAAATTCATTTTAGATGAAAAAAATGATTAAAAAATGATGAAGATTCATAGTTTGTGAGCAAAAAACGTATCTATGTAGTCCTACACACGGTGAAATAAATGCGTGTATATTATTTCTGTACTAAACTTACGAAAAATCCACACAGTTCATGTACAGAATAAAGGTTCAAAATATTCTTCATATTTTTTTTTCCATGGATTACCTATGTACCAGTGTGCTGAAATTTATCTTAAAAAAATGGTTTCATGGGGATGTAGGCCTCTAAATTATGTAGATGTAAATATAATTATACCTAATATGTTAATGAATGCTGGGGACAAAAAGTAAGTTGTGTAAGAATTACGATTAACTGTGGTTTGTACAAAATGTTGGGTTGTCTGCAAGTATTTATAAAAAAGGACGGTGGTTTTTTACAACAAGGATTAATTTTAATCGCGATGTTGGGTTCGATATAAAAAATATACATTTTTTAAAGGGATGGAATACAAGTAGTATTAAGTCAGCATACCCGTATTGCCTGTACAAAACTACCTACTCTATATGTTTACTAGATCACTCAAACATTATAACATCTTATCGCATTTTCACTTTATAGGAAAAATACGACAAAGTGAGGTTCTACAACAAGTCTATATAAATATAATGTCGATAAGTGTGGTAGCAGATTATGAAAGAGTCGTGGTATTACTAGAAAAATCTAAGCAGGTACCTATTCTTTACAAAATTCTCTACGAAATCCACGTAGGTACATGATACAGGGTAAGAAAGTAAACTTGTGGTTGTAGAAATACTATTCAATGGTATTTTCTTGTGAGAAATTGTATTGGACAAAGTATGTAATAAGTTGTCACGAAATATTCAACAGAGTTTGTGATTGAATTAAATAAGTACCAATGATAAGTTTACCATTATTCCGCATTACTTGGCATTACTACTGAAAAAGTAAACCTGTATGGTATGTTACATTCATAAGAACGATAACTTATTTGTTATAATATTATCATCCTTGTATACAGATAAGTATGTATATGCTTACATTTCATCAATGAATGGCGACTATAATATTTTTCAGATTCTTCAGCACTGCAGATTTATTCATTGTCATTATAGTTTTAGAGTGTTGAGTCGTCAATCAAGTTTCTTTACAATAAATTAGGGCACCCGATGGTATAGTCGACAGATTTTTTTTATATAATTAAAAAAAAACGTGTAGAACCCTTCAGGAACGTCGTTTTATTTAGTAGCTGAAGTGCAGATTATCAATCTAGAGGTGCCTGATGCTCAAACTTAGAGTTTGTCAGTAATGATACAATATTAATTTGCGTACACAAAGAAACTTTTATTGACTTGGTTATATAGACCATCTTTTAGATGCAAAGCCATTAAAATTCGTTTCGCAATGATAATAAATTTCCAGAAGTTTTTTTTTTCACCAAAGAAAATAAAGTAAATTTATTAATTTTCTATACGTACTTACCGATGTTATGTATGTTTATGTATTATATTACATAACGGTTATTACTTTGTTAATTAATGGTTCTTCAAAGGATTGGACGATCGTGTTGCCACTTAATTAATTTTTCCATTACCACTCATGTTCCCCCACATACCCACATACCAACAATCTACATACTGAGTATGGACGATAGAGCATATATTTTTTCAGCGCCGTACACTGAAGTTAACTAACTTTATGCAACGTACATATAATTTAGGTTTGGTTTAAAAATACATGTATGTATTATTTTCGAGTTTCAAATGATCCTTTACTAAATTTCCAACAATTTCACAGGTTATCTGATACACCATTCAAACGCGCGCCTTTAATGTTTTTTTATCTATTCACTCTATTAATTGAATCTGTAACCGTTTATCATCCGAAGTAAGGAAATACATAATACATTTATCCAAGGATTTTTATGCAAAGCGAAATATAAAACCTGTATCAAATTCGGTCTTATCCCCTAAAGTAGATAGTATATACCTATAATAATATACAGACCTTTCACACGCGTAAAGGAAGGATTTGCTTATAACCTTTATATTATGCAGTTGTATACATAGGTATACTTGCCATTTAAGAATTTCTTTTCGGGCAAAATTACCTAATCTTAATCTTGTATACTTAATACCATATTCATTCATATTTCTTTAGTAAAACAAAACGAAAAAAATATCAGATTTTTTCAGCTCGGAAATATTCAAAGGTATAGTATGTAAAGGTATACATATTATATCCGTGTAACTGCGTTGTATTGGAGGTATGCTAGAACATTATAATTTCGGATAATAAACAAACTGTAACCCGCGAGTTTTACAGGAAATATATTATATTTGTGGATATAAATGACAATGGTAAACGTCTAAGCTGGAGTTTTTCTTAAAAATAACATACTATAAGCAAATACTTTATAACAATCGTTATTGCATGAAAAGTATATTCGGACAACATGCAAAAGTTGCCAAGGTCCTGCGCTACATTCATACTCGGTTTCGACGGGAATTATGTATGTTGATAATGACGATGATAATGATAATGTTAGACCGTACATAAACCAAAGTGATAATAATAATAAATTACACAACAAAAGAGTGTCTACAAGATAATGAGACATGCTGGCAGTAGCATTGGATTTACAAACTTTCCAGACTATACTTAAGTAGACATACATTACTATTTATTAGTGAATCCTTCCATTTCCACTATTCTTGTTAAACGATCAATTTTTCTAGTTTATACGAAATCTAAATATTGCTAATTCGTTTTATAATACTGTCAATGATGACGAATGAAGAGGGCTTTCAGTGTCTCTGGACGGACCACGTGGAACAGATTGTCAGACGACCTTCGAAGGATCAGCCCACCACCAGCTTCAGAAGCAAGCTGAAAACTGTCCACTTCAGCACTAGCTTCCCGCGCCACCAATCATATTTATAATCAGTATAATGGAGCCCACTACTGGCTAACCCTCCACGAAGGCATAGATTTTTCTGTATTTACCCCGTAATATTATTTTTTTGTGGTACGTGGGTTGGAGTACGGTTATATCTACTCTTTTATTTTCTTCTGCATGGCCCAGAAAACTTCTGCAACTAAACGTACTTCCATCCCCTGTAGGGTCTTCTTCAGTAGCCCTGAGTAAATGTGCTTGTAAGTATATCGATTCACCAATTGATTTGTATGACCTAAAGTTTCATTCGTTAAGTGAAGATTGCCTAAATGTCTACACAATATAACTACATCTGAGACTGAGATACGAGTATCTGAGTTTAGTTTCTTTCTAATTTATTTATGACCTTCTCTTTGTTTATGTTTCTTTCTGAGATTCGTGTTATTTATTTCTTTTTGCTACTATTACTCTTATCTTGTAATATATTATTCGCTTACATACAACGTATTTTAAAAGACTTTTATCCAGAGTATATTCCTATTTAGCAGAAGATTTTGTATTAGTACTATCTATAACTTCTCAAATCACGACTCATGCCTAATGGTGGAATATAGTTCAAAATATTAGATGAAAAGCTGGTACACCTACTGTGAATATTATTTCAACGTAATGTCCATCTGTTTTTTTTTAATCTTTGTTAATTCCTCGTTAACGAATTTTCCTTAAAAAATATTTTCTCAGTCGAGATCTGTTGGATACTTGTACGCCTTCTTTTAGTTTTGAATTATTTAACTAGGGGAATTTTTGTTTTGTGTGTTTACTTACTTGAAACAATAATCTTCTTTGCCCGTATAGCTTTAAGGACAAATAGTTTTTCATAAGTGGCCTAAGCACTTAGCTTTACAAGTGGGGTATATTTTGTTTGAAGTACTCCGCTCAAAAGAATTGTTGTATAAGATTATAATAGTTATCATTCCGTGGACGCAGGATGGAAATACTTAAAAAATACATATTAGACATAAATCAAGCAGTTAATTTTTTTGTTTTAATAAACCCCCATCTTTACCAAATAATTTAATTCTTTCTGAACAGTTGGCAAAAATGTTTGGTCCAGGAGTGGATCAGACCCTGATGAAGCCTTGCTTGGCAAATTCTACGAAACATAAAATGAATCACTAAAAATATTTCCATTCATGTTACGTAATATATGTCCTTTGATTATCGATGTACCTAATCAAAATATATTTTCATATTATTGTGACGACCTGTGAACAATCAATGGGATTGTCTATATAAATTAATTAACCTATATAATAAATAGGTAAATTAATTATGCCGGGGTTGCTTTGATGATTTAAATTCACTGGTGATAAATAAGTTTATTATAAAGTCAAATATATAATCAGAATGTACGTACGTGTCGTACGTGGCTACATGTCCAATTCAATGTATTGCTATTATAATGTGGTCATAAAGCTTTTAATACAAAAGTACGTATAATGAATTAAGCGATAGCTTTTTGACCTGCCCGGTGTGGCCTTGGTAAATAAATATACAGACTATCGAAATATCCAAAACACTGAAATGACAGATTTGTGTAGGACTGTAGACTGTAGGTATTCCCAAGATAGGCATATACAAAAATTGTAACTGTAATTCATTAATCGTATTAGGCAGGTATTCTACACAAGTAGAATTTTCTATTGATTGTATCGAAGTCAAGATTTTTTCTTTACTATTCTTAACCATATAATGACAAGTTCTAGCTATTCAAATATAGGAACATTGTAGGTAATACTATATTGATTGTAATATTATCGTTATAACTCAGTTGAACAGTATTAATAATGAAATATGATATCCATCTAAATGTACGGTAACATGGGGAAATGGCGGCCACCTAAGGATACATGCTAATGTCTATATGTTGGCTGCATTTTCTAACAATTTGTTTATTGTCAGTTATTGGGGAAACGATGGTCAAACAAAAATAGTGATAACATCAAAAATATATATTACTTACTAGTTTTACAAAAGCAAATGACATGAATGAACAATTTCATAAATAATAAAGATATTTTAAGTACCTAGTATTAAAACACAATAATCTAAGCTTATTGAGGCTCGGATCCCTATGACGTTGCGGTCATTTCCCGCGGCATCAAGCTTCAAAATCACATGAACAATCACATGAAAAAATGTTAAAAATAGCGTCCTTTTAACTTTTTGGGGTTAATATTTTCTCCATTCAATTATGCTTATCGCTCATTTACTAGATAAAGGTTCAATGCTTCTGCCGTATTTTTTTTCCAAAGCATATTTAGTAAGGTTGTAGAGATCTAAGGTCTCCCGTTTTTATTTTTTTTTTTTTTATGTCGATATGACTATAGCCCTTATCTTAATAATCTACAATATGCAGTGTCATGTTATAAAAATATTTAAAAAATATATTGGGCTGAATATATTAGATCAAAATCGCTCGAAAAAATCAACGATTTTCCAGCCCAACACGCGTGGTGCGATTGAGATGTGCACATGATTTGTTGTCATTGATCATTGTTAATGTTTTAGCATATTTTAGAATGATATAGAAGTAGATACATACTCGTAGAATGGTTTTTGAAATATTAAAGTGACCGTCATTACCCGGAGATCACCATTACCCCGCATTACTGTAAGCTCCTGTGTGCTACTCGTATGTTCTACAGAATAATACTCTGTTATATTATCTCTAATCTATATACAAGGTACGTGCATTTGTCTGTCACAGGATTATTAATAATTAATGTATTCACTTAGTAATCATTAAGCTGATGAGCTTTCATTACGATGAATTATTATACAAATAATAATAGCCATAATGCTTACTGCTGAATGCTGATACTAAAATATTGTTTAATATTCATTAGCATTTTAACATTTTGCTCCACTTTTCCTCTCAGTATAAAGCTATGTTAAATTATTTTGAACAGTAGGTACCGTAGAGTGGTCGAATTATTAATTACATAATTCAGATTTAGCAGGTGATATAAAAAAATATTTGGCATTCTATGTCCGTATATACAATCCCATTGTAGTAAGTATTGCTTATCAGGTATACACGTAATACCAAAATCTCTAATTAATAATTTACGTAAATAAATTAGATTTGTACTTACGCTACGTGTAATATTGTAAAAATTCTTCTAAATATAAGCATTATCCTTTGTTATCCGTGATATCTTGTTAGGTGAATATTTGGCTGATGAGTTTAGATTATATCAATATTATATGAATGATAATATATTATACGAAGAATTTTCCGGCTAATGATACTCAGAAGTGTGTTGGTAAGTTTTGCCTCTGTATATTATATTCTATACTTTATCTAGTATGGTTCAATCATCGTACTTATATTAGGTGTGTATACATACTTACTAATAATACTGATGTGTACTCGTAATACTATTATTTGAATTCAAAAACTATTTGTGTAATGGATGTTGTCGGAGCCTAATTGAACTTGTATAGGGGCTCAACAAAGCTGCCTAACGATCTTGAATTTCACCTAGTGAAAGTTAGAACGGACGACTGTCCCAAGTAATAAACACTTGTATTATAATTAATGGTTTTTCGCCCCCACCTGATCGCTGGAACTCTCGATGATTCCATTTCCAATAAAGTGGTATTTGTGATAACGTTCAGACTGTAAAGTAAAGTCACCGTTTTCTTAATATAAATAACTGTTATGGGTGTGGAAGTATTACTTTATCCCTGCGGAAAAAGACTTTATATAAACAATGAGATTTTTTAAGACCGCTACACAATCGTCGATGTGGCAATATAAGGATTTTATCTTTTGTCATTACTTATTAGTTATTACTTTTATTATATTGGGAGATTTTCTTTATGGATAGAATATTAATATAGCTACCTAATATAAGAATAAGTGTTATATACATTATACATACAATAATTTCATTAGATAACTTGATTTTTCTCATCCCGCTCCTTACATCAGGATTGGCAGGTAGGTACAGTACAGACGATGAAACAATAAAAAAATAAACTATGGCAACGATGTAGGTGTAGGTGCTACTTATTATCTTACTGAAATGAGAAATAAGAAATTGAACTAAGTTGTACATATATATATATATATATATATATAATACATATATAATATACCAATATGATTTTCCTTAGTATTTGCCTTGACTGTAGACAAATTTTGATAATGTTATGTGTTCCTATCTACCTAATACATTAGCTGTATTACAAGGCTCCATGTGGGAGATACAAAGTTTTCAAGATACTTCTGACAGGGATAAATTTTTACGAAGATAATTACGTTCCCCCGCATAAACATACCTGGCTGTGTACTTAAAATACAATGTCTCTTGGAAATTGATGACATTTTTTCCAGCGCAGTACGTAGGAATATTACGTCGTACCTACACAGTTTTTTTAATAAGAATAATACGATGCTTTATAAAAAAATGTAGGTTTCAGATAACTTATTATCTGCAGTAAAAAACTTATTTCATCTTTATATTAGCTTTGGACGAAAACCTTAATCTTCTTTCAAATTCGTGAGAAATAAATTTACATAGACTTTCTTTACACATAATTTATTTTGTTTTGCTGAATCGGCTGTTAGAATTCCTACAAGGAATGTAATTCTCTTGTATCTTCGTAGGATATATTTAATCAATTTAGTTGGGTCGTGCAATGAATCTAGCCGCAGGTGAACAACATAAAGGTGGAGAATATATTATTGTGATTGCTTTATAAAATTAAATTTATGTTTGTGTTTATCTGACGTAGGAAAACATCTCAACAGAATTACTTTTGATAACGTATTGTTTATAATGGAATCTTTTGTGTAGATTTGTGGAGAATGCACACGATACGATGGAGTTACTATAAGCGCTATGTTATAGTTAGGTATTCCTATATAAAATCTCATTTTAATTACTCTATACTACGACGGCAAAAATACTCACTTATAACAAAGCTTTATCAGTGATAAAATGGGATAGGAAGAATTTAATTGTATATCTGTAGTACCTATGTACTCGTATAATGTTTTATGATATTGCGACCACAGCACGAGAGATAATATGTGGAAATTCTTTTTAATTTCATGCAAAACCTAACAGTGTGTTAGTAATGTTTTTATATTCTAATTTTTGCAATTATTGCTCTTCTCTTTTTTACTATAAAGAAATAGCGTATAAGCGGTATAAGTAATCACTGTAATCAGTAACAGAATACCGTAGGTAATCCTAGGTACCAGCTACCAGCATCATAAATGAAAAAGTGAATTCTTTTTATATTTGCCTCAGTGGCTCGATCAGCTTGAAAAAAGCTTTTTCTTAGCGACAGAGAAGCAAAGACTATTGGCATATTCAAAAGTTTTCTAGAAACGTATTTGCTTCGAGAAATATTCTTTTTACATTTCTTGCGTCAATTTTGTTATAATAGTACGGAACACGTTTGAGGGGATGGGGTATTCACAGATCTAAAGCATTGTATGATTATACATAATTATTATTATAAAAACATTCAAACTTGGGTAGAATATCGAATTATTTTTACGAAATCTACAGAACAAACCTAATTAGGCATGT
Source organism: Ceraclea dissimilis (assembly GCA_963576895.1). NCBI lineage: Eukaryota > Metazoa > Arthropoda > Insecta > Trichoptera > Leptoceridae > Ceraclea > Ceraclea dissimilis. Next base: position 16,107,985 of record OY756359.1, on the reverse strand, counting down.
ACCCTTAATTTGGATAGAGGTTTGCGCGTAACAAAATAAGCACTTATACGGAATTCGTTGATTAAATATGTACATCCTTATAGCGGCACCCACATTATTTTATTAAACTCGTGTACGTTCCATACATTCCATAAAGGAATAATAGGTTTGTGGTAATATACACTCACTGTCTCAATGGAATCATAATGTCCTATCGTCAGGACCAGGTAGGAAGGTAGGAAGATTTCGTCTGGCGCCATAACATTTATGTGTCACTTTGGGCTATAGACAAATAATACCCTCATCATCATAATACAACAATTTGTTCCTAATTGATCCTTAACATTCCTCCAGGTAGGATACATCATTATCGTTTTTTTATATGATGTTTGTTATTCTGTTGATAAGAAAGAATATGTGGAAGTTAAAATAACAAAGAATAAGCAAATATGTAACATAATACCTACATAATAACAGAGTACCCATGGCCATAACATAACCCAACCTACCTTTATATCTAAACTTTATTTCACATTTTTAGGCAATTTGTTCATTCATTTAATTATTTATTTTATTTTTTATTTTATTTTATTTTATAACACAACAGCTTGTAACATTTATAATATACAGAGATAATGAAATACTTAAAGCCTATTACAGTGTTACCTTATTAATATATATATAAGTAAAGTGATTCATATAAATGTAATTATCGATTAATAATCAATAGTCAATAGTGAGCATTGGGAAGGGGATGAGGATAGGAGAGAGGAAGGGTTACATTCTTATAAAAAAATAATATAATATGTATTCTTATAATATACCAAACGTATTTATAATAAAAATATTAAAAATAATAATTTGCAATCTAATTTCAATACTATATATTTATTTTCATTTTTATAGGGGTGATGTGTGTAAGATTTTATTGACCGAGTTGATGAATGTGTTTCTACTAGTATTGAAGATATCTAAATTATTGAATGAAGTGTTATATGTTTCGTAAATTCTGTTAAGTACTGTGTTTCGGATGTAGTTTGTGTTATGTGTTTTTATGTGAAACAGAGCTTGTGTGCGCGTATTTCTTTGAGGGATTCTAATTCATGATAGACATTCATTTCATTCCTGAGAGACCGAATAAGGAAGTATGCCCGGGAGGCTTTCGAGGTGGAGCCCACACTCCTCTTCATTGAGAGGTCTTAGCTGAGATGGCTCGGACACGTCATTCGGATGCCAGAGGAGCGGCTTCCGTTAAAAGCTCTGGAAGCCGAGGATGCAGGCAGAAGACCGGTGGACCGCCCCAGAAATAGCTGGCAGAAGCAGGTGACAAAGATCTGCGAGGAGAGACTGTGGTTGGAGTGGCCAGAGGTCCTGGAAACTGCAAGTGACAGGGGCCTCTGGCAAAGATACACCGATGCTTTGAGCCCCCGACCCAACCAAGGATACAAGGGAAAGAAGATGTATCTATGTAATTTAATTAATTTAAGTTACTCTTTCCTAAAGTAAAAAATAATCGAAGTGATAAATTGTCATGCACTCTGGATATACTCGTAATTTGCGTCATTTTTGGGACAAGATGGTATTCACTATTTTCATCAAAAAGTCATCCTTCGTAAAATGTTTGTCTCTCCGTGATGAAATTCTAAAATACTTAATGATGTTCCGCGTACCAGATTGTGAATGGCATCAAGTTTTACAACATTTTTCTTGGATGGAACTGTAAAGATTGCGCCTAATAGATTTTTTTTATTTTTCGTCTTATCTTCAAAATTCACTGTCAACTAATTTGTTTTATAAATGACACTCCTAAATTTGTGTTCCTCATTTTTTCCATTTCATAATGAAGGGAGTCGTCTGTCACTTCCGTCTGAGAATGATGAGGTTAAGATGCCGTGTCGTGTATTTTTAGGAAAAAAAAAATACTCAGATTTCTTTGTCTTTATCGTGCTCATTATTCTCAGTGATGAATGGCAAGTGGGGGAATATTAGAAGAGCGGGAGGGACATAATGACCCACTTTATTTCTTCGATTTCACATCTTTTCTCTACATGTTTGTTCCTACATTCGTATGTACTTTCAATGTGGATTTTTACAATATTGGGCGACAAAATATAATAATTATCCTTAATGCGAGGGTCAGTTAGCTGAATGAAATTACAAATTGAATAATACCTCTCTGCGAATTGGGAATGTTTTCTTTTCACATACGCTAGATATTATGCAACTATACTTGCACAACTACATGGTTTCTTTTATTTACTACAGATACCTACAGATATTAAAAATGTTTAATCATGGTGTGATGATTTTTTTAAATATGTAACTACTTCGGTATGTAGCTGATGTGTATAAATACCCCTATATTTTTTCTGCATTGCCTGTTTTACCTAAAACCTTTACCTAATCATAAACATTATTTTCTTTTTTAATAAAGAGAATATTCCTTTTGTGAGATTGTCGAGGAAATGAACTGTTTTTCCTATTAATTTTAGTCCAAAGTGAGTCGGAAGCTTTTTAATAATTCTGTAGCCTTAATTATACTGAGTTGGTTTGGTAAGGAGGCGCTTTTATGGATATTATGTGACCTGAGAGAACCGAGATAAAATTTAAAATTCTAATTAGTATAATTTATAATATACGCACCTATGCATATTTATGTTTTAATATAAGTTATTAATAAAACCTAATTATCAACCAACGAGGTAATCATCTATGTTAATAATTAAATGTAGGGGAGGATGGCTCTGTAGCTTAAAATTGGTTTGCTTAGTAGTAATATAATATGAAACTATTTAGACATTACATTGTCGTACACGAAAGAAGCAAGGCTATATAAACTAAGGCTAAGATACTAACTTTCGGGAGAATTCAGGGAAGTCGTAAAGTTTCTTCACTTCAAATGCATTGCAAGTGACATAAACTACAGTCACGATAGTAGGACCAGCGGAAATAACAATATCTAAGTATTATTGTATCTAGACTTGTAGAGTTAAGTAGAATATGAGTAATTTGTGGTAGATATGGCAGAGATGGGGTAGGTTATGCAATGTGGTAATAAGTTGGTAGGTAGTTAGGTACCTGCTAAGTACAACTCGCACGCCGCTACGGGAATCACCCAAGAGGAAAATATTATAGGAGCCAGGAGACTATTTGATAATATTATTATGCATTAAAGAGGATATACGTCGCGTTCATTTTGTAGTGAATAATGTTTTTTCATACATAAGATATGTATAGCAGATAGTATATGTAAATTCTCTTAAAGCAATAGTAACATCCTCACATCTCTCACGCTGTATTTTGAATCCTTCTTATTACTATTATGAAATAAACATGAACGTAGTCTAAATATTTCATAAACATATCAGACAATAGAATAATATGAATAGGTATAATAAGAAAAATGTATGTATAGAACCTAGGCCTGTAATAACAGTATAAGTATCATCTAAGTATATCCTTATCCTCACTAAGCAAGTAGTGATATACTATAAGCAGTACAGCTCTTTTTGAAATCCAGTAATAGGTATATTCCTTTGAAGATAAGATATCTTTGTATCACTCGATATTGAATTATTTTATGAATGCATCAACTATTGTACTATTAAATTAAACTTGCATTAAGAAGATGAAGGGAAGTTCATATTGAATTATGTTTCAAGGAATTCTCAACCCACTTTTAAAAATAAGAATATTAGTTTCTACTAGGTCACACCATCGCAGGATATCCCAATGTGTGATATGATAAGATAACCCATCAGTACCTAAATGCTGTCCAATACACAACGTTCTCTCACGAGCATCATGTGATTGACCGCTGATGTCAGCTATCAACAATATGTCAATAATAAAGAAAAAAATCAGGCAAACGTATATAGAGACGTCTAGTGTGCTTACGTCTTATACCTATACGTCATAAAATATCAAGTTGATGTTCTTAAACTAAATTTACTCACGGTTGTACATGCACGATTAATTTATCCGTAAAAAAACTTCTTCGTTCCTAATATTATTTAGCTGTAAAGTTAAATGATGTGTCCATAACTTTTTTAATGAATAAATTTGTGAATTCTCCAGTAGGTACATACAGCCAATACATTACACGAAAATGTAAATAATATTAGGTATTTTCTATATTATAGTATCGACAGATGTTCTGTTGTAAAGAAAATTGAATTGCCTAATCTAATAAACTTTCTGTATTTGTTTTGAAAGAAAGATAAAGTAAATAACTGAAATTTGCAATACAATATCGATTTTATAAAAGAATTTTCCTCAAAATATAAAACGCCGTATTGTAAGAGATATCAAATCTTGCATGACAGTTAAAAACGTGAATAAAACCATAAAATCCTCGAGTTTCAAAAATGAAAAATAAACTTTCTCTGTGTTACCTAGGATTTAAATAAAGATAATGGTTTACTAAAATTGGTTAGGTATCTAATAACTCTAATAACTTTGAGACTGAACGGTTTTACTATATATATATATTATGTAAGTATCCAGAATTGTTAAGTAAAGTAGGTTTTTACATACTATCTTGAAATTTAATGCAGATAAACTCTTTTTACGAGATCATAATTGTTGCTTATTTTGCAGCATGAAAATTAGACTTCTCGTCTTTTACAATCTATAATTTTGAGATTGTTCTCTTAATAGTTCTTTTTAAGTAATTCTCACATAATAGCCAATGTAGTAATACGAGTATACATTGTATTTATTGTCCATTCGCCATTCTATTCCATTGCGTCATTCCAGTTTTACATCGACTATAATATTGTGTGGTTAAATTCCTTAAAAGATAAACAAAACGTAGAAATTATTATCTGCTCTCAAAGACAATCAAAATAAAGGACCTTTTAAATGGGTAACAAAAAGTGTTGAATCACAAAGTCATTAGCAGGTAAAAAATAAACTTTACTACAGTAATACTTCTCGTACGTTTATATTAATAATGTTTATAATATTTAGTTTAGTATTTTATTCGTTTCACTTTGCTGGCTAAACTTTGCTGGGAATTATTTTTTGTTAGCGAGCTATGAACTATAATGCCCCCGCCACACGCGTGCGAGCCACCACGAGCCAATTGAGTAATAAGGCCTCAACGGTCGGTTACGTCAAGACAAACGTTCCATCCACACGCCTTTTTACTCATACACACAATTGGCTCGTGGTGGAACGCACGCGTGCGGCGGGGCATACCCAAGAAACCATTTCGGTCGCAATTTGGTCGCCGTTCGCACACGTTCGCACACTACTGTGTGCACACTAATCGGAAATTCGGTCGCTGTTCGCACACAGTTCCGAAACCGCAACCAAAAGTGGGGAACATTTGTGACTAAATCTGGTCGCATTCGGTCACATTTTGGTTACAAATGCGACCAAATCCGGTCGCATTCGGTCGCATTTGTAACCAAAATGTGACCACTTGAATGACCCGCCGGTGCTGGCATACGTATTTGCGGTTTCCCGCAAAAATAAATATATATATTTATAATTTTAACATGGATGCGCAACAAAATTCTTAACACCAAAATACTTTTCAGCCATGATATAATATTAATGAAAATAAAAACGGACGGGTATAGCTAAATAATATCCGAATTTCATTGCGAAACAAAATTTATCGTGTAATTTAGTGAAGTAGGTGGCTTATTTTTAACGCGCCTTTTTAATTATTAATTTTAACAACAAATAATAAATTAATGTGATAGTCATATTTATTTATATTAAATTCTATACAACTTCCAATAAGTCCATTGTTTCGCAGAAACCTTAATTTTGACCTATTACGCTATAATCCAAACAAATTTCATCCTGTAAAACGATTAAACATGCATTTTAATGAACATAATTATCAAAATTTCGTAGAATATGGAGTAGTCGCAAATGTGACCACTTATGACCACTTGTAACCAGTTGTGACCGCTTTGTGACCGAAAGTAACCAAAAGCGGTCACAATGCTTTTCATCAGCTAGCCGCCATAGTTCTTGATCTACTATTCTCAAACAGTTTCCGCTCCTCATGTCAGAACGTCTTCAGTCTTTGTATAAAATGCCGTATACGCTCGTCGCAACAAAGGAAAATTCGGCAGTTGTGATTTTTGCTGTTCCTAGTGGTTGGGTGAAGGAGGGTCTTTTGTATTGGCCAAAATTTATACGGAAAACTATATTGGAAGATGCCAGGAGAAACGAGGACAGTGTGCCTGAAAGTGGTTGGAAGCGCATAAAATGCCGAATAAAAGTTATAGATATTCCAACATATGAAAAAGCCATGGATTCTATTCGCTTCAACACTACAAACACGACTGAACAAGAAACAGATTGAGAACTACTTATAGCGTGGACTAATATATTTCGAACAATTTGAACCAAATTTGTTCGGACACATTCACCACACAGTGTGTACACTCTGTGACCAAATCTGGTCGCAAAGCGTACACAATGTGTGCGCTTTGTGACCGAGTTCTGTTCGGACACATTCACCACACAGTGTGTACACTCTGTGACCAAATCTGGTCGCAAAGCGTACACAATGTGTGCGCTTTGTGACCGAGTTCTGTTCGGACACATTCACCACACAGTGTGTACACTCTGCGACCAAATCTGGTCGCAAAGCGTACACAATGTGTGTGTTTTGTGACCGGGTTTTTGTGTGCACACAGTGTCGACACGGCAACCAAATGTGACCACTTGTGACCGATTTGCAAATTTCGCGACCGAATTTGGTTTCTTGGGTAATGTTTAGCTCATTGAGACGGAACAGCAATTTCGATCTTGATCTGAAACGATAATTGAAAAAAATGCTTATTTACCCACCTGAACATCGAACACGGGACCTCGTGAATGCGTGATGAGTATTTTACTACTGCACCAGGTATTGAATCTGAATACCGATAATTAATAATTATACCGATTCGTCGTGATGGTTATGATGAAAATCAGTTTTGTCACCATTCGAAATTAAAAAAAAACTTTATATTAATCCTAATAATACTTATTGAAAGATTTTAAATTCTGGAAAATTTATTTATGGCCATCGTTCTCGGTAAAAAATCCGATAGTATAAATTACAATCATAATTAATTAATAAGGAATTCTTAATTAAAGATAAATTTTAAGATAACTTTTTGGAGGAAAAGTAATAAGAATTGAAAGACTCAGCACATTAGGGAACCCTGGTTGTGTCGAGTTTATGTCTGAACTTGATACAATGAAGTAAGGTGCTGCTAAAATAAATAAAAAGACGATTTGTCGGAAATCTGTAACGAACTGTGTTCTCACAGTCGATGTTAAATCCCTCCATAAATCATTGATAAGTCAGCAAGTTTTAAAGCAGTGATGTTACAAAATCGTGATCTGGATTAGCATTAGCACTGAATCCATCAGTAGGTAGAATATAGAAACCGCGCCATTTAACACACGAGTAGGTACCTGTTCATCCTCAATCATAATATATTATTTAAAATACATAGTACCTATACTCTATGTAGTTGTAGGTATGCATATAAAATATTTAAGATTTGTGCGTCTCATTATGTATTTGGAATTTATTTGCAAAATTTTTTTAGGGCAATAATGCCATATGCGTCTATAATGCCATATGATTAAATAAAGATTGATAAATATATTATTGTTATTTGTACATAGTTTAAATTTGATTCGCGGTTGACTTTTGTGGAGGTGTTGAGGTTCGAATCCCACTCACACAAAAGATTGCGGCTGTGAAATAAAAGAAGTAACTATTAACTACCTACCTTTGGGATATGGGTGGAGAATTCCTAAATAAATTCCTAGTATGAAGGAGAAAATAAAAAGATTGCATTATTTATTTGTATGATGTATTCAGTCAACAATGGTTTACATTTGCGAAATGATTTCCAGTATATCTGCTTAAGTATCCATTATATTTTTATTCATCTAATGATGTTTTCAAATCAACTTAATGATGGCGATATGTCTTTATTATTATTTCCCTTTAGGGCATGATAATGATTTCACTTGACCAACACAAAGGGTAATAGTATTATTAGAACTGGGCTTACAATACGATAGATTATAATATATTGGGTTATTGTACTACTCAATATTATAACTTCTTCATAAGAATCAATAGCCTCTTGCCCTCTTCATTAAGTGGTTTTGGCAATTGGACAGAACTATCAAGGGTAATATCTAGATTATATTGTTATTTCCACTTTTTTCCAGGTTGGGTGTAATTCCTTTAAACATAACCCAATTATATTAGCCTGCAGATTGTTCAGTATTTTTTTGTTACAACATTAAGGGGCAAAGGATAAATATTTGTTTTACTACTAGCTCGAACAAGAAACTAAAGTGATTTATTCTTTTAATCACCTCAGGGGCATAAAAACTGTTGTTCTCAACATGAAATGTCTTAAATTAAAGTGGTAGTATAAACCTTTGCTATAAATGTTTTAGCCCCAATGTGATTACCGGGCATTAGGTAAGTAATAAGTATTAAAACTGTTTTTGTTTGTTTCACTATAAAAACTACATTTGAGTGATGGTTACTATAAAAAGAAATAGCATTATTTGTCTCGGAAATGTTCCCTCCCATACTAAATTGGATTAAAACATGAGGCAGGAGAAATATTTATATCACATTTCAAACTAATTCTTTTCCGGCCTACAAGTTCTACAACATATTTGTACCTAATGGATTGTTATATTGATGAAAGAGGATTCAACACTTAGATGTCGAATTCCGTCGAATGAGAATAATACCGATTACACACAATTCCATTTAAGCTTGATAAATGGCTCTTTACTGTTTCTATAAATAAGTTTGTTAATGATGCTCTACCTAACAAAATACACTAAGGTTTACCTACTGTGATATTTCCATGCCTTTATTAGGCACTAACAAAAATGGCGCAAATAGCTAGGTATAAAGTTATGGAACATTGTAACGTTTTATGTTAAAAATATTATAACAAGATGATCGGTAGCCGGGCCGATAATGCGCTCGAGTGACTGACTGAATCCGGTAGGCGCGGGTGTGTTTCCTGATGCCGACTTACTCCACTTCACGATACAAGTGTAAAAGTATGTACATATTCGGGTTATTTCGATAAATCTAAATTAATTAAAAAAAATGGATGGATGAACTGGAACTGGGAAAGCGATCACATTAAACCAACTGACGATCAGTCATAAGACTAATAGAAAGCTCATCTTCGTTGTATGTATATCTGTTGAGGTGCTATCGTGTTATATAAATATTTTAGAATTTTGGTTTAGCTCTGAATTATTTTGCACATTTTCATAGTACCTTTCCAACAGTTGAATAATAAAATATGATTACCAGTATTAAAAAAGCTCTTGTGAAATAAAAAATGTTGATATTTTAACCTACATTGATTACATTACTTTAGTAATTTGTATAGGACATACATAGGTGCAGTTGTGCTGGGAATGAATTTAAAATATTTATTTTTTATTATTAGTTTTTTGCACATCCAGCGTATGGTCACACACGTTTTAATGCCGTTAATTAATACGTAAATATAATGATACGGATTGGAAATATATGTAATAGCTACAACAAACTGTAAAGCTAGATCAATCAGGACCCTTAGGAGATGTAGATATTCCAGAATATTATGCTGAGACTCACAGGTTTCTGGGAGTAGGTACCAAGTTAAATTTTACTATTTCGTATGGGGTTGGAGGGAGATGCTAGTTAAGATCTTGATAGCGATACATAAGTAGGTATACTGACTGGGTGGGTATACCTCCTGAATATGTAGCAAAGCAATATGGTATTGCTCACGGACTAATGGCCAACTACGTAAATGGACAAAGCATTCTATTATTACTAATGTGTTAACTTACTATGTATTATATTAGAACGATTGCTATTCATGTACGAAATACACGCTAACTAAAATTTAATTGGATTACAGACTAATAAAGCACATTACCTACTTCAGTCTCATTGTCATTAACTAACAATTTAACTTAATATTGTATTAATTTTACTCATAATTTGATTAATGGATTATATTTGAATACTCTACATGAGTTTACAATACTTTTAACAACATATTTCCAGAGATAACTCGCTGTTTGAATGGAATGCTGAAATACAAAAAATATTTCAGTCGTTAAGTTTTCATTAATTACATACCTGTAACTATGCACTGTTTTGGCATACAAATACCCTATCCATATCATATATGTACATTGTACATATCCAGTCCATTTACGATGTGTGTACCTTCCTAGTTTTGTGTTTCATAAAATAAAGCATGTGCAGTGCATATAAAGCTACATGGAATCCTGCTCCCGACCTACTCCATAGGTACCATGTTCATAGTTTGTTTTCAAGATTTAATTAAGTACCTACTAGATATCTACGTTTATTTTGATAAAGCCAGTTTTATTATACCTTCTATTTTCTATTTGTAAGCATCTCCTTTCTCACAAGCAAACCAACCTAACTGAGATATTAATTTTATTAGAATGAGAATCAGAGATGTATGAAATAAATTGAATATTCTCATTAATGTCGATTCACAGAAGCGGCAGGAGAGCGTCGAACAGGAATAAATCTGTATTAGCCTCACATATGGATGAATGTGTTTGTTATGATTTTTGGAGCGTAATTATCACATCACTAAATTTTATGTAACGATGGAATGGGAATCAGAAATATGAACCAATATTTGTACCAAATAAATTCATTTTTTTTGGCCAACAGACAACTACACCCAAGTCATAGATTTACTAAAATATCTTAATCATTAACATACAACGCTGCATTAGGTTGAAGATTATCTGGTACAAGTCAATGGAAAAACACTCATGCATGTTCAATACGATACGACTACCTAATCGTTTCTGCCACATACAAATAAATAAACATACAAGCACTTTAAATTTCTATGTTAATTAAGGAGCGATTTTCCCATTGTAATTAATTGAGTTCCGGAAATGAGCGTATTGTACTTAACCAACCGTTTTACATAATTTAAATGGCACTTTGAAATTTCAGGCTTCTCTTCTTAGATCGTAATAGACTCATCGTAAATTGATGCGAATGAATAAATAACAGAATTAATTACCTTCATCCTCTGTTTTCAATTCCAACGTAATAATTCAATATGACATCCACACCTCATATTATTAGATAGAAATTAATTTACACAATTCATCGTTTAATTACTTTTCGCACTTCAGATATTCTAGGCTCTCAACAACAATCGATGATGGCGCTGAATAAACTCATTTGTCGGGGAAGCTTGAGGGTATAAAAATAAATTGATAGGTGTATAATTATTACTCTATTTAAATCGAGACTGTGTGCAGTGGATGCTGTGTGATTCAGTACCTTATTTGAAAATCAATAAGTACCCTTAAAAAAAACACGCAATCTTCAAAATGAAAATAAAGTATCACCGATTTGAAATAATCTCTTCTCTGATACTATAATAGATTGATAAAGATAATGGCGCAATTTATTATTATATAAAGACATGTTTTTTCTCTCATTGAGGTTTGTATAAAACTCCATTCAAAGGGATTTGATGTGGCCTCTACTGTGCCGCTGAGATAGAATAATATTTTTTATAACACATATTACCGGGGGAAAACAACCTATAAAAATAAAGAGGAAAATTTTTCATTACGTTTGGTTGTGTACTACACACCTTGAAGAGATTTAGGCTCAGTGAGGGGTAAAATAAACGAGCATATCTATACATAATGGTACGAGTGCCTACACACACGGATAGAAATAGGATAAAATTCAGTATTAAATCAACAGATGAAAGAGAAAATCTTCCCGAATATCCGTGTGGGCGTAAGTCTTATAATTTTCCATTAATTTGAGATAAATGTAGGTGGACACTTCCGCTACTATAAAACTACTTTTATAAGTTAATCATTTTCTCACATGTCCTACTCTACATATATGCAAAATATTTATTTGCATGTATTAGAAAAGCTCTTTCTTTTTAAGCTTTAGCGGACGCGACGTACGAGTATTTCTCTTTACAATTCTGCATCGTCGCCTATACTGAAATTTGAAAGAGGCATCTACACTATTTTTGGTATAAATCTCATATTTCGTTTTATGGCCATTTCCTTTTTATTTTATTTCACGTTGTTAAGATTATATCACAATAGTTTTCATGTAATGTAGGTAGAATCCGTAAAGGTTTTTGAATGAAAAGGGAGTATTATTCTTATGGAGGATATCTTGGAGGATTTGACGTTTTGTGGGACATGAATGAAATATAAGGTAATAAATTTATAGTTTCGTGAATATAAATAAATTATTTAATTCGATCTTCTTCGATAGAATAGAATAAAAAATCAAACAGAATAGGATATACAGTTGTTATGGAATGGTCGCACTGTGATACTTGTATGTTACTCCGCATTGTTTATATGCAAATTATTTATCGATTCTCATATTATTTCGTTTATATGCAAAACATCTTGCTCAAAATACTTCACCAGAAATTAAGTGGGTCAATTACAGTGAAAAATAATAAGTACAGTTAGATATTGTGGTATGCATATATATTTTTCTATTGAGGTTCGAATCCCTCTGATGTACTCGTACGTACGCCTAGTTACAACTTATTACAGTTCACTACTTCACCCAAAATGTAAATTTAATTACAAATTGAGCTCTAGTACCTAGTAGGTATAATTTCATTTTTATAATTTCGAAATCATTAAAAGATATGTGTGTAGGTGTATCTGTAAACGTATCTATATTTGGAAAGGACCCATCTACTGAAAATTTCTAATTAACCTTCACAGTATAGGTAGGTATTAGGTACTTATGTAAATATAGCTGTATCGATTCCTATTATTTTGTTTTGAAATGTTGAATCTATCTAATGAAATTTACGTACCTAATACACTTTAAATTCATGTATTTATAGCTCAGTCGTCCTAGGAATCGATGTATGGGGAAGTCGGCAAAATTAATAACAGATTGGACTCTATGCAGTATGATACCTTAGGTTGGGGTGTTTCAGAATATCAGGTCTCCCCCCACCTCCCCCTGACGCGTCACCCCCCTGCCCCCCCGAATAGGTCCCCCTATGTGGTTTTCCTCAATTTATCGAAAAACAGTAAGAGATGGAAGAAAACTGGCAACGACGAAAATAGTCCTAAATAAATTCTCTATAAAATGGATTTGACACATTTTTTGATAGGACTAGTAATTTACCCGCAATAGCCGGTGAAAGTCACGTATTTTTTTGTTAAGAACAAAAAAATATTTTACATTCTCATATTGTTGAAAATTCATAAGTGCTACAAGAAAATGGCCAAAGAATGAAATAATTGCTATAGTTTTAGCTATAAAATGAGCTAATTTTTATTTTTGCACGACTCATAGTTTTTGAGTTATTACAAAAAATTACAGGGACAAAAGTCTTTAAAATGGAACTTTTCATACAATTTGTATTGAAATGCTATGATATTAAAATTTAGGTTACGCCTGTTTTTCACAAGTATGTGAAAGATAAAAAATGTATTGGAGTATGATTGGGTCTTTTTATTATTTTAAGATATAATCCTTTCGAAGTTGAATACACTTTTGCCAGTCATGTTTCAAAGCCATTATCCCAGTTTTACCTTAGTACGGGCTCTGCCTAGTTAGGTAAATCTAATTTTAATGCTTATGTATAAATGTTTCATTTACAATAAAGTTTATTATTCTTTCAAATCAATTTTATTATCACAAAAGTATTATTATTATTATTAGTTTTCCAGAAGGATTCCTCAAGGTTAGGATGGGTCAAAAGCATTGGCACCCGGCGATTCGACGGTTTCTACAAGTCCTGTTCTGAAGTTAAGATTTCTGATTTAAATCAGATCAATGCAGTCTCTGCTATCACCTAAGCAATAATTCAGCGACCTTTGAAAAATTAATCCATGATTTTATCGACGTTCTCCGGAACTACTGCATATTATTGCCTACCACTTCGAGTATTGTCTTTGACACCATGCTGTGCCCATTCAAAATCTGCCACTTATTTTCTAATCATGGCATATGATGGAACATACTCCAGTAATGAATCCGACATCTCTTTTATGTTTCGTATCGGTCTATAACCTTATATAAAATAATATTTTATCACGGATTGCGGCTGAAAATTTCATATATTCACAAAAATTTCAAACACGTTGAAAAAAAAATGGTGCCAAGTATGCTAGATTCGTCCTATCGTTCTCAAATTTTGTAAGTAGCCCTAATGAGGTTTATATTATCTATATCAATAATAAACTGAAACTGGCCAGTACATTTTTTTCTCAGGGCTACGAAGTGTTCAACCAGCCATCGTATATTACACAGACATACACTAAAGTTTCTTCTATAAAGATCTTGACGAATCCTTCTGTAAAACTGGGATAATGGCTTTGAAACATGGCTGGCAAAAGTGTCGAAAGGATTATATCTTAAAATACTAAAAAGATCTAATCATGCCCCATTACAGTTTTTATCTTTCACAGATTTGTGTAGTGTATATTAAACAGACGTAACCTAAATTTTAATATCACAGCATTTCAATACAAATTGTATGAATAGTTCGATTTTAAAATCTTCTGTCCCTGGATTTTTTTGTAATAACTCAAAAACTATGAGTCGTGTAAAAATAAGTAATAGCTCATTGTATAGCTAAAACTATAACAATTAATTCATTATTTGGACATTTTCTTGTAGCACTTATGAATATTCAACAATATGAGTATGTATAATATTTTTTTGTTCTCAACAAAAAATTACGTGACTTTCACCGGCTATTGCGGGTAAATTACTAGTCCTATCAAAAAATATGTCAAACCCATTTTGTAGAGAATTTATTTAAGACTATTTTCGTCGTTGACAGTTTTCTTCCATCTCTTACTGTTTTTCGATAAATTGAGGAAAATCACATAGGGGGACCTATTCGGGGGGCAGGGGGGTGACGCGTCAGGGGGAGGAGGGGGGAGACCTGATATTCTGAAACACCCCAACCTAAGGTATCATACTGCATAGAGTCCAATCTGTTATTAATTTTGCCAACTTAGGGCTGCATTTAGACTGAGCTATTATAGATATCTAGGCAGGAAACATCGTATTAACTTAATTTCTTTATTATTAAATTACATCGCAGGTGTTCTCTTTGCTGCTTCAATAAAATAAGTAGGTACCAGCACTTACATGACTACTTATCCGAGTCTTACAGGTTTTTTAAGATTTTACCCAGTTTCTGGGATTGGCTGCAAATTGAGACTGGCAGAGGTATGAACGCCGAAAGCGCCGCAGAAGAATGCTGATATTTAAACCTGAGCTTCGACTCTTATTAGATACCCCGTACAATGGTGATTCACATATGAAAGAGGAAGTATCGATTAATTTTTGTTTAGCTTTTTGTTTTCAAATGACGTTTAAAATTGAAATATTTCCTCGGTGTTTCTCTATGTAAATATCTTATCTAATTGATAGCATATTTGTATTTATTTTGCTTCATCGAACTTAGGTACTTAATTAAATATTTTTTTTAGCATAACCTTTAAAATGTAAATTATATTCTATTTTAATGTTAGCATCATTCATGTAACTTTTTTACATTCAAATCCTCCTTAATATTTTTTCGAATGAAATCGAATTGAAATGAATGAGCGAGGACTTGTTATTTTTCAATATATTTTTTTATATTGTGCCGCTCTTTGTGCTAAAAACATTTAAATTTAAATTGAAAAAAAACCATATTATATGGTCATATGAAATTTATCCATATCAGACTCTACGTATACCTAAAAGTGCTGAAAACATTTCGCAGGCAGGATTTTCGCCGTTAAATCTGTTGATTTTTGTTTCATTAAAAGCACACAATGTAGAATTTTATCATCATGTTCACGCTTCATTTCCACATCTCATACAAAAATATGGGAAAATGTTTTTTTATGGGAATATTATTTTTGGCAACATTTATAAAAGGCTTTTCATCTGCTTTTATATTTTGTGCTGTTTGTATCGAGATTTTGATATAGTTAGGTACATATGGATTTATAAAATATGTATTACTCGTGACGTGACTTACAAATCGATGTAGATTTAGATACTCGTAGGTTAATGTTCGGTTTAAGTATATTCTTTGCAACATTTGTACTGCTAGAATGTTAAGAAATAAACACCCTTACCTGCATAATGCATATCTCATAATACTATATTAGATATTATCTCAAAACGCAGTAGTATCTACTCGTACCTACATGTTAATTGGTAAAAAAATATCTGGGATATTCTATTTTTATTTAAATACTGCCTTTGATGCTCACATACAGTCGTACAGTCGACATCTTCAACGTCACTCCGTACCAGCTGAGAAGAACAATACTTGGTATTCTTCAAGGTGATATGTAAATATGAAATGATTTTCCTTTTATCCTACACTACCTATCCTTATCTCATACTATCCTCTCCCTCCCTTCTAGTGATTGGTGCATTTGATAACCAAATAAATTTTCATTTTTGTATATTTGTGTAAGTAATTTTAATCGAGTTTGACATATTAATTTTAGGTAAGATTTTTTTATTCTCTTTTGATTTGACATTTTATATTTACTCGTAGATTAGTTTCTTAATTTCTTATTTGTTGTGACTATATACTATTGACTAAATGTATACACCTTAATTAAGTCATTGTTTGAGCACTCCAAATGCCCCATGTCTAATTGTTTCTATGTGTATTTAATGTTTGTGTGTGTGCTGTATGAAATAAATAAATAAATATTACTACGACTTTCAGGTATTTTCGTTTTTTATGTGAAGAGATATTGTTAGCCCAAAAATTCAATTTTATCGCTTGCAAGACTATAACTTTAATTAAAATTGGAGTCAGCGATATTATCTGATCAACATCATTAAAAATATTAATAGGTATCCCAAGTTCTCACAACGAACGTTTATATTACCTACTCGTAACTCTCTTTACATTGAGGTACCCTACTTCATTAAAAATATATTAAAGCTTTTAAATAAAAAAAAGCAAATATTAAGTAGTCACTTATTATTATTTATTTGTGCACGGGAAATCCGGGACTTTTATTTCAGTCTTATATTTTTCGACCAGGATTTTCCTGTTGTCTGTTGGTGAGATATTTATCTATGTAATTCGAGTAGATATATTTTTTCCAATCCACCTTGATATTCGTACACAATTCATTTTTAGAAACGTGTACGCCGTATTTAATTAACTTAATGCTTGGTATACCTACTATATCTTTCTGTTCCTTTACGTGTTATCTTTTCTTAAATCACCCGAATCAAAAACAAAGACATATATTTTTTGCGTTGTACGACATGTAGGCGTTGCGTTGTTTTGCTGTAAGTACATATGTATTTGTGAATTAAGGGAGAAACAAATAGATGTGAGATTATTAATTACCTATATATAAGTTTAGATGATTCCTTCAGAAACGAAGTAGCACTATAGAATATAGTTAATTAATTAGGTATCAGAGACTTATTTTTGATGACATGAAATTAAAACACCAATACTAAACAGATACATACATATGAGTATTTAGCAATGTTTAAACTTTTATTATTATGTATATGTACAACAGCCGTCAAAGAAACCATGATCCATGCTGAATCCACGTAGATTAATTAAACAAATTATAAATGGACAGTCAACCAATCTCAGTTTAATTTAAAAAGAAAATTACAATGCTGGGTCGATTTTAAAACATTCTACCGCGATATGACTGCGATACCTTCTCCGAAGTCATCTACTGTTTATTGATGTGTACATAAGTAATAAGTATAGATACATATATTTATTTTAACAATTATTATAAGACGTGTATGTCTAATACGTATGTTTCTTCTTCTTTTCAGGTAACATGCATTTTGAGACATTCTATCGACCATTTTAAAACAATATTCTATCACGATTCTACCTAAATACGAGTAGGTGAGTTTTCATTTGACATTACAAGCAAATATTATTGTGGATGCTATGTTACTAAGTAAAAGATGGTACTTTATACAGGCAATTTTTATTTGAAATTATCTATATTAACTTGTTGGATATTACTCAGTACGAAATTTTGTGAAAAATCGATTTCAATTTTTTATAAAAATCGGTCGAGTGATAAAATAAACCCAACAGATGTAATGAGCGCCGCAGACGATTTTTTTTTTACCAAAATGTGGTAATAATGTGATTCTTCGGAAACTAATTGTATATAAAGTACTGTCGCTCATGGTTTGGGGGGGACTTCAGCCCCCTAGCCCTTCCTTCTGGATCCGCTCTTGCGTACCTACCTACTACCTAGTACCTACCTATAATTATATTATAGTAAATTCTGTTTTAGTTAATTCTTAAAATTATTATGTAGTTGTGTACAAAATTAAACTACCTATTAGACCTACCTATAAACCAACATCTCACTAATTAGACCTCTTTCAATCGACATTTTAGAGTAAACTACGTCTAGGTAGATATAGTGGTATCATTAGGTACCTATGATACCGTGCCATATTACTCGTATATTTTATTCAACGTGGAGAACAATGAGCAGTGCAAACATTATTAACGACAAAAGGCGAAATGGCACAAATCACTTTTGACATGAACGAGACTATAAAATATACCTACCTATAGTTATACTGAATTAGTACATTAATATTAACAATCTAATTATAGAACTTAATATAATATTAATGGTGTGACGTTTGTCTATCAGACTGTATGTAATTATACCATATAACCACTTTTCCTAGAATCAAAAATTAAACATTCTGAGAGAATAATCGGCAAATTTAGTATTTAGGTTATACCTACCATACTCAATATCATAAATATCTCAAAACAAGTCTGGGCTAGAATCCCACAGGAAGGGGTCTTCCAAATACTACTTGGCAACTCTCCATACTTGCAGAATATACGGAAGCTAATTTACCTTGGACTGATGTCAGTATCATGGCCCAGAATAGAGAGCAATGGGGACAAGTTGTGCCGCCAGTAGAGTGGGGGAGGGGCGGTCCGCCCCGGTCGGCACTATTTAGAGGGCGGAATTTTTTGGAAAAAATCAATAGTCCATTAAATCATATTTGTCTCATTAAAAACTCAAATAAAAATTGTCTGCTGCACTATTTTCTTTATTTTTATATCACATCAATATCAAAATTGTAGTCGTCCCACTCCAACTTCGTACTTCTTTAGAATCCCTCTAAATCTTTCAACATTTTGCATTTAAATGCCTAAATAAGGGGGCGGTGGATTTGGCTTCCGCCCCGGGCTGCAGGAACCCACACCACACCACGCCACCGTGTTCCCTCAAAAGTTACAAGAAAACTACACTAAGCATACGACATACTCGTACATAGGTACATATCTAGCTCATTAACAGTTTATTAACATTTTTATTCAGTTGTGCGATATCGATGATCATAAGTTGATCCCTATTAACTGACATTTTCACCAAAATTTATTAATAATATGGAACATCAATCTCGGATCTGACAAAAAATGTGTCCCGTCAATATTTTTTCCTATATATGACTGCATGTATTTCAAACACTTGAGTATTGTTACGTTTTTTACTTCTGTAAAATTTTGTTTTTGTTAGGTGCGAGTGGTCAACTTATGACCAACGATATATATTGTATGTGTCCAAAATCTATAGAGCCAATAGAATCGATGAATCTCAATTGGTGACGAAGTAAGTGGTCATGAATTACAATATCTCGGCATGAGAATCTACGTTTCAAATTTTGTTTCACTCTCAGTAAATATTATTCTCCCTTACATTATTGTATGTACTAGTATTCATATGTAGGTATGTAATGTATGTGTGAACCTATATACCTAATGTATGTAGTTTATGTTGCCTACTTTATCATTCCTTTTTTCCATTGAATACATTTTTGAAACAATCCCTTTCTATCCTTCTTTATTTTATCAAGTTCTATGGGAATTATTCACATAGAGAAGCTCTTTTTATATTATTACCCTGAAAATACTTTTCCCTTGTGCATTTTACACACAAACTTAGGTAGATACTCATTATTTCTTTGAATTTTTTTTATAAAAACAACCGCACTTTTTATATAAAATATTAAAATAAAAAAACTCTCTTTTTGATTTAATTTCCCTTCAGAGATTATGATGTTTGAATGAGATTTATTTTAACAAATTACGTTCCTAAGACCCCCCGCGCACTATGCAGCCAGGCTGCGCAGCCAGGCTGCGGCAGCCAGTAAAACATATGACATTGTATGGGGGCCCGCGCACTAGGCAGCCACGAATTCCTGGCTGCGGCAGCCAATACGACGCGCCTGTTTGCACAGCAGCCAGCTGGCTGCGCGCAGCCAGAGCGTGTATAGGCAAATGTATGTGGCTGCCCTCTATCTCCGCGCACTAGTTGTAGCAGCCAGATGTATTTTGGGTTCCGAACTATCAAAAAATGAAAAATAAAAATGAAGAATCTCGAATAGTCGTCGATTGGCTGCTTAACTGGCTGCTGTAACTGGCTGCGCAAATATTCTGGCTGCTGCAGCCTGGCTGCGCAGCCTGGCTGCATAGTGCGCGGGGAGTCTAACTCTACAGTCAGTAGTAAGTTTTGTAGTTCGCAGTAATACTTTAAAGTTAAAAAGCTTTGATTATTTGGAGAAAAAAATATTTTCTCATGCAAGATGTGATGTTAATCTCCTTGCTCATTCCACCACTCACTTACAACTTGAATGTTTTTGTATTCAGTAAATATTTTGATAAACCAACCATTGTTTTATGTAAAAATGTATGTATGTATGTATGTAAACAGTATGGTGTGTATATCGTATAGATACTTTACTAAGGTTGCACAAGCACAATGGAACATTTTCTTTCTCCCTCATTTAGCACGGTTCCTCGTGCATGACGAGAGGGTATAATGAAAATAAAACACACATCTATCTTTTTTCCTCTTTCCACGAGATGTGATCTAATGACCTGACTAGGGATGTAATGTAATGTGTTACACAGAAGTAAATGACTTGATTTGAAAGCTTTAAGTTACAGAAAGGAAATGTTCCACAATAATTTAGGTCGCATTAGACCTTCATAGGTATGTGCTTGTACTACCTCCATTTATAGTGAAAATATCTGCGTATAAACCGGCCACACTTACATTCCTATGTGTTTTCTTCTATTCTCAGCTGAAACTTGTGATATTCAACTAAATCTACTGTTACGATCACAGACAACAGTAATCCCAACAATATATATGGTGACCAGTAAATTCTGTGCCTCTGTCCACGATATTGAGTAGGTAGCAAATTGGTAGGTACGTTGTAGGAAAATCAAAGTTCACACATTTTTTCTTTTATAAAGTCAGGTTATAATAAATAAATTTATGCACATTGTTTTCAGAATATTCCAGTTTAGCACTGCAGAAAATATGGCATTATATTTGACGGTCTCGTGGGTGAAATTGTTAATTTTAAAAGAAAGCACGAACGCTGTACAGTGAAGTCATAAAAATACAAAATTAAAAACATAAAAATAAACTTGTTGAGGAAGATGTCGGGAACAATGTTCCACTTGGATGTTAGAAAACAAAGAAATTATATACAAAATACTTACTATGTTGGTTCCACAGTCCATTGTCTTAAGGCTTACGACACCTCAATGCAGTTGAAGGGTCCATTATACCAAAGATCGAATAACACCAGATACATATATACCCACCCCCACAGATATGTTCTCGGAATGGCTTTGTTCTATTTTTGATAGAAGCTAAGAAACAACGGAGTTGTGTTGTAAGAGAACGTCAAGTATGAGTTTTTCCACTTAACACGCGTATTTCCCCAAGTGTAGTTCGCTGCGGAAGTAACAGGAAAGGTAGTAAAATGTTTACAACGGGTTTCAATAAGTGCTCTCATGTTATTCTACTGTAAAAGTATCCAGGGGAATACTTACATTTTAATTTAGATATTTTGATCATTTCTATTGCTGGAAGTATTATGTTTTTCTTTTACTTGTAATAATGATTAGTACGCCTTGCCAAATGACCTAGTCGGTCGACCTTTGTGTTTTTTGACCGCAAAATTATTTTACTCCCCACAACTAAATTGTATAAAATTAATCTCCGTACACGTATACGCTATGTTACTTCAATACTGTAGGAATACAAATAATTATCCTGCAAAAAACGAAACTTGTAAAACAAAGAGAGAGAGAGAGAAACTCCTATTAGACAATTTCTTGGTGCATATTATAATTTGTAATAGAATTATTATTATTATTTTAATATAGTGTTCTGTGAAATTCAATTAACAAAGAGATGTCTCAGTCGCAATACACTGCCTTTCAACAACAGAGAATGCGGTTTATATGCCATTCTATATAATAGTAATCTCACATCTACATTTTAGTTTATTTACAGTGCTGTAATTATTCCTCAATACGCTTTTTATTTAAGCACAAACTCCGTACAAATAGCTCCAGGAAATGTATTTCATTTACAAATGGAGCGTGAAATTAATAGTTTTATCTTGAAGAAGTTACGTATGTGAAAGTTCGACATGAGAGGAACGCGCCAGTGAATGTTTAAGAAATTTCTAACTAAAATACATAAGAGGTATCAGTAGTTACGGCTACATTCTCTTACCAACTCCAGTTGGGAAGTAATTGACTTGAAAACTGAAAGCAATTTTGTTCGTTCTCAGTAAAGTTTGATGAGTAATTTTCGCTTTCAACTAACTTTTTTATCAGTTATCGTTAGAGCTTTTGATACTGTAATTGATTAATTAATGAAAAAAATGTAATAAAATATGTCTAAAAGAGTAGGTTCATTTTTAATTTTTCAATGTTTTATTATGATTAACATACCTACATGAATTTTTGTAGACTTTATGCTGTTACAAAATCACCATATTTTAGTAAGGTTGCATGAGTAGGTAGGTAGGTACTATATCGCCTATGTCTATGTATCCCAGTTTTACACGAAAGAATTCTCAGACAACACATGCTTAGTAGCGATAGGGCAGAATCCTGTCTAGGACATAGGCTATTAAAAAATCAAATACCTACCTCTTTCACATAAAAAGAAAAATGTAATTTTTCGTGTTGTAACGCGTGAAACTATTAATTCTATAGGAAATAAGTACTAACCTTCATTGACTCTTATAATAATAATATGGATGCGTGCTAGAGCTCCACATAGGAGGTACGAGAAGAAATAATTTTCTAGAAAACAATAATCTTCCAGTAACTACATATTCTTCTTGAAAAGTAATTGTAGTTATTGTCAGGCCCGGACTGGCCTCAGGGCAGTTGC
This sequence comes from Ceraclea dissimilis, assembly GCA_963576895.1. NCBI lineage: Eukaryota > Metazoa > Arthropoda > Insecta > Trichoptera > Leptoceridae > Ceraclea > Ceraclea dissimilis. The sequence continues at coordinate 16,084,702 of OY756359.1, read as the reverse complement.
CGGTCGGGTCAGAGGGCCGATGGGCCGGTCTAGCCAGAAGACCGTCTAGCTAACAACGGCGACTGATTACGTCACGTGAAAAATATACAAAAGAAACTCAATTATACCGCCATCTAGAAAATGTTCTGTACAATTGGGGACAGTGTACTAAGGGGACAGGCTCGATGTTTCATGTCCCTATCTTCTTATGTTTTATACAATATTTCGCCTGCGGCGCAATTTATCATGTAATAACTCAGACATATATCCAGATGCCTTAGTATTGAAATCAACCAAGACCATCAATTCACTCATTTTTGAAAAAAAAAATCGACTACGGTACTATTTACTAGTTTCGTGTTAAGTAAGGGGCCGACGTCTCTAAAAATGCCCGGCCCGGTTTGAGGTCCCAGTCCGGGCCTGGTTATTATATAGTAGTGTATTAATGGGTAGGTACTATTTTAGTTGTTATTTGTAGTATATTTTACACATCCTTCCGCATCTCTGAGGCGATATATGTGTGTAGGTCGAGTACTTTGTTAATTTAAATTCCATCTCAAATTGGGGAAAATGAGAAAGATACGAAGGATAACAAAGGTCACTACAATTGCTATTTAAAAAAAGGTTTTCTTAATGGCCCCATAAAATACCGCGGTGGAGTACCTCGTAGGTGGTTATATTTTTCAGAATGACCACTTTCCATTGTTCTAGGAAGGTCGAAGCATTATTTATTTATCAGAGTGCCATGGTAGTCGTAACATCCTGGGCAGCTACGTTGTACATAAATTGTTCACTTTACAAGAGACACGTGTACATAATAATTCATGTTGTAACTCTCTTGATAATAAGAATGTGTACTTTGTAGTGTTGTCTAGCTAGTTGAGTTTCTGTTCATTATGTAATGTACCTTTGTAGCTCTAGCTCTATTAAATGCTCGTTCTTCCTGTCTTCATTTTTTGTACTATAAAAAATTCATTAAACAAGAAGTTTAAAATTGCAAACTGTCTCTAAGGCGGAGTTTGGAAAACGTTGTTTCTTAAAAACATTACCTAGATATATAGTTATCAAAATGGATATATATAGCAAACGATGGACTTTTTATCAAGCTTATGACTAATTGACGCCTGGTTTAATCTACTTGTTATTTCAACTACGAAATGTAGTAAATTTGCGGTGTTTATCACAAAATAAAAATTGTGATATTTTAAATATTATAGGAAGATAGTTTCACATTCTATGCATCCATAGGCTGAAGGAAATTATTCTCCTTAGTAATAATACCTGAACGATTCATAGGAATTATTTCGTATGTGGGTAAAAATGTTTAAGAGTAAAATGGAAAATATGAAATTAAATGCCAAAGAGGAAGTACCTGCAGGTAGTGCAGTTGCGAGGAATTAACGTGATTCACGCGATGTTCTCTCTTTAAGGGCTTGGCACCAGGAATGACGTCACAGTCATTTCCCACGGCATTAAGGCTCAAAATCGCCTGACAATCGCATGATAAAATGGTAAAAATAGCGTTTTTTCCATTTTTTGGGGTTCATTTTGCGTCTATCAAAAAACTTTTACGGTTATTCCCTAGATTTTAATGCATATTATCAGTTCAAGAAAAAAAATTTACTTCCGCGACTTTCGGGAAACGAGCTTCCGTCTTTCGGAAAAAAGATCAGAGGTATATTAAATTATTTTTTTTGAGAAATCTATACAAGATATAAAAAATCTTTTACGGTTATTCCCTAGATAAAGGATCAATGCATCTACCGTATTTCGTTCCAAAGCATATTTAGTAACGGTTGTCGAGATAGAAGGCCTCCCGTTTTTAGAAATTTTTGAAATGTCGATATGCACACTCTTAACACAAATCAATGTCACTCAATATAGCGATGAGTAACATAGTGGAATGGATGTACCTATGTAATTTGCACTTGTTCTAATTTTTGCGGATGTAGATTGTAGGTAAGCACCTAATAATCTACGCATTATTTGGAAATTACGTCACATTTTGAGGTCCTTTATTTAATTTATTTCTATAAAATGAAAATAATTTTGATTGGGTACTTCGATAATTAAAAATTTCTTAAGGAGAAAAGCTTAGGGTTAAATCCAAAGTAGTTTTAGTTAATTACACTGAGAACAAAATTATAAATTACACTACTGTAGGAGAACATTAATGATCTCAGATTAGATATACTTAATATTTCTCTGTATGTTTGTGGTTTACCTATAAGGATTTCTATGAGTCTCTTTGTGTATCCTTAATTTACTGTAACTTTTGTCGTATTAATTCATGCAACAGAATTACAATGTTGGCTAGTAATGTTAAGAACTTATGTGCCCTCTACGTGTATATGTTTATGTGAGATGTTTGTTTAAGAGTAAAAATGACAGTTTACAAAAATGAATGTGAGTAAGAAATTTGAGACAATTGTGGAAGAATTGGAGCAGGCGGATTTGGCGGTCTGAGATTTATTTTTTAGAATTATGTTTAAAAAAAAGGAAACAAAGGTACACCAATGTTTTTTGCATAGTTTTACATTAACATGATAAATGGTAAGCTACACAATATTTAAAAAAATAAGTCAAATAAATTTATCTTAATATGGTAATTGAACTGGAATTCTTTGTGCTTACCTGTGTGTACTAATGGAATATTTACTCCGTATGAAACTACGGTTTGTAACTTTATATAAATTCACAATTTATTTTAATATTGCTGTCTGTAGTCTCTGTACATATACATATACGAGTATTGAGGAAATGAGAAAGAATTTCCGTTACAAATTTTACATTCAGTACTATATTTTTTTCCTTGTATAATACTCTCGTATCATGGGCGTCGTCAGATGGAGGGGGGGCAGATACCCCTCTAGAGATTGGCATAGATATATAATTTTTAATTCTTGTAAATAATAAAGATTCATCGAAAATCACATTATTACTATTTTTTCTAATATCGAAAATATTCTAAAATTAGCTTGAAAATCCAATAAAATACAATTATTTCGTTGAAAATTCTGGCTGCAGCGCTTATTACATGTGTTACATATTATTCTTTAACTAGGTGCTTTTGTTTTTTATTCCACAAAAAGTAATCAAATATTAATATTGCGACTTTTTTTAGGTAGGTATATACTTACATGCTTATGTCTTCTCTCACATAAAAATGCGTCTGCGGCGCTATTACGCGTTTTTCGTACTATATGCTTTTTTGTAGCCTCCTCCTAGTTTCGAAGCCGGCGACGCCCATGTCTCGTATCACACTTATTCAAGGGATATGATAAATATTATACTGAAAATAGAGAAATTCGAAAGCAGCACAGTATTTGAAATATAACACTGACTGATTTATCAGTGAAGTGGAAAAAAATTGGTTTGATAAGTAAAATTAATATCCTAGGTAAACAATAACTTACTTTCAAGGATATTTTATAATCGAAAGTCTATGGATGGTGCCTACCTACCCATTTAGAATTTGAATAATAATAATAGTTAGATACGAAAGACTTTTGCTTGTTTAGTTTTTATACGTAATCTCTATCTTCTTCTTCTTCTCATGTTTCAATCCAATGGATTTGTTTGCAGCAAAGAACACCTCGCTTTCCACTCCCCCCGGTCCTCCGCACAACGCTTCAGCTCCAAGTATGAGGAGCAGCTCATATCCTGGAGAACCTGCTCCATATATTCCTGTCGGGGTCGCCCTCTGTGAGTTGTCCCCTCGGTCATTCCCTCCATTACGGTGTGGAGGAGGTTTTCGTGTCGTATTGTGTGGCCTATCCACTTGGCCCGTCTCTCTGAGATTGTTTTGAGAAGGTGCCTTCCTTCTTCGATTCTGTTGAGAACTTCGTCATTCGTGATGTGGTCCCTCCAGGATATTCCTAGGATTCTTCTGTATGACCACATCTCGAAGGCCTCTAGTCTCTTTCGATCTCTTTCGGTTAGGCACCATGTCTCACAGCCGTACAATAGGATACTCCACACATAGGTTTTTACCAGTTGTTTGCGGAGCTTTATATCTATATTATGTGACTCAAAGATCTTTGCTTTTTTATTAAAAGCGAGTCTTGCTTGGTGTAACCGACTATCAACCTCTCTTCTTGTACGGCCATCCCAGGTGATCCTACTCCCGAGGTAGACAAACTCTTTGGTGTGTTTTAATGGGGCTCCAGACAACGCCACACTCGTTTGCTGTTCATTTCGGCTTACTGTTGTCACCTTTGTTTTGTCCTTGTTAATTTTCATATTATATTTAGTGTTGAGGACATTCTCCATGGTTTCTAATGCTTCTTGCAGTTCTTCTTCACTTTCCGCTATCAAAGCAATGTCGTCCGCAAACCTTATCATGTCTATTTTTTGCCCATGGACTCTTATACCTTTTCTAATCTTATTCTTTTTTAATCTCTATCTACGAGTAGATATATTAATTGTTTTCTCAAGAAACAAATAATTCGAAATTGAAAATACTGAGTAAAAAAGACGTTCCCAAAAGACGTTCAAAAATAAAATACCATTTTTTCTACTGACTGTCCTCTTAAAAATATTATTACAATATCTAACAAATGCCTTTACTTATGGTTACCGACAGTTACGGAACTTTAATTAATTTCTTATCAACATTTTACCTTTCTTTATTGAACGAATATTTTGTCAGGCTTCTTTCCCATAGAAATGAAAAGTTAATATTAATTCAGTGGCTATAGCTACATTTACTCGTATATATTTCTTCTTCTGAAAATCAATCAAAACCGAAGTACCTGCTTTACTTAACTAGGTAAAATATATTTCTTAAGTTTGATAGTAAAATAGTAAAGAAACAAATCGTAACTTTAGATTCTAATCCTTTTTATATATTCAATTACTTGTCTTTCTCCTTTCAACCATTGATTTAAACTTTTGAAAGCTATTTTGTAAAATAAAAACTGCTGATGTAATATTTGAATAGAGTCACGATAACTGGATTAAAATATTGCGGCTGTGAGAAACGGCGCCAGTTGTCTGTGTAAACGTGTATATTCAACACATTGTACGTAAGAACATATTATTTTAATGTAAATAATAACCGTATAAGCTTAGTGGTAATATAATAATCTCAGTTATTAAAACAAACAAGGCGGAAGAATTAACGTAACCTTTGGGATGAATATGAATTAGTAGGTAGGCGTCGTAACGTAACAGAAAGAATAAGGGCGATGTAACTGTGATCAAACGCAACCTCTAGTGCATGTTAACGTTGTGAACATTTTTACTACTCGTATTTCCATGGAGACTGTGTTGTTAGAACGAAGCCATAAAATCAATTTGATTGAGAAACAATTAATAAAATTGAGTTTAGTTATTTTATGGCGACTGTGGCCCACCATTAATTGTCAGATTTGTAATATTATGTGGTCCGCTCTCTAAAAACTTTACCTCACCCCGCAGTAGGCATCCTAACCTAACGATTGTATCAGTATGTACCTACCGAAATATTCGTAAGTATTTTAATGTTTTCACCTCGAGGGTATTTTAACATTATGCTTACAAGGTTTCTATAGTCAGAATTTTCAATTAATATATTCAGAGGAAAGTAAATTGAAATGTCTAAATTTATTTCAAATGGAATATTTGCAAATATTTTAATCGTGTTTCCTTACATGTTGTAAAAAAACATATCAGATAATTTAATTCTGAAGCGTGAGATAAAGTAAATTTCGCTGATTAAAATGTGGTTTAGTGCGGCTTTAATCTCATGAGTATACAGCTTACTTATAATAATAAATATTTGTATATTAAACTATTTATTTATTTACTTCACAAAGAGACATTACTCATATTATATAAACACATATAAAAATGTCATTGAATTGAGGATTTGTTTAAGTAATATTAACTCAACACTTTAATAAAGTATCAGTATCGAAATAAACTCAAATACATCTTTGTACACTTCACAGAAAGCTTAAAAGCTTAAAAATCACATTATTAGGATAATTGCAATGATTTTTAAAAACTGATTTAATGATTTTCTCCTAACGTTTGTTCATGTTCATTTTTATGGCACAAATGAGGCATTGTCGGGTTAGTTGCCAGTTAGAAAATAATACAATACGCTCAACTTATAGACTTTGTTAGATCAGATCATTCTGGCCAATTGATTAAATTTGAAACCCAAACTAAAAAACCAATAAAATATCTAGTCACAAACTTATCACCAAACGTACGTACAGTGAAGACAAAGTTAAACAGTTTATAGAATCTATCAAAAGTGTAAATCCCACCCACCCACAATGCTCTGCAGATAAGAAATTTGATGATTTTTTTTCAACTTTAATGCTCGAAGTAAATAATCATTTTCCAATTAAAACGATAAAAGTTAAGACCAGTAAGTCATTTGATAGCTGGGCAACTCCTGGTATTGTAGTATCTAGAAGAAAATTGTTTGAATTGTACAGCAGGAAAAAATTTGACAACTCTGAGACATTGAAACATAAGATTAGGACTTACAGTGCGGTGTTCAGAAAGGTCTGTGGTGAAGCCAAGAAAAAATATCTAGCAGATAAAATAAATAAATCAAAAAATCCTATTAAAACCACGTGGGATATAATAAAATGTGAAACTGGTAGAGATAATGGAACTAACGATGTTAACTTGAACTGTTTTGATGAATCCCATAAGTTGAAAACTGCCAACAGCTTCAATGATTTCTTTGTAAATATAGCATCCTCAATTACACATAAGACGTCAACAGAAAAAGCAATGAAGCATCTAACTCCAACTCGTAGACCCAATACTGTTTTTAAACTTAGAAATATCACAGAGTCAGAAATAATTAAACTATGTAAAAATATTAAAACAAAAAAATCTGATGATCTATGGCATATGTCCACCCACTTTCTGAAATTAATCATTAACGGACTCGCCCCTTCAATCACCAACATTCTCAATCAGTGTATGGAACAGGGCGTATTCCCTGAAAAGCTTAAAATGTCAAAAGTTATACCAATATATAAGAAGGGTGACAAAGCAGACCCCAGTAACTATAGACCAATCTCAATACTGCCTGTATTAAGCAAAATATTTGAGAAGGTTGTCGCCGAGCAGCTCACCCACTATCTAGTTGAAAATAGTATATTACACCCCCAACAGTTCGGTTTTCAGAAGGGGAAGAGCACATCCGATGGTGTAGCATCTCTTGTTCAAACGATCCTTGAGTCACTGGACGGTAAGTCGGATGCTTATGGAGTATTCTGCGACCTTTCCAAGGCATTCGACTGCGTCGACCATGACATTCTTGTCAATAAGCTTAACTATTATGGAATCACCGGTAATGCATGTAGTTTCTTCAAATCGTACCTCCAAAATCGACAACAGGTAACGGAAATCAATGGTGCTCGGTCCAATGAAGCACGGGTGTGTCGTGGAGTGCCTCAGGGATCCATATTAGGGCCAATACTGTTTTTATTATATGTAAATGATCTGCCAGAGTGTGTCTCCAAAGATCAAAAGGTAATAATGTTTGCAGACGACACATCAATTGTAATTAAAGAAAAATATAATAAGGAAAATGCCCTTGCCTTGACCCTTAAAGCTCTGGATGGGGTGGGTGAGTGGTTCGGGGATAACGGACTCGCATTGAATGTGACGAAAACGGGTGCGGTTCACTTTTCTCTGAAGAGAAACTTAGAGGATGATCCGGTAATGTCTGGCCTTTCCCAGCGAAAACTGGAGGTGGTAGACAACATAAAATTTCTAGGTGTAAAAATTGACGCAAGGCTGCAATGGACACCGCACATTGAGGCAATATCCAAGAAACTGTGCTCGGCAATTTATGCCATAAAAAAGGTAAAGGAAACCTGTGGTGAGGCTGCAGCCAGGACTGTGTACTTTGCCTACTTCCAGAGCATTATGTCGTATGGAGTGTTATTCTGGGGCGGAGGGGCTGATTGGTGCAGAATCTTTATACTCCAGAAACGTGCCATTAGAACTTTAAAAGGCATGGGGCCAAGGGAGTCATGCAGGAATTGTTTTAAAGAACTCGGTATACTCACTTTTCCTGGCATGTACATCTATGAATGCTTGATCTTTGCACGCAAGAATATGCCCAACACCCCTCTTAACTCAGACTATCACGACTACAACACTCGCTCCAAGGGAAGAATACGACCCGTAAAACACAGATTGGCAAAGCTGTCAAAAAGTTTTGTTTGCCTCAGTGTGCGCCTGTTCAACAAGTTGCCTGAAGAAATGAAGTCTCTGAGTGATAGTAAATTTAGGGAAGCAGTGAAAACGTACCTCGTTGATAAATCATTTTACTCTGTCGACGAAATGCTGGAATGAACCATTTACATTCACTTCAGCATTGAACTATATCAATGATTGTTTATTGTGCTTTCACAATCTTTTGTCTTGCTCATACTATGTCACTGACGAAATGCTAACAGAGCCCTTTACACTCTTTAGCATTGATATTGTGCATTATTGTTGTTATTATTGCCTTAATTGTTATATATATAATTATGTAAAACTGACGAGTCGAAGTGCCCGACATAGGGTCTAAGGACGATAAACAACAATAAACAATAAACAACAATAAACATAAAAAGTATCATTAGTCACATAGTACAGTGTTTTATCATTTTCACAGCGATGTAGATAAAGTTTATTAAAATCGCGGTGTAGAGAGTGTATAGGTAGACACTAACTCAGAGTGCAATTTGTTGAAATGTTCGCTACAAGAGTAGATTTATTAGATTTCCCTTTATTAATTACACTGATTAGTGATGATATATTTTACCCAGGGAAAACTCATAACTTAACCAAGAAACCTTACACCGCAATATTCTGTAACGATATATCTATAATATTCTCTCACTTCTTACTGAAATACATTTTCCTCGCGGTTTTCTATATCTACTGTTGTTTTATTAATGATAATGACTTTTAAAAATTATTACACTCATATAACGTAAATTACTGAACAAACTTCCATAGGTACCTATTTATTTTATTTGCTGGATTCATATAATATAAGATCGTTATTGATTACGCTACTCGACTTTGCATGATTGCTTTTTTGTTTACAATTTAACTTTTCAAAATTTTTGGGGATATTGAAAATATTTTCTGTTACCATTGTTAAAAAAAATCGGTCTATATCCAAATAATTCTCATTATCTTCAACTAAATTATGAAACCTCATAATGTTGTCGACATTTTGTTAACAAAACATTTCAGACGGAAGAGGAATTTTGATTTGAAAAGTTTAATAACATGAGCTATCTGACATAACAACAAGTATGTAAGTAGGTACAATGTTACATGAATACTGAAATAATAAAATAGATTAGGTAGTTAACGAACCTTGTTTGGCTCCCGCAAAATAATATAGCAGGGGTTAATGCTTTTATTTCTCAAACTAATCTAACAACTGTAATGTTTGATAAAATGAGAAACAATGACTACACAGAGAAATGTGTGCTCATTGATGCTGCGTTGTGCCTTGCCCTATACTCATACATACTCGTAGTATATACACAGAAATAAATTTCATAAGGTTTGGTTTTAAACCAGAATGAGAAAACAAGGTGTCAGTATGTATTCAATAAAGTACAGCAGGTACGAGCCAGCGACTGAATATACTATATAAAAAAACATCCAATTTAACTTCTGACGACCAAGCTTGCTTGCCAAATTTATCTTCACTCAATGTTCAGTCTTGAAACTTTTTCCTTTAAAGGATGTGATATAGTACTTGTTTTTTCCATACGGTAAAAAAACAAATAAAGTATTTACAGTTGATTAACTACTAACTAGGTATCTAGATTTTTTAATGGATTTTTTTTCTCAGTTAACCACCTGGGTGTAATATTTTGTCTGATTAAATTTGTCCAACAATACGGTGTGCCGGTAAAACCGATAAAATTTGTCTAAAAAAATTATATTTTTTTTTTTACAGGAATCCAACTAAAAAGATTTTTCATTGAGTATTCCTGAAGGGCTTTTCTCCTTTTTAGTGTTCACTCCCTAATGGGGGATATTCTTAAAACATACAGACATCAAACATCAATACTGAAATTGAGATGATTTTATAACATCAGCATAATATACCTACATAATTATTTTATTATGGTTTCCTTGCCTAATTATTACTTTCGAAACATTTTACTTAAATTATTTTTTAAAGTATTGTTCCGTTGAAAAATAGGTATATCTACCTATAGTTTTTGTAAGAATATTCTATCAAGAGAAGAGGGAGTGTAGGTTTCCTACTCAAAGTCGTATCAATAAAAAAGTAGGTATGTCTGGAAAATTGAATTCTGCTAATTTTTGTTAATATAGGTATTAGGTACGTTTTCTATTAATGACTTGAGTGGGTACTTCATGATTTATTAAACGTTCAATAATTAAGTACTTATGTACTTAATTATTTATCGAAATTATTTTATCTACCTACATTACATCATAATAATTAGAAGTAGGTATGTAGTATAATATACCTACATCCTTTTCTATATGCCCAATTTTATGTTATATTTTTAAATGGCCTGAGGACTAAGGACTAATTATTTATTTCGCCTATGGAAACATCAGGGAATGTACCGAAGGCTAAAACATGAATGTTTTATTTAAGTGAATAAATTATGTTTTTTATAAACATTGCTCTAAAAACCAATTAAAATTGAAGTTTCATATCAAACAATGATAAATACAAGGCTATATTACAATTGAGCGTAAAATGGCATAACATCTTAATTTCTTTCAGAAGATGTAAGAAAACGTATAATTAACATACGATAATATGTATAGTAGGTAAAAATTACGCAAATTGTGAATTCCCTAACAAACTCATTTTACAATTACGTGGAAATACCTACGTATACTTGCCATGTTTGTACTAATTATATTTATTCAACAAAAAACAATGCAATAATATCATATAAAAAAATAAATAAAGACATAATACAAACACGAAATACAATTAATTCCTCCCTCATTGAGACACGTTTCGTGTTAAGGGAAAGGTTAATATAGGGTTATTTACAATACAATTAGGTATGTAATCTAGATCTACTGTAAGTACTATATGTGTTTGTAATTCAAATTATAAATCAAACAATTACATTATAGGGTGTTTGATAGATTGACGTATATATCTCCATGGATGATAGTAGAGATCATTTAGGATCTTTTGGGTCAAACTCAGCTTAGTTCAAAGTCTCACCGTTCTCGAATTATTCAAGATTTTCACCTTTTATCGTAAAACCCCGAATTATTCAAATTCACCCCAATATATCGCAATAGCTTCGTAAGTATCGTATCTACTTAGCTCTGTACTTATTTTTGTTACTTGAGTATGTGTTTTGTCTATTTAACTCATTAGTTTTAATCTGGGGAAACAATAAAAAATATCGGGTATCGAAAAACAGTTATTTCAAAAACGAGCCACGACTTTATAGGGGTTTTTCTTTGAGGTAAAAATTGCCTTAATATTCAGAAATTTGGAAAAAAAAAATCTGATTTATGCATCCATCTATCAAACACCCTGAGATTTTTCTATTATTTATTTTCAATGCATATTTACCCTTTCTTTGCACAAGTGTCTTGTACGAGTGCTCTTGTATTCTTGAGTGCTAGTAAAATATTATATAAGAGTTTTCTATAACTGCGGCATACCTTGGTTGGAATAATGTAAAATAACAAGGAAAATGGAAATATGTTTTTTAATGTGGATGCGATAAACGCTCTAAGCTTTCGTTAAGTACCTACCCACCTTCTTACCAAAATAAACTCAAATATTGGGGAAAATTGAATTAGGGAATTGTGTACCCACCTGCCTATCAAAATCTACATATAGTTATACATATTTTTTATTATGGAATCTTCTAATGTAGGTACAAGGAAGTACCCCCCCCCCCCTCTCTCTCTCTCTCTTTATTATTGTACAAGTATTACACTCTCGATTGATTTAAATAGACTCCAAGCAATAAAGGAATTTGCTTTGCAATAAGAGAAGTAGTTCTGATTTTTGTATATGTTATAAAGGTCAGTCTTGTGGTTCAGAATCCAAGTTTTCGACCTCCCCACCCTTGTGCGTTCACTAGGGCAAGCCAAAAACCTTCGATTTTCTAGCCATTTTTCAGTTTAATGATTATAACGTTTTACAGGTGCACCCTAGAGAAAAAATATTAAAGTAAGAATTATATAATATTAAATTTCCAATAATTTTGTTTTGTTGAGTTTTTTCGTAATGTTATTATTAAAAAAGTTATGCGTCGTCAAAAATCGGTGCACCCAGTACAGTGCACCCCAGGTGCACCTGTACTCTATTGCTTGGAGTAATATAAATGCACGACGAATTTACAATACCTAATATGGAATATGATGTACCTTACTTAATACATGTGTTAATGATGAAGCATACTCGTATTGTACCTATACATTATTATTATCACCATAATATTTTAGTAATCTTGCATAGATAATAAATCGAATACGTTTAGGTATTAGTTTTACATGGGAAAACTCTCAGACTGCATATTTTGAGTCACGATAGAATGCAATCCTGGCTTGGGCATAGGGTATTAAAAATCATAAAAATTACTTTCATTATACACTACACAGCATCCTGTGTGCAATAGTGGTTGCATCAAACCTAAAATCCAGGCGCTGGCACAAAAGCTACTGATAGTATTTTCATCATCAATTAGTTATAGTTATTTTTTAGTAATATTTCTTAGCTCATGTTTTTTTTAGTTAAAAACTAACATGTATTTTAAAAAGTGCAAAATTATACCACTCTTGTTATTATTTGAATTAAAATCATTAGAAATAGGTACATATAATTAATTTGTTTCGACGGTGAACTGATTTTGACTGCCTATAAAAATATGATTACTATCGAGATGAAAACTTAATGTGAATAACCAAAGTCTTTCCAAATAATTTAATTATACTCCATGAATTAAAGTCAGGACAATTAGATATTCCTTATTATATTATATTCATTCCACTGTGTTGGAATAAATTTCCCAAATGTTATGTGAGATGAATCATTACGTAGGATGAAGAACATATGCTATTAAATTTACTATAAAAGTTAATATGATATATTTCAAACTTAAAGGGAAATATTTAGATTACTTACTTAACTTTATTACAAATGATTCAAAACGTTTTAACTTATGATACCTCTTATATACCATTATCTCCTCAACAAAAATATGAGTATGCTCGCATATTAACAAGAAATTCGTATAATAAATTAATTTACTAACTTCAGGATTTGGGTAATAATGTAGGTTACAGTTATTTCAGTGACTGGAAGATGACGGAAAAAGACTGAAATTGTTTTAAACCAAAAAAAACTTCCAGTAAGTATAGGAGGGTCGAAAGGTTGAGAAAACAAGAAAATTCACACCCAAAAGCATTGACAAAGTCATCGATTTTATTTCAGTTCATAGAAATTTGGTTTTGCGATGTTTTAAGGGTTTTTGGTGTAGCTCTGTATGCATATAGTGGTTTCAGAGTGTACTAATAGCTTATAGGTATTATGTTTATTAATATAGAATATATTCACATACACAATTTAATTTAGATCACCATTTAATATTAAATTACTCTTATGACGAAGCGTTTGTAGAAAATGATTGTACCTTATGCTTAGTTTGTAGACATACTCGTATGTAGTACTAAAGGTAGGTGGGTACTGTTTCCACTATATAATTTGATCTGAGTAATACACGTCTCCCACAGGTCATTAAAATGATGAATGGCTTTATTACATTGTGTATGAAAATTTAAAATATTCCATTATAATTTATAATTCCGAAATTACATTCTACACGAATGTGTGAGGAGGGTTGATGTGGTAAAGGGACATTTTCTGTTATAGCAATACATGGGGAAAACAATTTACAACAAGTTTACATCCTAACGACCTGACATTAAATGAATTTGATACTAACTTAGGGGTGGATGATTTTATTTTGCTTGTAATATTGTAAACATCATGGAGTACATACGCTGATGAAGTCAACCAAACTAGTGAACTTTATTACCCTTTGTCACTTGTACTTCTCTTCCATTTAGTAGTAGTACGAGCATAACAACAAACTATCTTTATATACTATATAGAACTCATTATGTGTGCGATACAATGACCTAAAACTAGGCGAATATCTTAAATATTTTTTATATATTTACCTACTATTTTTCAAGTCTCATGTACTGATTGCAACAGAGTGACTAGAAGACTTCATGGTATCCACTAAGTAAAAGAACCCAGATCACGAAATACCTCACCTCAATGTTTCCGGAGTCTTAAAACATTCATACAATTATTTGAAGAGCTATACATAACTACATGATAACGTAGTTATAATAGTCCAGAAGAAAAATAGAAAGGCATGCCTTTGTATTATTATTTTTTGGAAGAAAATAAAATTGTTTTGTGAAAGTTTGATGGGATTTTTCGTGACCGCGTAAATATATTAAGAAGGTATGTTGTAAGGTTTGGGGTGGCATATACAAATGTAGTTTTATGTGGTTACGTGTGTCGGTTAAATATATTGTCAGTTGTCAAGTCGAGGAAACTGAAAAAGAAAGTGAAAAAGAAGAAAAGGGTCAGTCAATAAATACGGTTATTTAAAACCATGGTTGTATTAGTATACAATACATACAACATACCTTATATTAAGATTCTGTTTTTTGTTTGTTTTAGTATTAAGAGTTTTCTAGTTTCTTCCTCTTCTGCAAAGCAGCTTCAAATTTACAAATAATAATAAAAATTAACAACTAAAAATAGAAAACATTTATGATTCTCTATGGTTGCCTGATGGGCGGCACAGCCATAGCTCAACGACATCGAATTTCATCGTTAGTGAGTGCCTGCAACTGAAGAGCCTGAAAACTGATTGTAAGGGATCATAAAAATCAACGTCCTCTCTAACTTATATCTACCTAAAGTGCAGATGCGGATCTGGGCGGAGAGGCAGATGAGCATATCGTGTGAGTGTGCTCTCAGGGCATATGGTGGTGAACCATATGACTTTATGTTCCTGAACGGAGCGGCGAATTATTTGAAGAGCCTTCGATCTAACTTTGACAAGCAATATTATCGTGCAATTTATAGAGTAGATGGCAGATGTCTATGTATTATTATTATTATTATTGATACATAAATGTCGAAATACACGTCTATGATCAAACAATTTCAAATAGTTTGTATACTCGTAGGTAAGTAGGTGCAATGAGAAAATATTATTATTTAATTCACCGAGACGATTATTTAAACTACAAGAGAATATTTACATTCCTTTTCATTTTCTTTCATCTTTTCTTTAATGTTTATCCTCATTTTCTGTACAAACTTTAGAAATTTTGAAATGCGATAATGCTTCAGGAATAAATACTGTGTGGAATGAATATTATATAGCTACCTACCAATATATATTATAACATCCATTGTGTTGAATAAGCTGAAGAGTGAAGGAGAGAATTTGAGAAGTATGAGCTAATACAAAGTTTATTATTACTGTTTATAAAGGATAGGTAACTATATACTCATTACATTACAAATATTCTTCCTTTATAATACAATATTTACCTACATATTCTATGGAGTAATTGTATAACGGATATCTACTTCGTGTGTAGTTTACTGTAGTTTAATACATTCTTCAGGGGGAATCGATAAGAGTACTTACTGCACTGAACAAACTTTTGTTCGTGGTATAACATTTCTCATGGGATGTAAAATATAAACCTGTAGTGGAAACATACCACCCAGGCACCAAAAGATAGCTATGTAATTGATCTACCTAAGAGGATGTTACTATATGTGGATAAGGGAATGAATTCTCCAGAATTCTATAAGCATGATTACCAGGGGCATGCTATACAGAAACGTCAGGAATAGAGACTGATACAGAAATCATGTAGTTTCTTAGTTGGAATAGTTCCCATGATGCAGAATTGAAATATGTTGCAGTCATATTACGGAATTTCAAATTCTCCACAACCAATTCCATACAAAACTATTCATACACCCGGTAATGCGCATATTTCAGGCATATTTTAAGTTCTATAGTGAATGTGTAGGAAATGATTGAATGGGGATACCATTAGCATTTCAATTTTCTGAACAAGATATGGGCGTAACGTTCCAGATATTTCGTGTTGAGAACTCGTGTTGAATGGTACTTTAGTGTAGGATTTAATCAACGAAATTTGTTTTGTAGGATATTATATAATACATTGTATTTATAAAGGACCCGAATATCACATTATTTTACTGTAGGGTGATAACGTCTTTAATGTTAGTGTCATTTATTTGTTAGTGTAATTATTAATTGTATCTACAAATAGAGTATAAATGTATAATAAAGTTATAAATATATTTCATGTTATGATTGAAAATTCTCTTTTATTTATTTATTCACACATATAAATACAGTACATTATTAGTTATTTATTTAGTCAGAAAACTTTTAAATAATTAGGGTGCTTATAAAATTAATTTAGACTAAAGAGTGTTATAGTGGTATACGAGATAACAATTTGAACGCATGTGAAACTGTGTTTTCTTCTGAACGTAGATAGGTATTTAAAAGATAATTAAACCAATACCCACGAAATGGGTCGTGGTCCGCATAGTCGGTATAGTTATGTATCTCACTAGTATGTTATGTTGTATTGTGACGCGAGTGCAAAGTTTTAATATAATATGTACCTACCACTAGCATACGCGTAGACAATGTAAACAGACTTATGTAGGTGTATTACTTTTTTCCATTATCTAAGGTTCTACTTACACATAATTAAATTTGACCGTAGGTAAGGTGATATATTCTCCTGCGAATAGTAAAAAAAGTCACCTAATAACGGGCTACCTACGTCAAACCTGAAATATTCTATTTGTTCGGTACCTACTTTTTTCATACCTGAAGCACCCATTCAGATAAGGTAATTGCGAGATTTTATTTAATATCAGAGTCTCTGGGTAAAGTTTGGTTATGTTTGAATAAAATATACCTTCACCTACATAGTGTTTGATGTTATTATAATAATATATAATATATCCATGCCATGTTTGAAATTCATTAAATTACTATGTAATGTAGTGTAGCTGTTGTGTACATCATCCCAATTATATAATGCCTGATTATATTTGAATACGTGATCCATGGATATTTATAATATTAGCACAGTCACAAATGTCATCTGGCGTGGTAATTGATATCATCAGATAGGTAAATAAGTATTATCTAATAATTTAGTAGGTCATATTGTCAATGTAATATTGATACACCCGCTGAAAAGCTATTACCAAATTGATAACATCAAATAGGTAGGTAGATTACGTTATGCATCAATATTGTTTACATATTTACGAATTTGTCCGCAGGCATTGCATCCTCAAACCGAAGATTAAATAGAGGAATATTCCTACTATACGTACTGTTCTTGTTATTTCTTGTAGCAACGCCTTTTCTCATATTTCATAAAATAGTAGGATATTTTCTGGGTATACCCTCGGTTCCCAAGTACTCGTTCCCTAACTATACATAATACATATGTATGTGTTCCTCAAGCTAGTAATGTGAAACGTATTCCACAGTCACATAATACCAATTCACTTTTTAAGCTATTACTAGGAAATACTAACAAGAAGATCACCGTACGTGCAAGTTATATTAAATTGGGCTTCCTAGAATATAATACTGAAGATTGTAGCACTTTCAATTCAATTAAAATTTAACAACTAGGTACACACCTTTGTAGATTGGTACATATAACATTTCTCATGCATATACACAGCGAGAGGTCCTACTTTGTTTTAAAAAAAATTATATCAGTATTTACAAAATCGTATTATACGAGTATTTTCCACTATTCCTCCTTTGATAAAACATTCATAAATCACTAACAAGTTATTTGTGATTAGGTAAAATAATTTCGATGCTGATTTAAGAAAATCTTCCTTCGTATTAATTTTACTAACACTGATTAGTGATTAGTTTCTGACAATAAGATCTAATCTGAAGATTGTCATAAAATGGAACTTATTGGTGATAAGTTGACTATGGGAATTAATCTAATAGTTTTCTCAAAGTTTGATATTGTTTCTATTTTTGAGTTTAGTCAAATAACTATATTTAAAGATAAATACTAATTATATGTTCGGATTACCAATAATGAAGAGAGATTATTAATTCATTGCATCAATGCATGCAGTTGAAATTACGAACTATTGATTTTGTTATAATAAATCATAATTACTGGAAACAGGTACATACTAGATATTAGCTATAATTCAACATATTTATTACGTGGTGTTTCAAAATCAATGTACCTATAGATACGCAAAATTTACAGAAAAATAAGTATCGCCTGGGTAAAATGAGTCGTAGAGTAGGTAGGTATGAGAAATCGAAGCAAAAAGTGTGTGTAAGGATGAGGAAAACTGGCGCCCTGTTCTTTTTGCCTAGCACACACTAGACGCGGCGTGAGTGGATAGAATAGAATAGCTTAAATCTTGTCACATTATGACATCAAGAGTAAGATGGCCTCTATCTATACCTAGGTATAGTACATGAATAGTTAGGTACTCAATGTGGGTTAAAATAATACCAGCAAGTGCGTATTTGCATATGACAGACAAAGTATAAAATCTCTCCGTAATATTTTCCCCAAAAGCTCTTAATGATACCCACTCACCGTTAGAGTAAAATATGAAGGATTGACCTAAGACATGAGGGGGGTGGTGTCAACCTTCGCGTGGTCCTCCCCGTAAGTAGTGCCATACAAGCTGAATACGAAAATAGAAAGCGTTACTAAAGGAAAGCAACAATAACTCAACAATATCAATATTCTAAAAATTCAAACACTCAGGTACGAAACTAATGACACCAACTAGGCGTCCAAACGTCCCTTCAGGACCTCTTGGACGACCTGGCCCAAACGGTCCTTTTCAGGACCATGACGACCACAGCAACAGTGGGACTAATCTCAATTTTACGTATCATGACACAAATCCAAGTAAGGATGGCAACAAACTCAAGACTTTTAAGATTGGACAACTGAATGTGGAGGGAATGTCAAAGTCAAAGGCGGAACTCATAGGCAAGATAATGTCGAGAGAGGGAGCTGACGTACTTGCAATACAGGAAACCCATGTACCACAAGACAAAACTAGCCGTCTTCTGATACCAGGATATGCCCTTATTAACTATGCCCTACACGAAAAACACGGAATGGCGACATATGTTACCCCGGCTCTGGAAGCAACTACAACTATCATCGATGGGAATGAAGACTGCATTGGCGTGAAAGTGGGAGAGATTTCAATATTCAATATATACAAGCCACCATCGCGGGGGTGGGCGGTACCTCCATTGCCCACTGGCCAGCATCCGAGTGTATATGTCGGTGACTTTAACTCACATAGCACCCAATGGGGATACACATCTGACAATGCCGACGGATCTGCTCTTTCAGACTGGACCTCTCTGCACAACCTCCACCTCATCTACGATGCTAAACAGGGTGGGACCTTCCAGTCTGGGCGATGGGGTTCGGTGACATCTCCCGACCTGTGCTTTGTTTCCTCAGGCAATGGGAGAACCCCTCTCCCAGCCAGACGCAGAATCCTCCAGAAATTCCCAAAATCACAGCATCGCCCCATACTGCTAGAACTGGGACTACACTTTCCAAAAATAGATAAACCGGAGATGCCCAGATGGAACATTCAAAAGGCTAACTGGCAAGAATACACCAACTACATTGATGCAAACATTAACCGCATCAAACCCTTACCAGAAAACTATGTGAGATTTACGAAACTTTTGAAAACTGCAGCGGGAAGATCCATCCCAAAAGGACACCGGAAGAGCTACATCCCTGGATGGTCCAGTGAGTGTGAGGAGCTGCTACGACAATATGAGGTTGACCAAGATGCGAACACCGCGGAGGAACTAATGGGAGCACTGGATGATGAGAGAGAGAGAAGATGGTTACAAGCGATGGAGGAGATGGACTTTACCCACTCCAGCAGAAAAAGCTGGAACCTGATGAGGAGCCTGGGAGCGGCGGAACCTTGCCGAAGGGAGAACAAAGTGACTCCAAATGAGGTAGCTAGCCTCTTATATAAGACATCAAGCATCAGGGTACCAAGCAATCAGAAGACAGAGATACAACAAACTCATAGGAGGATGTACGATGACTGTCGCATAACGTCGCCTTTGATGGAACCTGTGAGTGAGGCTGAGGTCCGGAAAGCCATGGGTTCCATGAAAAATGCTAAGGCAGCGGGAGCCGATGGGATCCTTCCAGAATTTATTAAAAACTTGGGCCCAAAATCGATCCTTTGGCTGACATCGCTCTTTTCCCAGGTACTTAACACTAAGAAACTCCCAAAACTATGGCGAGAGTCAAAGGTCATCGCTGTTCTGAAGCCGGGGAAACCTGCATCTGATCCAAAAAGCTACAGACCAATACCTCTGCTGTCAGTGGTGTACAAGTTGTTTGAGAGAGTGCTGCTGCCCAGATTGACACCTTTAATAGAGGCCGCACTTCCCATGGAGCAGGCAGGATTTAGACAGGGGAGGAGCTGCTGTGAGCAGGTGCTATCCCTGACAGCCTTCATAGAGAATGGACTACAACAAAAACTTAAATCTGGAGCAGTCTTTTTGGATCTCTCCTCAGCTTATGACACCGTCTGGAAGAGGGGCCTCCTCCTGAAGCTTGCTGGAGCTACTCGGTGCAGAGGCACGGTGGACCTACTCGAGCAAATGATGTCGGACAGAAAGTTCAGAGTACACCTAAATGGTAAAACAAGCCGGTACAGGTACATACAAAACGGCTTACCTCAGGGATCGGTTCTATCGCCGCTGCTCTTCAACCTATATACTGCGGATATCCCAACGACAGAGTCTAGAAAATTTATATATGCAGATGATGTGGCGATAGTCTACCAGTCTGAAAAGTTTGAAAGACTGGAGGAGGTGCTGAACAGGGACCTGAACACTCTCGAACAGTATTTCTCAAACTGGCATCTGAAACCAAACCCCAGTAAAACTGCATCCATAGTATTCCACCTTAATAACAGGGAGGCCAACAGAAAACTTAACCTTACAATGTGTGGAGAGGAGGTCCCTAGTGACATCAACCCGAAGTACCTCGGTGTCAAACTAGACCGAAGTCTCACATATAGACAACACATGGAGGGTTTAAAGAACAAACTAAAGACCAGAAATAACATGATATCCAAGTTGGCTGGCACTAGCTGGGGATGCAAGGCGGACGTGCTGCGAACCTCGACTCTAGCTCTTGTGTACAGCACAGCAGAATACTGCGCCCCAGTATGGGCACATAGCGCACATGTCGCTGCTGTAAACACACAACTGAACAACTCAATGCGAATGGTGAGTGGTACGGTCAGGTCAACTCCGTTGCCCTGGCTCCCGATCCTCTCTAATATCGCTCCCCCTGATCTACGCAGGAAGCAGATAACGTCACGGGAGATAACCAAACTGGAACGGAACCCACAACTGCCAGGTTATGATGATGTTTTCTCACCCCCTCCACTCAGATTACCATCAAGGAGCGTGCTGTGGAGGGAACTGGCATCATCTCCTCAGCTTCCTACGCTCAATGAGGAATGGCATTCCCTTTGGAATGAGGCTAACGTCCCAAATGGACACCTAATAGAAAATCCTCATGAGCGTGTACCCGGATTTGACTTGCCCCGAAAACAGTGGTCCGCGCTTAACAGAATCAGGACAGGCCACGGAAGATGCGCAGACCTTATGCATCGATGGGGGTTTTCCCCAAGCCCCGACTGTGAATGTGGTCGCCGCCAGACGATGGGCCATATAGTTGAGTGTCCAATTTTTGGTTTCGAGCGCGGTCTAATCGAAATCCACGGGGTCACTGCTGACGCTGCCAATTGGCTAAGAGATTTACCACTAAATTTGTAATTGCCGGGTCTTCGCCATATGCATTAAAAAAAAAAAGGGATTGAAGATTCCTATATAAAATAATCCAAACAACGAGTTAAGAGTTATTTGTAAGATAAAGTATTATCCTTCCATAGAAATATTAGGGTATTCTTATGGTTTAAGTAAATGGACCGAAACTAAAAATACTATATTTCAATAACAAATCTTTTTAAATAAGGTATGAGTATAATAACGCTAAGGATTACGAAGAATAGAGTAATTTATTAGATAGTAATGTTTAATTTTATAAGAACTGGATGAAAGTTTCCATATATTTCTTTTTTTTAGAACTAAATTGGTTGATTGTTGTTTTTTTTAATTGCCCTTTTCGTACTCATAAGAAAATGTAACAGTGTCACAATCTCTTTCGATATATATTGAAGGTCCCTCCTCACACCCGAATAACACAGGCGCCAGTTAGGCGCCTTTCAGCCCAAAGTTACTCAAACGGCCCCAGGGTTAACCGGAAGGGCACCCCCCAGCGACACCATCCGGAATGATACCTTCAATATCCCTTCTACAAGGATGATAACAATTAATGAGCTACCTTACATTGAGCCAGTCTCTTTCGATGCTAGTCATGAAATTGTGACGACTTTATTCATCAAACTTAGTTCATCTTGAATGGTTTACCTCTTAGCGAACTTTCATACTTCAAGCTATACTAAGTTACAAGATTCCTTACTACATTACATAATAAATATATAACTATACAAAAATATCCTGTTATGTTTTCATTTGGTTATTTAGTAATAATCGATGATTCCACATACATTATATTTTGCGCTTTCAGACTGACGTGTACGAATGGATATCTTTTGCAAAGTTATATTTTCGCTATAAAGTGTAAAGACCTCTTTGAGCTTATCGTTTGTGAAAGTCTCTGTGTGAAAAGTTAGACGTGAAATGACTTACGTACCTCTTTACTTTTCAAACTCGCTTTACTTCAATTTACATTTTTCAATTTATACGTTACCTCACAAAACGACTCGAAGAATGACTGAAAAGAAGATAATAAAACTTTCAAAAGATTTATCATTGTGAGAGTGTCAACGCTGTCACACGGATGTCTATTTGGAAGATGTTTCACGTAGTGTTACAGTTTTTAATGATTTGGAAAATCGAGGCGAACAATCTTATGTAGCATAATATAATAAAAAAAAACACATTATGGATAAGTTTTCTTTTACTATCCAAACAAAAAAAAACAACATGTGACTTTTATTTTGTGTTGTAAGTGTTAATTAAACAAGTACCTAGGTACCTATATTGAACTTTTAATCCAATCTCGTTTAATACACAACAATCGTATCGGGTACACATTTGCAACAGAGAAAGCTTTACAAAATCGGAAAACGGAAACTCTAGAGTTGGGGTTGCCAGCCTAACAATACTCGTATAGCATCAACATATTAAGGATTAAATAACTTATTGCTTAAAACTTAACATTCATCCTTAAGAATTCTATACAAATTAGATCATTTTAGTTGCAAATGGATAGTTGAGTGACTTCTTAAAAATTTAAAAGTTAAAAGAAAAAACATCCCAGTTATCCCACTGTATTTACTTTAGCCTCAGATTGGTATCTTGTAAGTACTATATATGTTTAATATTGTATGCATTAATAATGATTTGAGTTTATACGCGTCACTGCTGGAAAGGACCAATGCCGGTTTCCATCCTTGGCCTCATGGGAAATATGCAATGTAGGTAAACTCAAGTTAGTGGAAAAATATTGTGTGGAATCACAATCGTAAATTAATTTCACGATCATTTTCATGTAGAGAATGAAAGTAGGTCAACTGAATTTAATGTAAAGTAATTTTTACTCTTAGTGGGATTGGAACGAGATATGCTGGGTAACTTTTATTCATGTGTATGTCAAGTAATAAATATTCTTCCTAAATACCTACCTTTAAATTAATATACCTACGCACAATACTATAATTACGAGTACGTACATAGACTTAATATATTTGATTTAACGCCACAATGGATAATTAAATGTGAGTTCATACAATATGTAGTTACACTTGTCTACGTGTGTAGTACACTGACTGTTTCCTGGAAGCCTAGAACCATAGTTCCAACTTCTAGTTATCTTATTATTATATTATAAAGTAGGTAGAGATTATAATTCTCTTCGGTGTAATAATATCTCAGGTGGCAACGCTAAAATCTGTCTAAACTTGTATCAAATAATTTAAACTTTGAAATTTGCACAAATCACACCCACCTGATGAAAGTTCGGATAGAAAATATTGATCTGTAATATAAATTTAATTAAATGGCGTTGTTGGAAATACTTGTATTGTTATAACTTCTAAAAGTTGTTAACGCTTCTTATTTAATATTATTTTGTATTTGTATAAGAGATTGCAGATTACATATACCTATTCATTGTTTGAAAATTTAGCAATTAGCAAATAGCAATTGACACGCCTCGTACGAGTATATCTGAGTTTGAGTGTGAAGTGATTGTTCAGTATGGATGTCTAGACATTACAGAATGTTATAGAAATATTATACAATGTACCTATTATTAAGTACCAACTCTCAACAGTTATTTTTCATTTTCGAGAAGAAGGAATGAATAATGTCAAATAACGTAGAAAGCACGAACAGACAGAGTGCATACAATTCACTTGCTGAGAATAATAATAGGTACTTATATTATAACAATAATATGAACTTCCTAGCACCCAATGAAAACATTTTCCAATTCCCCTCATATCTACATGATATAACTATTGTGGAGGTATACTGTATTGCAGATATTATTCTATATCGCCGCTCGTTTTTTACTTTGACTTAAGCGCCACTTAGGTATAAAATGAGTTATATATATCGTTGGAATCGTCTCGACGAGCTGCGTCGAATGGTCCAAGTTCAAGGTCAATTAGAGAGCTTTTTTGGTCGTTTAGTCAAATAAAAAACCAACTTTTATCATTCAAAAAATAGGTAAAGCGACGAAAATTACAACTTATAAATCGCGAATGGCGCTTTGTTTTGCAAAATTTTCCCAATTCATGAATGTTTGGTTTATAAGAAAAACAAACATAACACATAAAACAATGCGAGTGGCGCTTTAGCTTTTTTAGACAGATGCACTTTAGTCAAATCGTATAATATTAAATCTAAACATTTTCTACGTTTAGTCACATTTACATGATACTAAATAATGTTAAATTGTCGTTTAGACTTTTTGAATTTTGGATATTAGTCGTTTCATCTCTTTTAAGTCATTTCTACTAAATACTGAATTAAATAAAAATGGCCATTAGTCACAGTAGATTGTTACTTTTTAATTTTATGTAATGCGTTAATCATTCTTAGTAATTGTTTATAATTGAATTTGCACTTTAGTATTTTTGCGGTTATAACAATAGCTGATATTTGGTACATCTGTCGTCGTTTAAGACAAGATGTTTGAAACAGAATTATAAGGTTTGAAAATATTATTATCGGTCGTTCAACTAACAAATTCATTGTCAATACACGTGTTGCTTTTGTGTGCGATGGGCGCGAACGTATATACCTATTTAGAATATATTTAAGAAATATTTATAAAGAATATATTTAGAAAAATTTTACTTACCTTCTTTTTTTAAACAGATATGAAGATGAATACCTAGAGTTCCAAGACATTGATCTTCAGTTTTTATTACTCAAAAATTCTTTATAAAATACAAGAGTTTGTGTGTTAGCCATTTTAACTTGGAAGTGTTTGGAAAACATGGTTGCATTAATCACTTTGAATTATAACGATTTTATTTTCAGTGCTAATTTAGACATTCTGCTTGATACAGTTTGTCACAAAAAGTTCTATAAGCCATTTTGAATTTTTAGAAATAATATATAAATGACGTGTTAGTCATTTTGATATTTTTGAGGAAGAGTACAAATGGCGTGTTAGTCATTTTGAATTATTAGAAAATATATATAAATGACGTGTTAGTCATTTTGTTTTTTTGGAGGAAGAGTACAAATGGCATGATAGTCATTTTGAATTTTCATGATTTTAAGAAACGTGGTAATTTACTTGATTTGAATTAATAAATTTCGAATTATACTAAATATTAGGTTAGGCATTAAGGCATTAAGCGCCATCTAACTCACACAAAAGAGACTATATTTATTAACATTATATACTAAAAAATAGAAAAAAAATCCATCAACAAAACCCCCATACAACTTAGTTAAATCGGTTCATAAATAAAAAAGTTATCAGGGTTTTTCTGTTTTTTTAAACTTTAAATCGCTCTCCTGAAAAGTTGACCCTGTGTCGCTTAAGTCAAAGTAAAAAGCGAGCGGCGATATTAATCTAGAAAGTAGGCACTACGTGGGTGTATATTTAGAATCTCTCTGAAACTTACAACTAAACAGCTTGTATCTGAATTTAGTTGAAGTACGTACGCGTACTCCACCACAAGCATACCTCATATTATATATTATTGAAGTCGATAGAATAAAGTTAGGTACATACTTTGTAACTTTTAACTGGCATTTGCTCACTTCTTTGTGAAAGATAAAAGATAGGGCAAGTCTTTAAAATATTCGTTCTCGAATAGTTTATTCGAGAACGAATATTTTAAACTAATGCTGGGATATCTTTACCGCCATTTATTTCGCGCAGATTAAAATATTCATTGAAATTGATTAAAATAGGACAAATCAATGCTTTGTAAATAGTATATTTCACATAGTGACAGAATGTGTTAATTCCATAGCATAAACAATACATACCTAGTACCTACATATTGTGCTCTAGCTTCCTTTGTGTTCATTTTGTAACGTAGATCGCTGAATACCGACGTTATATCCCAATATTGTAATGATATTTCTTTGATATCAATTTTGGCACTTAATAAGGATGAAAACGTATCAATTGAGAATAATAATCCAAATTGCTTGTGACAATATCTATGTAGCCCAGTAAATACAGCGTTACATTATAAAGATGCTGTGCAAAGAGTAGGGTAGTTTTTATTTTTTGGCATCTTGTTAGTAGGTAATTCATAAGATTATAATTAACCACCATATCGTGCTGCCGCAACACACTCAGTGATGAAAAAGCCAAGAATTTGGGTTCTGTTTCTTTTTCAATCAAATATGATTTGGAACATATCATTTTTTAAATAATTGCTTAAGTATCTTGAACAATTAATATAGATACAGGTATTCAAATACCTATCACATTATTTAAAAAAAAGCATTTTCCTGTATTCTTTGAATTGTTATTTGATAATTTCTCAACTAAGCTATACCGAACATAATTCAATGCCGGGTCGATAAACTAAGATTAAAATTAGGGTAAGGAAAATCTCCCCGACCTTTGGCGTAGCAAAACGCTTATTTTTACTGAGCTAATATTAATATTCTCTGTAATAATTCTTAATATTCCATTTTCCGCAAAACATTTTAGGTTTTACAGACCTAATATTTCCTACTAGCAAGTATATCCTACCTAATATTATATTGTGTCACACTACAAACAGAGTATCAACTAATCGAAGAGAGCATATTATGTAAATTGATCCCTTTTCATCTTTCTAACAGTAAAAGCTTCCCTGGATAATACGGTACCTAAGTAATATCATTCAGGCCTTCCTGGAAACGTACTGAAATTATTTCATATACGATCACAGCTGGGAGGTCATAGGACCCAACTATGAGCGTCAGAAATTCTATGAATCAAAAACTAAAACGACAGGTGAGGCTTGTAACAATGACTGTACGCACATACTTGTTGTTCCTAATGATTTTTTTTAGTTTCGATAACTTGTTTCTTTTTCTTTTTTTTTATATATAAGTAGTGTTATTGTTCATGTGTTTGTTATAATGTTATTGTGATACCAGGGTAAATTGCCTTCTTTTATTAGTATGTTTGCTTTTTTTTCGTGTTTATTATTGTTGTGTTCGAAACTTGTTCTGTGTGCACTCTTCGGCGCAAAGGCTGAACGCTGTAATGCCGAAGAGTGTAATATTTTTACTTAAATAAATAAATAATAGAAGAGGATAGGATAAGTGGAAATTGGAAAGTTGTTTCAAAATGGACTTTTTAATAGGATAAATGTTTGTTGCCACCTACCTCTGTCGCTGGTGTAGTTCTTCTTATTCAGTTCTTTAGTGCACTTAGTTTTTATAATGTTACAAATTTTCCCTTACGGGAATTAATACGTACAACACATTAACAACACATTTCCCCTACGGGATTTCACAAATTCATAACACGATGGTTTTCACCAACAAACTAAATAATAACAATATTCTTCAATGTGTTTAACCAACCATGTTTTTTCAATGTCAAATTTCACCAAACAAAAACTCACTCCTTTGTTCCATTTTTTCGGTGGCAACAACAGGATTTGAATTAGGAATGGAAATTATATTATGGATCGGTAAGGATTAGGAAATCATAGACAAAGTACGCACGTACAATTACTGCTGAACAACAACACAATACGAGTAGATACTGGAGTTGCATTACTTTCACAACGCATCTACTAATAGAATATGGCTGCTACGTATGAGTTCCCTTTCTGAAGAAAACACCCTGAATTTCTTATTAATGTTAATAATATTAATGTGTCTATTGAATAGTCGTGGTCCTCGTAATGTCATTTCTCATGTTATTACAATGTGAATTAATTTATTCATGTTATTGTATGTCACATTATAGTACATCATACAATATTTATAATCTCACTCACATTGCCTTCTCTACAAACTCTAGATGTTATGTTTATTTACTTAAACAGTTTCCCAAAGGAGTTCTCGTATTTGAGACTTCAAACTAATATGGTGCTAGTAGTGTTTTGGTTATTACACTGGTTTGATATTGCTCAGCTGTTTTCAGAGGTTGGGGTGACTCCTTATATAATAGGTACTTACTTGGGTACCTATTGATACTTCAATGAAAGTTTGATGCTGAAAAGCATCGATAAGTATAACTTCGTTTTGTTATTGGAGTAAGAATCACGATTTCCGGACTTCATGTTGTATCGAGAACAGATGTTTCGTAACTTGAAAATTCATTATTGTATATTGAACTTTACTTGTAGGGACTTAAGTGATGACGTCTAAGTATAGGTATTTATAAATTATCTGTTTTGTTTAAGGATTGTTTTGTTAAGTATTAGTAATAGCACTCCAGCTTTTAATATCCCCGTTCTAATGATCTTGTTTCACTTCGTAGATATTTCACATAGATATTTTACTTCACTGTCTTCGGAATGTTGTCAGAAAAAGAGAATCATATATGGGTACCAAAAATGCAGATTTTATGCCCAATTAAAGAGATAACGCCACCTACCTACTTACTGCAAATCACGTGTCTTTTTACCAGACCGAGTCAATTCTAGAAAATGTTATTAATATTGGAGGTACATAGACGTGTTGTCGACAAACGCTATCAATATCGATATCAACACCACTTACGCGAAGAAAGAAAATAATATACGGTTTGATGTTGTGAAATAAGAATAGCATTGAGATAAAACCTTAAACACTCTTATACATCCATAATATGTAACCGTACACTATACACATCACATAATAATGGTTTAAAGTATTATATTTTCTTATATATAAATAATGGTGAATGTGAATCTAACAAACTTAATGTACTCGTACGTAGACTATAAAAAAACCTCACATTTCTACGTCAGATAACAGAAACCCAATATTCTTTTTATGAAAATTTGATGTGTACTACCTATTCTTTACAAAAATATGAGTTATCATGTTGTACTCTAAAAAAAAACAGCCAAAGCTATATTTTTATTCGTCTGTCGGCGTATAGCCGTGTGCGAGTACAGAAAAAACATAGGTATAAAATATTGTTTTTAGGTACATAGATCATACATGCTAAAAGTGGATTTAAATACAGACTTTATAATATAGAGTCTGTATATGTACCTTCTCCGGAACATCGAGTGAAGGCGGGAAATGAAAGATTTTTCCGATATACCTTATGGGAACTCCTATTGAATACCAGTAGAACAATGACTTCGATATATTTTTTCATTCCAGAAATACAAAAATGTTTTCCAATAAATTATGAATACCAAATGAATTAACGTATGCTCGTACATATACGTATTATTAATTACATATCTGTCCTAAATACTATATGTGATTATAATATCGTTTTGCAATTTTCTTTTCGCTTCTTTATCTAAATGTTTATAGGTATATTTCGTTATCGTAAAAGTAAATGTATCACACGAAATACTTAATATAAAATGTTCGCGTACCAATAGAGCTTTTGTTAAAATTATTACGAGTATTATAACTATGTCGAGTTCTCTAACTTTATCTCTAATAATAAACGAAAGTGCCTGACTGAATGACTGACTGAATGACTGACTGACATACTCACTCATCAACGCAGAGCCGAATTGGCTAATCCTAGAGAAGTGAAATTTTGAAGGCAGATAGGTTTTAATACAAAAGCTTCCACTAAGAAGCGATTTTTGGAAATTCCGCCCCTAAGGGGGTGAAAAATAGGGTTGAAAGTTTTTCAGAGTATGCGAATATCTCGGAAACCAGACATTGTACGAAGTTGAAATTTGGCACATAGATTCTACTATTAAAATTAGTAATAGGCTGTTTCGCCGTTTTTTTTTTTAATTTTTATTTAAAGGGATGAAAAAGGACATAAAGAAAAGGGGTGATTTTTAAATGCCTCTTAATACGGTAAAAAATAATTTTATAGGAATTTCCAAAAAATGGATTCCTAAGAAAGGGTCAAAATATGATATTCTGTCCAGAAAAAGAGTCAATCCTTAAGGGTTAGGGCGTGGGATTAAATTTGCTTTGATAGTAACGTATCTCGGTAAACACTGAAGCTACAAAGCTGTAGTTAAACAGTTGCATACTTCTTTTAAAATGAAAAAAATTCGTCTTACATTGTTTAATCAAAAATTGAGGATAAGGGCATGAAAAGGGTACTTTTATAGTTGTTAGTTGATATAAGTACTCTCCTGTATACGTGAATATATACACGTTTTTATAGGTGGTGAAATAAGTGTATTGTTATGCGCTCAGTGAAGCATGGACTCTGAGTAAAAAAATATTTGCAATTTCGTTAATTGTATTTTTTTCATAAGCCGTACTAACTGTATTGCCCAGCATTGCCCGTCTAGCCAAGTTCTACTTGTGAAGCTCTTTTATGAGACACCAAACAATGTGGTATGTGGTGACTGGATTCTCTCGATCACTCTGTGTCTCCCGATGGTCTGAGGACGCATAAAAATGACTTTCTGAAGATTTGAATTTCTTTTCTAACGCCCTTTCATACCATACCACACATGCTCCACACAACCCTTGAATCCCCTCATCAAAAAAAATTCACAGAAGGTTCTCAATTTCCAGAAGTTTCTACCACACAGTATTGGTTTCCATATAGCAAGGCATTTGCGAATATTTAACGCAAATATTAAGTAGTAGTTGTTATTTTGCTGGACTGACTATACTATATTTTACCGTACTACACACGTCTATACTTATGTACACAGGTGGGCACACAGTCATCAGTCTGTTTTTACATACATAATATATTGCATAGTGTGTTTTATCGATTGTGAAATACATATTATTAACCCAGCTTTATTTCCAAATTCGGTCAATGCATCCCCTTTTAATCTTGGTGGAGTTTTCTTCGGCATCCGTATGTTCTTGAGACGTAGTTTCGTATAGGCGACTAGCAGCTGATGGTCGCTGCCGCAGTCTGCTCCTGGAAGTGTCTTACTGTTGGTAATAGATGTCTTCCACCTGTTTTTAATCAGTATGTAATCTATCTGATTTCGAAATCTGTCACCTGGGGATTTCCACGTGTACAGTCGTCTTATGTGGTGTTGAAACATTGTGTTTGCAATGGAAAGCTGCTGTTCTTGACAGAAATGTATGAGTTTTTCTCCTCTCTCATTTCTGGTTCCTATACCGTATTTCCCGACAATGTCGCGTAAGTGTTCATCATGTACAGTCTCTCCCACTTTGGCATTGAAATCTCCCAGGATTATCACAAGTTCTCTGTTAGGAATGTTTTGCAGAGTTTCTTCGAGTCGGCCATAGAATTGTTCAATTGTATCTTCGTCGGCTGCTGTTGTTGGTGCGTAAGCCTGGATGATGTTCAGTTTGCACGGTGTCGTATTAATTTGGAGGTGTATGAGACGCGCGTCGATTGGATTATATCCTATAATAGTATTTCGGATGTCCGGAGGCGTTATTATGGCAACACCCTGGGCACTCTCGTTTTCTGGCCCCGAGAAGAAGACGGTGTTCCCATCTGAGGTCTCAAAGTGTCCTGACCCCTTCCAGTGAGTTTCTGATAGACCAAGTATCTTCAGGTCATGTGCTCTCATTTCTTTCTCGACTATTTGGAGTTTTCCAGTCTGTAGCAACCCTCTAGTATTCCACGTTCCTACTTTCATCTTCGTTCTCATGGAGGTACTTTGTGTTGGTGATAATGTCTGTGTTCCAGTAACAAAATTTCCATGCGGGGCCTGGTTTCTCACCCTCACCTGGCTGACGACTTAGGTATTATTATGACCGAATGTTTGCATACTAAAGGAAATGACGATACTGTTTTTAGGATGCGTCGATTTAATCGAAAGTTAATCGTATTTATTACCACCCTATAGCTTAATTTATGACATCACATTATGGACATCTTTCGTTATTAAGAGATAATAATATTATTTACTTTGAAAGTTTACCTCGGGTACTAATAATAATTGACAGTCATAATTTAATAAATTCAATATTAATTTATCATCCATGAGTACCTTCCTAGTAGGTTCTAAAGATGTTGTTAATCGGTGAAATAATTCAATTATGAAGAAGTCTCATAATGATGTGAATAATAAGGTGGTGGTTTTTTGCTGAAGTAAAAACAGAAATATATGGATATTGTATTGTTATTTAATACCTACATACATTTTGAATATACAATCTCGGTCTCGTGAAATCATTCGTTTGAAAGTCTTCCATTTCTATTTTTGTGATCAAATGTTATTGATAGGATTGTAGGAGGTAGGAGTTCATGGGGATCTTTGTGGTAATAGACGACCTACTTGGTAGCTACGTATATAGCACTGATATAAGTAGGTACTAGGTAGAACTCGTAACCGCTATAGACATATACAAATATAAGGTAATCCAGGCATAAGCAGGTAAGTTATCAAAAATCCTTAGTTATACTTTGCACAACAATAATTGGCAAAATAAAACTATATATTACGTATTTATATTAGTATAGTTCTTACTTTCTCTAGAACATAATTGGGAAACACGCTATGGTGGTTTATATTAAATTCTCAGTTGTCACACTTTCTCTCGAGACTAATCAGAACAACGATAGGTACAAAGATATCTAAAATAATGTCACTTACAATGACTGGTTCGCCAGATGAGACCAAATATTATTTAATCCTTTAATAGTGACAAGGGGTCTCCTCTCTAGTACAATTGTTGAATAAGCCTTCAAGTTAGCCGTTTGAGTTCAAACGCTTTCACATGAAATATAATTAACTTCATAGCTTTACTCAATAATGTATAGAGAAATCTTCAATTTACGAGTAGGTATATTCATAAGACCAAAGCATTATACGTGAATTGTATTTAATGTATAATATAACTTTTAAAAGAAAGTAATCAATCGGGCTTTCAGGAGAAATAAATTTCTTTCTGCAGGCCTTTAATGTTTAAGAAAAAAATTTGAATCTAGAATTATATCTTCTCCCCGCTTTAGAAATGTATAAATTGAAAAACCGTTTTATTGTATACCTACAAAAAAAATATTCTGTCTGTACATTGCCTATGCCTACTTACATGCTCCGTGATAGTATACGAGATTTTTTTTGTTTCTTCAGGTACATAATACGAGTAATATGTTGTGGATTTAGTTCTAATTTTGTGTGGTGAAAGTTACTGATTTGTACGAAACATGTTAAAATAAATATTGCACATTCTCTCATTATTCAGGATTCCAGCATTCAAGCTAAACATTCCATCACATACCTATAGTCCCGAATTACGAAGTTTAAACTATGTATCTCAAAGTTTGTATAAACATTGTTCTAACACGTCGTAAGCTGCTTTGTACAATGTATGTACGAGTACGTATGCCACATCTCAATCTGTACTACAATAATGTATCTTAACCACAAATATGTACATTGTACAAGCTTGTTAAAAATACTAACAGAGATACATGAGTACTATTATACTCAAACAGCATATTCTTGGAATATGGCGAAAGCTTACTACAACAAACTTACAGTGTGTACTCAGCATTTAATAATATTGACTCTCCAGTATGTTCTAATTGAAGTCAATTAAACTTAAATACTTAGTTCTTGAAACATGAAAGAGTTACAATAATATAAGGGCCCTATTAATGCAGATCTCTGAAGTCAAAATTATATCTTTGCTTGGTTCGTATTTTCAAATATATTGGGTATATTCCTGATGGCAGGTGGATTAAATCGTTGAAGAGAATTAATTATGTTACCTTAGCTACCTAATATAGTTGTATATAAAGCAATTTGTCTCTATCGGACTTGTGTTAGTAATTATAGGTAGAGTGTTTAATTGTTTATCTGCTCTGATTTATTTGACAGAACTGTCTGATTTACGAATTATTTGTTCAAAACAAAACTTCGAAATAGTTGTCATTATACCTAGACTTATCTAGTGTGTTTAAAATTAGTTTTATGATTTATGAAGGTAAAGACGATATTGCATTAAAGTATACCTAATGTTTAAAATATTATCATAGATCACCGCATAGATTCATGTTTGTTTTTAGTTGTAATATTGTGTCTGTCTGTACTTCGTGAAATTACGAAATGAAAATTATGAGATGTTACTGCTTGTGAATATTTAGGTTAAGGGCTTGGTACCAAGAATGACGCCACAGTCATTTCCCACGGCATTAAGGTTCAAAATCGCGTGATCAATCGCATGATAAAATTATAAAAATTGCGTTTTATCCATTTGTTGGGGTTAATTTTGCGTCTATCAAATAACTTTTACGATTATTCCCTAGATATTAATGCATATTATCAGTACAAAAAAAATTTACTCCGCGACTTTCGGAAAACGAGTTTCCGTCTTTCGAAAAAAAATAGTGTTTTTCAATATTTTTTTTGAGAAATCTATTCAAGATATAAAAAATCTTTTACGATTATTCCCTAAGTAAATGTTCAATGCATCTACCCTATTTTGTTCCAAAGTGTATTTAGTAACGGTTGTCGAGATATAAAGTCTCCCGTTTTTAGAAATGTTTGTAATGCGTGTCGGTATGCATACTCTTAAGTAGGTATATTAATGTATCTACTAGGTTACCTTAAGTACAATGAAAAAGTTAAATATTGTAATAATCCTCGTTATTTCCGAGCTCCATAATAAGTATTCCTTGTTCCCTAAAAGGAAATTAGCTACAAAGTCAAATATTCAACTAATACGATACGTCTTCTCATTCTTTATTTAGGGATTCATATACATTTCTCGTTTTACAAAGTCTGGCTGAACTGAAGAGGTTTCTCTATCAAACAATTTGATTCATCTGTGAGTTCTATACTGTAAATCATGGGTGGCCAACCCGCGGCCCGCCTGCCATGTACTTGTATAAAATAAAAAAATAATTAAATATCATAGCCATGTAGGGCTGCCACCTTTGTAAGAGCGTAGGCCCGGAGATTTCGGAAAAAACGAAATTGTATAGTGAGATACACTATGCTTACCCGGAGCCCGGAGAACACCATTCAAACCCGTAGACTCCGGGTCAAACCCGGAGAGGTGGCAGCCCTATAGCCATGGGCGTCGTCAGGGGGACTGCGGAACTACTATTATGGTCGTAAGCCTCTTACAATATAACTGTATAACCTGTGCCTGTGGTCGAAAGACAATAAGATTCATCATTTCACCCATTTTTACAACAACAAAAAAAATCGTCTGCGGCGCTATTTTTAGTGCCCTTGTTTTTTTTTAGAAAAAACGTTTTTCATGCATGTTCTTGTGGGACTTCTACACTCAGTTTCAAAAAAATTTGCCTGTATCTTTTTTTAATACACCTATCATTTTTCATTGTCCCTTTCCCTCCCTCCATCCCCCACGCTGGTGACCCATAGCTTACCTACTTTTTTCTCGTTTTGTAGAAAATAAAAAAATGGTTGTGCGGCCCTGTAGGCAATATCATTTTATAATCTGGCCCGGCTGCTGAAAAGGTTGGCCACCCATTTTGTTAAGCTTTCTGCGGATAAGCCTTTGGTATGCATAATAAAATAACCTCTTTAATCTGAATAATATTCAACGCTATAGACCCCTACAAAATTTTATTATTCTAGTGCTTTACGAGTTTTCCTATGATTCTTATATACGAGTAGAGGGTCCTAGGATGTATCTCTGGTTAGGTATACGGTTATGTGAATTATGTCGTATAATCTGAAGTAGGCATTATTCGCCAATTTTAATGTATTTGTTCTCTTTTTGTTTCAGATTTCATACCACACTTTAAAGACATCATTGTATTCAATCTGTCATCGATATCCTGCAGTGAGAAGATAAAGACGGCTTATCTACATATCCATAGAAGGAGATTATCTCAGTTTGGAAAGACGGCTTCAGGACGAAAGAAGATATTACCACCACCCTGCAGAGTGAGACTGTTCCAAATTCTAGCTGAGAATCCTAGTCCTGCTTCCAGTGAAGTTACTGAGAAGTACCTTAACGATTTGGAAGGAACTAAACTACGGTCTCTGGACTCTGTTTTACTGACTCAGGTAATGTTTAAGGGTATCTATATAAGACTTATCATTAATAACTCTCAATTGAGTGGAAATTCATATTGATCAAATTTATATAAAAAAAAAAAACATAAGGTAATTTTCCACAAAATAAATCAGTATATTATGCTTTTTTTATTAGGTTAATGCTCCCGCGAATAAACCCGCGTTTTTTTTTTTTCAATAAATATTTATAATTTTTATTAAAAATTATCACACCTCATATTTGAAGATAGGTGATAAGATCTATTTAGTGTCTTAAGTTCTTACAATTGTACCTATAGTGCTAGTAGTACCTATAACCTAGAAATAACGTTAAAACATTATAAATAGCTCAGTGAAATTGCACTCCTAAGTTGGCAAAATTAAAAACAGATTGGACTCTATGCAGTATGATACCTTAGGTTGGGGTGTTTCAGAATATCAGGTCTCCCCCCTCCTCCCCCTGACGCGTCACCCCCCTGCCCCCCGAATAGGTCCCCCTACGTGGTTTTCCTCACTTTATCGAAAAACAGTAAGAGATGGAAGAAAACTGTCAACGACGAAAATAGTCCTTAATAAATTCTCTACAAAATAGGTCCGACATATTTTTTGATAGGACTAGTAATTTACCCGCAATAGCCGGTGAAAGTCACGTAATTTTTTGTTGAGAACAAAAAAATATTATACATACTCATATTGTTGAAAATTCATAAGTGCTACAAGAAAATGGCCAAAGAATGAATTAATTGCTATAGTTTTAGCTATAAAATGAGCTATTATTTATTTTTGTACGACTCATAGTTTGTGAGTTATTACAAAAAATTACAGGGACAAAAGTCTTTAAAATGGAACTTTTCATACAATTTGTATTGAAATGCTGTGATATTAAAATTTAGGTTACGCCTGTTTTTCACAAGTATGTGAAAGATAAAAAATGTATTGGAGTACGATTGGGTCTTTTTGGAATTTTAAGATACAATCCTTTCGAAGTTGAATGCACTTTTGCCAGTCATGTTTCAAAGCCATTATCCCAGTTTTCCAGAAGGATTCTTCAAGGTTAGGATGGGTCAAAAGCAATGGCACCCGGCGTTCGAGGGTTTCTACAAGTCCTGTTCTGAAGTCAAGATGAACATTTCTGATTTAAATCAGATCAATGGAATCTCTGCTATCACCTAAGCAATAATTCAGCGACCTTTGAAAAATTAATCTATGGTTTTATCGACGTTTTCCGGAACTACTGCATTTTATCCCTTCCACTTCGAGGATTGTCTTTGACAACATGCTGTGCTCATTCAAATTCTGCCATTTACTTTCTAACCATGGCATATGATGGAACAGACTCCAGTAATGAATCCGACATCTCTTTTATGGTTCGTATTGGTCTATAACCTTATATAAAATAATATTTTATCACGGATTGCGGCTGAAAATTTTACATATTCACAAAAATGTCAACCACGTTGAAAAAAAAATGGTGTCAAGAGTGCTAGATTCGTCCTATCGATCTCAAATTTTGTAAAAAGCCCTAATGAGGTTTATATTATCTATATCAATAATAAACTGAAACTGGCCAGTACATTTATTTCTCAGGGCTACGAAGTGTTCAACCAGCCATCGTATATTACACAGACATACACTAAAGTTTCTTCTTTAAAGATCTTGACGAATCCTTCTGTAAAACTGGGATAATGGCTTTGAAATATGGCTGGAAAAATTGTCGAAAGGATTATATCTTAAAATATTAAAAAGATCAAATCATACCCCGTTACAATTTTTATCTTTCACATACTTGTGAAAAACAGGCGTAACCTAAATTTTAATATCACAGCATTTGAATACAAATTGTATGAAAGTTCCATTTTAAAGACTTTTGTCCCTGTAATTTTTTGTAATAACTCACAAACTATGAATCATACAAAAATAAATAATAGCTCATTTTATAGCTAAAACTAAAACAATTAATTCATTCTTTGGCCATTTTCTTGTAGCACTTATAAATTTTCAACAATATGAGTATGTATAATATTTTTTGTTCTCAACAAAAAAATACGTGACTTTCACCGGCTATTGCGGGTAAATTACTAGTCCTATCAAAAAATATGTCGGACCTATTTTGTAGAGAATTTATTAAGGACTATTTTCGTCGTTGACAGTTTTTTTCCATCTCTTACTGTTTTTCGATAAAGTGAGGAAAACCACGTAGGGGGACCTATTCGGGGGGGGGCAAGGGGGTGACGCGTCAGGGGGAGGAGGGGGGAGACCTGATATTCTGAAACACCCCAACCTAAGGTATCATACTGCATAGAGTCCAATCTGTTATTAATTTTGCCGACTTCCCCATACATCGATTCCTAGGATGACTGAGCTAAAATTAATATATATTTTTAGGTAGATTTCCAAAAGGAACTCTACCTATTCGTTTCTCCCGTGATGTCGCAGAATTGAAAAATTTCTACTCAGTATCACTAATTAGGACCAGGAGAACCCGAATCCGACCTTGGTTTAAAAGTTTATATATATAAGCCATATATATGTCCCTTTTCTTGTGCGCACGTTTGCGGCCAACCTATGCGTCGCAGAAACGTGAAACTTGGGTGGAAGATTTTTGGTAAGTGGTAGATGAACTGATAGGAGATTGGGTGAAATCCATTAAGAGGAAGGTTCACTTTTTAAGGCTTTAAATTAAAAAACAATCATTCTGAGGGTATCCAATGATTGTGAGGGTCTGTGTCTGGTATCGCATGAAAGGACATTAAATAAGGAATACAGATCAAAAGTTAGATTTTGTCTAGCTCAATTCCTCGGACTACACTGATCGATCGAAAGATCTAGTTAAGTAGTTACCGCATAGGTACTTGCGTGTTTGTTGTCTTAGAAATGTGCTTCACGATACGAGTAGAACTCACATCTTTTTTCAAATTTCTAGTGCTTAGGTACCGGTACCAATCCATATTATGTGTGGAATGAAAATAATTTGATTATTGGATTAGGTACTTCCTTTGATTATTGAAGTACTTAATCAAATATTTTTTCGTCATACGGTACTTCGATAATCAAAGAATAAACTACATCCATACTACTTCATCACTTCGCTGGTTTATTTGCTGATAATATTGTGATTGTTTTTATTGTACAGATGTACTCTTAAAATTAATAAAATTAATAAATCACTTGAAATCTACCTATGCCTGTGGCGTGCCAAAGGAATTTTTTAATTACCCTTATTTTTTGCATAAATTAATTGTTTTGTGAATAATAACTGAATATGCATACTTATAGACAACCTCTTTAGCAAGTACCTATAATAACAATGATAATCCGACAATGTTGGGCGCCGTTTAGCGATAAAATCGCTCCAAGAGCACCTTACATTTTTCTCAGTATAAATACCAGATAGGATCGTCACAAACAAAATATAAAGTTGTATA
Organism: Ceraclea dissimilis; assembly: GCA_963576895.1. Lineage (NCBI taxonomy): Eukaryota > Metazoa > Arthropoda > Insecta > Trichoptera > Leptoceridae > Ceraclea > Ceraclea dissimilis. Next base: position 16,044,544 of record OY756359.1, on the reverse strand, counting down.
ATATACATATTTACATAAGTATACCTACAATACTACTAAGGTTTCTACATACCTACTCGTAAATTTCTTTAATATTCTTCTGTTTATGATTGGTACGGCTGTAAAAGTGAACGATGAAATTGATTTTTCGTTAGGATCCCATACTTGCGAATGTTCTCAAGTTGGTAGTACTTACCCCATAGAGTAATTTAATATTATTAAATAAACAGTATAAACTAAACACACTTCTAAGAATTTGGGTTACAAGCTACTTAGGCTGTGATATGATATTCTCTGATTACTCAGGTTCTCAAGGAAGAAATTTCACGATGAAAATATGACGTAAATGATGTACCTACGAACCTAATTATGAGATGATTATTAGTATATTTTTCTAGAATTTGAATTTATTGCTCAGTACCTACTTAATTATTTAATATAAAAATTCTTATCAGATAGGTATCTACCTCATTTTTTTATTAAGCATATCATTATTGTTTTGTGAATTAATATTTTAAAACACACAATGAACAAGCTTATTATTCGAAAATAAAATGACGATATAAAAAGGTAATAAAGCATGAAAATAAAAAATAATAAAAAAGTAGTTAGCTGAATATTAATCGCTTATAGTAAGTTGCAGGTTTTCATGATGATCCATATGTAGATTTTTTTTTGGGTTTAATCGTGTGAAGATCTAATGATCCGACGTTTCGGCGAACCTACTGCCGTCTTCACAATCCGTGACCAAGGCGGCAGTAGGTTCGCCGAAATTTCGGATCATCAGATCTTCACACGATTAAAGCCGAAACAAAAACAAATCTACATTAATCGCTAAGCTTTCACTATCCAAAAGCTACTAAGCATAAGAAGAAATTAAACACCCCGTTGAATGACAATATTGGAGAAATTAGATCGTACTCCAAGTTTCGTCATAGATCTTTACCAAGTACATAAGTGCCATGGCATCCATTATTATGAAACGATGAGTGTGTTCAATTGCTAATAAAATTACTTTGAAGGTTCTATAATATTACATCGCGTCTTTATATTTTCTAGTGCCTACTTATCATTTTGATCGCACTTGAAAAAGGATTGAAAATCGTTTCTACACAGAATACACATTGATGGAAGATAAATTACAACCTGTAAACCTCTATTAGAATAAAAATGAGAAATACTTACAATCTGCAGATATCTTAAAGTTAACAGTATACCTTATACATAGTGCAGCTTGAAACAGAAGACCTAAGAAATATTTTCTTGTCCAATAAAATCGTAGATGGGTCATACCCTAACCTCGGGTCTACCCAACCTGACAGTTTACCACCATAGACTGCTGTGGCAGAATGTGTGAATGTAAACTTCAGATATTATTGGATGCTCTGTTTAATTTCTATTCTTTTTATAAGTTATATAAGTGTGTGATATTTGTATATTAATTTCACTGTAAATTATTATTTTATTTTTTATTATGAAATCTGAATGTTAATATCCGTTGAAAGATATTTGAAATACAGATTTTCTGATTTCTTGAGACACATTTTCAATAAAATTATGTCGTAATAATATTAGGTAGGTGTACCTACTTACGCCGATATTGAAACGCTTTAACACGAAATCACTTTCTTTATATTCCCTTCGCTCCTTTGTATACAAGATGTATCGGATACCAAGAAGTGGACTTGAAATGAGAAAGTAGATATTTCTCAAGACTTATAAAAACCTGACGTCATCAGATTTTGTTCTCTCTTTCAGGTCATAAGGGGAGGCTGGCATACAATTGACATATCAATGGCACTCAAGGAAATGTTCGACTCACCCTCTGTCACTCCACCCGCCATATTTGGGGTCCGATTTGAAGGGCCAAAAGGTTTGAATAAAAAAATATTTTTAAAGCCTTCGCGCACATACACTTAATGTCTGAAAATGATAAACGCATTTTAATAACACATTATTGCTGAATTTTCACATTACTTCATATGATTTTTATAAAGTTACATGATTCAATAAATCTTTCTATTTCAACTCTTAGTAAAGATTTCATTTATCGTGACAGCAAAGGAACTTATAAAGTGGAAGAATTTACACAAACTTAAATTCCATAATATCTACAGATCTTTCTGCCAAAATTATAATGTTATTCAATTTCAATTTATTATCAAGGAATATAGTTTACAAAGTATGTGTATCATTAAAACATTATTTTATTTCAAATTTAAAGTTAAAGCCCACAGAGAGTATAAGTTTACTGGTATAAGGGGGTCAATCATATAACACATTAAATATCACTATTGTAAAATAAGTTCATCAATAACATCAACACATATACAACTACTTTATCAATATTTATTGTTTTTTATTTAGAACTAGCTTCCTTAGGCTCCTGGCTAAAGGCATTGGCTGTGTTATCCTCTTCAGCTCCTCCGGCAAGGAATTATACACCAAAGAGGCAGAGTACAGAAAACCATACCTGATCCCATTTGTCCAAGGACTTCCTTTCCTGATGTGATTTCTTTGTCTCGTGTTAATTGCCGTTCCCTATAAATTCTTTAAATCAGACGTAATTTATGAACAATATAATATCTAGGTATATTCAATTAATTTTCTTTTGTATGTATGTATGACTAAATGTATTTGCAAAAAAATACTTTAAATAAAAGTCACAACATAGTCTTGAAATATATTTTTACTTGCGTAGCTGTTCCTCCCAATATGTGTTTGAGATACATAGATTTTTTTCTATTCGTGTGTAGGATTTCTAAAGAACGAAATTCTATTGTATAATACGATATCTAGAAAAAGGTTCCAGCAACTCCACAATAGAAGTATAATATTACATACATACTTAATGTTTAATAATACATTATTATATTGATTCCACGTAGGTACTTACATTCATGTCTTAAGTAGATTCATGTAAGATTTTCATCATGTTTGAGTTGATTTGTGTTAGTACCCAATCGCAGTAACATTGTATAATCAATTTATCAGAAATTTTGATCCAAATCTCAATTCAAATCAATCAGATTAATACTTACCTATATAACCTATACCTAAAACGCTTTTTATTTTTACAGATTACAGACGTTCGTGATTTTTCTTTATTGCATCTATTTATATGACTGTAGGTTAATCGAATTATAATAATTATTAAGTAATGGATGAATGTTGGTACCGGTCAATAGATTTTTGAATAAATAATATTCAGGATGACTATAACCAAACACTATTTACTATAATTAATGCCGGAATTAACCGTGATATTTTATTAAAATTATTATGAATATGGTGTGATTTTTTACAATTATTATTAATCTGAATACAATACTTCATAATACTCGTACAGAGCGTCAAAAATGAAAAAGTAGGGGATACATTTCTTACACATTAATTTTCCAATCCAGGATATTGGAAAATTATTACAAAAGCAAGAAGCATCTACTAGATACTCTATATTATTACGAGTATTATACAGTATCTTCTACTACTTACTTACTTACTTACTTTCCGTGTCCGGAACACTATCAAATTTTGAATCTCCAATGTTCGGCCACCCGGACACCCCCGGCATTCGCCAGTAGTGCGTCCTCGGGCGTGCATGTCACTCCTGTTTGGGGACATGAAAACAGTATCTTCTATCTAAGCATTATTAAACATAATTATATGAGTGTATAATACCTACCTCTAATTTATGAACAAATTATATCGTAGGTAGGGATGCGTTTAAGATAATATCTTTATTGGTGAATTAGTATATTTCCAATAATTCCCAATCCAAATTCAATTGAAGATATTACTTGTTCAATAAAGCCTCCCTGCTGAGTTCAATTTTCTTTTTATTTTTCATTGTGTCACAATTGTCCCAATAGACTTTTATTTATCGACCATTTATTTTAAATTATTGTTTTAGAAGCGTAGAGATAGGTAGTAGGTAGATGTATACAGATAAGTACATCAAATTGTGAGCTTTTGATAAGGCGAATATAATAATAAGACGAATATAATAATAAGGAGTGTTTTTATTACTTCCAGGAAAATCTATATCACCTCAACACTTCCTCAAGGAGATGGGAGATAATATTACGTCTTCCTTTATACTCGTACACTCCGAGGAGAGCGATGAATCAAAAATACAAAACCGTGACGATAAAAAGGATGGGTTGAGTGACAAAAAGATAAAACTCATTGCTGATATGCTTGACAATGTTGAAAAAGTCACTCACATACAAAGCAACGATGGAAAGGATGGAATAACAGGAGAACTCGAAGATAAAGACAAAAGGAAAACCAAAAAACTGAAATACTTCCATGCAGATCCTATAAGACATGAGAGGAAGTATTATCGTGAAAGCAAACAGAAAAACAAAGAAAACGAACAAAATATTGCAAATGACGTTTTACCCGATACAAACCAATATGCGACTTCACCCGGCAATGGGGATATAGTCGAACTATTAAATTACGAACGAGTGAAGAAATTGAAAAAACTTCGGCGACACAATCACAACGCAATCAACACTCTCAATCTACGATACGACGAGAATACAAAGAGAATTGTTGAAAAGAAAGTCGGAAAATCGCGACACAAGAAAAATGAAAGTCACAGCAGAAGAAGGAGCGATCTCTCGGATATGAATATAAACGAGTCTAACGCAGAAGCGGACATATATTCACCAAACCAAGATGACAAACAAGAGACAAGATTCAGACGGTCTACTATAGATGATAATGATGATGATGACGACACATCTTCATATTTCATTGGCAACGATTTGAATTCGAAATTGTTTGTGACACCAACTAAAAAAGATCGAGAACTCGACTCCGAAGATGATATGGGTGACTTATCATACGATATGAACTCGAAAGTAAGTCTTTTAACTATTTATAATAATTTCAATATTTTTCATCCTCACAATATACCTCACCGACGTTACTTAAATGTACCTACACGTGCCTACTATCTTCCCATTAAATCAAATTACACTCAGTAATTTGATTATATTCTAACCAGCGTGTGATTATGTTTCACTTATATAATTTAACGCTTAGTGAAAAGTTGTCGAATTTGCATGAAACCTGCTTTAGCACGAGACTCAGATGTTCCGAACAAAAAACCGTTTAATTTTCTCTCTTTGTTTGTGAAACTTTTCCCAGCTTTCTACGCCATTAATTTTATGAGATTTATTTATATATCCGTTGCACACCAACTGACTTTTATATGTAGTCCAGAAAATTGTTAATTAACATTAACTTATCCAATATACACACGAGTATATATATTGAAAAAATAATAATTCAAAAAAATACTTAATATATAATAATACCTAATTATCTAATATCTGCTATATATTATAACAAATAAACCCATATGAACTTATACCTAAGAGAAGTTTACTACAATTTGGTACTTACCTATTCTTTAAAATGAGGTGGTCGGTAGCCTGGTTGGTAACGCGCTCGACTGTTAATCCAGTGGGCGCGGGTTCAATCCCCGACTTACTCCACTTCACAACACAAGCTTTTAAGCTTTCTGTGAAGTGTACAAAGATGTATTTGGGTTTATTTCGATAAACCCAGATTCATTTTTTTATAAAAAAAAAACAAAAAAAAAAAAATTCAGCAAGTGCCTGAATTTTATATCGTTCCATTTGTAATCAATGAAGTACTATGATCTTTATATGTAATTCTAAGAAATCAACCTGCACGTTAAGGTAATTTTATGATTTGAATTCAATAGATTTGGATTAAGTATAATAAGAGTAAGTCCAACTGAAGGGAATATAACGACAAGATAATATAAAGGACCGAGATTAATTCATGCTAATTAAATATTAACCACGACTAATGATTTGGAAAAAGGAGGAAATTATTATTCAGACATAATGAGTGGTAAAATCAATTATTTTTATATAACGAGAGTTATTTTACAAGGAGTGTCTCGTAGGTACGAAGTCGTATTAATTAAAGACCATGTAATAATTTGACGACATAAAAGAATATTTCAATTCATAATTAATTATTTTGAAATGTTTAATGTGCAGTTGCTCTAATTGTAAAAGATCCTCTAAAGAAAATATTTCATGCATTTCTTCAGAAACAAAAATTCAGCTTTGGGTTTCAGTCCTTTATGTTGTACATTCTATACTGAAATAATGTGTTTGACCGGGACTGCGTATAATTTAGCTTATTTTTGAGTAAAATTCAATGAGCTCTATCTTAGAAAGAAAGAAAGAAATCTATATACATGACCGATAGAATGCAAGCTGGCAAGCGTGTCTAAATGTCAATTTTACACGAAAACCTATGCACACATACAACGCAGTACATGCTTTTGTCGATAAGGCTGAAACTATTCTTATGTAAATCAGACTTTGCAAACATAAGCTACGTATTTGACGGCACAGTACCTACAGTTTATTTTCTTCATAATGTTAATTGAATTACTTCCTTGATGGAACTTTTTCGCCACTATGAGAGATACATCTAAAAAGTTGTATGAACATGTGGAAAATGTTTTCAAAGATATGGATTATAGATACTAATACCATATTAATAATAACTAATATCTACAGCCGCGTACACCGGCGGTACATCAAACACGTATTTAATGAAGAAAGTTACGAGTATAGTTATGATTTTGGAGTGAATACATATGTATAGATCATATAGATTTTAGATAGATACATATATTTTAGATATTCACCTAACCGTTAGCGTACTTAAACAGATATAATACTCGTTTTTAACCAAGTTTCTTCCAAGATGCAGTAACTTGACTAAAATGTTAACCAACGTATCGACTATCATATAGAGTTAACGATCGTAGAGTCTATATGTCTAGTAAGTACTTAGGTATTCTTTGTTTCTCAGAACGAAAATCTCCTTGGGCTTTTCCATTCAGATTACTCAGAATTCATTATACCTAGTTATATTATCAGCATTTAACTTATGGTTCCATAACTTCTAATCTCTTTAATTTTCTCATATATTTTATACTTTCATATATTAGGTACAGTAAGGTAACGATTTTGGTCCCTACAGGGATAATTTTAAACTGTGTTGGATCGGGGAGCTCCATCGTAAAACTAAAAATAACTCGTATCAATTTCTACGGAGAAGCTTACGAAATAAGGTTTATGTATGTAATAATATGTTGCAGGGAAATAATTCAATGAAATGAATAGGAATGTTTATTGGAAATCCGCTTCGATAAATTCTCAAATATATGAGACTGCAGCATTCGATATATTGCCATACACACTGTAAAATATTAGGTACTATGTGGATGCAGTTAACTTTTTCGTAATATTATATTCTACGATATTATCTACTGTTTTAAACAAAAAAATGATACTTAAGGGACAGCTGACTTTACAAAACCTTCTTTATTCTAATTAGCCACAGCAAATCCCTGGAAGGCTTATTTACATAATTTAGACACAGAACATCTGAGTAAGATATTTTTCCAGAGCATTTTGTTGGTATTACCTACGTAACGTATAGATGTCAACGTGTATTTTTAGTAAGTTTGTTACTTTTATATACAAGTACCTAATTAAAAATAGAGAACAGGGGCGAACACAAGATTTGGTAGAAAAAGTTTATTCCGACATAACCTGGAGTGGCGCCGTAGGCGAAATTTTTCAAGAAACAATAATTGTGATTAAATATTTTTCACAAGATTATCACAAAAATTCTTATTAAAGTCATATAGGTCGTTATGGTAGTTTTTCAGCACAAGTGCGATCACGATTTTGGGGGTGCCGAGGTCCCCTTAGCCTTCTCCTGAATCCGTTAGTGGTTGGCAGTGCCGTATATAGGGGGGCGAGCCCCCCCCCTAAATGTCAAACGATGATGTGCTATAGAAAGATCCCAAGTTCATCACTTCACCCATTTTTCAAAAAAAAAAAATTCGCCTGCGGCGCTTCTTTTTAGTTGCATTTTTAACACAACACTTATAATGCCAACCTAAAACACAACCTTTCTCACTCACCTTCACGAAAATAATTCACTATTACTGTTTTTTTTACTACGTCTATGTTTTAAAATTTGGATTGCCTTCCCCAGGAGTTTTTTTCAGCACCCCCCGAAATGAAAACCTATATACGCCCCTGGTGGTTGGATGTTATTTTACTAATTCGCGAGATATTCCGGTGGGTGTAAAGTTATCATTTTTAAAGGATAATCTAAAGTAGAAACTATTTTATTCTTAAGAATAAAAAGGGTATAGCAGGGAGGAATAAAAAATGCAAAATACTTCCGTGGCAAGTGCTTACATTGTTTTAATATATTTATGTACTCTGTTCAAGTTCAGGGAAATACACGTAACCAACTACAGTGAACGTGCCTTAGTTTAATATATTTACTTTTGTTTTAGTATTTTTTTTAACTCCACCGAGGCAGAAGGTTTCACGTTAAATTTTTAATAAGCTGTAAAGCGCGCCATAATATTTTACAGCACTTTATGACCATAACACATTGCCTTCAATAAATTCGCAAGAAAAATTGCTAAATGGAGTTTATTTTCCTGTGTATCTGTCGTTGTTACAAAGACATAATACGAAATTTATAACAATAAGTATATTCGCCAAGTTAAGGTCTTGGTACCAAGAATGACGTCATAGTTATTTCCCATGGCATTAACGTTTAAAATCGCGTGAACAATCTCATGATAAAATGGTAAAAATAGCGTTTTTTCCATTTTTTGGGGTTAATTTTGCGTCTATCAAAATACTTTTGCGGTTATTACCTAGATTTTAATGCATATTATTGGTACAAAAAAAAAATACTTCGCGACTTTCGGGAAACGAGTTTTCGTCTTTCGGAAAAAAGATCAGAGGAGTTTTGCAATTTTTTTTGAGAAATCTATACAAGGTTCAAAAAAACTTTTACGGTTATTGCCTAGATAAATGTTCAATGCATCTACCCTATTTTGTTCCAAAGCATATTTAGTAACGTTTGTCGAGATATAAGGTCTCCCGTTTTTAGAAATTTTGTATGCATACTCTTAATAGGTATAAATTCTTCTAGACCCATGGTAGAGACTACTGTATTATTAGTAAAAACAGTTTGAATATAACTACATAAAGTAGAAATACTTTTGTTAACTATGAATTTGTTTATGTTTTTCAAGTGAGATTTACTACTCAATGTTTTAAAATCATTCGAAGCAATTTATCTGTCCTGAAAAGAAATGAATATCACTGTGCGACTTGATGACAGTAATAGCAAGTAATATTCGTAGATTGTCCATTGTTTAGTTATGTTTGGATAATAATCTAGAAATGTTGGATTCCTACGTATTTATATCAAGAAGAAGAGTCAGTAGGTATTTCTCATAATACCCAATAAATTATAAGTTTTGTTAATAAATTTAGTTTAAAAGGTTTCTTTGTTACATTTGTGTTCGTTAAATTTAATGTTTTTCTTTATCGTGCATCAATAATTTTGTATTTTCTTACATTACCTAAAAGTTGATGAACGTTTGGCGCATGTAGGTATTCCTATACACCTGTTCTGAAAAGTTTGTTTTCGAAATATTGAGAGCGCTTTCTTTATTCATTATTCTTACGAGCGCAAACAGTTACACAATAAATGTTTAATTTTATATCGAGATCATATTTTAAAATTGATCAAAATAAATGATTAAGTTAGGTTAATAGTGGGTTTGTAAAATAAATATTCTGGGTTTTATTATTTGAACACCAATATAAATATTCATGTACCAGTTTATTCGTACACTATCCTCATCTGCACGAATTTTTGGGAGTCTGGGTGTTATTATTTCAATACTATTGTTCATACGCTAGTTTACATGTACCCCATCTATAGGAACTCCTGAAAATCTGGGTGTCATTGTGTCAACACCAATGTTCGCATGTCAGTTTCTATGTACAATATCACCATCTATGCGACATTTTGCAAACTTGGCTTTTTAATAACTTAATTTCAGGGACAAAACGTTCGATTGTCTATTCTCAATATTTACAAAAGTTATACGATAAGTTTACTCCACAGATTAGTAAGTATTAGGTTTTTACTCCACTTCAAAATCTCAAGCAAGTTGCTGTGTGATTGAGTGTTTGATGATTTGACAGTCTGAATTTAATCAATGCTAAATCGCAAATTGTCAGTGGCACGCACAAGGCACAAGACAGCTTCAAAATGTTATTAACGTCTATAGAATTATACCTTCTTGAATGAAAATACAAATGAGGCAAAAAGTAGAGTAAATACGAATATACCTCGTCACCTCGATAGTAAGCTAAACGTATGCAAGTATCCTCATTTATAAAGCGCAACATTATTCTGTGGAAATGTAATTATAGTGGCGTACTTTGTCAGAAACCTCTAGCCTCTATACGAATATGTCAACGTGTTAGGGTAACATTATTAAAATATTGGTAGGTTATATACATTCATGTAGGTAGGTACGAGTATATGAGCAACTCATTTCACCTGATGCTGGTATTATAGGATATTCCAGTTTGCAGTAAATTGAAATTAGATTCAGAGGATAGCTTCAAGGGATTATGTTATTACAAAGTGATACAGCGATCCCAGGAATATGACTATACTTCACCAACCAATATGGATAGAGATGTTAACATGGTGCTGGGAAATATGTTATTTAGTGATTATGATATAAATTTCACATCACCACGACGTAACCTGCAATAAATTTATGAAGGAAAATAGTATGTTTTTAATTCAATTTTCATTCGCGCACGTTTTTATAAAATGATAATTTTCATTTACTCCTGATTTGCTGCAATCACTACTACATTGAAAATATCTGCATTTTACCTTTCAGTTTTATCTCAAATAATAAAGGGTGGACCAAAAGTCTTTGCACTTTTGAAATGGCCATAAAAATAAAAATACAGTTTGTATTTAAAAAATAATTTATTGATAAGAACAACAATAGCTGGGAAATTCATTTACTAAACACCGTATCATCAAGATATCCTCAATCTTGCTGCTGGCCCTCCTCATATCTGACCCCTAATTTTTATCAAACTTTTCTATACAAAGCGTAGGTATGTTTTGAAAATTTCAAAACCAGATTTCTTCTTGAATATTTGATTTCAGTTGGATTATTATAGCTAGTTTATTTACGTAGACCCTATTTTTTAGATTAGCCCATAAAAAAAATTGCTGGGGTTGGGTCCGGGCTGTGGGAAGGCCATGGAATATCTCCTCTCCGCGAGATTATTTTGTTCTGGAACTTCTCTCACACTACTCTATAGAGATATTCCATGACTTCTCAGCAGCCCGGATCTAATCCCACCTGTTTTTTTATGATGTTATTTCAAAAGTCAGGTCTACGTGAATCAATCAGTGACAATACATCAACCAAAATTGAATATTCGGGAGGAAATTGTCAATACTTCACGCTTAGGGCCGAATTTTTTAGAAAAAAATCATACCCAGATTTGAGGAACGTCAGCGGCAAGATGGCGGACATCTTGGTGATATTGTGTTTAGAAAAAGAATTTCCCGTTTATTGTTGTTCTTCTTAGCAAAAAAAAAATTAGATACCAACTGTAATTTCATTTTTAGGGCCATTTCAAAAGTGCAAGGACTAATGGTCCACCCTATATTATGATTCCTGTGACTCGATACATACTGAAAGTGCGTCGTGATACGGGTTGCGTCACTACGCGAGTATCTCCCTATATTTTTAACCCTGCGTTTTGGTGGAAAAGCAGATCCACATAGAATAATAACAGAGCCACATAGAATAATAACAGAGCGACAGGTTCCAGACAACAAAGACTATAATATAGTACTATGTCAAAAAGTGTTAATCTATAATCTAAATCTACAATTAATTTAAGCATCAGGACCACATGCCATTGTGATAATTAATTAATAGTAATACTTTCAGGACACAAATAAAGATGTAGAAGTAGTGGATAAACCATGCAAAGTTCAGAACCTGACAGTGAGTTTTGAAGAAATTGGGTTTGACTTTGTCATTCTGCCTCAATCATTCAACCTGGGAGTATGTGCTGGATCATGTCAGAAGAGTTCTATGAAGGTAACCTCGTAGCTAATTACTTCTTATACCATTTTTATGTTACAAAGTAGACTCAGAGAATTGTGAGTGGTATAAGGGAATAATAAATAAATAAAACTTTATTGGCCAGTAAATATATGTAACAACAAAAACAAGACAATGCAGTGTGCCAAAAGGTGGACTTATAATAATCGTGGCTGTGAAAATTTCTTACATATTGATACAATATTCCCATTATAATAAAGAAAAACAAAGATATGGATGATATCTCTCAGAATCAGTGGCAAAGAGTGGATTTCCGTAGAAGGAAAGCTGCGGGTATTATTTTTCTGAATTGTTTAAGATTAGACCTATTATTTTATCATCTTAAATGAAAAGGCACTAATGTGAATCGCCCTCTAAGCTATCTTCACCATTGTTCAGTTTTCAAATTATTGACATATGTGGTTCTACCTCTTAAAGCAATATTATAATAGGTAATTTGTTTTCATTGCAGCAATCTACAAAGAAAGTAAAGAATGAAGATTTAATTGAGGAGTTCCTCTTCCAGGACATCTCCAAGTATGGAGTTGACAAAGAAGAGCCATCGTGCATTCCAGACAAGAGATCTTCATTAGAAATTTTATACTTTGATTCTGCAAATGCAGTTGTATTCAAATCATTCAAAGATGTTATTATAGAGAGCTGTATATGTCGATAAGGTAGTTTGTCTGTTGATGTTGTATCACTAACATTAATTGTTTTATTAAAATTACTGCTCCTACTTGCATTGGCAAATCCAGATTTTTTCCAGGGAGGGACACAAGGTGTAGACCTCAGAGTTAGGTCACCAACAACTTTTAGCTCTTACAATCAGTACCAAACATGCCTCCCTCCTCCTCTGGACCCGCCAGTGCCTATTTATCTCTGGTATTTCAGTCGTTTTTCTCTATTCTCTGCTTAATTGATTTTTAATATTCAGAATCTCCAATAATCGGTGTCCAATATCTGATCCAACTGTAAAATAATGTACCTAAGTACTCAATATTTATCTTTTATTGTAACAAGTATGAATGTATAGAAAGTATGAAGACTGGATGAGCATGTGGAAATTAATATCAATCTAATTATAGAATTTATTATTATTCATAGTAGGTAACATCTTATGTGTGATTTTTAATTAAAAAAAATTTATTACTGTATAACTATCTTATAAGTATTGATTCTATTATCTTCCATTATTCTCATATATGTTCCGATTAATTATAACCAGTAAATACATTAAGGGCATTATTAGGTATATTTTACAAAACCTAACCAAGTGCAGCATTTATTATGTATTATGATTAGTTTAATGATCTCAGTCTCTAGCGTAAAAATTGTTATTAATTAATCTTCCACCTATTATATTAAATGATACTTTTATTTTATTTTAACTAAACAATTCATTTAGCATTTATTAGTGAATACTTCCTAACATATTAAGATATAATTCAAATAAGATTTCTGTCTTATTACCCGTTTCCTTCTGCAACTCCAACACGGAAAATAATTTATTTTATTTCTAATTTCATCATACGTCGAAAAAGTATTTTGGTGTGCACTTTGATAAAAGTCGAAGAATGAATAATCACACTGTCATCTGTTTCACAGATCACAGTGTGAGCAAATAGTTGTTGTGAGCAAAAATTGTTCTATTTTTGCTTCAACTTTTTCATCATTTCAAGCGCGAAATCAGAATAACGTAAGCGACAAAGTGAATTATACCTTTTTAAAAGAAACCTGGGAATAAATTTAAAAATCTAAAACCGCTGATTTGTTAAGATTATAATTTACCAGTATTTTGGATAAATCATACTTTTATATCTGAAAAACTGAATGGAAAATCTTCAGATCCCGTAAAATTTAGGGGTAGTTTAGTAATATTTTTTTATTCAAGGAATTTCCATATCCTGTAATTCTAAAACAGCCGATCTGTAGTCCTTACTCATCTATCACTGTCTTCAGTTTCAAGATAATTCCCTCAGTATTGGCTGAGTACAATTCAGAGGGTCGAAGCCCAATGACAGCATATAAGTAAACTACATAATTGGAAGCTGATAATATTATAGCACTTATACTGTAAGATGAACATTTTATGTTTCTTTAATAATTTAATTACCTCAGTCGTTGCACAGGCTGAAGTGTATCACACGACATATATGTTTATAAATGACCTTTCAGTCTGTGTTATGCATTTTTAATGAAATATTGAACCAGTTATCAACTCATGTGGTATCATATTTATAATCAACAACGAAGAAAGTATTAATATCTTATTTAATTTAAAAACAATGACAATATAATAATCATTCATGGGTCACATGTATTAAATTATAATTAGATTTACTAAGAAAATAATAAATGATATTTATTCCCAATGTATTTTTATAAAATAAAACGTATCAATTAATTTTCCTTAATATTGTGGTTTACTAATTTGGTAAGATGTTATGCTCATAATATAATTTTGTTTATCTGTTTTGAATCATGAACGGAAACTGATTTCCTGTTTGGGTATTGATATACAATGGAAACCAAATTTAATTCTACTGTAGACCAATATCACAAATCTCTTGTTATTATAATAAATCCCGATATATATGAAAGAGTGTTTGCCATAGTCATATATGTATGAGTCTTACCCAGATTTATAGTACTGCAAAACCGAAGGCTAGAGAAGGTTCCACATTTTATAAAATAAATATTTCTGGGTTATTAAAGTTCAAAATCTTGGCACGAAGATAGTATCTGTTGATTAAGGATTTTCTCTATAATAATATTAAGAAATGATTGTTTACATAGTAATTACATTAAATCTTAAGCTACTATAAAAAAAGTATATATGCATATTTATGTATTTAAATATTATTAATGAACTTGTCGGTGACAAAAAATAGCAAGTCTTTTTTCTTTCTTGTATTAATGATACATTAACATTAAATTTATATCTGTGATTATATATCAGTATTAAAACTGCAAAGTAGTTCTTAATAACATGTATTTGTCAGTACCAATTACTTACAATAATATTATAATGTAATTATTTAGCCCAAAATAATCTTGGAGCAGCAACCTCATTATATTTCATGTACTAATCTGTTGTTAAGACATATTATCTCAAGAAAGGAGATGAATACAAATACAAGTTGATATAATGTACGCAATCTAATAGCAGACTAGGGATTCAAGGAGTTTCTTAATGTCCCTCTAGGGAGCATTTTATTTGGGAACATTACGAGTAAGAAGGATAGTTGGACAATAAACAAAAAGACAGCGAGGTCACAAAACCTACTTTATTTCTCTCCACATCATTTCTTATGCTCTGATGTCATTCTCACAGTGGATATCAGGGATAGATTATTTGTCAAACATTAAAGAAGGATCAGGAGAAACCAAAAAGTATTTAATCTGTTTTAAAATATAGCCGACACTTATTGTTATTAATTCTGTTGACGAATTTCATGGCGACAATATAACAGGGGTACCTAATATGTTATCACTAAAGAGATAAAACAATAAAATGATAAGGGCCATAACAATAAAATATTATAACCAACAGTTGAATTCTAAGTGATAACAACTAATATTATGTACACCATTGTACTATCTTAAGTAATAAGTATGATCAAGCTCTCCACTGAATGAAACTAGGAATATGTATTATTTATAGGAGATCTGTATGATACACAATAATGCGCTGCTCGTAATGTCTGAATGAAACATAAATGTAATCAGGTGCTCTCCAAGAATGTTAATAAAATGTAGTACCTACATAATGTATTATTATATTAAAGTAACAATGTTAATTATCTAACAGTAACAATGGATAAGAAAATAAATAATAAAATGTGTATGTTTTGAATGGTTTTATTGAAATCCTTCTCATAGTATTTTATATGTAACAAACGTTATTGACTCCCAGAGTGGTCGCACAGATCTTGGCCCCAACCTGTTCAGCTCGTATTATTTTGTAAGTGATTTGTCTCCGGTATGTCATATTAATTATGGTCAATAGAAAAAGCATAAAAAAGATTGAGGGTTTTATATTGCATAAATAATACATAGATAAATGAAAGAAAATAACAACCTTGTTAATCCAGATATTTATTGTCATGCATAAGTAACACTTACATCAATTTGTAAAATTTACTAAACAAATATGGCAAAATGTAAAATAAGTAAATGATTGAGAAATTAAACTCGATAACAAAGAAAATAAATAGCTGTGTGAATGGCTCCAAGATAAACAAAATAAAGATACAAATAATCGATAAAAAAGAAACAAGTCAATGTTAAAACAATGTGTTTTGATAAATTTCTCTATAAAGTGAGTAGGTAATATATATTACTGAAAACAAAGAATTTGCCTGAAGCAATAAGTACGATTATTTCACAGAGTGATTATAAAACAAATTTGAAAAATAAGCAATAATTTAGAAAGCATTTAAATTCTGTATTAATTTAAAGAAATATATTTTAATACAGAATTAAATATTTATCATCCAGCTAAGAGGGGTTGGAGGGATCCATTGTTCATCATGTTCTCAACATCACTTCCTCCTCCGATGAATTTACCATGGACAAATACTCTAGGAACCTGAAATATAAATAGGTATAACACAATCAGATTATGAAATGTAGTAATGGCACATATAGATGGCATATTAAAAGGATGCCACTAACTTAGGGGTGCCATAATTGTTAGACTGCCGACTGGGACACTGACTGGGAAGTGACATGAGCGTGTACCTGTCTAAAAAGGAGTGATGTCAATCTTGTTTAACTTTATCGTAATAAAAAATAAGTAGGTACTGATGTTGACAGAATATGTAAAACAAGAGTGTAATTGAAAGAATTGTAAAATAATGGATTTTAATATTAAGAAATGCCTGACCGAGACACGGACCTCAAAACCGGGACATGTCCCAGTGTACCGGGATGTATGGCAGCCGTACACTAACTGGCAATAATTTGTTGGTTATTATGATAATTTTACAAACACTTAACATATTATTAGAGCAGACAGTAAGCCCCTCGTGCACTAGTCAACCAATTCTTGGAGGCCTAACACACGTAAGTAAATATTTGGGTTATAAGGAGAACACGTTCCCTACATGCTGACTGCCCTTCTGTGTGAATAAGTCTTTTAGATTTTCAACTTTTGTACCTTCTGGACATAATATGTTTTCAAGCTGACTTAAATAAATCAAGAAACTATACAAGTTTGTTTTCCATTTCTACAAGTCAAGTTTAACAATGGGTATGACTGTTGGGAAAGTTAACGTACTTTAGGGCTGCCATACGTCCCGGTCAGATATTTCTTAATATTAATTGCTCAATAAAACGCTTCCCGGAAAGTTATTACGAAAATTCATTCTTTTTACAATTCTTTCATTAAAAAAACAGCATGCGGCACCAATTTTTATTTTACATATTCTACGTTCATACCATCAGAACCCACATATTTTTTATTTCGATAAATCTAAACACGATTCACTCTTTTTTTTATGTAGAAAGTTACACGCTCATGCAACTAAACGTTTTTCAAAGGTTTTTTTTTGTGGGGGGGGGGAGGTGTCCCAGTCGGCAGTCCGATAATTATGGCAGCCCTAACGTACTTCAACTCCTGGACAAAGATATGCTCATTGAAACACTCTTTTCAATGAGCTATTAAGGTAAACATAAGACATAAGGTGACCATATTTTTAAAAATAAAAAGGAGGGCAAAAATGCGTAAATAGCGCCGCAGGCGAAATTTTTTTGGGACAGCGAAGAAGGTCGCTATGTTTGATTTATTTTCTTGAAAATGTTTTCCATAAAGGATGTATAAAAAAATAGCGCCGCAAGTGAAATATTTGTCATAAGACATACCAAATTACATATACACAATAGGTAAAGGTAATTAGCGCCGCAGGCAATTTTTTTAGGAAACAATTGCATTTAAATGTATTTTTATACTATAGTACTAGTTAATTCATGGTATGATGAAAAAAACGTGAGGTTTTGAGATTAACAGATTAGTTTTAAAATGTTTTTTTTTTTTTTTTTTTTTTTTTAATCATTTCTATGAGAACACTTTATTGCAACAATAATAACAATATTAACATACACATACATTGCAACAACTGTGAAATATTTACCAATTACATCAAGCAGTGTACAGTATGCATGTTGATATACAGAGTCACGCCAAACCTTATCCAGGTTTGTCGGCGCGTACTCATTACATCAACATTGCACACCACAAAAATACTCATAGGTATAACATATATAGGAAAACAATGAGAAATGATTATGTATAAATAAAGTTACATTTTTGCAACCATTCTTTTATGAGTTTCTTTACCATACGTTTACTCTTACAGTTCTTAATGGTAGTCGGCAACATGTTTAACAATTTGGGGACATTATAGCTCAGGGTACGTTTACCATATTTGTTATTACATTTGGGTATACAATACCCATCATTCACTCTAAATCTAGTGCTGTGCTCATGTTGCGGTACTATTTTGTATTCATCATTTTGAAACTGGTCTACGATAATTTTATTCCAAAACAATCCTTTGGCTGTCAAAACATTCAATTTTTTAAAATAAACAGAAATATCATCGCGGGTGTTTTTTCTTGTTATCAGCCTCAATATAGATTTCTGTGCCAACATTACCCTTTTCAAATTAGTATTAGTGCAATTACCCCAGCTACTGATCCCATATCTAATCACTGATTCAGCCAAAGACTTGTAAACAGTCAACAGAGCGTGGTTGGGCACGAAATATTTTATTTTGTAAATTTGCCCAGCTATTGAGCGTAACCTCTTACATACTTTATTCACGTGAGCATCCCACTTAAATCTATCGTCTATACAAACACCTAGGTATACAAAATCATTCACCAAGTCAATACACTGACAGGAACATAAAGCGGGAAGCTCAACATTTTTATAAATGCACTCATGGTCATGTGATACAATTGAAGGTGACATATTACAAATAGTGTGTGGTGTTCTAATGTGCATCAACTTAGTTTTCTTAGCATTTATCAGAAGCCCAAAATCATGGGACCACTGCAATAATTTATTAAAATCCCGTTGTAAAAGTTTAGCCGCTACCTCAACATTACTATGAGCAATAACTAAGGCAGTATCATCTGCATATACATAGTGTTTAACATTTAGAAAAAGGGTTTTCATTACAGAAACAAATATTAAATACAGGGTAGGGCCTAAAATGGAGCCCTGAGCTACCCCTGCCCGAATTTCTCTACTACTACTGCAATGATCTGAGATCCTAACACAAATTTTACGATTTATTAAGTAATTCCTAAAAAGTTGAAGCACATGACCACGGACACCAATACATTCCAGCATGAACAGTAGCTTACTATGGTTGATGGTATCAAATGCCTTCGAATTATCAATAAATAAGACCAGAACATGATTTCTGTTATTTAATTCAGCATTCACATAATCAGAAAATTCAACCAAAAGTGTTTCAGTACTCTTTTCTTTTTGAAAGCCATGTTGAGATGGGTCCATGAGATTAAATTTTCGGAGATAAGCAGTAAGGTTCTTTAATAAATATTTTTCCAGTATTTTTTCAATTGCAGGTAATATGCTTATAGGTCTATAATTTTTTAAAACATTATGTTTGTCGTTTTTGTATATTGGGCGTACAATACTACATTTTAAAATGTCAGGTACTGTAGACTGTTTTATAATGAGATTTATTAAGTGAGTTAACAAAGGAGCAAGTAAGTCAACATTCTGCTTAATGTCTTTAATTCGAATGTTGTCGACCCCCGCCGACGATGTTTTGAGTTTTGCAACAATATCTACAACGTCAGCCACCTGTATGTCAGGCAAGTACATACTTCCTAACGCAATCGGTGGGCTAATGTTAATCGCAGTCATATTGCAATGATGCAGCATCTGCGAAACGCTATCAGAAAAGTAAGTGACAAACATTTCGGAAATTTCTTCCACATTATAATCCTTGGCAAAATACTTCAAAATAATTTGGTCGCAATTACTTTTTGTTTTGCGTCCTAAAATTGAATTAATACAATCCCAAGTCTTTTTTACATTATTTAAATTATTGGTAAACATGTTTGCATAAAAAATGGATTTTTTTCTCATAATTAACTTGTTAACAGAGTTTCTAAAACATTTGTATTCTCTTTCATAGTTTTTATTTGTTGGGCAACTTTTCCATTTCCTAAATAAAAAGTCTCTATGCTTAACTTTATCCAACAGTTCAACATTCATCCATTTATTGCAAGGGTAGTTTCTTTTTTTACCTAAGGTCTTATTATACACATTACAAGAATTGTACAGACACTGAAAAACTTCCCTCATCCGGTTATACACATCATTACAATCATCTAAAATTAATAGGGAAGACCAATCAACAAATTTCAGTTGAGAATTAAACTTTTTTTGCGATAGAACTGCATTGCCCTCGTGTGACGATTTTTTTTTTTTTTTTTTTTTTTTAAAAATAAAAATGAATCTGGGTTTACCGAAATAAACCCAAATACATCTTTGTACACTTCACAGAAAGCTTAAAAGCTTGTGTTGTGAAGTGGAGTAGGTCGGGGATTGAACCCTCGCCCACTGGATTAACAGTCGAGTGCGTTACCAACCAGGCTACCGACCACCTCAAAATGATTTGTCATTATTGTTATTGAAACTATTTGGTAAAGAGAAGTTAATAGAAAGCGAGACGCCAAAGTGATCAGCCACCGCCACCCTCCATACACAAGAGTGCAAGTCGGGGGCGGGCACAGTAGATATGCACCTACCACATCTATAATAGATATGATCTATACACGACCTTGTTATTCTACCAGCCACCACGGCCTCTCTTGTAATATCATGTATACACTTCGACAAATAATGTTAAAAAGTAAAAAAGGAGGACACCATTGGAGGGAGGACAGAACCTAGAAAAGGAGGACTGTCCTTCCAAAAGGAGGACGGTTGGTCACCTTATAAGACAGGAAAAATGTAAGGTTATGACACTCACAGTCTTTGCACCAGTTATATCGCCGAGAACTTCCTGAATAGATTTACCATCATCCATTTCATCTAACTCATACACAGTTACTTTCTCTTTGAGGTGCTTGAATACCTGAAATCAAAAAACAAAATATGGTAAAGTAAAAATAAGGCAAAAACGACAGTCGCGATAAAATGACAACCGTGAACCAGGCCGGTGACAACTAGGAGTCTAGCGGCGTGAATTTGCGTGAATTCACGAATAATATAGGATATAGGAGTAATACAAATAAACAATACTCACATCTTTCGCTTTTTTGCAATAAGGACAATATGATTTAGAAAAAATAACGACTTTGTCGCTTTTAATCATTTGCATTACACTATCCTTGCTAGCCATTTCTACGGTGCGTATTATTCCCGAGCCAGATTGAGAAGACAAGTAACCCCCCATCAAACGCCGCCGTATATTTATACGATGGATATTAGTACATAGGTACGCATATAACAGATAAAACTTGAGTATATATCAGAAATAGTACAGAAATTCCACTGCGAGCACGTCACGTCAGAAAAAATAACAGAGCCTTCGGCGATGTTGTCAGATCACAAAAAAGTGACAAAAAATATTATGAGATGATTTTATTGACAAGACAACTCGACATTATTTCCATGTGATTTCCATATTATTTCGAACACGCGTTCTTATTCAGAAAAAATAGCAGAAATTTGGGTACCTAGTTAAATCAAATATACCTACCTAGGTATAATAGTATTATTGGTAAACAGTACCTAGGTAGGTACCTACGATTGTAATTTAAATACATATTTTATTGTTAATTGTACCTACTATAGTACTATACCTACATTATATTTGTATTAACAATCGGGATAACTGTAAGATATTATCGATATTATATATAGGTACCTATTTATCTATACTTTTCTTCGGCCAATAAAGATTTTTTTTATTTAATATGGCAATTTTAGTTACGCAGTTTTTATCTCCATCTGTCCAAATTTATGTAAAACATTATCCAATACATAACGAGTAAGTTGGTTGCGGTTTCAGCGTGTTTCAAATGAATAACTATCATATCCAGCGGTTGTTATAAATTGTTATAAGCAAAAATCAGCAGATGGGGCTAAGTATATTTATGCCCGATCCCACCAACTACCACCTAGTAAGCAGACCCCTAAGGAATTTCCATACAAAACCACAGATAATTTGAGTGATTATTATAACTGTCATAACCTTTAAGATATAAATCCATACAAAATACAGCATGCAGCTACTTAAGTGAGGGAGATTCTGGGCGGAGATATTTGGGCACCTAACTAAGTAGAGCTGCATGTTGTATTTTGTATGGATTTATATCTTCAAGGTTATGACAGTTATAATAATCACCCAAATTGTCTGTGGTTTTGTATGGAAATTCCTTAGGGGTCTGCTTCCTAGGTGGTAGTTGGTGGGATTGGGCATTAGTAATGTAGTTAGTAAAATTATGAAATGCGGGTCTAAATTAAAATAAAAAAAAAAGTTGACACATTTGTGTGTCAACAACAACGCCATCTGTGCGATTCTGCCAAAACCTAGGTTTTGTATTTTCAACACCACTGTTCACATGCCAATTTACGTGTATACTATCACCATCTGTGTGATTCTGTTGAAAGCCTGGTTTTGTATTTTCAACACTACTGTTCACATGCCAGTTTATGTGTATACTATCGCCATCTGTGTGATTTTGTTGAAAACCTAGTTTTGTATTTACAACAACACTGTTCATATACCAGTTAATGTGTATACTATTGCCATCTGTTGGATTCTGCGGAAAGCTAGATTTTTTTCTTTTCATCGACACTTGTGTGTACCTGTGTGTACCTACATATATAGTACATGTTGATTTTGCCGAAACCTGGATATTTTCTTTTCATCGACACTTTTCATAATATACCATTTTAAATCAGCTATGAACCGCAGGAAAGTGCGTGATACTATTCTGCCCTGCTATGAAAAAAAACCACAAGTGCTGATAAGTAAGTTTTGAGATAAATGGAAAAAACTTTTTTTTTTCTTCTCGCTTTATTTTAATTAGTATAAAATTGACATATCGAGTTGACGATTTTTTTCGTTGAGAGATTATACTTTTAAGTTTTATATTCAAACAAGATGTTACACTTACCATTTGTTTTTATTAAGATTTTTGTAAAAAACCTTTTCTGCCTCCTAAATTGCACTTGAAAAATATGCGAGTACTAATGAAAAAAAAAAACATAAGTAACCAATATGAGGCTAAAAAAACACAATTACACACTTGTGTTGTTTTAGCTTATACCTAATGCAGTTGCTGAGTATAATAATATACAAACGTAATAAGAACTAAAAAACCATAACTTCATCACTTATGTTTTTTTTTCTTCTGAAGAATTATAATAAATTACATAAGTACTAGGAAGAAAAAACATAACTGTACACATATGTTTTTTCTGCCTAGGATATGCTAGTTATGCTTTTTCTTCTTCTGACGGAATAGAATATTCAAACCGAAAACGAAAATAGAAAATATCCCAAGTTGGTACATGGGTATTTTTTGCTTCCCATGTGATAGTTATGTCTTTTATGTCTCAAATAAGAACAAATATTTACAACACGGGGTGTACTTGTTCTCATCTAAATCGTTCTACAGTCGGAATATCGGAATGGTTCCTAAACAGAAAAACCACATTTTTGTTCCTGATTCCAAGTATGTATATAACTCAATTTCGGCAAAAATGTCACTCATGGTTTTTCTTCTTAGCAGGGCAGTATTTAGGTCTACCACTTTTGAAAGCTATGATTCATAGATTCCTGACATGCCCTATTATGAGATTATATTCATAAAGTGATGTGATATGATGGTTAAGTGAAGCATAAAATTGAATGAATAATCTCCGACTTAGTATGCATACCTTATAGTGCAAGACGGAATAAGCATAGTAGGTGTAATATCTACCAATCTACAGTATTATCATATCACTATAACATAACCTATAATAGTTACACTGCAATTACTTGCAAAGACTCGTCAACTGCGTCGATTCATTGACACAATTTACGGGCTTTTTTAGCTTCTTTTTGAGACAGATAGGTACCTGCCTACCACTGTGATTAGAAAGAGAAAAGATTATCTTATTTGGGTTTATTTAGAATTTAGATAAACACTGGTGTTTCATTTACCTATATTTAAAAAAAAATAAACACCTATCAAGTTCATAAGTATCTTTCTTCTTCTCCAGCCCTCATTCCTTCATTGCTGGATGCAGGCCTCTTCCATCTCCTCCCACTCGTCTCTCTTCTTCCCTTTGCGCTTCAGGTTCTGCCGGCTTGATGTCGTTAGAGCACCTTTGAGGAAGACTTATTTTTCCTTTAGTTTAGAGCCTCCACTGTATGTAGAATTCTGGGTGCCCACTGCCCATCTCGTATCTCCCTGTTTAGCCATATGTCCAGCCTACTGCCATTTTACTTTTGCAACACGGTCCATTATAACATCGACAACTTTTGTTCAGCGTCTTACCGCTCTTCGTTTCTTGCTTTGTGCATACATCGATGTACTTAGTACGGAAATTACTATTCTTTGTTTAGGCAGATATTATTTTCATTTCATTTGTTATTATAAGTGTTGGTTCATAATACGCACGTTTACGTCATGGGCTATCTAGATAAACAAGTTCTTTGTATTTTTTAAAAAGACAACCCAGTTTTTTAAGATAGATAAAGTGAAGTAGGTGAACATAAACTATGTACCTAAGTTGGAATATAAGTACATACCAACTAGTGTGCATTTTGTTTTGCAAGTAAAGTAAGTGAAAATATCTCAACACCATTCGTAACAACATAAGATTGTCCAGTTGTCGTGGGAAAAATAATGTGCTAGATCAAAATATTCTGAAAATAATACAAGTTAAATAAAAAAAACTCTTTGGAACCCAATAAATACATACATACCTATCTACTCGTGCACACAACTAAAAATTTATGGATAGCTTTGATGGAATGTTTCGATCTTTTAGCCATTAGCTAATAATGAACATCGATATCGTTATAATACATAACTGACTACCGAGACTATAATACGAGTATATACACAACTAAAAATATTCGTGAAGGTAAGTGATTGAAAACTGAAGATATTTTAAATGAATTTATTTTATATTAATATTTTAAATAAATTTATTAGTAATTTACCTAGTTATAATTGCTGTATATTATTACCTAACTAAGTTAAATCAATAGCAGTTATTTTCGGAAAAATAAAACTAAGCTCTCAATTTTGTGAAATCATATTTATGCCATTTTGATATAAAAAAATGAAAATATTCTGCCTGCGATATGTAAGTGAGCTGTATCGCTGGGAAAATGAATTGTTCATACAAGGAGAACGTGCAGACGCTCTCGTGTCAAGGGAAATTGTCTCCTTGAGAAAAAGGAAACTTTGCCATATTTCTGATGATACCTAATACAATCAAAAGTACCTGCGTATCCTACTTTATCTTCATCACTTGTTATTTCAACGTCCACTAGATACTATTGTAGGATGTGATCAAAGTTACTTGTATACTGTATACCCTCAATGACCATTCATCATCATCACTACAGTCAGTTACTCTGCAGAAGTAAGAGAGAATATTGTCTGGAAGGCCTAATGTAATCAACTGAGAGAAGAAATATTGTTATTTGTTTCGTGCAAAACATAAATTTGATTTCTTCTTTTGTGAGACATCTTGTCTTATACAATAATATTTCACACGAATAAAAGATTGATTTATTACAGCCATATATGAATTCTTTAAATTAATTATACTTCATGATTCTGATAAATTGCTAAGTTTGTTTGTTGAAGTTGTGAGATATTAACATAACCATCAAACACGTTAAATAAAATTGCAGTTACGTACTTGTCACCGTAATGAAATATACCGATTTGTATTTGGAGAAATAATCTCTTGATTATTATCGAGAATATCGACATACCCACTTAATTAAAACCTACTAGAAATCCCGAATCTTGGTAACGCAAGTACTCACTACACTCTATCGAGTTTTCAATCACCTCTTGTATAGATTTATTTTGATAGTAGTCGTTAGGTATACATAATAGATAATATATTACTTATGGAAATAAACTCGCCATGCGCGTATATTGTTTTCATTATTCTCATAGTTTAATTATTACTATAGGACGATGAGCTCTATGGTTATAGATATACATAATATATCAATTTTCTTAAGACACGCTTAATGAATGGGAGATAAAGTAAATGAAATGAAATTAAAAAAAATATTGATTCCATCTGAAATCAAACGTATTTCTTTGATCATTATAAAATATATCTCAAAGCGTTCTCTTTACCAGACATTATTTTTGAATAAAAATATAACGACGAAATGTATTATGAGAAAATAAGAGAAGAATATTTTCCCGATGAAAAATTCCCTTTCATATTTCACGAGACGATATAATTTTTCATTGAGAAAAAAGTTTTTGTTGTTTAGTTTCTTTATCATGTTCTTCGTTGTACCATTTGACTTGATGACTTTTATCAATACAAATGATAGGCACTTCAGAGCCGACCGGAGGGGTTACAGAGTTTTTAAAAACTGCCCGTCATTTAGTATGGACACAAAAAAGACGTAACTTTTAATGATATCATCGTTACAAGACATAAGCTAAGGGGAAAGGGGCTGAAAAAAACTTTGGCGCAGAAATTAGTGGCGATAATATCATTTTAAGTGGATGCAATAATATGAAGAATGACACGAAAATATTTGAATATGAAATTGTGCCATTGTCAGCGTTCTTCGATAATTTATGAAACATGAGGTTAGAAGTATCATGTGATGAGTTTTTGATTAGGTAATGTTCTATGGTGATTTTTTTTCTCCAATTATTAATACTTTGGTGGTTTTTAGAAAACAAATGTGAAATGGTAGTTAAATACTTATTACATTGGATATTTTCCAATCTTATTTAAATCAGACGTTTGTATCAATCTGTGCTTAAGGGCATGTCACCAGGAATGACGTCACAGTCTATTCCCACGGCATTAAGTTCAAAATCGCGTGACAATCGCACGATAAAATGGTAAAAATAGCGTTTTTCCATTTTTTGGGGTTAGTTTTGCGTCTATCAAAAAACTTTTACGGTTATTCCCTAGATTTTAATGCATATTATCAGTACAAAAAAAAATTTTACTCCGCGACTTTCGGGAAACGAGTATCCGTCTTTCGGAAAAAAGATCAGAGGTGTTCTTAATATATTTTTTTGAGAAATCTATACAAGATAAAAAAAATCTTTTACGGTTATTCCCTAGATAAAGGTTCAATGCATCTATCCTATTTTGTTCCGAAGAATATTTAGTAACGGTTGTCGAGATAGAAGGTCTCCCGTTTTTAGAAATTTTTGAAATGTCGGTATGCATACTCTTAAATATAAATACGCGTTGATTATTCTATACATAACATTTAAATTTTTTTGAAATGTCGGTATGGATACTCTTAAACTACATATATACTATTTTCTATAAATTGTCAATTCACACCATGTGTTCTAACATAATACAAGTATGTACTCGTATCTAAATTTGAATACAAATTTCAACTTTACTTTATCATCTCTACCACGTACTCGGAGTTCTCTCATCTCAACTTGTCGTTGAGATTGCAGTCATGTTGTCACTTGGATATATCATACCGCTTCCTTCAGATGATGTGATTATTAAACTCATAAGGCAGACACCATGTGATGAGACATGTATGGAGATGAAAATACCATTAAGTCTCCGTTTATTCTTTTAACAACTAGGTACCTCTAGTAAAGATTTTAATACATAAATGCAATGGTGGTAGTGTTATTTTTTTTCTAAATTAGCATAGGCTCCTTAATGCTCTAAAAAATCTCCTTCTGGTATATAGTTGTATAATAAAAATACAGTTTGTTAAATGTTTCCTGATTAATAACAATTAGTTTACAAATCCATAAAATATTCAACCTTACTGTTAAGTAAGTCCTTAGTTTTCACCAAATAATATTAAAGTTATATAATAATACTTACAAGTATGTACTCGAACTTATAACATGGTGACGTATGGAATCCATTATGTCAGAATGTAGTTTTTTTAGCGTTAGTATTTAGGTCCTACTTACCTATCAGTATCAGATACATTATAGTTTAACACCCTAATCTAGCAAAAAATGTGGCTTTATTATCTTGGCTTACTATTATCCTAAAATCCTCCATCCCTCCGGTTGATTTATTACTTTCGTAGAATGAAAGAGGAAAAATCTCACACTTGTACCGACATTTTCAATGATGGCGCCGCTGCCGGTGGCGAACTAAATGATGTAACGTCGACGTATCAATTTGAAAAATAGAACTATCGCATTCTTTTGATATATTGATAGCGCTTACACTTACGCTTACAAAGCACAAAAGATCTGACTGGCCATGTATCACACTACTTTCCTTTGCAGTTTTTAACATTGAGTTCAAAATACAAATAATACGGTGCTTTTAGATTTCTCGATGGAAAGTTGTGGGGTAGTCTGTTTTTCTTTCATTCTATACGTATTTTGGGGTGCTGAATCCGAATCCGAGGTTTGCCAACAAAATTTCGTAACGGAACATGGCGAAAAATTGGTAAAATGGCGAATATTTACATTTCCTGGCGAATTCTGGATTTGAACTTAAAAACCATCAACTTTTTTGGGTCATCTTTTTAGCAGAATGACAGCACATAAAATTTCCTACAAATTTGGTATATATATTTTTTTCTAAAATAACTAGCAGCGGAGCTGTCAAGCTCCAAAAAATGGCCAAAATTTCTTGTTATTTTAAATTGTGAAAATGGAAAATGTATGGAGAATAGGTCACCTTGTTCGAATTATCACCAAATTTTGACAATTATTCTTCAGATTTATGATACATATTTTGACTCGTTGGAATCAGTAAATATGGAGAAAGGTTTCAGGATAAATTTTATTTAAAAATATAGTGAAGTGTTTAAGCTAAGAAGGTTTAAACATTTTTAGCCTAAACAAATTACTATATTTTTAAATAACATTATTTTAACATGTCTAGCTCAAATATTTCACGGTACTTTTAAATAAAAATTTCGTTAATAGCTTTCTTTGTGTTTTCTGATTCCAACGAAGTAAAATATGACTCATGAATTTAAAGAATAATTGTTGAAATTTACTTATGAAGGCAACAAGGTAAACTTTTTCAATACATTTTCGATTCTCGTAATGTAAACCAATAAGAAGATTTGGCCATTTTTTGGACCTTGACAGCTCCGTTCCTATTTATTTTAGAGAAAAATTTTATATGGCAATTTTGTAGTACATTTTATGTACTTTCATTTTGCGTAGAAAAATAACTTACGAATGTTGTCAGTTTTCGAGTTCTTATAAAGAAATCGCCAGAAAACGAATATTTTCGCCATTTTTTGTATTTTTCGCCATGTTCCGTATCGAAATTTTGTTGGCAAACCTCGGATTCGGATTCAGCATCCCAAAAAACGTATGGAATGAAAGAAATCCCTACTACCCCACAACTTTTCATCGAGAGACTGCTTTGTGTTTAATTTCACCGGATTAAAAGACTTTATAATACCTCCACACATCCACTAAGTATACAGTTTACAACTATTTTGTACTTGTACTTATTTTTGATGATGATGATAATGGATGACTTTTTGGCGTCGCTTAATGTGCTCTATCTCAAGGGCGCGGGAAGCTGGTCTTGAAACTATTGGTTTTCAGCTTGCTCCTGAAGCTGGTGATGGGCTGGTCCCTTCGGAGTTCGTCCGACAGCCTATTCCAAGTGATTGGTCCCGCGACAGAGAATGCTCTCTCGAAGAAACCGGACTTATTTGCTGTGTTCCGCTCTCGAAGTTTGTTAGTGGCTGTGGCCGCTGAGCGCAATGGCCTTCTCAAGGATTTGTCCTGTAAATTGCAGAGCTCCGAGATTGTATAAATCAATGCAAAAAATAGTAGAGTATATTAATGTTCAAACACTTGGGAAAATTTGCTGTCTAGTTTTATTTTTCCCCTTCGTGGTATTATAGGTAGGCATACAACTTGCTATATACCTAACAGTTGTTATTAATTATAATGGTAGGTACTTAAACAACAGGGATGCTGACATCATTAGTTAGTATAATGGATTAGGAAATTTAATATTTAGTGTATCGGTTGGTACCTATCTACTTTGAAATTACTGGCAACCTCGATCTCTAAAGCATCAGGTAAATGTTTTATGGTGGTTTCACAAACAACTCAGTTTCCTATTACACAATGATAATTAGGATGCCAACTATCAGCCGGGAACACTGTACAGGTATACTGTACTAATTATTTTCAGAAATGACACAACGGTCATGTTACATAATATTAAATAGAACGCAGAATATAAACCGCAGCAGAGAGAATCGTAGTATATGTAATACCTATAGGTACTAGGTAGCGTTACTTCAGTAATTAATTAGTAAAAGAACATCAGGTAAAGTGACATTTATTTTTTTCAGTGAACAACATCATATAATAATTCAGTACATACCAGATCATGTTTTAAATGTAATTAAATAGGGAAATGCTCACTAAGGCGAGCTTATCGAGATCTCTTCCAACTAATTATTCTAATTCAAACGTAACTTATTACATACGAGTATATGTATTACTACTTTTGATCCTGGTTAACATATATACCAAAGTAAATCGAGTGCATAGTGAGTTAATTTAATTAGTATGGCGTGTTCATTGCATAGATTTATAATCTAATACATAAGTACACAATATCGGTACGTTGATATACATATATCACACAATCGAATTAGATGGGTATAAATTTGTGCTACGTTACCTGAAACTTCAAATTCCTAAGCATGACTCGAGTCTACATTCAGCTGATGCAATGGAAAATGGAAATTAGTGCTAACACGTTCACTTGTTGTACGTACCAATATTTGTAGTTTGTGAAGAAAAGTTTGTCTGATAAATAAACAAGTTACCAAAAGGATTTCTTTTCGATAAGGGATGACTATGTAATTCATACTTAGGACTATGAGCTTTGTGAAACAAAGGCACTTTCCATAGTATTGTACTTAATGTATTACTTTCACTAAAAGCGATTGAAAATCTCTTTCTTAGTAGAGTATTTACTTACATATTTAAGTAGTTTTTCTTAGTAAAAAAAGGTTAAAGAAACAAAAAGACGGAATATAAGAGAAATTGAAAACATTAGCGCCTAAAGGGGTAACCCTCTTAAGACAAAGAAAACAGATAAAAGTCTTAAATCCTGAACCTTTCACATTTTCTTCTTTTTGCTATTCTTTCTCCGCACAATGAAAGCGTATTGAATATTTAATAGAAACACAAGTTAATATAAATTTAATAAAAAGCGACCAGAGAGAGATTGGTAGGATGTGTACAAAGAGCTATTTAAATGTAAAAAGGTTGAGAGCGGATTTCCTGTAATTCCTTACCATTTCATTTTATATTTCTTCAACTTTTTTACCTTTATAAAATAACTAAAATCAACATAACAAAAACATACAGAGACCTTTATTATAATATACTTACTAATATTCATCGCAGATGAAAATTCAATTCAAAAGTGGACAAATCCAAATGTAATCAGACAAGAATCATCTCAGGCTGAAGATAATTTTTTAGTTATGTATATGATGCTTCCTATTTGTAATAATTATCAGTTTTGTATTTTTATTTTAAATGAACATTCATGATTTATAATTTTATTGACAATAGATACCCAATTCATTTTAAGATATTTGAAGGTATGGTTTTTAGTATAGGCCATTCTAAATATAGGTGTGTATCATTGCCGAAAATTTGGTAAGACAATATACATATACAAGTATATTATGTAATTTTTGCAATTAAATCTAAAGAAAAAATATAGGTAGATTAAGCATATCTATTTTTCATTTGTGTGAGTATTTGTTAATGGGACTCATAGGTACATCAAGTATATAAAGTCGAGTTCGGTTTAATTGTATTTTAATAGAAAATTTCATATTCATACTTTTTTATTCACTTCCTATCTTAAGTGGAATATAATATGTCGGAATCTCTTTTGCTTTTTACAACTCAATTAATTTAGCTTTTTAATATTCCGCAATAATAGTTGGTTGTTGTTTGTACTAGGGTCTCATTTTCCCCTAGTTTCATCCCCTCTAGGCAAACATCTCCCTCTTAACGTGAAGGGATGGACAATCATCGTCTATTATGAGGAAATGCGTCCCTAACCTTTTGAAATTATCCGGTTCTGGTTATTATTGACAATACAATATTCAAATCTGTAAACGACCGTAAATAATTAGTGCTTCCATTAATGTATCAATTAAGAAGCAAGCGAGAGAAAATTCCGAATACAGGAATTACATCTTATTTCATTATTAAATCTTATAGATACCATTAATTACATTACCTATACATAATATAGATAACAGTTACCGAAGAGATGGTGCTTTAAATCGTTTTAATTTTTTAATAATGAATTTATTAGAAGAAAGCTTGTAGAGGAAATATGCACCTTGTAATAATATGCCAGAGGAATTGACAAACTGACGAGGTCTCCTTACATTAGAGAGTACTTGGAGGATTACAATAATTGTACCATATTGAATATGTATAGGTATAAAAATGTAGCGTATAAACTTATATGAATAAACCTATATATAATTCTGTCTTAGGCTAGATGAAAGAGATCGTTAAACAATGATAAGCTCGCCCTAGTAAGCATTTGTGGTTACAGTTATGATTGTCACTGTCATGATGGACATCAACGTCATTCGAGATTTTGGCACGCAGAATATTAGGGATATGAATGAAAATCTATTAGGTCCCGTTACTGGAGAAGGCTTGGAGATTTACTCTCCAAGTGGCTCCTATAGAAGTTGCATGCGGCCTATAGAGTGAGGTAAGTAAGTAGTATAAGTTGAAGAGACTTTAGATCTATTTCTATTTTCATAAAGAAAATAATAAAAACCAAGCTATTAATCATGGATTGGTAGTACCATTAAATAAAGATTTCCTAGCAAAACAAATCAAAATTTATCCGTCAAAACATTCTAATAAAAAGCGTTGAAGTGCTTACTAGTAAAAAGATTATAGCAGCGGGAGACCTTTTTGTCATTTTTATTCCTTCCCCCTTCCCTGAAACGGATCAAATAGGCGCCTGGAGTAGGGAACAATGCTAAGCTAGTGGTATTGGTATAGATAGACTATAGAGTATAGATGTATAAGCAATAGAAGGACCCGTATTTGTATGGAGTAGAGTATTTCTTACGCACTTCCCATTGCATCCTCCGAGGGGAAAATATAATATATACAACGTCTGGTAAAATTTATTTAATTATTTCTCAACCTTATTTGTTTTTTAACAACCAACACTTAGTATAAAAATATGCTATGTCTGATCATAATAAGTATTTTTTCTTGTTAGAAATACTGAAAAAGCATTAAGAGTATGCATACCGACATTCCAAAAATTTCTAAAAACGGGAGACCTTCTATCTCGACAACCGTTACTAAATATGCCTTGGAACAAAATAGGGTAGATGCATTGAACCTTTATCTAGGGAATAACCGTAAAAGATTTTTTATATCTTGTATAGATTTCTCAATAAAAATTTCTGAAAACACATCTGATCTTTTTTCCGAAAGACGGAAACTCATTTCCCGAAAGTCGCGGAGTAATTTTTTTTTCTTGTACTGATAATATGCATTAAAATCTAGGGAATAACCGTAAAAGTTTTTTGATAGACGAAAAATTAACCCCAAAAAATGGAAAAAAACGCTATTTTTACCATTTTATCATACGATTGTCACGCGATTTTGAACCTTAATGCCGTGGGAAAAGACTGTGACGTCATTCTTGGTGCCAAGCCCTTAAAAGTAACAAAACGGGAATTTTAATCACGCATATTAATTGTACAGTTATAGTATCAATTGTACAGTTATAGTATCACAACTTTGTCATGTGCAGGAGAAAAAATCAATTATTTATATAGATTCTCTTGATGAGATAGTTGGTGTATGGTTCAGAATCAAGATGAGACGGATGTTTATTCTTCCAAGCTTTGCTCAAAATATAATGTTTTAAATAATTAAACCGGTAGCTGTATAGAAAATACTATGTATACCTACTTACTTAGAAGTAATTCGCTCGTGAAAATTTTACCCACCTACACAATACTCAATGCACGAAAAAACATATAGGTAGGTGTTTGAAGTATTTCGATCCGAAGATCGTTTTGTGTTTTATTGTGAAAAACAAACGATTGGTAACACAAAAAAAAACTGTAATTTTCCAACTAACCTCATACCGGATTCGAAAGTGTTAAAACTGCGTAAGATAACCACTAGTGTGAAAGAGACAAAACGAAAAATTTCCTCCCCTTAATATTTTTGACCCTTTCACACTCGCACGATAAAAGGGGGTGGTTTGAGCTTTTCCGAATCTACGCCAGTCGGCGACACGGTCGCGTAGAGTTCGGTGTAGGAAGTGATGAGAAAGTGAGGTTATGTCGCTCTCAAATTTGTAAACACAATTAAAATCGTGTTTTTTAAACAAAATAAAAAGATTATATTTTACCGATTTAGTTCGACTTGAATCTTAGATAATCTCGAATGAGTATTGCATCAAATAAATAGCATTATTTTTTAAAATTATATCTTTTGTTTATAAAAAAAACAATAAAAACATTTTTAGTGACAATGATTATTAGGTTTCGAAGATCATCAGTTTCAAGGTAATTATTTTACATAGCATTTTTTTAAATCTACAAATGCATCATATGTAATATACCAATTATAAGTATCTTGTAGAGATTAAATTAGAAAGTTTGTATACAATACATATTATTTTAAGTCACACTGTCTACACAATTTATTATTTTCTATGTATCTGGGCAATATACCCACGTTGAATTAGTTAAGTGAAGTTATCATAATTATTTATGTTCAATTACCTAAAGGTATTGATGACTACATATTTTTTGAAGTCTTTTCTCTGACATTTTAAGTAATAGTAATATACCTAATTATTAATTTTTTTCTATGAATCACTCGTAAAGGGGTGTATTTCCGTAAAAGAAAATAGAGTTCAATTTCCTATGTACATAAATATACTCAATTAATTTTCTAGTAAATGTACCATCTAAAACTTTATATATAAAAAAAAATTGTATACCTATATTGTACCATTGTATACTTAGTTGCGGATTTTGAATAATTTCGCATAGAGAAATTTCAGTCCTTAACGCCAGTAGAATAAATGACAGTAACTAGGGGAAGTGATACAGTAATTGGCCCTGTAATAGTAATTGGCCACTAACACTTAAATTTTAAAAAACTGAGGTGGAGTGAGTATTATCCAGATTGTCAAAACACAGTCTGGTAGTCCAATCATTTATGCTTAGATTGACAATACACATTACCAAAAATGTTGGCACTTTAATACACTTTTTTTAGAATTTCGAAAAGCGTAGAAAAAAATCACGGTTTTGTTAAGTTTTTGTTAAGGGTACAAGTTTTTTTCCCGATCATGTGAGTAATTACCCAGTTAATTTTGGTTAAGTAGGACCACATTATATGAATCATGTTTAATTAAATAACATATTTTTGTTATAAAAACCTGCAAAGAAGTTTATATGGCTAAATGCGAGGGGTGGACAATTACTACATCTGTAAAATATCAATTTCACAGTAATTGGCCCCCCCATGCCAATTACTATGAAATTTGCGAATGTATGGATGAACATAGTTATTGGCAGAGGCCAATAAATATATGGCCAATAACTGTACTCGCTAATAATTTACAGACAAATTTTTATAATCTTATAAGGTGTAATCAAAGTTTTTGCCAGAATCTTTTAGTTAATTCTAATTTTATTTTATAACACGTTTTAAATATGCCTAAGCAATATATTGCGATAGAAAAAAAAATAACATAAGCCCAGTTATGTGTAGTAGTTGCTGGCAAAAAGAAAAAAAAATAAGAGACCAAAAAAATAATCCCAAATGAAAACAAAAAATTATTCTGAATTTTCATCAAATTCTACTTTTATCAGAAGAAAATGGTAGAATATAAAAAGGGCCAATTGAAATATATCGTTAGATATTCTTTTGATAACAATTTTCAATAAAAAATAAACCACTCATTTCATTTTTGCACATTTTTTTGTATTTTTAAATTAGCATATTTTATTTACATTTTTTTGCGTTTTTAATGGAAAATCATTTCATTCTGATTGAAAACATGCTCCGTAATCAAGAAGAGTGGCCAGCTACTTGAATTTTGCAATTTAAATCATTAATATACCGGTGGCCAATAACTATAACAAATCGGGGCCAAACACTATCGCAAGGGGGCCAATTACTGTGACATTGCAGTTTTTTTATTCCGGTTAAGAAAAATATATGTTCTAGCTATTTAAAGGCAATGAAAATTAATCGTACTCATAAAGCAACTATTCAGGTGTATAAATCCAAGGTTTCATTAGAATAACTCAAAAGGTAAATGTGTGATTAAGAAATATGTGGACCCAAGTAGCTTAAGTGGCCAATAACTATAGCTCTTCCCCTATTTGATATTTATATTTATTGTCTCTACTTTCTAGTGTTAGTAATGGAATGCTTCATGTATCTATATTATATCTGTCCCCACGTTTCAGCCCCGACTAGCCTTTTCCCTCTTCCACAGCTACTAGCTGGGGCAAAACCCTAAAACAAAAGAAAAGATTAGTGTAAAGGGTGGATATTATTCTCTGCAATGCAAGGGAATGTCAATACAACCTGGGGGGATTGTTTTGAGAGTATGAGATTAGGGCAGATAAGGTGTGAGACTAGTTAGTACTACCCAGTCAGACATTGTTTGATATATTATCCAGTATTATACAATTCCTTGTTATACGTTAACGCTTTGCGAATATATTTTTGCTTAGATTTTGACAGAAGAGATTTCAACTAAAAATTTTTCATCATCATCAGCCTTCTGTAGTCCAGTATTGGACGTAGGCCTCCCTTCCCGACTTCCACAGCTCCCTGTCAGCGGCCACCCTGTGCCACTGGTGTCCGGCCACTTTCTTTATGTCATTGGACCATCTTGATCGTAGTCTCCCTGGGTTTCTGCTTCCGGTTCTCGGTCACCACTCCAAGTTTTTTTGGTCCACCGGTCATCTGCTGTTCTGACTACATGTCCAGCCCAGTTCCATTTCGGTGAGGGTGCTTTTTTGAAAAATTTTCATACCATTTTAAAACGCAAAACGATGATATAAGTGGGTTTGTTTTACTACTGTATGTATATGTTTAGTTATTATTCATTGTATGTAATATTGTATCATAATAGTTACACACATGTAATTAAACGTATTGTTTTGTTTGAAATATGCTGAGAGTTTGATATGTAAAATGGCTTCTGCGTAATTTCGTCAAAGAGAACGAACAATAGAAATATTGTTTTACAATGATTTCAAAATTCCAATACTAGGGGAGGTAATTTGTATTTAATAATAACAACAAAGCATTTAGTACTTACAAGGTGGGTCAACTCGAGAAGCTTTTGTGTTGGGCATATAATAGAAACATAATACAAGGTAATTACTGGAAGGTTGTTCAATGTTCCTGTACTCCTTCATCTTACAGAAACATTAATTATATTTTGTATTATGGCTACATACCGTTCATACAACAATTCCACTTTGAGTGGCAAAACCTCATGAGTTCCAAGTATTACTGAAAGGAATGCTGAAGACCGAAGCTAGTTAGTTACGTATAGTTATGCTTAGGAATAGAACTTCATCCTTCATACCTTTGAGCGAAATTATTGTCCCTAGGAGAAGAAATCTAAAGGTTGATTTTTGCGAGGCGAGTGGATTATAGGTATGTGTTGCGATCTAGTCCGCGTCGATCGTTAGTAAACTGTAATCATTCATTTATAAGACAATGTCTTATAAATGATGCACATGATGCTAAAAACATGTTATTACCAAATATTATATTCATCTTCCTCCATCACATTTTACTTGTGTTGAACAACAAAATTCCGGTAGTAGGATATCTACGCAATTTGCAAAACTTCCAGTTTTTTTTACGAGATGTTAAACATCATGTAAATAGGTATCATAAAATTATTGTTTCTTTGATGTGATAATAAAAATAAAACCAAATTTGTATTTCGTACAATACTTGTTTATTATTGTGAGTTGTGACATACCTACGAGTAAAATGTACTTTCGTTGAAAGGTTTTCGCAATAACCATTACTTCATTATTTTCAAAACAACTGCAGAAAAATTGTACAGTAACAATAAAAAGAATATGGTTCGATGCAATTGTAAACCGAAATCCTTAACTACTGCTATTCTGGTGCTAATACAGATGTTGTCGTGACAACAAAACCACATCATTGAAAACGTTTTAATATTTCGTTGGTGGAAACATGGCAATACTAAAATAGTTCAATTGCAGAAAAGAGCCTGTGACGTATAGTGCTCGTTGGAGACGCCTCAATAATATATTAAGATAGACAAATGATAACACTGATTACTGACTGAGTCACGTTTTTAGAAAGACAGGATCACAGTTGACCAGGAGCACTCGATATTTGACTCTTTAGAGCAGATAATAAATTTGTGAACAAATAGACGAACCGTTTGTTGGCAAAACCTCTCCCTGATTGTGTTCTCAAAATTAAGGCTATTTTTATAAATCTGGTTAGTATCTCATATTATCGCATTTGTTTTTTCTCTTCGTGAAGATTTTTCTTCTTTACATCTAGTACCTATTACGGGATAATTCGATAAAAAATTGACAACTTTAATAATAACTTCTATATAGGTATTTTAAAATATATTTTTCGTAAAAATAGTTATAATCAATGAAAATCATAGTAATAAGTGTATTAAATAGATAGAATATAATATAATATAAATAGATAGAGATACATAAATTGGTTTTTATCGTTTCAATGTGACGGACATGGTAAAAAAGGAAAAAAGTTATACTGCTATTTACCGACTGAAAAGTAGTATCTATGTTCGAATAACGTAGCAAAAAAAAATTGATTATCGGTATTCAATACGAAGTATTTCTGAAGCATTGAATCGAGTGTTATAACTTAGTACTCTATGTGAAAATGAAAATCCCTCGAGAAAAGGGAACAATGGAGTCGGAATGAAGTCCGGAAGAGTTCGATGATATCGCATTGAAGTTGATATTGACGATGGGAAGTATTAAAAGAGAGGAGAGTAGAGAAATATTCTCCACTCAGACAGGACCGATCACATATTGATTGCGAGATAAAGTTAAATTAAGTTGTTTATAATAAAGTTAGTTGCTGATATCGATATGTATTCTCAGTCTACAAACTACATATTATTATACCCATCAGGCCAAAGAAATTTACAAAGTGATTTGGGCCCCCATAGAAACTCTATGATAACGTATCTGAAATCTGATGATAGCATGAATATTGAATACATCTATATTGCATTTATTATAACTTTTCTCATTTTTCAATAGAATTACTACGTAGCCAGAGGCCAAGTTATAATAAATGCACTCTACGTAATATTTTTTCTCAGTCATCATAATATTTTTTATGGTTTTTCTTGGTTAACCTAAGATTTTACCTAATATTATAATCGTTTTAATATACAGTTTTATTTAAAACGTTCCTGCCTCCGTTTACATTAAACTAAAAATCATTTTAAATATTGTATGAGTGAAATTAAGACACGATTATTTTCTACTCGAGAGGACAGTACATTACAGCACCACAGAAACCATGTAGGTATCTACATTTCTGTTTGCACGTCCTACCCTAACATAATTTCATTTGGTATTTAAATCTATAGAAATATAAATGGTAGGGTCTTTTTGAAGGAAATGTCCTGGAATCCCTAGAGAAGGATTGTCTTTTAACTTTATAGGTAGGTGCAATAATCGACCTCTATCCATAATTCGGCATTCCACACCCAAGCACGGAGTGATCTCTTGCTGTGGACATTTAAATGTTTGTACTTTTAATTATTTAGTTACTGTAGCATGTGCCTTAAATGTTTACATTATTTTATTAACTATTCTAATACGGAAACATCTAAAAGTATATACCTATAACAATAAAAAGGAATCCGTTTCATCTTGTTAACAAGATAGTAAAGATATTTATTAGAACTGTTGTTTGTTTGGAGTTTAGATACACGAATTCCACGGTTTATAAAAGTTTAATTTTGTTGGAAACTTGCACTCTGATGTCGGCCCAGTTAACAATATATGAACTTTGCTGTATCGTCATGTCTCTGTGGATAACACTCTCTTCACATCATAATATAATAATAAAACCTAATGAAAAAAGGTGTTGTAATAATATACGTAATGGCATCCGAGATGGAAGAATTTTGCTACGAATGAGTGAATTGCACTACAAGACTTATAGCTTATATAAATATACAGGGTGTCCCGTAAGTCAACGTCATCCCGTAGAGGGGTGATAGGCCAGCTCATAACCTACCAGAAAATCGAAATATGACCTGACTGACTGACTGACTCGATTTTGACAAAATAAATTTAAAATTATTGTAAATAATGTAGGCTTACGATAAAGTTCCTAATTTACTGCCTTTTCTTCAAAATTTTTGGATAATTCTGTTAAGAAACATGTATTTTTGTAAAAAAATGATATTATTTTGCAGAATTTTTACTAGATTCTAAGGAAAATGCCACAAATTAACATCTTTATCGAAAGCCTATTTTATTAACTATGATTTTTAGTTTATATTGTCAAAATCGAGTTAGTGGTTTATGAGTTATAATCAAAAAACCCAAATGAGAAATTTTCATACTCCTTAGTTTTCAAAAGACCATAACTCCAAAACAGTTGATTTTTCGACATACATTTTTTAAAATTTCATTCATATTTTTTCATCCTCTATCACTTGTCCAAATATTGGACATAAGGAAGCTATAACCCTGCATTGGATTTTTTTTATAATTAGGTCCTTTTGAAGTAAAACAGGAATATCTTTTTTTGTAAAGGGAACTATATCCAATTTTGAACCTTTTTAAAAACTACACTAAATGAGGAAGTTTTTAATATAATTTGACAGCTTTATGTCATACTAATTTTTCACAGTGTAAAGGAGTCAAAATTTGCTAATAAAAAACAAAAAACTCGAGAGGCAGAAACGATGTTCTTTTTTTCAAAATTGTGAATTAATAGGTTTTATTTTGGACTGCAATCAAATAGCTGAATTATTCAGGATTACGAATCAAAAGTTTTAATCCCATAATATTGAATTTCGTGATATCCTACCCGCTATATTTAATTTATATCAGTTGCAATGTAATAATTTAAACATTCACCGTGAAATAAGGAGGGTGAGTTACACATTGCAAGTTCCATTTGGGCAAATAGTACAAACACATTCCAGATGATATTGAACGATGATGATCATATTATCTATTATTTAGTCAAGGCTTATATGCGAAAATTCTCATACAGAAACTAACATCATAGTTTATGTGAGCGTGTCTCTGAAGTAATTTACAACACACACAATTCCTTCCTGAATATTTTATAGAAAATAGTATTTCACCGTAAATGTAAAGTATTTACCAAAAACAAGCATTTGTAAGGACAGTATGGTAGATAAGTGTAATAAGTTGTTGGAACTAAGGAAGCGTTGAAAGATAAGTACGCTACAATAAGGTAACATTATGGGATGTGGTAATCAGCTTGAATTCAGTAATTCAGAATTCAGAATCAGTTTGAATTGTATTATTCGTAAGAAGTTCTTAGTTTTACTTATCTCATAACCGTTATGTGCAGTGGGACCTTTAGATAATAACGATCAAACATTTTTTCGTAGATTTTTTTGTTTCCGCCACACATTTATTGCAAGAAATAACCTTGTTTTAGCAATGTTAGAGTGGAAGCAGAATTAGCAAACAACAAAAAAATATTTTCTTCATAATGTACCTACCTTAGTGAATTCGAGACCTTTGTTATGTTAATAAGATTATAAATTTCGAGACCTTTGTTATGTTCATAAGAT
Source organism: Ceraclea dissimilis (assembly GCA_963576895.1). Classification (NCBI taxonomy): domain Eukaryota; kingdom Metazoa; phylum Arthropoda; class Insecta; order Trichoptera; family Leptoceridae; genus Ceraclea; species Ceraclea dissimilis. The sequence goes on along the minus strand of OY756359.1, from coordinate 16,002,404 downwards.
TATAAATTTATAGGCATTCGGAAAATTATCAACGAGAAAGTCTTGACATTAACCCATAAGTATATTTTCGAGAACATGTCAAATTTTTATTACTTTCCAAGCTACGTATATTTTTTGTGTATCGTGTTTACCGGAGTATGAACCATCGAATGAATTATTACCATGCTTTTTATCATCACGACTTGGTAAATATATTACGAAGCAGAAAAGTAAGGCAAATTGTACAAAAATAATATGTACGAAGGAAAATCTTCCCAGAAGATTAGTTCCTTTAAAAAGGGAAATAGAAAAATGAATTTATTTAAAGGAGAACAACGCTTATACGAGAAAATGAACGTGCAAAATATGTGAAAGGAATTCTAAAATAACATCGCGTAATTTTCATTATAATATTACACATATATCCTTTGTTTTAATTTAAAGTAATAGTTATATAAATCAGATTTTCTACTCTTACTAGAAGATAAATCAAAACTCAATTTGTGCATGATTCATTATTTGTTAAAAATAAATTAGGTTGAATTATTTAGGTACAGGATTCGTTCAGATCTAGTACGTAGAATTTCATTCATAATTCTGTAATCCCAGCGAAAAGCAATAATATAATTATTAGTTGTAGCTTTCTTTGTTTCTTGATGTACGAGTACTTATTGAAGTTATTTGATTGTAGGTATACTATATAGGTTCCTCTTCCTGTAGGTGTACGTGTAACTAACCCCTAGGGAATATTTACCATTGTTTAACAAAGTAAAAAGTTTCCAGGTAGTTTGTTGATTATTTGTTTGTATGTTTTCTGGTAAAAATTTGTATTTTCAAGTATAAACAGTATTTGGAAGTTTAGTAACGTATAAACATACATAAATTTTCGTAAATTTGTTCGACGTTGTTGTAACATGATTAGTGAATTTTTCTTCAGAATATTGTATGAAATTAGATAAGGCTTGTGCTGTATTCTTGATGCTGAAAATAATAATTTGTAAGCAAATCACGTAGTCGACAACATTCTCGCTAAGACGTTATAGAAATAAGTAGATACTTACTAAACTTATGTAGATAACGTATACGCAACATTTTGTCATTACGATGTTGTTTAGGGAAGTTACCTAAAGTGTCATGGCTTAACGAGATCTCATATACAGACATGTACAAGCATTATATTTACAAATTTCTAATAATTCTTTTATGACTATACATGTATAGCTTAATATTCAGCGTGAAATTTTCACCAAATTTAGAAGAAAAGCGGGAAAGGGGAATAATAATATCAGATCATTATACGAGTAGATACAGTTTTGAACAATAAGTGAGAATAAGTAATCGTAAAAAATTTTTTTGTCAAACCAAGATTTTGTGATTCCACATCCTAGATCCGTTTTTCATGGTCTTCCAAACGATACCAAGCACGCCCTTCCGGAGTGCTTAGGTTCCTCCATTCCGATGGCGACTTCTAGCTAGAATTGACAGATTCAAAATTTGTTAAAAGATATGAGTTCTGCTAGTGAAGCACTTTCGTGAGATACCAAACACTGTGGTATGCCTTGAGTCTTCCAAGGCTGGAGATGGACAACATTTGACTGACGATCTGGATTTCTTTACCAACGTCCTTTCATAGGATAACACACATGGGCACACAAAACCCTTGGACCCCTGAAACGCCTTACATCTTTTTTATGAAAAATAAAAAAACAACGGAGTGAAGTTAAATAAAATCTTGTAAAAAAATAAAAGGGTGTATGAAGTATTTAAATCCTGACAAAGTATTTAAATCGTCGAATTTTCTCCAACAATTACGTACCTAGGAAATTTATTATTAAATTTATTTATTAAATTTAATTTTTGTTTTGTATGTTGCACAACTGACGTTTATGTACCGAATATCATCATACCATGAATGTAGGTATTTCGTGAAATTCGTATAAAAGATATCTACACTTTTTTAAACTTATATTTCTTTACAAATCATAGTTAGTTTTTTATACTGTAAAATAGCTGTGATGCATTCATTAAAATTGAAGAAATATCTGTAGAAAATTTCCGTTTATTCAATAAACTAACTTAAATGCACAAAGAGAAAACCCTAATCAAAAACTAGGAACAATTCATAATATCCGTAGACCGTAGTGTAGATGTACCTAACTACGTTGTACTGAGATCACAACGTTACAAAGAAAGTATACGCCGTCGTAGAGGGAGTATAAGTTGTGCTACGCTAAACATTTCCCTTCATATTGTATCCGCCAACAGCAGCGAGTAGACCGGAGCGTAGTAATAATCTCGTAGAGGCGACTAGCGGCGGCGTAGACGTAAGAGTAGACTCAATCAAACATTGTGAATGTATTGAATTAAAAACATTAGGTTGACATTTGTATATAATGACATGTGAATTTAGTTACTAGGTTCGACTTTTATTCAGAACCATATCACATCGTTTTATGCATCTTTTGGTGAGTACTCTTTAGAGCAGTCAATATTTTTATTAGTTTGACATATAATCATTTTAACGACAAATATAATAAATATTTATTTTATTTCACACTTGTAATCTAGGTGAAACAACATTACAGTTTTTTATTAAATTGTATTTTCTATTGTAATATTAAATTTGTCATTAATGAAAAACTGTTAATACAGTGTATAAATATTTTTAAATTATAAAAAAATATTGCTAACCTGCATAGTGCACAGATATCTTTGATTTTCTCTTATTATAATTATTTACTACGAATATTATCATTTTATATCTTGATCGAAATCAACATAAGATATGAACTGTGTATTGTTATTGTTTTTGATATTGTTAGTGCTATGTCTAAATTGGTTTAAATTGTTGCTGAATGTTGGTTGTATTGTTGTTGATTTTGCTAATAGCGTTGTGCGGTACATGTTTTAAATAAATATACAAACTGTAGTGTCTACATCCTACTAAAAGATAGTAGGTATACATATAACTAAAATAATTTTATTGTTTAAATAGTTATCATTTTAAATTCGAAACTAAGAGCAGGCCAGAGTATTACAAGTGACAGAACATGATTAAAATGCAAAACTAAAAAAAACTCGAATGCCGTCGTTTCTATCATTCAAAACATAGGTATGAAAAATTGTGGGTAAAATAATTCAATCTCTATTTATTTATTTATCGTATGGTCAAAAGAAGTATTCACATCCCTCAAAGGAAAAAGTTTGAAGGTTGGGCATTGGGCAATGATAAATTTCGCAAGCAATCTATATACAATACGAGTATATATTATTGCAATAAAATAAAGGTTCTTGACTTTATGTCTAACTTTGATCGAAAATATTTCTAATGTTACATTACAACTGAAAGCAATATGCCATAAATTTGTTTTGACGTTTAATGTAATAATATGGTTCCTTTAGAATAAAATCCTTGACAATTTAAAGGATTTTTTCTCAAGCTTACAAGATTGGAATGTTCCTACCTACAAAATATAAGTCCTATACAATACCAGGCCGGGTGTTTTGTACACTGGTCCATACATTATAAAAGTACGCATCTCATTTTTTCCGCATCGTGCTCCATATATTTTCTTATTTACGGCGAAATTATTCAAGATTCTTCTTAGTCCTTACTATAGATATATTTTACCTACTTCATTTTACGACAACGTTTTGTGAAATTTAACTTAGAAATTGAAGATTCTCTCTCGCATTCTTTAAAATATTAGTCACAATAATGTCAGCATGACTGAACATCTCTGACTTGAGGATCGCGTTCTAATATTATTATTTCGCATATTTAAATTGTAGTTTAAAAATTTGTGTAATTTATTTTCAATTTTTTTTACTCGTAAAAGTCAGGTCGTCACATACTTTCCTGTACACTTCACACTAGGCTAAACGCCGCCGAATTAATCAAATTAATAAAGAGAAGCCTAAATCAATCTGTAATATCCCATTACCATGCCTTTATACGTACAGGATCGCAAAATTTCGAGAAAAAAAAGTGATTAAAAAAATTGTGTAGATAACATTTACTCTTACCACGTATTTTTAGAGATTTACTGCAGGCCTATATCGCTAAACTTTTTCCAATAACTCGATAATACCATTAATGAAACTTATATGTGAGTACAATACACACGGTCCTTGTCGTCCTTGGTCCAAACGTTATGTAGGCCCTGCCTATTCCACACTTTATATATGAGTATCTATTAAGAGTAAGCATATCGATATTTCAAAAATTTATAAAAACGGGAGACCTTATAGACCTCGACAATCTACTAACTATCTTTATCTAGGGAATGGCCGTAAAATATTTTTTGTATCTTGTATAGATTTCTCAAACAAAATTGTGAAAAACACCTCTGATTTTTTTCCGAAAGTTAGCAACTCGTTTCCTGAAAGACGCGGAGAATTTTTTTGTAATGATAATGTGCATTAAAATCTAGGGAATGACCATATAGGTTTTTTGATTGAAGCAAAATAACCCCAAAAAATGGAAAAAAACCTATGTATTTTTACCATTTATCGTGCGATTGATCATGCGATTTATTTGAACCTTAATGCCGCGGGAAAGATAGCTTCTTTGATGAGGAAAACTTAATAGTTGAAAAGTTCCAAGAATAGAGACAAATAAATTCATAGAAATCATTGTGCGAAATAATTATCAATGAATTTAATGAATATATTTAGGTATTAGTAAGTCAGTTGTGTTTTACTGGGAAAACTATAGCACCTGTACATATGTAATAAAACATATTGTTACTACAAAAGAATATCCTAAAAAGCACCAACTATAAACTTTGGTAAATTATAATGAAAATAAATAAATCGTGTTCATAACTCCTCTCTAAACTTAACCTAGGCTCGCGCCGTAAGAAAAATATTGTCTGTAGAAAACGTCAGAATTCGAAACGGATCTCCAATCAGAACAGGAAGTAGGAACGAAAGTCTAATGGTCCACTTTGATAAATCTATCATCAAATACGTGAACGATGTATACTTATATCCCATACGTCATATATGTCATGCACACTGTGACAATATGGATAAAGGTTATGTATAAAGATATTTCGAATAAATTCTCATGATTTTCAGAATTTACATCAAAAGTTTCAACATAAATGCTTTATCTTATGATAATTGTTTGTATATGCGAATAACAAAAAAATTGGGACCTACATAATAACTCCATTCCGTATTATAAATTCTTGAATTACATTGAAATTACAACGTACCTGTGGTGGGCAAAATAATACAATCTGCAATCTCTATAGTTTTATAATAGTGTATTGATTCATAATTTTACTACAATAATAATTAATGTATCTATTCTACAAAATACGACAGGTAACCTGCTCATCATAAATCTACTAATCAGTTGATAAAATAATCCTCGCACCTAAGTGGGAACAAGTTTTATAAAATGGATTATTTATTACTCCAGGTTTTATTATATAACATAATAAGGTAATCGGTAATTAATTATTACAAGAACACATTATGTAAACTTGATTGATGTACAAAACTTATTAATTTTCTCTTCATTGTATTTTCATATACGAATCCAGCAGTCGACATACCTGCAGAATTAGCAGAAATTATTAACATTTTAATTACTTTGTATTAACCACGTGATATATTATCTTTAATCTCGCGGAGGTAGATTAAATTTTCCATAGATTACTATCTACGCTCGTTGAAAATAATATCTTCATTGTCATTATACTAAACTCTGAGAGAAAAACTTGAAACATCCTTATTTCTTCTAATGATTGAGTTTTTCGTGAAAGCATTTGCTCGTTATCTCGCAAATTGAAAGAAAATTTCTTTTTAAATTCTTTTATTAGTTTCGAAAATCTTTTTTAATGGGTTAGAGGTCAAAGACAAAATCGTTCATACACAAGTATAATAACAAAGATAATGGATTCTTCTTATAACTCTGTACTGTGGATTATACTATATACTATTTACCAATACTTGTGTGGCTGGAGTTAAACTTTTGTCTCATTTAAAAGTTCATGACTCCGATTCTGATTTAGAAGATCTGAAGAAAATTTTCAGTTGATAAACGGATGCTCTTTATTCGACATTTTCCTTTGGAAAGATAATGGCCTTATTACATCTTTACATGCTTTGTATTGTATCGTAATACAGAATGTACTCTCCTATTCAAAACTTTAATTTAATGAAAGAAATTGGAAGATACCAAAATATGTATGGAATTAATATCGTGAGGTTTTCACTTTTAATATCAATTTAAAACTGACGTACCTACTATGCACGTACGTTTATATTAATTCTGTTTTCACATTAGAAATTTAAAAGAGTAAACGATCGCTTATGATTTGTATACTCTTTCAAAGTAAACGATTGATGTAATAATAATAAAGTTTTATTGGAATGAGTATTTCACATACTTAGTAGAAGAAACATCAAACTAAAAGGGGGGCTTATTGCAAAACCGCAATATCTTGTAGCCAACCCGTTATAATATTTCGTCTATGATTTTGTTGATTTCAATGCATGTTTGTTACAAAACGTCTTTTGAAATTTATTTCCCTTTATAAAATGTGATATTGCACAGAGAGCAGCGGAGGATAGGAGAGGAATTCAGGTCAGTCATGTCGCAGAGCATAAATCAGTTACGTTTCGTTTACATCGTGAATGATTCACACATATTACTCCTAGATACGTAGGATTTACAGGGAAATACACAATATACCAACACAGATATGTACTGCAAATGCTACTGATACGTATGGATGCAGTGATATAGCTTAATCACTGATATTGTAGTAAAACATCGTATACCTAATTTCTATGAAACAACAGTTAATCTAACTTTTATCCTTTGAATGAGGAAGACGATACTCGTTCCAGTATGATCAGTCAAATACGTATACGCATAAGTTAATGCTCAATATTCGCTTCTCATACAATAATAATTAGATGGAAGATTAAGTCAAAATATCATCCTGTATTTTAACATATCTATAACAATAATTTTATATTAGCTAACATGTTACCATTCTCATTATTGTTCATCCCTGGTCTGTCCAGTGTCCATTTCTAAACATACGAATATATTATAATATTTTAGATTCTTAACAAACGTCACCCTTCTATAAAACAGATATTAATATAAAATTATTTCTATTTTGCATGTGGTATAAAGAGTCGATGATTTATCCTCCATTTGTATTCAATTGATTGTGTTTTCAAAAAGTACAGGTTGGAAATATACAAACCATTTTATAGGTATCGTATTTTCTGATAAGCAGCCAAATAGAGCATATTATATTGATTTTGTTTCCAATGCATTCATGATGTTAAGCTGGGTTCAGATTATTACACTCCATCAGACAAACGTTTATTCAATTCAGGGAAATTCGTTGCAGACAAAAATGTGGAATAGAGAAACTGGTATGAAATTGAACGCAAAATAATATACATGTATTGTACAATTTCCAAAAATATTCCTATGCAATACATACCTAGATATTTGTAGAAATATATGTATTGTTGATATACTTAGCTACTTGTAGGTACGAAGGGATGTTGTGGCTGATTATTATTTTATCTGGTTAGTATGAGGTACATTATCCCAAAACCCAACGAGCATGTAGATTGTAGAGTGCGTATTAAAACCATTAATTTATTCAATAAATATTTTATTACAATCCAATAATTTGTTTTATTAATGTCATTATAATGATGCGTGTAGAGTCAGTAATTAGCTGATAATTACATAGAGAATATTCAAACCTTTATATGGATAGTTACGTTTTGTTTTACATTTATTAGTGTTATTATTATAATAGTTATTAATTCTGAAATACTGGGTATTTGTTTAACATAAAGCAATCGTAATTAGATTTTAAAACGAGATTATGATGATAGTAATTAATAATTTATTTCGTATGGCTTATTCATGTAGATAAATATAATGGTAAAATAATATATACATAGTTTATTAAAATAAAATCAAATATAGTAAATGTCTTATTTTCGTAATTTCTACTATACTTATTCCAATAAAGACCTGTAAGTTACATACAAAGGATTGAAAAATACTTTATAGTACTAGTAATAAGTGCAAGCTTTTCGATTGAATTGTTGAACTCCTATCAATGGCTAATTCCTCACTCTCAGATTTCAGATTGCCAATCTCAGCAAGCATTGTAGGTAGTGTATCCTACTACGTTCAAAGCCACGTAATTACATCTCGTCTATTACTTCTAAAACAATGAATATGTTTAATTTGCCCATATGCAGCAGGTAATGTAGAAGCAATCATAGAAGAATTATTAGTAATATCAAATGAGCACTAAGGGATTATATCGTAAGTAGATATAAGTAGGCAATTACCTGCAATGCAACTGAGAAGGTTCCCTCTGTAAATTATATTCATATCTTCTACAGCAACACATGCAGTAAAATATGCATAGGTACCTTCTCCTACAAGCTGGTATATAGTGATGATAATTCATATTTCGCTGAAACAGTGAATTACCTATACTTTCTTTTGAATTTATCCAGCAGAGTGAATTGATGGCAATGGAATGTTTCTATCTTGGCAATCGTTTTATAAAGAACTTATCTACCAGCGTTGAAGTAAGTAAATAAGATTAAACTGAATGTCCGATACCTTCTAAACCCGACTTTTTACAATTCAGTAAAGATTCCAACTTTATACATCACATTCCCATTCAAACACAACCTGTATATTAAAAGAAGTATTGGATTTTTTCATAAAATAAAGGAATTGTTTAGATATTTTGTGTTCATCTGTAGGGGTTTTAAAATCTGAAACTATGGTACGATTCGTGTCCATTTATTCAACTGAATTATTAAAATTCTGGTCTAATGATTAAAGTGAGTGATTTTCTTCATACATCTCTGTGAACTGTTATTCTTAAATATGTATTTTAAACATAATCTTGCATGATCTAACGTTTGTTCGATATTATCAGTGATTGAGTAACAAAATCTATCACAGTAAAATCATTCTTAAAATCAAATACAAAAGAATCGTCCTACCTATTTATCTCAATTTCAAAGTCTTCATAAAACTTCTTTATATTTTTCTCCAGTGAGTCACATTAATTTTGCGCAGAGAAAGCATTGTTGGCAAACAGCATTTGCTAATAACGACATTGCTGAGATACCATGATGGTACATATAGTAGTTAGTATAAATAACATTACAGTAATATTTCGTATAAACTATAGATTGTGATAATATTATAGAGAATTTATCAGGTGATACCAATGCAGGTACTTATTTTTTGATTTTCATAGCAATTATTATTCTGACTGTGAATTCAAAGAAAACATTATTTGAATAACATTTAAATAATGTCCCTCGTGAACATACCGAATAATAAAATGTGATAATTTATGGACCAAATAGACAATGGAAGGTATAAGAAGGAACGCTTAACATTTAAGTAGTCCTTTTTTTGGTTTTCTTTTTCTCGTTTGTTTCAATCTGTAACACCCTTATTTTTTATGATAAGTAAAATTACTACGGTCTTTATTACAAGAAATCGTTTTCGCTTTACTTTTTTTATGCGCTTACATAAAAATTCTACGTTTTATTTTTTTTCCAAGTACATAAATATAAAATTATTCAGTTACCTACTTTGAACATTGGAGTAGGTTTTGTGACCTAAAATTTTAATAACACATAAAAACAATCTATCACCATTCACCCCTAAATAATATTTGATGACACAGCGCGTGTAAAACTTGTTTATGTATTTTTAATAGTATGCTATTGCACTATATTGCTGTTGACTGATAGAGCTTTGTGATTTCGTTTTCATACAAACATAATGTTGGCACTACCTTTCTTAAATACATCCATTACAAATACAGATATATTTAAATTACTAAACAAAAAATATTTGTAGGCAAACATGATACGAGCTGAGTTCAGGAATCAGTTTTTCATGGAAGAACTCTCAGACTACATATTTTGAATTACGATAGTTCAGAATCCTAGCTAGAACATAGAATATTAAAAAATCTAATACATTTTCTTACGGTTAAAGAGAAAAATAACTAAATCAACATTGTGCTATAGTGGTTGCATCAAAACGAAAATCCAGGCGCAGGCAGATAGGAAAGTTTCTAATACAACTTGTACAAAAGTTTTTGGAAATTAGTGGTTTATATTGTTAGTATGTAACGTCCAATGTACCGGTGGTCTCCAGTAACATATTTATGTACGTACTAGTGTAGGTACTTGTTGTTTCCTGTAGAAACTCGGACTGTTGATTGATCAATTGCTTGTAAAGAAAATACCCAAGTGTTCGTACTGTAACCTTTTTGTACCACTTGTGACTGACATTTAGTTACTTATACCTAACCGTTCTTCATTAGAAAACTAAAATTCAGCAAAAGTCTTATTTTCACTACATACCTAATTACACTGTCTCATTTATATATTTTTGGCTATAATCAGCATTTTTAGACAACTCTTAAAAATATTAAATACCTACAATAGTTTATTTTTATCGATTTCAAATTTCTTTAGAGATAGGTGTGTGAAAAATATGCAACATTTTGTTTCTCTTGGTGATTTTTTACCATATTTCCAATATTGTTAATTTTTCTTGTTTCAGATTTGATGTGGGAGCGAAGAGCTTGCCATCCTAACACATTAGTTTCATTCTTCATTTAATTAAAAATGATAATATAAACCTGTAATTATTTCACAATTCAAATAATTGTGTTTACTATTTTGAGAGAACCACGATGATATTATTCTCATCTTGGCGCGGTGATGAGTAATAAGAGAGGAACTGGCGGAATGCCTGAGCCCCCTGGAGGGGCTGATCTAGTGAGGGGAGGAGTTCTTCCCATTTCTCCCGGTCCTAAAACTTGCTGCTGGTCGGGAGCTCTTAAAAAATCACAACAGCAGCAATTTTATCATGATAATAGAGGGAAATGTTGTAGAAAATTATTAAGACACAATGGACATCTCAATAAGGTAAGCTAATTATACTGTTTTTAATTTTAAATACTAGTATAAATATTAACTTGAAATATATATTTCACGATGAACGAAAAGTTTCATAGTGAAGGTATGCCTTACAGAATCTGATACAATTAGTATTACCTACTTCTTCTGGAAATTGCAGATCCTCAAAAATAATTTAAAACAAATTAAAACAAAATTAGTCGAAAAGTAGTTAATTGCTAGGTATGATTATCATGCTACTATATGAAATTATATTGGAGTACCAGTCCATTATAATCAAATTGCGCGCTGTATGCAGAATAGCGGTGGGGGTTGGTGTAAGTGTGGTATAACGCAAAGAACAGCTCATTTGTTCGTATAATTTGGCCCATTTCACTCAATTTGCATTTCAAACGATACTAGAGGAGCTTTTGCACTTGGTTTTTCTCTTTTCGCCTCTGGGGTTTAAGTTTACAATGTATTGCAGAGTAAAACCATTTCTAATTTTTCAATCTAATGTATTTTATTATTTCGTGTTATTCTTTTTTAAATATAAATCACACTGAGGCTTTTAAACAAGTTTCTCTAATTTTAAGATTATGTAGAATTAGTTTAGATTTCAGTCACATTAGTGGAATTAGTGGATAAATCACCCAAATCGGGAAAGGTTGTAAAGAAAGGAAAGCTTTCAAATTTAATTAGGTCTACGAAACATACAACTAATTACATGGTCATTATCTCTATCCTTGTAATGTATTTCTAGTTATGTTTCATGTTTGACCCTCAAGATATTCCTTATAATATTGTCTGTGTAAACCGACATTGTAGTTTGATCTCCTTCCCGAGAATTCAGACAATGTGTACGTAATAATATCTTGAAATTATTTCGGCATATAAAGGACTCCAAACTCGGGACATGATATATGCTTTGAGTTAAATTACGAGTGTATTGTTATGAAGTTAGTTCAGTAGTTGAGAAAATCGATATTTAATTAACTAACTTTTTATCATAAATCTAAATTAACTCGACACAGACACAAAAGCAAGGATGATTTATTCATAGTCGTCTTACGAAGTAATAATTTTGTTACATTTAGGCTAAAACAATGTTTTTAGAGTTATAAAAAATTGTATTCTACTGACTTTAAAAAACAATGTCTGCCATTGTAATAGTCATTATCGTACCATATGTTAGTCTAATTTTGGGAATAGTACTCTTGTTATATTTCTCTCTTTTTATGTTTATTATAATTCTCCATCAGCGTTTTACGCAATGCACTCAATAAAGAGAGAGTCTGTGTATGGAATTTTTTAATAATCCTTTGCATAATGGTTAAGATATATTTGGAAATTTAGAGACGCTCGAGTATTTTTATATTTGTAGATAGTAGTAAGATAATGGCATTTCTAACTGTTCTCTGGGCACTTCCTTCGTTTTCAGTCGTCGCAATATAATCGTAAGTGTAGGTCTACTGAAAATACCGTATAAAATATTTTTTTTTATTTCAGAAAATTCAAATCAAACCAAATAGATTATTCTCAAAACAAACATATCCATTTATACTTCAGAAGGAGATAATTCACAAGATATAATTATATTAAATTTGACTTCAAACGTGAATCAACTTAACCTATTTCGGAGTCTTTAACCTGAGGCTTCTAGCATCTCTGTCGCATCTCGTTAAGACCGACCCCATCCGAACCATATATTGTGTGGGTATGGATATACAAGTAACATCACCCCACGAAAATGAGCCTAATAAGGTTATGTCCCCACTGCTATGCCTTGTCCCTGGATGCCGCCCAAATTGTACGCCATAGCGGAATACATCCAGTAGGCTATTTTGCGAGACAACTTCTGCATTTGTAATTAATTTGATTGTCGCCTCAGAAATTCCGTAAATTTCTCTTATACATCAAACTGTTCTATGTCTGAAACGTAAAGATCTTTCGAGAATTTATAGGCCTGAATAAGGTTTCATCATAATGCTTTTTTTAACGAGAAATTTCTATATATTTATACAACGCGATATTTTCTTCATTTTATGTGACGATATTTTAGATTACTGATGAATATTAGTATATTATACGAAAGAGTTTACCTACCTATACACTTCCGTTTACGGTAATAATGTATTAACGACCACCAATATATGATTCTTATAAAAATGGCGTAGGTACTTCTCATAGGCTTCATTCAAAATAAATAATAGATAGATAGAATTTCAGTTTTTCTTATCTATGATTCTTAAAATCGCTTTTTTATAACGTAGTCCAAAAAAAATATTTTGAATTAGCCCTCTTTGAAATATGATGTTGAGTTATCTACCCACATACCTACTTTTTGATCACAGACAGTAATTATTTCACTCAGCCACCGCTCCGATAGCCCGGGGCTCGAAAGCTTATACTGGATGTACGAGTATGTAGGTATCTACTGAAATATTCGGTGGAGTACTTTGACTGCTTTGTAATTCCAAATTGATACACAAAGTGAGTGTATGAAGGATTGTTAGGGGAGGATCGAGTTAGTATTACACGTTCCCTTACACATCCCACACATTATTTCCTCACATTGAGCCTTCCTATATCGGGTGATTATTCACCTTTAGTATGATTGATGGATACATCACTACCTACTCTACCACTCTCCTACCTGCAAAATAATATCATTAATGAACACACTTATATATCACACGTGTTATATCTACCAAAAGTATTAGGCTTATTTTTTAATCTAGATTACTTATTTTTCATAATAACTTGTGTTATAAACATTTTCTTTAAATTCGAAGAGGATGAAAAAAAAAACTTTATTGGCCAGAGAAAAAAAAAACAAGACAATTATAGTGCGCCAAAAGGCGGACTTATTGCAAAACCAATATCTTACAGTAAAAAATATGTTAAATATGTGATATAAAATTGTTTTCAAGTATCTCTTTGCCAATTTTTACTTACGGGCCTAAAAAGAATCCATTATTTTTTAGCAAAAAAATGTGATATAAATTATTGAAATTACTCGTATCCGGTGTCCCCAAAATTGGTACTTTTTTGTACGAATGCATTTTGAGGAAGCGAAATCGAAGAGCGACTATGAAAAATGGTATGATTGTGATGAAAGCTAAAAGGTTGTAGTAAGGATTGGCTGTCTGACATTCTGTCTTTTTTGCCTACCCCGCAAGAGACGCGGCGGTAGTTGATAGATAGATTAATTGTGTAGGATGATCAGTTGTTTGGTAAGTAAGACCGTAGGTATTTAATATAGCCATACAACAAACAACGCAGCTACATCATATACTCGTAAGTACTTGCGTTTATTAGGAGTTGTCGAGAACAATATGAGTTTAGTTCAGGGGTTTACCTCTATACGAGTACATACAACTACAGAGCAGATGTTTCTTGTTTATGATAATACTACATATATCCTTAATCCTTCACTCTCAATCTTTTGTGGTGAGAAACATACCATCTCTAATGTTGAAAATATATTCCTAGAAATACTCGTAGGTACATAATAAGTAGAATAAGTTAAGTCCAACTTAGTAGTTTATATTATACTAACGTACAATATTTTTAATGTGTGGAAATTATAAATTGTACCTAATAAGTCTTTTAAACAACTGTAATTAGTAAGTTGAGTGGTATAAAATAGTAATATAATATTGATAAATAGCGTGATTGCCCAATACGTGCTGGAGTGGCTGGAGGCGCTGGATGTCAGACTTTAACCATGTGGCAATACTTCGATGTTGCCAAACGATAAATAAATATGTAAGTATGTATAAAAAAACAAATGAGTAGTAGGTATATTCCTGGGAGGGGGTAAAATGGACATCCGTCGGTTCTTTGTTTTACATAGGCTGGTCACTTTCTACTCGAGAAACATTCACCGCGTTTAGTCTGTGTAGTTCCTAATGCATTAGCCCAGTAGTTTAGTGGGGTAGGTAAGTACCTAGTTAATAAGTAACGATGCTGGATTTACACTCAGTTATTATCCTAGCAAATATCACGTATTGTTACTAATTCACTACCAACTTTACCACTGGGCTAAATGCGAACAAGGCATAACAATCCCTTTATTACTTTCAATCTTTGATTATCGAAGTACCCAATCAAATTATTTACAGACATTTTGCTTTCAATTCTTACTCGGCTCTCTGCATAGTTACGTACTTACCTACCTATCGTAGGTAGCCTAAATATTTTTCACGACTTTAGGAGCACAATTGTTTTCAGAATTTCAGTAGCTAGTTGTGAGTAACATTGCCACTTTGTTGTTAAGCTTCAGTGTAATGTCTTTGCGGTTTATTTTACGAGCGGTCACCAAGATTTATAATATAAATCTCCCTTACTTTATGTGGGAATCCATCAACTGCACATCACACATGATAATCACCATCGTTACACCCTTATTGTGTGAACTTCATTCAGAGTTCATTCTGCATTATATTTAACCAGCAGACCAGAGAATAATATCCCATATTATTTAACTACTGCAAATGTTTTTGCTTTTTTTTAACGTTTTCTAGTTTTGTCAATAGAAATTTTAATGAAGATAATCATTCCTACGATGTTGTTTGATGTGATCATAATAATAATATGTCACTATATTGCCGGCTTTGAAATCCAATACGTAAAGTATTTTTTGTGCTGAAGTTTGACTTTCTGCATGTATAGGTACATATTTTACTATCAAATTATTAATCAACCCGGAACAAGCAGCTTCGCGAGTGCGATTAAAATATTTTTGGATTATACTATATCTATTTGTTGATGTGTAGTATTGTTTTCGAAAAATAAATAATAAAAAAATGACAATTGTAAAATGGGTAAGATCACTCGCAGACGAGTGGATAGCCGTAATGCAATAGAATAATCAAAGTGTACCTATCATTATTTGTTACTTAATTATAATATGAGTGAACTATACCTACAATATAAATGTTGTTATTTTGTAATAAACTGAATGAAATAAATAAAATAAAAAAAAAATATTCAGCTAATTTTTTTTTATTTAATAAAGTTCCATGTTTACAAGTAATAGATACAAATACAATATTTTCATTTGAGTAAAAAACATTGTACCTCTCTTATGAAAGTAAAAGAGGTACAATAGTACTTGTGTATTGTGTAAAGAGAGGGGCTTCGATCTCCCACGGAAGGTTTGGGTACAGCAGAACAGGGTGAGAACAGAGCATGGTTGCTGCAATTACTCACTCTGGAGGTGGGGAAAGAGGGACAGCCCTGACTGTGAGTGTGGAGCTGAGCAGACTGTGAGACACGTAGTGCAAGAGTGCCACATTAAGAAGTTCAGTGGAAGCCTCCAAGACATCCATGAGGCGACTCCGGAGGCGGTGGACTGGTTGGCGGCGCTGGACCCTAGATTATAACAACACTTCCTGACACAGCCCGAATGGGTGAAGACGCGTGAATCACCAAGCCATACGAAAAGTAAAGTAAGTAAGAGGGAGCAATCTTAAAATTTACTTGGAATATGATGCCATAATGATGAACTATTTATTAGCTCATACATCCTAATTGATGAACAAAATGTTACATATTTATGATTCAAATTAATATTACCAGCACTCGTTGTTTGTTGTAATATAAAGTCTTCATCGTGTTCAAAATATAGGAACTAATTTAATCATCTAAAAGCTGTACCTAAATTATGAACACGGTACAACACATTGTTAACGCATCGCTGCCCCAAACTCCTGAAAAGCTCTAACGAGAATAATAATTTAGATATTATTACAACGTTCAAAATATTATTTTCACCTTTATACATTGTGTTGTAATATTACCTTTAGAGAATAATGTGGCAGTTGGTTCAGTTGGCTGTAACCAAGCGACGTGCCGTCAAAGCGTATTGCATTTTCCAGATTTCAACTTTTTGCAGTGTAACGTATAAAACAAGCAGATAATATTCAGTGTACATTGTACGTACATGTATCCACACTTGTCCAGTTCAGAATAAAATTTCACTGCTGAAGAGAGTCGAGGTACTTCAGCACTCATTACGGTTGTTTTAAATGAACGTAGAATTTACGTTCACTCGTCACGTTCCACTGTCATTGAAATTCATTTTGAGTTCGTTAGAGCACACCGCGATTCCCTTGCTGATAATTATTATTACACTTTGATACAACGTCAAATTATTTATTTCATTTCCATGTCACGATAAAAATATAAAAATTCATTTCGAATTATTTGAATTTAACAAAACCTGCCAAGCATTTTGTTTTTTAAAAACGTTGAAAAACAATAGTGATAAAACGTGTGGTCAAACCTCCAATTACTTTCAATAGATAATGCATTGGATGGTCACATTTTTATGTCGAGGTAATTGAATTAATAAAACCCATAAATTCTTTATTCCACCATGTCGAGTGAGTAAATTGTGAATGACACCTATTAGTTACTAGGTAATTCGAGTTATTCGAGGCATTATTTCAGTTGAACAAAAAACACAGAAAAATCGTTGAAAGTATAATATATTTCCACGGGCAAGACTGCCACCCAAGAGATTGGAATAGGTACATATTTTTTCAAACAAAATGATTAAGCCTCACGAAAAATCATATTACATTTATATTAATATGTATTTGTTGTTCACTTAAAGTTTAAATATATAAATAAAAAAAGTGTATCACAAAATACCTGCGACGGTATTTAAAATTTTTGATCCCCCCCCCCCCCCCCCCCGTAGCTCCGAGGCTGGCGACACCCATGTATATTTATGTATATAATTATACGAGTATATTTCATTCAATCATGTCCCTTTGTTCGCTGCTGTTCGTAATCAGTGTACGATGTAGTACATTCATTATAAGATTTTCATTCAATATCACTCGTGTTCGGGCAAATGCCACTCCAATGTTCAAAAATGTGTTCTCGTGGACATAAATTATCAATGATGCACGTTTTGATTTCCTGACGTTATTATTACAAAAGGTTTAAGAAAAACTTCTCACAATAATTGCTTGCACTTGTCTTTTCCGGACGAACTTAATAACAAGTTGACTGAAGAGTGAAAGGAGGTACTTAGGTAAAGCAGATTTAATAAAGAAACGTTCTACTTTATAAAATGTGAAGCAGATAGTAACGTACCAGATTTCAATAAACATAGACGAATGGTATTCTAATCACTTGAACGGGACTTTACGAGTAAATGCGTTGAATTTAAGTAATTGTATGCATATTTAAATCTCTCATAATTTGTATTATTTTTTTGTGCATGAATTTTTTTAAAAGCAATTGATAGTATGAAACAAACTGAGATTGTGTAAAGTTTAATAATGGTGATCTCATATTGGTGACTACTGTTCTATTGATATATAATTTGAGGTTACAAATAGTAAAACAAAACCTCGGTTTGAAATGGTGTTCTGCAATATAAGGACGAACAAAAACATATCTATTTTATAACTAATTTTCAGTAGCATATTATATCGGACCTATATTTGTTTCATCCCAAATGTTTCTCTTCCCATTTAATTTTAGATACTTCAGTCTACCAAGTCTATATTACGAGAATAATTTTAATAAGTTAACTGTAAGGAAATTCATTTTTCATTACATTTTCAATTGTTTTTTTAATTACAACACTTCAGTACAAAGGGGAGAGGTTTTTTGTTTTAGTATTTAAATTATAAGAGTAATTATGAAAGATATTGTTTTATCTCGGTGCTATTCCATTCCTCCGAAAAGTTTTAATTGGGTGGAAGTTGCCTTTCGTCAAATATCATAATAATTTCAGCCAGGGGCCTACGAGATTGTTAGATTTCAAAGTTATTTACATCACTCATAATGGAAAATAATAATAGAGTGAGAAAATGAACCGTGTGAGAGATAATCATATTGTACTAACTTCGCCCCTGATAAGGGTTCATTATGCCAATGACAATATAGAAAGGAGGGGTTCAGTAATCTTTAGAAATTGTTTTCCTTTGTTTATTAACTTAAAATACCTGATTACACTTGCCAAAATACTGTTTTAGGGAAAGCAGTTCCAAGTCTCGTTTTTTTCTCTCTCTTTGAATCAATAATCTACCGAGGCGAGGGTCCGAGAAATTTGGGGTAGTTATACCCAAACATCATGCATTGCACATTATGATGTATTGTATTTACATTATGACGTGTGTATTGTGAGATGTGTATGGTACAGCGTAATGAAAATTGCATATCTCAAAATAAAATCTTCATTTCTCTTCTCAGGATCTTTAATTATTTTTGGTAAAAAAGCTCCGGTCCTTGAAGTTTACATTACGCCTGTAATTCTACCATATCTTAAAGGAAGTACAAACTGACGGGTTTTTCTTTGCTTTGACGTTTCCAGACTTCCAGAGTTCTTATTTGAT
The DNA here is from genome assembly GCA_963576895.1 of Ceraclea dissimilis. NCBI lineage: Eukaryota > Metazoa > Arthropoda > Insecta > Trichoptera > Leptoceridae > Ceraclea > Ceraclea dissimilis. Next base: position 15,983,109 of record OY756359.1, on the reverse strand, counting down.
TTGGGTGTGTAAAAATATAAATAGCTTTAAAAAAACAACTTTAGGTAACGCAAAAGGATATCCCTTCAGTAGCCAATATTGATAGATACTACTAGATACCTACTTACCTGCATCAATTTCCTCGTAGTTTTTTTTACAATTTATGGAGATTCAAAATAGACAGATGCAATATCTCTTTCTATAAATGACAGAATTCGTAACGTAGAAAGCATTTTTATAAGTACATGTCATGAATTTAGAATCGCTTAGTGTCTACTTCGAAATGGGTGAAATATTTAAATGTAGTCATGTATGTAAATGTTATTCAATTTAAATATTTAAATCCGCAAAATGGCGGAGGTATATGCATTTGAGACGATTTAAGATTCACTTGAATATTGAATGATTATTTGCCTGTATTTGGACATGAGGAAATCGTAAAATCGAAAATGTATTTATGCGCATACAATGAGAAATCTTTCGCCACAATTCAAAAGGTGGTGTACTCGAGTTCATGTACTATATTTCCCATTCAAGAAATATTTCACCTTGCAACCCACTTCGTTTAGAACTAATATTAGATACTGTTTGATCCTTTCTTTTTCATCATTTCAATATGCAGATGTTAAAAATTGTTACGTAATGGATGTGAATAAAAAATGAAACGGAAAACCATATTTTATTTGTTTTCGAATATGATACACATTCATACTAAACGATAAAATGGCAATGAATATAGGGTTGTGGGTATTAAAATATACACATCTACTTATTATATTATCTCTTCTCAAGGCAAAACAAATCAATCACAATGTCTCTCTCGAGTTAAAATATTTACTTGAAGAAAATAACAATATTATTTTGTATTATTGAAGATGTAATCGAGTAAATAAAGGTCCGAAGAAAATATACTTTCCTTTCGTTCTTTCTTTCTTTCGTATTATACATAATAGATAATAATACATAGGTATATATATACGTAATAGAAATATCAACTCAAATATAGAATGAAAGTCATCATAGTCAACGCCTACGTCATATGTGTCGATACATTTTTGATTGAAAACGGGTGGTGTTGAGAGAACAAACAGGGTCATGATGAAGATTAACACAGAGCAGGTAGTAGTAGTAAAATATTATATAAATCGGATATTCGGCATCTGTTTGTTTTCATCAATCGCACATATTCCGGATTATAACAAGTTGGTAAATCATCTAATTCTTAAAGTTGTTTATGTTTTTTTATATCTATAGTAATAATTTTTTTTTTCGCTTATTAGTAGATGAAATGTATATTTGCATTCAGAATAAAAATAGAGATACGTTAGATTTAAAAAGAGGTTTCTATTGTAAATTCGTAGAGTAGTGTGCATCGTGATAACCTCTAGAGAGAGAGATTCTGTTTACATAATAGTCTTCAATGTATTTTCCGCCACTTCCTAAACACACCTCTGTACGTATGAGGGTTTGTGAAGAAAGAGATTGAAAAAATGGTACTCATCATTTGGGATTTGGTAGAGGGCAACCCCAACACACCTGGCTGTAGATCTATTCATCTATCTGGAGGAGTAAATTTTATATCCACTATATTCCTAGGCCGATGTAACAACGTATTTATGTTTTTTTTTCTCCAATAAGCAAAAAGCTCGTCTGAAATGAGTTTCCTCTTTGAATCACGTTATTATCTGAAACGAGTTTCCGTAATATTTTCATTCCAGAAAAAGATTTTCAGAATAAAAATATTCCCTTCGCCTTAAGTAAAAGATGCATCCCAACTACAAATTCAATTTTATAATATTTTATAGTATTTTGTGGTTTATTGAAAATTGTATTGAAATTGTCTAACAACAAATTTTCTACGTGGAACATCTTAGGTTACTTATTTATAGTACCTACCTTTGTAAAAATTCTTTTCTGTAGCCTTATTATCATGTGAATATTTTAAGTATGAAATAACAGTTATATTATGAAGTAATGAACAGGACTATATTAAAATACAAAGATTCCTATATTACATATATACAAAACTACAAAGTTCACAAAATTTATTCACAATTTAATTGAATTACTCGTATGTTCTAGTAACTTGTAGGATTAATGACGTAAGCAAACTTGTTATATGTAAATAGTGTCCTCTACACACTTGTACATCACATTAATTTACTTGTATTTTGTATACATTATGATTATTACTCACCACTAAAAACTTTTTGGTTTATCGTACGAAACATAAAATGTTTTTATCCTTTAGGCAACTTATCCGATCAGGAGTGATACATAAAAACAAAATATATTCGCAATAATGAGTGAGTGACAAATTTATGCATAGAAACAAATTTCACGTAAATAAAATGGAGACATTACCCTGATGTCATAAAAGCAACATATTCAGCATTTCTTCATGTATATTGTATAAGTACTAGACAACTCCACAAGGAGACATAAACTAAATCTCTTTCTAGTTTCTATCTTATTTAAAATTGTATGATGTGATAGAAAACATACCTAATTATGTATTCCGCTCAAGACACATCTCTCACGTCCCATGTTTACATCAAAGAAAACATATTCACATAAAGCAGGTGGGTCCAAATTAGAAAATAGCCTTCGGATCCCAGTGGGTTTACAGTGCAATTTGACCCGTACGTAAAACCAGCAAACATTTTTACGTATCCAAGTGTTTCATGCATAAAATATTTATAGCCAGTGTAGTACAGCATAGTACGCTAGTAGATACAACATTCCATACGCACCAATGATTGGTAGCTTGTTATTGTTCCTAAAAAAATAATATATATATTATATTCCGTCTGTAATGACTGGGATGTGTACTATACGACGCTATACGTATATCTAACTGTATTTCATATAATGCTCCACAGAATAATTAATGTTATCCAGAATTTTAGATGGAAAGATTAAATTACAAATTAAAAGACTTAAAATAATCTGCATACTATGTGATCCTACATAAATGCGGATAAGGAATCCTATACATGTTTGACGCTAAAAAGGTACTTTACCTACAGAGCCGTAGATAAGCATTCTTAAATGGCGCGGGGCCAATCTTGGAAGTGTAAAAAAGTCGTCGGATTTTTTGTATTGGTACGCACCCATATTTTTTTATTCTTTACCACTAAAATCCACAGGCACCATTAGGTAGAAAAATGCATTTTTTTATTGGATGCTGAGGACGATGATTGCGATGAGGCCAAAAACTTGAGAAACCCATCTTAATTGAAAAATATCTCAACATATTTAAAAGTGACATGAATATTTTCGGGCAAGATTTCAAATGAAAATTTGTCAGACGCTATTTTGTTACTTGAATTAAATAACCTCTATTCATAGTATTTTTTATATTTGCCTAATTCACAATTCATTTCGAGGACTTTAATTTAGTAGGACTAATAAAGGATACCGAACGATTCATCACTGAAACTGAAACGGTGAATATAAATACCAGACGATAATAATTAATAATACAACCACAAAATAGAATCCTGAAATCCTTGGTCAATGATTGATTGATTTCAGTAGCTATATTTATATACATCTATTCTAGTGACGGATTGCGGATGTTGCGGTTTTAAATGTAAGTTGTATATATACGAGTGTGTAGGCTGATAGGAGCCTAGCATTTCAAAGTGAGTGATATGAAATATTGAATGATGATTCCACTCCTTCTTAATACATTGGAGTATAAGTAAGTCTAGTCTGGGTGACAGATGAGATATGTAGTAGACGGGTCGTGACCACACTGGCATGTGAGTGACAGTTCCAACCCTTACTCCTCTACCCTCCAAGAGAATGTACGAATGTAACGGTAATAGAAACAGGTTCATCATATGGAAGCCTATAAAGGGCCATACCTTCACAACTATACCAAGTTCTTATATACTGACTCACATCCATACTACTAGGTAACAATATAATTTGTGGCCAGGACGAACAGCAATTATATTAATGAATAACAACTCAAGTATTTTCTACTAAATGTAGTAAAAATGTTAAATACAAATGAACAAAAATATCGACACAGTATAAGTACTAAATAATACATATTAAAAAGTAACTATATTTTTGAATCCTCACAAGTTTTTAACATTACATTTATGGATAGTTTCGAAAAAATATATATAGGGAGGCTTAAAGTTTATACAGCAGGACATTCTCCAGCTTAGTATGTAAAAGATACTTTTATTTTTCACCGATAACATAATTTTTATCCAGAACTCTTGAATCAATCCTGTGTTAATAAAACCCATACAAGTTGTATGAAAGGGGAAATATTGATTGAGTATTTTATTACCACGCACAACAATATCGTATCATACTATTGCGAGTGTGGATTTATTATGTAGACTGAATGTATCTAGATACATATATGAATTATATGATGATTGTCGAACAAATATACCAGCTATACGCAGACTATTCTTTCGTTTTGCTAGAAGTATTGCTGTGAAAATAACAGTCTGAAATACGATATCGAATAAAAATAAATCAGCTTGTGAATGATATTGACGATCAACCCTGTCACAATTCATATTGTAAAAAAATACCTACACTAAAAACATTTCACGCCTTGCGAACATAGTAAGTTATTCTCAGTGTCATAATCATTCTTCATTTTGACTAATTCACGACCTTGGAAGTTATGAACATTATGCGGTTATGGTTTTATAGCTCCACGAAGAAATTTATCACAATATAAATTCAAGCAATTTTATTTCCCGTAGGTACTTAAGTACTTATAAGGAAACTTACGTACATTTACATAGTGTTAATACTATTGTAAATTATTAAGATGAGTAGAAGTCAGAAAAGTTGCAAATTCAGAACACAAAGAACAAGAATTCACTGTTCTTTGAATATTAACTACTAGACACTTCTGTAGATGTACTAATAATATCACATTTCTCTCTATGAGAAAGGTTGGAGGTATACTGTTATATGAACATATGGTTGCAACATTCACCCGATGCAATATTGATAATGACAGGACTCAATCATTCATCACACCATTGTTGGGTGACTTTAATCAATCAATATTGCATTCTCTCTTCATATTTCAATACACTATGCAAATAATAATGTCTACACTCTTGTAGTCACATTCAGATGCGATGGTTGTAATTATATTATTACTTGATGTTTCCATATGGTTTATGTACGAACATTATTTTCTTCTGTACAGTTTTATTATGTGCATGTACGTTGTAATTAAATTGCAACGGGGCTTGTGATTAAACCACATGAATTTATTTTTCCAGTAGAAAATGTCGTTTTTTATTTATTATTTTTATCCTTTCAAATCAAACAAACAACTAGGGGTTGGAGATATGTAGGACAGAAGTAGTACTCGTATTATTTATAATTAATTCTGGAATAAGTCAACATTCCTTTGATTTAATTGCGTACATAACTGTTATAATGTTACATCAATCATGATGAAAAGATGAAACGAAAATATAATCTGTTTTTTCAATTAGGTAGAGGATCAGGTACTTACACAATTCATATCTTATGGTATTTATGAAGAAATAACATATCCCCATTACTGGTGAAAGCGGAGAAAGCAAAATAATAATTATTTAATTGAGTGCTAACCCTTTCACAGGATATCACTCCTATTCTACAAAAAGGATTTATGTGAAGCTTAGGGTAAATCCCATCAAAGTGAGGGTACAAGAGTATTGGATTACCCGAGTAGGGTGAGACAGTACCTGGCCTATATTCGTATTATGTTGCAGGTGACGGGTTAGAACTGAAAAAGATCCTTGTACGAGTATGTAGCTATTTACTTTGTCTGGGATATATTGTGAGTTATGAAATGAGGTATAAGCGCTTAAGAAGGAACAAGGATTTGCACCCTTGGGTATAAAATATGCCAAGTACGAAAACAGAGATTACATCGGACTTCTCTGTTATACTCAATTACGAAGGCATGATACTCATTTTTCGATATGTTTGATGGGCGTATGTATTTTATATAACTTTACTGAGATTTCAGTTGTATCTAAAATTACAAGCGTTTTAATTTATTAGTTCAAAACGTACTATAATTATATATAGCAAGTTAGAGCAAGTTAAATAAGTATGTTTTTAATGAAAATGTGAAAGCACTGAATTTCTTTGATATTATTAGTAAGCACTTAATAACTCGTGTAAACCTTATAATAATAACTCTAATATATAAATATGATATTTTTTTTTATTTTTTTTTTATTTAAACTTAAAGTAAACAACAAACACATATAAATATACAAAATGGACATAGTACAGATTATAAAACGTTGTTTACTAGGGCGAACTTATCGCAGAACTGCGATTTCTTCCAGTTAACCCCATTTATTAATTTAACATACATCTTTTAAATTTTACGTAATTAAGTACTTACTAATTTCTATAATATTTTACTGGATCACCCTGCCATATAACATTATCCGCAAAATGTTTTAGTATAAGTACCTGTAGTATTTTAAAATATGTACTTTCCTACTGTTATGTAATATACGTCGAAAATAACAAAATCAACTTGATTTGAAGGATTCGTTTTCTGTCTTTGAAAAGTAAAAGGAATTTTAAATGTTTTTTTTTGCGTAAAAAGGTAAATTGTGGTATCCAATATAAATCCCAGGATAGCAGAAGCATGGTAAAGTAAATAAGTTACCTTTGTAGTGGATGTTCTTCTTTACACAATTTCACGGATGAATCATTTCAATATTAGAATGTAAAACCTCCATAGCCCTCTTTACGTTATACTCTCCTGGTAGACTGGCGTTATGATGTGTCAATCAAATCGAGGCAGTCCCGAAGGCAACGCTTTTTTTTACGTTTTACCAGAAACATAAGAGTTAAAATAAAAGAAAATAATAAATATATTTGTATATTACTGGAATTCAAAAATAAAAAAAGAAATCGGTAACGAAGTCATCGTTGGGAACTGAGTGAAAGACATTGAGAAATGCTAATAAAATTCTACGTTATTTTATTCAAAATGTGACATGAAATCTACTCATACTTCAGTTACTTTATCCCTTTTATTTCTTCAAATCCCAAGAACCCTCTTTGTCATATTAAAAAAACAGGAACCTTTATTCTTAATTTCCGGACAAAATGATATATGAACCAACTCATAACATATGAATGAATGAATCATAATATGAAGCTAAATCATATGAATGTAGGAAAACATTTCATTTTCTTTACAGTTTAAATTACATACGTATAATTCATCACTCCCTACCCCACAACGGCCAGGGAGATCAAAAAGTCCAAAGTGAATGATTCAAACTTGAAGATGTGGTAATTTTTCCTCTACTCCTTTTGTTATTCGAGAATTTATATTAAGTTGAATATACGGTGTGCCACACAAGCTTGAATTATTAGGCTGAAACTTTATCGTAGGGAATACGGGAATTCATTATAACTTGACCTTGTGTATAAAAGTGAACTGAGTCAAATGTATGAGTATCTCTACTAAATATCAGATGTAATTGTATAGAAGCCGCGCAGTGTTCATACCGAAGAAAAGTTTTCGCGAAGTACGATTGTTCGAATGGAAAATTCAATAATCGCTATGAAATATCAACGAGAAGTTCGCATAGAGAAAGGAATGTGAATTCTAATGAATGTAAGCATGTATGATTGATTACAATGCTCTTATGGGACTAATAAACCTGCATAATATGTCATTTTACTTTTCAAATTACTTATAATTTAATCCTCCATACCCTTTTTGGATTTCATCAAAAAATTGAAGAACGAAAACAATAACAGCGCATAACACCCCAATTGAGGGTGCCGAACTTATGAGTTGTTATTTTTTGCCTCGTGTATTTTGGATACATTAAATAAAAAAAGAAAATCACCTAGCAAGAAATATATCTTACAAGGTGACGTATAAGTGACGAAGTTTACTGACGTAAATCCATAAAAGTAAGTATGTTTAGTATGTAGCTCATTATTCAAAATAATACTGTGTAGGTGTAATTAATTTTTAGAAGAAATAATAAATTTTACCTGATGGACGTAATGATATATTCCGTTAACACGCACTTTAGAGAGTTCTCCTAATAATTTAATTCGTAGGTATACTTACAAGTATTATCTGAAAATATCTGAAACAATAAAATATAAATACTCTACCATTTAATTTTCATTTTTATAACAATATGTGTATATCATTTTCGTGCATGTAAGCGGAAGATGAAAAAGCCTATAATTATTATACCTAACTTTTTTTTTCTTTTCATGATATTTATTTCCATACGTCAAGGAGAATCACGATTTATTTATTTATCGTATGGTCAATAATGGTACATCACATCAATTTACAATAATAGAGCTCATGTTTGATTGTCAGAAATTAAAAATTAAAAGTATTGTTTCTCAAATATTCGGTCGCCGATTCGTTGAGTTTCAAGAAATCACGATGAATTATTAATTGTATGAGAACATTTATTTTCAATTTTTCAAAGAAAATCTTGTTTTTTTTTCTGTACCTATTATGGCTGATAAAGTCTACCTGCATTTTTGAATTGTGAATTTTTCTAGTGAATTCACATTCACAAAGTGCCACAAAATGTTGTAGTGTTGTGTAATATCGCATTCCTTTACTGGATTGTGGTTACTAAACGAACTAAAAATTCCTTGAATGATTCCAACGTTGGAATTTGCACGTGAAAAACATTTTTTCTTTCCCTTAAACCTATAACATTCATATTCACGGTTAGGTTTCTTTGTTTGAAACGGTTCATTTGATAATTTCTCCCTTCTTATTCAATGAAAACAAACATATTTCTTAGATTTATTAAACTAGTGATGTGCTCATTGCCATACACGTACTATACCTTTTATTTTTTGTGTACCTACAGTATTTCTTTTAACGTTTTTCATTTTTTCCTAGATAATATGCTGTCTAAGGAATTGAATAATTTAATATTGTATGTAATACCTACTGTCAAGTGATTCACAAGGTGTCCTTACCTAGATATATTTCAGAGGACGGAAAATAATATTTGTGTTTATCAGTTCACGCATTGTAAGCGCAATATACATTTTTAAAATTATCTCAATCTCCTCAATAAATTAGTGAGAATTGATAATATTTCAGAATAGACAGTCGCAAATAATTTAATCTCATTTTAATATTTTAGTTTAAGTATGTAGAAATATGAGATGCTAATATTGTTGGAATTTAGAGTTAGCTATGGTTTATGTATATACGAATGTTAGGTACTTATGTAGCTATAACTGGTATGCAAACTTCCAATGCCTTTGTTCACTGAAGGACTCCGCTTATAACCGGACGCTGCAATATTTGGCGACAAATTCCCCTTCCTTACCAGAAACGGTGGAGCTTGCTTTCCAACTAGTCGAACTGGAAAATATGTCAGTATACATATAACTCATAGTGTGAATTTCAACATAAATGTTTTAAACTTTGAATAATTATTATTTGTAAACTTCGATATCTTGCTGTTGGCGTATGTACCCATCCAATACGTTCTTTAACCGAATGCTGGGTTTAAGACCATAGGTTTTTGAAATGCAGTGTTTATAGATCTGTAATAATTACCAGCTGGTCCACATTTATTTCAATAATTTTTAAAAGTATTAGTTACACGTACCTCGTGTTTTTCATAATATAACATTTTAAAATTATTTCAGGCGGAATTAGGTAAATTAATTTAAGTTTTGATACAAAAATATTGTCCCGAAGTAATTAGGTTGAATCGAATTATAAATACGAAGTTCGTAAGTAAGACGCTACAAAAAAGAATCAAAAGTTTCACGAACTGAGACGGAAATGATAGAATACTAACAAGATGAGATAAGAAACATTTCTGTAGCTATAGATAACTTGGTACTGATTGATATTGGTTTACGAAAGGAGGTAAACATCCCTTCATAGAAATATCATCATTCTGTGAAGAGAATCGCTACGAGAAAAGTAATAATAAATACAACGTTCTGTTATATTAATCTATATAGATACAATATCTACTGTACTATTAATACAAATAAATATTTATACAAATACTCATAGTAAACTGATTTTTTTCAATATGATTTCAAATATTAATCAAGTATAAGATATAATGGTATACATTATTATTCAGACCAATAGACTGACAATAAAAATAAAGCCATTATTGACTTTATCAACCACGGCTTAGTGGTAAGTGAATCTGGCAACAATTTATTTATTCAATTACTTATATCGTTTTTTTTTTCAAAAGTGTTAAACATAATAAAATAGATGAATTAAACGAGGTAGTTTACGTAATTGGTTCACCAAAAATCGAATGGTTTCGCGTGGAATAATGGAAAAACTTTCTTTCTGTCATAATATAAAAAATGTATATTGCAAAACACCCCATAAAATGATGAGAGGGTTGATTAATCACTATATAATTACGTACATGTTCGTCTCTTCAATATGTACTGAGGTAAGTAATTTTATATTATCATATTCAACAATATTAATTTCAAAGTTTATCTCCGCTATTGGAGAAGGCTCATGATGCATCTCGTTCAATATGAAAATGATCCGATCCGATGCTACTGAAGGGTATTCACTTCGCAAAGCAAAGCTAATATAGTTCGTTATAGTAGATATCTGGTACATAATACGATGGGAGTAGTTAAACTTGACTAGATATGAAGTTTGGAAAGTACCCGCATCTCGCAGATAACAAGTTGTCCAGATTTTGATGTTGGTTTGTCGCGTAGAGTCGTCATCTAAGTATAATATGAGTATACTGGTAGAAATAGAGATATAATTATTATGTACTTAGATATTTCATATGCTGCTTGATGTATGGATTTTGTGTTATAGTACTTATGTATTCAAGTATAGAGGATACTCCACATATCATTAAAACTGTTTTTTGTTAGGTTGATATAAAGATACCTACTTGATTCAATAGGATAGACATAAGTGATGGGTATTCACGGCTATATCATGATATCTCAAGTGACTTAAAATTACGCGAGTAAAATATTGAAGTAAAAATTATTTAACATTTTCAATGAGCTGATATTGAGAATCGGTTACTTATAATGCGACAATTTGAAATCTATCTCCATAACAATGTCAAGTAAATTATAGGGCATTGATTTTATAATTATGTAATATCAATTCTATTGGATATTTATTAAATATTATTAAATTCAATGTCTCTTTCATATTTTGATGTCACTTTACAATTTCACCCCTTATTTAAATTCAACTACAGTTTAAGAATTTCTTCCAAGTAGACTAGGCGAGGAACGTATAAATTTGAAATAGTTTAAAGTTCTTCTTCTTCAAAGAGAGAATATAATAATGCTATGAGATTTCGTAATATCTCACAAACTCTTGGTATTCTCTTGCTTTCGCTATAAAAAAGTTTTGCAAATAATCACCTTAAAGCGCATCGCATGACATGCTCTACTTATGACACTGAGATAAATATTAAAAAGATTGTCGTACTTAATTGCATTGTTCCTACTTACTCATGCAAAAATAAAATATGAACTAAATACTACATAGACTTTGACAAGGAATGTTTGCATATAAACAGGTTTAATTTACAAATGGCTGGTGAATATTATATAACAAAAAAAAAATCACCAGTAACAATCAATTTTATTATACTCGTATTAAATATTCCGGCAGCCCATCAATTGATTGAGTCCTCCGGCGAATAAATTAATCAATCACTAAAGTTACGCAGAAATTATTAACTTGATAGAATGGGGAGTTTTTTTTCCGATGATTTTAATAAAACCACAATGAATAATAATGTTTGATTCTTTTTATTTGCAGGTGCTCCTGTTTCCGGAAGAGGGCTGGGCTAGAAGCGCTTCTTCATCATATTGGACTTTACAACCATGTTGGTGGAGTAAAACTAGATGTAAAGTTGTAGAAATATCAGGAACACGAAGGTAAGAAAAATTTTATCTTACTTTGTTATTTGATAAATAATTTACGAGTATTTATATACGAGCGGTTCTCATATTAGAATATGACAGATTTAATAAATGATTATTTCATCGAGTCCATAAACATGTCAACTTTCGGCTATATAATATACATAGCTTTTGTATCTCCGTGATATAAAAGGACTCTTCCATATTTTTAACAATTTCCTTGCTTTCTATGATAAAGATCCATATATCATTCTGGAATACAAACACAAACAGGATGTAAATATGGAGCTGATTTCAATAAATATTTTCATATATCGCTCCCTTGCCTCGGAGCAGACGAGAGCGTCTCATAGGCGCCTTGCGGCGTTGTCTGCCATATTAGCCTATTACGTATGTAAAACCACCAACTTCAGTATATTGCACCCATTACCGTCTATACTCTTCTAAACAACTATCAATATTTTACGATATCATAGAAGTACGTTTCCCGGCGTAGCATGTTCGAAATACTAAAACATTGGTTAGGTATGCGTTCTTACTATTTAATTTACATACTAGTTTTCTAAACTAACCTTAAAAAAGAATCTTTCCATCATATGAATAATGAATACACAATCGGATGTAGTTGACAATTAATGCAACCTGTATCTTTAATAAAGTCGTACACACCTACCTACTAAGCCTACTGTTAAGCATACTGTTTTTCGTACTATCTTCCAATAGTTATATTCCGTAAATATTTTCTTCATTATCAGTAGATATAAAAAAATATATTATTTTATGGAAACATACACAGTCTTCTTAACTATTGTATCTATTAGATATCTAATGACGATCCTACATCGGAAAACCTTATAACTTTCAATATTTATTGCTACAACTGGGGTGGTGTTGTAGTATCTAAGTAATTTCCATACTTTATTCAACCCTCAAGGAAAATATCTTGAGTTGTATTATACTCGTAAGTCTGATTGCATATTCCTTTGTATCTGTGTGAACAAAATATAGTCGTATATGTATTATGATAATTTCGTATTACTACTAGGAGTTTTCTTTGGTTCTTCATCCAATACATTTACAAGACGTAGAGAATTTATTTTGTTTCTTATAGCGATTGGTATAATTTTTCTACAATAAATAAACTATCTGGTTACATATATGAGTATCATCTAACTTTACTGTAGTACATTAGTTTCTCCGTCTTATATTCGACTTATTTTAATGCTCCTGATTTCGAACTCTGATTTCTCCATACGTATTATATATTATGTAGATTAATTCATCTAGAAAACTCGCAGCATTTAAAGGAAGGCCTTTTTCAAGACGAGGGGAGATCTAGAGGAGGCGATACAGCGCTATCTCTATAAAAATAAATTCTTCGATGTAACCAGAAGAATCCAGCAAAGATATCTGGTTGTACGCGAGATATAAAGTTTCACAATAGTTTGATTTACACCTATATTAGATACATACGTATGTAAGTAGGCCTAGATACTCGTATTAGTAATGACATGAAAAGGGTGCATAAAATATTACCATAATGTGTATATTCCCCTAAGACTCCAAAGCACTATCATTCTTATTATAAAACATTTACAAAGCATCATGGTATTCCGTTTACATATCTAAAAGTTTTTGTAAAATTATTTTTCATACTTTTCTTTTGCTTGTTGATAATACATTAACTTACCTAATTTGTTATCAATAATCCAAAATATTTCAAATCAGCAAATATGAAAGCTGCTGAAGATGAAAAATCGCCTAATTAATTTAAGTACCTACTACCTGTTTCAAGGATAACTTTCCCATTTATATTGACGGACTGTTTACAAATCATTAATTAATATGAAATACTATAAATATACAGATTTTAAATATTTCTACCTTCCATAAAACATCAAATTTAATGAGCAAATAAAATGAAATATCGCGATGAGTCACTTAATTAAATTAATAATATTACAATTTGTAAATTTGTTTTGTGAGCAATTTCCTACATCAATCACGGTGAATGAAAACAATAATTTAAATTGTCAATAACAGACGAGGGGATGTTTTATTGCTGGCACAAAAAATCTAATAAATTATTAAGAGTTCTCCGTGATTTTTCACATTTACAACGGATCTTTGGGGGTGCTGTGTAGAATGAAAAGCATACATACCTAACATAATAATATAATACCAACTTATTCTTATTCCAACTAAAAATAGCAATAACTATTGTCTTTTTATGAAAAGGACGTCATTCATTTCTTGACGTCTTTTGCGTTTTGTATTTTGAAATATGTACAGCGAAAATATTGTTATATGACCATTTTTATTGATGAATTATTACAGGTTTACTATACACAATTATATAGGTATTAATTAGTTTCCTTATATCTTTGAAAATTAAATCAATATATTTTTTCAGTTAGCGGAGTTGAGTGTGTTAAACCATTAATTTAAGGCTTCATTTCACACAAAATTTGAGAAAAATACGGGACGATGGATAAACTTCGTTTAATTTTAATTTATTCCATCAGCTAATATGTCACAATATGTCTCTATTTGAATTTATAACTAAGCTACGTTGCTTTAATTTGTTTTAAATTACCTACTCATATGTAAATTTACCCTGAGCACCTCCTGGCCTGCCCAATGGCTCCTGGGCGGTGCACATGGGAGAGCAGAAGATGACGCAGGAGAGTTTGTGGCTTTCTGGGAGCGGACGGTGTTATAGTGAGTGCCGACCGACACGATAAGAAGAAGATTAGAAATTGATAATTGCGAAGAAGTATACCATTTGATTATCTCTCGTATATGGTCCTGTTAATGATAGGAAAGTGTATATGAGAATCCTTCAAGGCAAATAATGTATTTTTAAAAGGAATTAGACACGTTTCTCTATAGTGAATGCAGAAGTAATTTAATGTAAAATGCTATTCGTTGGTGTATTACGTTTCCCGCTAAGATCTTTCAGAAAATCGTTTAGTCTACATTGGTGGGGAAACACAGAATCTTATTTTTATTTGATCGTCTCCGCAAATTACTTTTCCTTCTCTTCTCCGCCCTTCGGCGTAGTTTTATCTAAGAATTTTCAAAGAAACAACATCATTACCGTACAATGGCCAATTCCCTTACTCTATTGCCTGCCAATATTTTCCTATTTATTTCAATAATATTTCTCATCAGCAGAAGAAACTACGTATAATATTATGACATCGTGCGTATAAACCGAATAGTACTTAAGAAAGTTGGTAAAAAAGGGGAAAACTAAGTTATTTTTCATAAATTCATAAATGGTACTTACATACCTTAATATTATTTTACTACCTATATGCATTTCGAAGTAATAAAATAATACGTGTATACGCTTTTTATATGATGAAGGTTTGTGCCATCAAACTGGAGTAAAAAATATTTATATTATTATTGTTATATAATTTTAATACGAGGCACTTTACATGAAATCGGTATTTCATTTCAAAATCACGTATGTATGAATATCTCTGTTTTACTTTCTGCTATAAATAAGTAAGAAGATGTCAGTAAGGATAGAATTACCTGAGTAGGATTAAAATAAACAGAATAATCTGTTGAGTTGGAAAATATCTTTGTGCTGATTAAAATTCGTCAGTAACAGAAAGTGGAAGACGTATTATTAACAACAGCTTTATGTAACATTCTTCTCTCTGAAAATCTTCAAGATGTTTGAAGTGGTGTTCTTAATTGTATTGTAAAGATTACAAATTACTCTAGTATCACAACCACCGAGTATACTTGAAATAAATTAAGTCAAATCATTTTGGTTACTCGCAAACAATTACTCTAAAAGTTATGATAAGGAGTGTAATCTTTCTCATTGTGTTAATTTAGTTTTGTTTTACTAATTTTGGAGACAATGAATGAATAACAAGGTACCAAAAGACATGAAAATAATGTTCTCCAAATATTCGGGTTCAGACGGTAAAGTTCACTACCTAATTGTGTTTCAAGGAGTAATATTGTCAATAGAGAAAAGCTTATTATAATGTTCTACGAGTATTAAATCTAGATAATATTCACCTGCCAGTATCAACAATGCAATTAAATATTGTCTAACTATGAGAGGTTTTATATTCAACTAACATTCCTGCTTCCAAAAGTTGGGACGTCTGTGTCATACAAAAGTTTCGAATTAAAAATTAACGTGTGAATTGTATGTGGAAATATTTTCACTTTTATCACACGTACTGAATATTGAAAATTAATTTTAATAACTTTGTCCAACAAAATACAAATTACTGCCATAACCGTGGATGTGGATAATTTGCGCCATCTGTCGTAGTAATATTGCGTTATTTTTTTTGCTGGCACCATAATGAAAAGCCATCCAAACAAACTTAAAAATTACAAAAAAGGATGTGGGTTTTTTAAATATCAGGAGTAAACTGAAAATGCTACATATTGTTTCATTAATTTTCGTGCACAACTTAGCGATTGTTGAATACATAGGTATACGAGTACGGATTAATGAGTACGTATCCATGATATCCCTTTATAGACTACTTAACTAGAGAGAGAGATTATAATGACATCAAGAACTCTGTACCTCAATCTCAGTTCGGTTATCGGAATCAATTGGCAGTTGGATAAATAATCCGCATCAGTCAGCATACCTGACCCACTTTGATGAAAATGACACCATAATACGGATGGATGACTGTACAGTGTACAGTCGTGTACTTGTTTGCCGTGAAGATATAAGCATGATTTGTTAATAATTGTTTGCAGGAATAGCTTTGCGGATTCTACATCAAATGAAACGAATCCTTTTGATTCATATATAACACCTTTCTCTTATTTCGAATCTGGAGATATCCTTACACATTACTCATTCGCGATTTTTCAAAACATGTTAAGTAATAACGTTTCTCATTATATGCCAACGTACTCGGATATGAAAATTTTCCTTTTGAGTCTAGTTGTAGCTAATTCTTAGCTATTTTTTGTTTAAAAATATTTGAATTATTCGTGCCTACGCAGATACTTTCGAAAAGCCTTTCTCAAAATAATAATGTGTCAGGTTTTATAATGGGGGCAGGACCATCATAATGAAGTCACTCCGCTTAGCGGAAGCTTTTTATTACTTAACATACTAACAGTAAGGGCATTTCTGAAAATAATTTATTTCCAATCAATATTGTGTCAATCATAATAATTGGAAGAATAGCAGGGTAGACACTTACGTGATCTCGTTATCTTTTATCGTATACTAAAAATAGTACCTATTACAAAAAAATGTATTTTCAGGAATTTTTGGATGTACAACAATCTCTTCAGGTTCGACTCTTAAATACGTATTATTTTTACGTTGTATTTATTTCATTATGTGGTTTTATGTTTATTTAACTTTTTCTACATGAACGCGCTACTTTATTTTAGTCTTTACAACTTTTTTATACAAATAAGTCAGATGCATTTCGAGATTAATTACCAGAAACTGAATAATTATTCTGGATCACACAGTAGGAAATATGTATGTATAACTGGAACTACTCGATCAGTGAATTAATCAGTGTACTAGAGTAGAAATAATGACAAAGAGTTGTTACACTAAAATAGGTACGAGTACTATCACGGCACCAAATTTATTTCGAATAGTTACTACGATTCGTGTTGGAGCAATCTGTAAACTAGAGAGGGCGTCATATTTAGCGGTTGTAAAGTTGTTCAACGTCAAAGCGAATAGTCGCCAATGGTCGTTGAAGTGAAAATGATATGGTTAGTCGGGTGGAAAATCATTCCCATTCATTTTATATATATAGAAATACTTGTGCTCGCTCTAAGTTGCTTGTTTCTATTGAACCACAAATGTTATGAGTATTTAACCGACCAAGCTACAATTGAAATAAACAGGAAAGCGTATTACGAAAATATCTTTGTATTTAATACAATCCTCGGGTGTGAATACTAAAAAGTAAACGAGCTGACGGTCATCTACAGTAATCACAATAATGTTGGTAGTTTTTTTCATTTATTTACGTATAATTTGTATAAATTCTATTCGTATATTCCAGATACGCGATGGCTTTGAGTATGTTAGCGGCATGGTATTTGTTTTTGACAAAAAGGAAGATATCTATTATTTGGGGAAAAAAACACCGGATATAAATTCCGATAGATGAGAAATAAAATGTTAATGCTAGAAAATTTATATATACTCATTACTCGTAGATAGGATGTCACGAATAAAAATATAAAAGTTATGAATGTTAAATTGACATGACCTCTAAATTCCTAAAGAACTTCTTCGGCTACTATGAAATCTCGCCGCGATTCCTTTTGCGATATTCCATTTTTGGTATACTTACCTAGTAAGTTACTATGTATAAACATACGAGTTACCTCTATGTAGTACACGCATGGACTATTTGAACGATCAGCCATATTTACCACACGGGGCATAAAATGATCTACCAAACATTAACATCTAAATGTTATTACTATTTCTACAACACATTGTTTTATATCGCACATTCCCTCGGCCCTAGTAAAATTTTATATGGAGCTTTCAGTGTGTCCTCATCCAAACCATCCGTAACGAAACTGTTGCCATGAAACAAATCAATACTCTTGTGGATTATATTAATTGTAGTATTTTGTTTAATCACCGTTTTATGTAAAATAGGAAAGCAGATAATGGTGTCACCTTTCTAGAGATAGAAAATAATCGTCAAGATATTTTATACTCTGCTGTCATTACGAAGTACGAAACATCAATAAATGTAAGTTACAAAAATAAATTATTATTTAATATGTCCGTTGCATGTCTCTTCCATATCAAGCTAAGTAGTCGTAATAAATTATTGCATTCATAGATTATGGCGCTAAGTTAATTTCACGAATGGTTAAATAACAATTTGGTCTAACGAATTATCAAATGATCTAATAAATATTCTTTATTTTATTTTTTTGTCGCACCAGTTCAATATTCATTCCGGTTCATTATAATACAAAATATACAAAGGTAAGTTCATTGGTTTTCAATTATGTGTATCACATTTTTGCTTTCTTCTCCTCGCATTTACTTCCTCGATAAGACTTCTCTTTGACCCACATAGCTTTATGTTTTCCGAATTTCACCCGCTTCTCACATTGTAACCATTGTAAAATCGTAAAAACAGACCAAAAGTTTTAGACGCAAACATCTTCTTTGAATACAAATTGTCTGTTTACTTTAAAATTAATGTTAGGAATATAGAATCGTAATATTATTATACAATGGCAGATATTTAGTTTTTTTTCTACATTCAATTTTATTTGTGCACAAAAATGCTTTCAGTAGATAACTCCATGGAAGAGAATTTAAACACATTGCTTAAAATTTGCTCCTACCGACGATTTTTTATTTGATCCCTGTTTTCTAAACAGGAATTTCGATGCGGCGTGTCTCACAGAAAAAAATAATGTAAAAAAAGTTATCCGTTTTATAAACCTACATGGTATAGGTTTGGGTGGCATCTTCGAAAAAAGTAACAAAATTTCTGCCCGCAATATTAAAAACATTATACATTATTAAACTATTTAGTTAAGAAGCTCTTATATTAAATATCAATCTATATTCACGGATATTCAATTTCCCAATTCGTCGTTCTCTCAAGAACCAAGAATTCCTTGAAGATTATCTACAAAGATTCGTTCAGTCACAAAGCCGTATTTGACTTCCGTTATATATGTAGGTAGTAGATACCTATCTACAGAAAAGTACAATAATATTGTAGGTAGTTACCTACCAGACAACAAATACTTTTGATTTAATGATCTCTCTTACATTTCTATACCAAAACTTTACGTCTTTGTAGATGACATAATAGGTAGATGGATAGTTCCTATCTGTTTGTAGTGTTTATAAATAGCTGAAATACATAGATCATTACAATAGCGATAGCAGAGCGCCAAGATAATGAAGCTTAAAAAAAAACTTAAAGTCCGTGTAACAGAATATATTATTCCGAGAAGGTTTTCTGTTTTAACTTGTTTAACTTTAAAAGCATTTTCCTTTCTCAGTACTGATGGTATTAGTAGGTCCTCATCATATGACATGTAGATGTAATATTTGTAGGGTTTCCTGTACCTACTGTATTTTTTCTAGTTTTTTTTTCCATCTCACATTCTGACCATTAAGGTGATGCATATTATTGTCTTATAATTTATACTAAAGCGGACCCTCTGGAGGTGACCGTATGCGAGTCTTGTTAACGATGTGCCCCGGGTGTAATTCACGGTTCACCATCAGTTGCATGATTTTAACGTACACGTCATTATATAATGTGCAAGAAATATGAATTAAAATCTCTGGTAATATAATTTAACTAAAGTTTAACTAAGCAGGCAGGCAGCGCTGTACCATGTACTGGGGTATGACATACAAGATGCATGGAGCAGCAGCTGTAGGCCCGAGCATTCTGTCATACCCGTCACAAACCACACATCTCAACAGCCTGGTTTCCACCTACCTCGCAGGCAGTACGTGGACCGCACTCAAAAGGCTTAGGACGGGTCATGGCTGCTGCGGTGACATGCTCCACAAGGAGATGATCCACAGTGTGACTGTGGACACCGGAAGCAAACCATGCAGCACATCTTGCGTGATTGCCCCGGTACCATTGCCAGTGCTGCCAGCCTGTCCCCTGAGTTTCTCCAGTGACTGGAGGCGCTGGATGTCAGACTTTAACGATGTGACAATACTTCGACGTTGCCAAACGATAAATAAATAAATTTAACTAAGGTTTAAATAAATACGAATAGCTATGTTACACTACTGTATAGATATGTAGGAAGGCACCTATACATTAAGATAAAGCCAAACACAACCGATAAATATACGATGTTTTGTAATTTCCTTTTTGTTATTTTTTTTGTTCTGCCTTCGATAACAACCAGACTACGCGTCTTGTCTGTGGAAGAGTAACGTGATTTGATTATACTTATGTAATTTGCTTTATTGGGGACCTACTAATCTAATTCGACTTGTATTTTCCTTTGATGTGTTCAAGCAACATTCATTTCATTGTTGTGTTCGTCGAATAAATAAATTTAATAAGAATGCCTCCACACCAATGCCATGTACAACAAGATTAATAACTATTGAAATGTACTTGGATTCTAGAGGCGTTGGTAAAAATGTGTTCAACTGTTCAACAAGGTTTTTGTATACTCGCCAAATGTTAGTAACAGTTGGTATCTAAAAAATCAAAGTCCAAATAAGAAAATTCTATATTCCACCACAATATTAGTTTGGCGGAGAGATAATTTGAAGATGGATCAACACATTTTTATAAGGTAAAATGAAAAACTAAATATGTAGATTAAAATCCACAAAAATGACTTTAGATTACGCTAAGTAATTTTTGTGGATTTCAATATTTATTATTAATTTAAATATTTAGTCTTTCATTTGATCTTCAAAATGGACTTCCACCATGTACCGACGGTCAAAGACATCGAGATTACATTTTTATAAGTTGTATTTTTATTTACAATCTCATGAAAGCGGTGCAAACTCCGATATTATCAAGTTTCTTCTGAGTTCTTCTATACTGTTTTATACTCGTAATAATAAAGGTCGGATTTCAAGAAATTATTCCACAGAGATCAGCATTTATTAGTAAGTTGATTATCAAAGTATTTAGTTGGTATTATGTTTGTGAGAAAACAATCACAGAAGCTTCGACGAGAGAAATCGTATAACATTTTAAATCATAACTATATGTACATATAATTTGAAATCAACTTTTCTTTCACAATGCTTTAGATTAAAGATAGCTGAAAGATTGACAGTCTTGCATTACAAGTAAAATGGATTTAACGAAAACTCCCATGGGATTCGCTTTAGTCGGGGATTATTGTATGTCGAGTGTGTGTGTGTGGGTGAAAGTGATACGTTCCAAGTTCCAATACAACAATTGTGTTATTTATATAAATATTATATAAATAATTAATTTATATAAATATACGTGGGTATATACCCACGTATATTTTGTACTTGCACAGAATGTGTGGGTATATTGTACATATAAACATAAAAGTACTCCGTACTAACTTCATATAAGCACTGAAAATCATCTAAGCCCACACGTTATTTTTATGTAGGTACCTATCTCATACGAATCGTCCTGAAAGAAAGTGGGTATACAAAATTCCACTTAAAGAACAGTCAAAACTCCTGAATTGATGCAACCTTTACAACGTATTTTCAGTTTTAAAGGTTTTTGCAACCATTGATTGTTTCGAACGTAAACATATCAACAAGTTTCTCATACGTCTTTAAAAGTATTAATTAAGTGCATAGGAGTAAACCCAAAATAAACTATTATTAACATATAATGTTTCCAGGTGTGTTGATGGCTGATGATGAATACGAGTTACAACGGGTAGTATCCTGTGTGTATGAAAGCTGCGATATGAATGGTATGAAAATGAATGTAAATAAAACGAAAGTATTAGTGTTTGAAAGAGAGGAAGTGAGGACAAATTGTATGATAAAAGTTGGTAATGACTGTCTGGAGCAAGTGAATGAGTATGTATATTTGGGAAGCTTATTTACTAGAGATGGACGCTGTGATGGAGACATTGAAAGAAGGAAGCTGGCCGGAACTAGGACGAATGATGCACTCGGTCCGATTGTTGGTAGTAGCAATGTGTCTATGAAAGCAAAAGTGCTAGTGCACAATGCTGTCTTGGTGCCGACCCTAATGTATGCAAGCGAGACTTGGACATGGCTGAAGAAGGATAAATCCGGGCTGAATGCAGTGGAAATGAGGTCGCTAAGAAGAATGTGTGGGAAAACGCTGAGAGATAGGATAAGGAATGAGGTTATTAGGGAAATGAGTGACTGCAAGACTGGTGTTGTAACTAGAATGAAAGTGAATAAACTGAGATGGTTTGGGCATGTTGAGAGAATGAAGGATGATAGGATGACAAAAAGATATATCTGAGTGAACGAAGAGGTGTGAGGAAACGCGGCCGCCCCAGACTGGACTGGACCGATCATGTCGCCTCAAGGATGGGCGCGTTGTGAGTAAAAGGAATCGGAGAGCGTGTATGACAAACTGTATGAGTGTGACGGAAGCTAAGAGTGTGTGTAAGGATAGGGATGTCTGGCGCTCTGTCCTATCTGCCTACCCCGCAAGGGACGTGGCGTGAGGGTATAGTAGTAGTTTCCAGGTGTAGTAGAGTAGAATAACTAGATGGACTCAAACACAACACGGAACCAAATACAATAGTTTTAAATAAAAAAAATATGCGTTGAAGTGTCGTGCTGAAGTGCGATACTCGTAAAACTAACACATGATGTTGTCGTTATTTTAATTCAAAGAGATTTATTCAGAACAGGTGATAACGAAAATAATTTCATTAATTTTCATACGACACCTGTTATAGTTGTATTTATATAACTACGTGTACAGGAAGCTCACACATGTACTGTACGTATTAATATGTAGATGAAGTTTCATGTATACAAACTACGTGTAGGATTAAGTTGTAGGAAACTTTGTTATTATGAAAGTTTTCATCAATTACTTACCTTAAGCGATGGCATTTTAAAAAAAACATCTCGGTTCAGCTGTTCGCGCGTCAGATGACGATAACATTTTTCTGCTTGCTAAATTTTTCGTTTAAGTATTCTGAATAATAATTAATGAAAATAACCGATGGAAGCTGCTCCTTTTACACATTGTTATTTATATATTATTGTCGTCTCAAATTCATACACACATACATACATCTTCTTCCTCTTGGTTGGGTCGGGGGCTCAAAGCACCTGTGTATCTCCGCCAGAGGCCCCTCTCACTTGCTGCTTCCAGGACCTCTGGCCACTCCAACCACAGCCTCTCCTCGCACAAATTTGTCACCTGCTTCTGCCAGCTATTTCTGGGGCGGCCCACCAGTTATTTCTGGGGCAGCTCACAGGTATTTCTGAGGCGGCCTACCGGTTCTTCTCAAATTATCTCTCAAATACTCAAATTCTTGAAATTGAATTTTAATTAATTACTGAACGAGTTAAAACTCTTTCGAATTTTCACCAATCATCTAAATTAGATGACATTACGGGAATCATTGACCAGCTGGTCATTCTTGCCCCTTTCTAAGTATATGTACCAGCTAGACAAATCCTCGTATTAAAATAATGCCTCATTATTAGTTCTGATGAAGAAAACTCGAGGCAAGATATAATATTATACATATGGAACTAATTAAGTAAGATTATATAATTTTCACAACAGAAAAATAAATTCATTATGAATGTGAGAATTCGAGCAAAAATTATACAGTTTAATTAACAGAGGCATCAGCCTATCTCAAAGGGAGACATTAATTAAAAAGCGAGGACAGTTCTGGAGATAAATCTTTATAAAGTGGCTACATAGTCATTTATATTTTCCATCTTCTCTTTGCTATGTTTTTAACTTTCTCTCATATATACTTATTTTAATTTTACATTAACAGCGGCATTCTTATTCGTTAACCTTTTAATTAATATAAATTTTCTCTTATTCTTTTTACATTAACTTACTTTACTTCAGGTATTGTATTAAAAAAATACCTCACTTATTATAGTCGTACCATATAATATCTTTATGATTCGACATAATTATGAATTTAATTTTAGGAATATAATAATTGTTCTATTTTATAGTTGTTTACCACCTCTATCTCAATCACCCACCAACGTCCTCCAAAATATCAAATATATTCTTGCATATAAAGTGGCAGAAATAAAATATTTTGGTACTTTACATCCTACAGATATTCTGAAACAGAATTCAGCATTTTTCGGTAATAAAGTTTGCAGGTAAGTGTGTTCAACAAAATATAATTTTACCTATACGACAAATTTTTATTTGTACCTACTATTTGATTTTTTCAAACTTCAAATACTTATTTCACTCTGTAGTACAAGACTTTATGATTCATTGGTTTAAAATAGCTGTTTTATGTTTATCCATCTCGGCCTATTCATTCTGTATTAAAATTTTATATCCCACAAACTCAAAATTAAGTATAAATTTACGGTCTATGAGGCAAAAATATTGCTTCAATAATCTTAAAACTTTTGTTTTCTTTATCAGATTCTTCGAGTATAAACCATTGTCGAGGAAGAAGAAGGGTTAAATGTAATAAAAAATACCTAATGTTTCCTGTTAGTAATAAAGAACCTGTGTTAACGTTAAAACGTTTTACGGAGAGATTCTATCTCTGAAGTTTAATGTTCCTGATAATACCAGAAATATTTTTCTATTTATTGCAAACAGAATAATTTCAAATTACTCTGCACACGAAACTATTCATTTCTACGTACATTTTATTTTACCCTGTAAAATTTCAGATCATCACTCGTGTAGAATTTGTGGTATTTTTATAAACTCTAAAATGCCATATTTTTAAACAACTCACCTGGTATGAGAAGATACGCGAGAGCCCCGCTCTCGATTTTTTCAACTATTATTCTGTTATGAAGATTCATTCCTCATAATTCATAATATATGTAATAGGTATTTAGAATACCTAGCAAATTTGAGGTTTCTTTGATTACATCCTTGAATAATATGTTATTACTGTATGGATACATTAGCTGTAATAGTATTCAATATCTTTCTATAGGGATGCTCCAAGTCTTACCTATACAATGTTAGGAACTCTTAGGTGAGCTTACATTCTATGTACTTGATAGTGTTTGCACGTGTAAGTTACAAGTTACAATATATATTGTAGAATTAGAACTCCTCAGAAACATTTCATCCTATTTAACTAGAATTTATTTGCCTCGTATGAAACTATTGAGACAATGAATATCTTCAGCTAGAACTATTTTGTATGAATGTATCATTATCGTAATATCATCATTGCTTAACAATAGTATAGGTACACCTAGTAAATAAGGATAGAATTCTCTTCCGCTAGTCACGTTTCATGTTAATTCTTGTCTTTAAATCTAATCACTATTGTCTCTATTTCATTCATATACTGTATATATTATTTTACTTAACCTCGTCATCAAATTAACACACAAAATAGATTAACATATTATATACACTCGTGGGTGTAAAATATTTTTGATTCAATACCTATGTCTTCTCATAGACATAATATAAATCTGCTTTTCTATAAATAGGTACTAATTAATTATAAAACTCAATAGGGAATGAGTAACCTAATGAATATGGATTGGGAATAAGTGCAAAATCAAAATAAATAAACCTAAACAAGTTCTTTCAGTATCATTTCTTGTTGATATAAAAAAATATTGCCCTGAATATTTATATATTTTTATAATTTGCATTTAAAGATGTACTTCCGCCACGACTAAGTGGTACCTTCTCATGCAAACACGTACTCCTAATGCGATTCGATTCTGTTAGATCATCCCCGTCTTCCTAACCCTTATCACGTATCATTAGTTACAATTTCATTACATCGTTCATTATTATTTATAGAATTTGACTTAATTACCTAGATAATTAAATACCTACGCCTCTTGTAACGAATAGAGTTTTCGAACACATCCTATCCAAGCAAATTCCTACTAGATACCAATATAAAATTATGTGCTCCTCTAGTTCAGTCTAACGAGACCTAATCTACTAATCTTTCATTTCACAATTCACGTAGGTAGATATTATTATATTGTAGTATTGTTTTAGGCATCTCCTACCAGCTTATTAGCAGACAATCCGGAATTGTGACGGTCGGCTTGATTACTGGTTCTGTCCAAATCAGCTGTCGTATCAGCTAAGCTTTCTAAATGTGCGTACAATTTTAATAAAAGAGTAGATTATTCATTAATCAAAATGTGTTTTTAACTCGTAATCCGGTGAAATAAAACACAAAACAGTTCCTCGATGGAAAGTTGTGGGGTAGTAGGGATTTCTTTCATTCTATACGTTTTTTGGGATGCTGAATCCGAATCCGAGGTTTGCCAACAAAATTTCGATACGGAACATGGCGAAAATAATCGTTTTCTGGCGATTTCTTTATAAGAACTCGAAAACTGACAACTTTCGTAAGTTATTTTTCTACGCAAAATTAAAGTACGTAAAATTTACTACAAAATTGCAATATAAAATTTTTCTCTAAAATAAATATCAACGGAGCTGTCAAGGTCCAAAAAATGACCAAATTTCTTATTGTTTTACATTACGAGAATCGAAAATGTATTGAAAAAGTTCACCTTGTTGCCTTCATAAGCAAATTTCAACAATTATTCTTTAAATTCATGAGTCATATTTTACCTCGTTGGAATCAGAAAATACAAAGAAAGCTATTAACGCAATTTTTATTTAAAAACACCGTGAAATATTTGAGCTAGACATGTTTAAATAATTTTATTTAAAAATAAAGTAATTTGTTTAGACTAAAAATGTTTAAACCTTTTTAGCGTAAACATTTCACTATATTTTTAAATAAAATTTATCCTGAAACCTTTTTCCATGTTTACTGATTTCAACGAGGTAAAATATGTATCATAAATCTGAAGAATAATTGTCAAAATTTGGTGATAATTCTAACAAGGTGACCTATTCTCCATACATTTTCCATTCTCACAATTTAAAATAACGAGAAAATTTGGCCAATTTTTGAAGCTTGACAGCTCCGCTGCTAGTTATTTTAGAGAAAAAAATTATATTGCAATTTTGAAAAAAATTATATTGCAATTTTGTAGTAAATTTTACGTACTTTCATTTTGCTTTAAAAGATAACTTACGAGAGTTGTCAGTTTTCGAATTCTAGTAAAGAAATCGCCAGAAAATGAATATTTTCGCCATTTTTTGTTTTTTTCGCCATGTTCCGTCACGAAATTTTGTTGGCAAACCTCGGATTCGGATTCAGCACCCCAAAATACGTATAGAATGAAAGAAAAACAGACTACCCCACAACTTTCCATCGAGAAATCTAAATGCACCGTATTATCGGTTGAGCAATGGTTTTCTAATCAAGATAATTCATTTTTGCGCTTACAATAATCAGAGAATTTAGAATGACGTAATCTAATACACATCCTACAAAATCGTGAAGTTTGAATGGGAATAAATAATGGAACGAGCCTAATCTCAAAAACTATTCCTTCCGGTTATCAAACTTTTTATTTCTAAATTTAAATAGACGAGGATCAAGCAGTAATATTAGATAAATTCACATGATTATAAAATTAATAGGTTAAAGGAAAGTACAGAAATTATATTTTCATACACATTCCCATCTACTATGAAGGTTTAATATTTCTGGAAGGAGTGGAAGTGAGTATATCTGATATATCCATACATTAGGTATTCCTTTGTATTCATCCCTTTCAGTAAAACACGTGCAAAGATGATTAGGTACCTACTTGTGTATTCTGAATTAATCCTCATTATATATGTATGAACATACGATATTTTAATTATTAATCATTCTGTTTTTATGTATCGGCTCGATATTAAAAATTTATTAAAAAACGTCTCATTTATATTTTAAATATATATTAAGGTATCTACACAAATTGGCGTAAGGCATACATTGAAATCTTGATTTTAATTGAAATATAAGTACGCAAAGAGTGTGAACTTGTGTACTAATAGAGTATGGATATGTTCGGTTTGTCCATCTACTATTTTATACCGTAATCTGAAATCATGATCCTACAACAATACCACTTGATAGCCATTTACCACTCCACCTTTGGTGCAACCTGAACCAAATCAAAACTGAATGTAGCACGTGTGGTCTTCTCCATCACAGGTAAGGCAACAGGACTACCAATTAACTGCCCCTGTGCTGGACCTGTTAACCATATTGTCAAGGAATGTCAGCTCGCAAGGTTCAACGGCGCAGCAAAAGGTGTTCCCAACTTGTCTTCTGAAGCACTTCAATACCTACGCTCACTTGACCTTTATCTCTGACGCTGATTTCTCCAGCGTCATACGATATACCTACGTATATCTAAAATCAAGATTTATTTTTACACGTTCTTCGTAACATGATTCCATTTAATGGTAAATCAAATAATTAATCGTACCAAAATTGTTTCGATCTCTTATTATTAACAAAATGCCAGACGAAGCATTTCTCAAATTAAGTGCAAACTAACATAGTCGTATATAATAAATTATTACTCGGATAGTATCTAATATTTAATTTCTGAATATCAGACTAAGACAGTGTTTAAATTTTTATTCTTTAAATATCTAAGTACATAAAAAATTGCAGAATAAGGCTTGCTCCTTTAAAATTATAATATTTCATGATGTAATTAAGATACTCGCAAAAAGTTTCTGCCTAAAAGTTCTCCGTTTAAAATTTTACAGGTAACTTATTTTGTGCTGAGGAACTTGACTGTAATGAAAGACTAAATTATTAATGTAAAAATATTGTAATTTTATTTCCAAATAACTTTACAACTGCGTTGGTGTTTTCATCATGTCGTCTAAGAGATGTAATATTACGAATATTTAGAAATGTCATATTAGGACAGTATGGTTGTAATTCTATTTCTCATTTAATTATTTCTTTTCTAATTACCTGTAGAAAAAAAGATTACTTGCACCTGGTAAACAATTAAACATCAAACAAACGATTAAACAGAGAAAGAAAAATTCATAATGTAATCAACCTACATAACAATGACTTTGTGAAACTACATTATTTATATGAGTATACCTTCCTGTTCAGTTATGCCTACTGACGTTTCATCACACAAGTAGGTATAACCGTCATTTGCTTTGTATTCATTGTTAGATTTCGTCTATAATTTAACCACAAATACGTGCGACATAGAATTTTCGATCAATGATTACCTGTATTTACCAGGTCGTGCTACCACTCACTCTACTTACTCTAGGTCCAACATAGTGTATGAAAGGCAGGCACATAAAACTACAATGCATGTATGTCCCTACACTACAATAGTAGGTTCTATTGAGTACTCATTATCTTTCCTTTTCTGTTCTATGTATTAGGAATATCATCATCCTCTTTTGTCTCCCTTCTGCCCCTTATACGATTCTAATTAAAAGGCTACGCTTACTTACCTTCGATTTATTACAAACCTAAGGAATGGTGATGGGAAAACAAATAGATATTGGAAAACACTACACGCCTCATATGTATTAATTAACATCTATAGAAAAGTGTCTACAATACCCACATTTTAGGGTATAAGATGTGTAGGCTCCTATAAATATTTCGTTGTAAATAAGTTATTTAGATAATTAATTTTAAACAACATTAATTTTTTATTTTGTGTTTTCAAGATAAACATCTTTCTAATTAAACGATAATATAAGGGAAGTCCTTCATTAATGTTGTGGGTGTGTATACAATTACAATTTTAAAGTAATGAATTATTAAATAAAATAAAGTGTGGTGTGGTTTCGGATAGATCGTTGTGTAGGCTAATTTTCTCCTCGGTACGATTAGGACGGTTAATTAAGCTTCATATAATCTTCTTTATGTCCTCCCCGTAGAGTCGTATCTTTATTTAGCGCCCCAACTTCCCTACACCCTTACATTATACAGTAAATCTGAAACGAAATAGAGCTGCTACGAAATTATTATAAACAGAGAAACATCGTCATGACACAAGCTTTTCCAGCTTACGGTGAATTGTACAAAGATATACGAGTATTTGGATTTATTTCGATAAACCCAGATTCATTGTGTATAAAAAAATATCCATTTAATGTATTTTATTTGGTTTGTACTATTGAATTAATTCGCATAAATGTGGGAATCAGGCGTGAAGATACCTAAGAATGCGATTTTCATCGGGTTGCCGTTTGACTCATGTTGATAAAATAACACTTTAAATAATGTATACGTGCTCCTCTTTGCCACTTGTAGGATGAATAGGTACTT
The DNA here is from genome assembly GCA_963576895.1 of Ceraclea dissimilis. Lineage (NCBI taxonomy): Eukaryota > Metazoa > Arthropoda > Insecta > Trichoptera > Leptoceridae > Ceraclea > Ceraclea dissimilis. The sequence goes on along the minus strand of OY756359.1, from coordinate 15,952,347 downwards.
AAAATTAAGTTGTTTTGTATGTGAATAATCTCTGGTAGTACAAACAAATTATGAGTAATTGGTTATATAGAAATTTGTAATTGAGTCTAATAAATCTTGTAAAACGCAACCAGGAAATTACATTCCCAAAGTTTATTTGATTCCGTGGCCTAGTTTTCAGTTTCTGGTTGCATTTGGTGAAAGTTTCAAGAAAATAATAAGTCACGGGTATATTCACTTCTGCCATAACTGCGGTTCCCGACTTTTTGTATTTAGCACCCCCTTTTTCACAATGAATTCATTGGCTGCGCCCTATAGTTTTAAAATCGTGTAATACTAATTCTAATCATTTGCTCCAGTAATGCTTCAATGATCATCGGAAGTTTGCATCATTCTTTTTATTTTTTTATTTACTTAAGTCACCAATGGTTAAGAGTATTTGTTCACTAAGGCGAGCTTATCGCAATGCTGCCATCTCTGTCAACCAAGAACTATCCCGCCTAACATAGGTATATATTTACATTATTTTACCTGGGTACCTACGAGTAGAACGTAAATATATGTTTTGTGTGTCCATTGAAGTGTGTTGTATGTGTGTATAAGAATACCTATCCCATTACATATATGTACTTACCATCCTATAAAGACTAAACAAAATGAATTATTTCCCCCAAATACTTATTACATTCGTTTATTTAATGTTGTATTTTGCTGACAGAAACAACTTTTAGAGAAGTTAATTTTGATATACAAAATGATAGGTTTTCTTAAGAAATCTCCAAGGGGTAATAATTTCGTTGGTCGCCGTACTCACGAAGTCGAGAATTTTCCTAATTTCCTTCAACACGAAATCCCTTTGTATCGCGTGTGGGAACATTTTAACGACCTATGAAACTTTTGTTTGGATAAATAGTCTGATCCAAGGAAATAAAAATTTATTGTTTCAATATAACCGTCCTTATCGTGACTTTCAGTCTAAAATAACATGGTAAGAACCTACGTGGGTAATTCTATTTAACACTTTTTCTATTAATTTTAATGTAAATACCTCTCCATATTCTACCGGAGCTGGAGGTTAATTCAAGTTATTAATTAGTACCTATTTATACGTACTACCTACTCGTACGTCTAACAGATAATGGATACTTTTATTAGCTTTATGCTGAAAAATTAAAGATGAAAGACGAGTTTTTTATATTTTCTAAAGTCTAAAGGGACGTGTGACGTAATAATAAACCATGAGACAAATTATTTTTGACATTTTATAATAATAAAATTCCTCGGAGAAATAATATTTAAAGTGTCAGTTGTTAAACGTATATCCCTCTCTCTCTCTCTCTGTCGCATACTTTTATATTATCCCTTTTTGGAATGACTAGGCAGGAAATTTATCCTTTAATTAGTATTCAAAATTTTAAACGAAAAGGAGACGTGGTGTTAGTCCTAATAATTTTAATATGGATAAATTAAGGATCTGTAACCAAATTGCTATTAATTAAGGTAGTTCCACTTTTCTTACCGCTATTTGCAAACTTCATTCCGCTCACCAAGAACACGACGTCAAGCTAATTGATGTTTTTAATCAAAGTTTATTTTCTTCTCGGTTTAATAATAATGTAAGTAGAGATATTTACAGAAAATTTGTTCTTCAGTGTAAGTAATAATAGTGCCTTTTTTAGATGCGACAATTATTTTAACTCTAAATATGTCGAAACAATATGTTTTTAGTATAAACCTAATAAGTACAACAAACTCGTTTTTATGCATTGTGCAGCTGGAATCATATTCTATAATAATTGTCCCACTAGGATTCTTTATTTCCTGGAATCACATATGATTATGCATGCTCCCCAAGGGAGTTTCTATATTATATTAATGTTTATAATACCACTTGGTTCTGTTCAGGAAAAACTGTTGTGTCTTCATAAATCAACTCGAACTGTACCTAAGGTTTATTTATTGAATTCGTAATTTTGCTTATTGTTTATTTTGTTGGTATAATAATTCCTCAATTGGTGATTCCGCCATATTGCTTTCAGTAGCGTCGAGATGTAATAATAATATCCCTGATTTACGACACACGGTGGAAAGTTTCAGGAGAAATTTTATGGGTCAGGTTTGATTTTAATTAGAACCTCGAAACATACCAGGTGGTGTTGTTATGGCTTGTTTAGTTAAGCCACGCCGTTTTATTACAAAACAAAACCTATCAATTTAACTGCGATCTGTGGTTACATTTCACGTGCTATTGTAGCAATGGATTTACAAAATTTTACCTTTATTTGTCGTTTATAAAGCTACGTGGGGAATTATTCAGAGGTTGTTTTATTAATCCCTTACCATATATTCCCTGCAGAGTTTATTATACGAGTATTACAGCGCACTAAATCAAAACACGAATTAACAAAATAACATAATGAACGCTATTGATAAACGGTTACCTCCAATAAACCAAATTATGTGAATTTAATTTAGGTGACGTGTTTGTTATTAGAATCATAATAATATATCACTTGAACATATGGAAGTAAGAAAGGAAAAATAAGGAATACGTACTAAATTATTTACGAATAATACATACCTATAGTTTGAAATTATGTCATTTAGTGCAAGGAATGATAAAATATGCATGCCAATTGCAAACATTATAAAAAATAAAGCATACTTATTGGACAAAATAACAATGATAACTCGGTTGTGTATGAATAACCAAGTACCTTCTACGCTGGCAAACTTGAATCGAGCTTATAATTATCTTTCTCGGGATGAATTTATTCCAGTAGTTGGGTAAAGTTTGTGGAGATATTATATTTTTAATCACACGTCCATTACAACTTGAAGATACTTGTAGAGTAGTGATTATAGTGAGATGAGATAAGACGAGATGGAACAAGACATAGACACGAAACTTTCACGGAGTTTCATCCTGGGATACTTTACTTATTGCTTAATCAAACTTTTTAACTGATGCAATTTCATTTTTTTATTCCATTGTTTCAGACAAAGTACGAGAGCAAAAATGGTCGACAACGGAACGGGCGCTATTTACATAATAGGATCTTTCAAAAGAATGCAGACCGATCCTGATTTTAAGGTAGATACTTGCATTATATTTTACCTTATATTTCGTAACATGGATTATTTTGTAAAAAACATAAATACCTATCCAACAAAAACAGTATTCTTGACTAATTAACAATTTATTACTTACATATATTACTCGTTATTCGTTGTAAGTTTGACTTTAGTAATTTCTGATCTAATAGTGAAGTTAGTATCAACTAAATAAATACGAGTATGAAATAAACATCTACATTTTGTGTAGTCTCTCTCTATCTATCTATACCCTCACGCCACATCCCTTTCAGGGTAGGCAGAGAGGACAGAGCGCCAGACAGCCCTATCCTTACACACACTCCTAGCTTCCGTCACATTCATGCAATTAGTCATACACGCTCTCCGATTCCTTTTACTCAAAACGCGTCCATCCTTGAGGATCTGGTCGACATGATCGGACCAGGTCAGTCTCGGACGGCCGCGCTTTCTCACCCCTCTTCGCTCATTCAGATATATCTTTTTTGTCATCCTGTCATCATTCATTCTCTCAACATGCCCAAACCATCTTAGTTTGTTTACTTTCATTCTTGTCACTACACCAGTCTTGCAGTCACTCATTTCCCTAATAACCTCATTCCTTATCTTATCTCTCAGCGTTTTCCCGCACATTCTTCTTAATGACCTCATTTCTACTGCATTCAACCCTGATTCATCCTTCTTCATCCACGTCCACGTCTCACTAGCATACATCAGGGTCGGCACCAAGACAGCATTGTGCACTAGCACTTTTGCTTTCATAGACACATTGCTACTACTAACAATCGGACCGAGCGCACCATTCGTCCTAGTACCGGCCAGCTTCCTTCTTTCAATGTCTCCATCACAGCGTCCATCTCTAGTAAACAAACTTCCCAGATATACATACTCATCCACTTGCTCCAGACAGTCATTACCAACCTTTATCACACAATTTGTCCTTATTTCCTCTCTTTCGAACACTAATACTTTCGTTTTATTTACATTCATTTTCATACCATTCATATCGCAGCTTTCGTACACACAGGATACTATCCGTTGTAACTCACATTCATCATCAGCCATCAACACTAAATCATCTGCAAACATTAACGCACATACTTTCACTCCATTTAGGTCCACACCAACATTCAGCTCATTCAGAGGACGCATGCAGTAGTCGAAGAACAGGTTGAACAACCACGGCGACATGACGCAACCCTGTTTAACCCCTTTTGTGAGAGTGAACCACTGCGACAACGCAGCATTCACCCTGACACAAGCAGAGCTCTCCGTATATAGAGACGCGATTGCGCCAATCAGTCGGTCGCTCACCCCATATTCCGACAGTACACGCCACAGTCTTTCTCGGTCCACACGATCGTATGCCTTCTCCAGATCCACGAACGCGCAGAAGAGCCTCTGGTGTTTAGCCAGAAGCTTCTCCACGACCATCCGTAGGGAGAAGATCTGATCGGTGCACCCCCTGCCACTCATGAAAGCACCCTGCACATCCCATACTTTACTTTCAGTCACTTTTCTTACTCTTTCAATCAATACCTTTCCATACAGTTTGCCCACAGAGCTCAGCAAACTGATAGCCCGATAACTGCCGCATTCCAACCTTGAGCCTTTCCCCTTGTACAAAGGGCAGATGACTGCCCTCCTCCAATCCTCAGGAGTGCAGCCACTCTCCCAGCACAAGTTGAAGAGCCTCAGGCACCACTCGAGAATCTTCGGGCCACCTTGCTTGATGAACTCTATGGCCACACAGTCATGTCCCGCAGCTTTACTATTCTTTGCTTTTTTCAATGCAAGCACAACTTCATTCATACGTATTTCCTCGTCCTCAGCAATATTTACATTCATACTATCTGCTACATTCGTCTGGTTTGTACTAGTACCACTTTCATACAATTCTTCGAAGTATTCTTTCCATCTTTCAACAACTTCTTCTCCATTCATCACTAAATCACCATTCTTATCTTTGATGCAATTCATACTGTTTTTCTCACTTCCAGATCTCTTTCTTTTTACTTCCTTCCAGAATATTTTCAAATTCTCCTCGGCGTTCCTCGATAATTTCATACATTCCTCTTCCTCAAGTTTTCTCTTTTTCTGGCAAACCATTTCTTTCACTTCTTTCCTACACGCTTTATATATATTCTTCTTTCTTTCTTTCTCACCTCCATCATCTGGTTTCGCACCAAGCACATCATTCCACGCTTTCTTTTTCCTCACTACAGCATCCTTCACCTCATCATCCCACCACGCATCACCTTTTTTCCTTCCTACCAACGCTTCTCCACATACTTCTCTTGCACTCTTTACTAGCACCTCCTTCATAACATTCCATAGTTCACTCGTCGAGCGTTCCTCATCATCATGTACTTCTAGCCTTTCGTTAGTCAGTCTTTCATATTCATCCCTAACATTCGTCTCTTTCAGTTTTTCGACCCTGATTCTCCGGACAGGCTCCAACTTCCGAGCCCTCGAGCGCCAACCGGAGAAAAGATCAATCCTTGTTATCACAAGGAAGTGATCCGTCCACAGTCCGGCGCCCCGAAATGCCCGGGTGTCCTTTGTCGCCTTCCGGAGCTCAGAGTCCACACATACAAAGTCAATCATCGACCTTTCAATACGATCAACTCTCTCTCTTTGCCAAGTGTACTGGTGGATCTCCTTGTGTGCGAAGAATGTGTTCGCCACAAAGAGATCCAACTCCAAACATACTTCTAACACTCTTTTCCCGTTATCATTCACCCTATCATCGCCATGCAATCCCAACACTCTCTCAAAATTCTTCCTTCTGACACCGACCCAACCATTCAGATCACCTGCCAATATTACTTTTTCATTCGCTCTTCTTTTATCCGCTGTCTCCCGCACTAAGTTCCAAAACTCATCCTTCTCATCATCCAAGGCATCATTCCCTGGACCGTAACCTATAATAAGGAACAGCCTGGTCATGCCTACCTTGAAACGAATCCAGATGAGTCTCGGTCCTACCAGTCCATACCCATTACGCTTCACCATACATTCAGTCATTCTTTTTGATAATATAGCACCCACTCCCTGACGTCCATGTTCATTTTCAGGCACTCCAGACCACATCTCTGCCATTCCATTCACCACATCACAATCTCTGTCCTTTCTTTTCGTCTCACATAAACACAATATATCTAAGTTCCTCTCATGCAAAACATCACGCAATTCATTCATCTTACCTTCCATATCTCCTCTTATATTCCACACACCAATCCGGCATTCTGCCCTCCTCTTTGCGCCCTCCCTGGTACTTGACGCGGCGTGATGGGTGGCGAGCCTCATCGACTCCATGCGTCAAGACCACCACCTAATTTCTTACATCTTAGGACCTATAGGTCCCGTGTCTTGGTTTCCCTCCACCATGTTAGTAGAAATATATATATATACAAAATAATATAATAAGAATAGAAATATAAATAGAATAAATAGAACTACCACCACCAGAAGTATCCCACTACCAGCCGTTGAAAGTCCTCAAGGTCAGCGTTTTCGTCGGCCGGCACTGAGTGGGTTTTGAGTAAAAGCACTCGAAGACACACAAACACGATTTTGACTGGAAAATCACTGAAGGAACGACACAGAAGGTGGAATACACGAAATAGTATTAACGACAATATCGAGAAGAAACACGTGCGGTCACGACGGATGGTAGAGGGCTACTGATTTTGCGTTCAGTGGACGCCTGGGGACCACGCGTATGGAATAGTATGATAAAATGGCGTCTGAAAAACAGAGGACAAGATGGCGTACGAAGGCAAAAACCAGTAATACTAGGGGAAAAAGCTTATTTTGTGTAGTAATGTAGTGTAAGTATATACTACGAGTATAAAACCAATATAACCTCATTATGTGCCAACTTCCTGTCAGCAATGCTTCATTTACCACAGCTGGAGCTAAACAACTTGAAAAATAGCAAGTGCTTTTATACAACACAGCTTCCCAACAACTTCTTTAATAATACTCATATTTTAATGTAAAGCATTAGTGACAATGAATAAAAAAGTATAACGGATCTTAATAATTATAATTGAATGTCTAGTGGAAGGATAAAGTAAAGAATGCAAAGAGTCTTGAATTGCGAGGTATAATAAGAATCTTTGATACCTTATTCACATTGGTATAAGGATGGAGTTTCAGAAAAGAAATTTATTAAACAAAATTAAAACGAATGAATTTTTGTATGAAATAAAGAAGAAATAATACTTCTCCAAATGTATTATGGGGAGATGACATTATTTTCGATTTTCTTATTGTAATGCGTCGTAGCTCCCTATACATATCGAGAACCATTGGTATGAAGAAAAGGGATTATGTACCTATACCTACATATGGTTTTTCTATGTTCCACTTCATACTTTCCTTCATACGCCTGATCGAATCCTTCTCTTATTGGGAAACTTTCGAAATTCAATACAGATAATTGATTGTAACTTTTTACGTGTATACGAGTACCAGTATAGAAACTTTAACCTATTTTGTTTGTTTATTGCGGAGATTTTATTTCAGCAATTGTATTATTGAATTTTTAGATAGCTACCTGTACGTTGAATGAAACCTTAGGATATAAAATCTTCAATTCACACATTATTGGTTTAATTCTCCCACATCCTTATTGTTTTCCCCAAGAAAGATATTTATTTTACTTTAACAAATAAACCTGTGTAGGTATAAGTACATCAGATGGCTTTGTTCAAATTAAACCTGGAACTATCTCTTAGGGGAATTTTATTAGACAGTATTCTTTGGCGATCCACCTGTAAAATAAGCCATTGTTGGTTAGATAAAATAAAACCAGATTTCCTCTTATAAATCCGATAAAGAAAATAGCAGGCGTTGCACTCACGTGAAAATAAATAATATATTTATATTTATACTTCTCATCTCGTGTTTCTTTGTGGGGTTTTTTTTTTCGTCAATTTTATTGGATTTGTTATTTTTATTTTCATCAATTCAATGCAACAGTAAGATATGTTAAAAAATCCGCCAAAATATAATGAAACTACAGATGATGTGAAATAAAGGAATAATGAGCCTTACGAACATGATTTTCTAGAATTTTTAATCCACGATGAAAATATGTTTTTTTAATTAACAAATTTAATGCACAACGGTTGCATGCATTCTTATTATCCCAGACGTCAGCTGTTTCTGTATATAAATTGAAGCTATTACAATATTGTAGTATGAAAACATTTTATTATGTATTGTATTCAGTATTCTTGCTGCATGTCGTCCCCTAGGAGGCTTTAACGTCGTGTGTGTAATTTCATAAAGGGTTTTGATTAAAGGGAAATATTATGTGTTGTATTGGGAAAGTAGGTACTTATACAATATGCTCTCTACTGATGTTACTAGTTACAATCTGGGGCTAATTGGTTAGTGGAGAAAATATTATGCTATACAACAATACCTACTCAGTCAGTTTGTCTAGCCACATATTCGATACAGTATAAATATTAATTTATTTAATTTATACACTGTTTTTACTTATTTGAAATCTGACGTAATAATTAAGTATAATAAAAGTTAATAATCAATGCAATATCTTATAATGAATTTAAATAGGCTTGCTTATGTACTGAATAGCTTACATCCAGGAATCACTTTCGCACGGAAGATTTTTCAGGCCACAAGCTTTGAGTAATAATAGACTTTGATTACTGAAGTAATTACCTAATCAAATTATTTTCGTCATACTGACATAATAGAACATCAAAATCCTGGGTAGGACATTAAAAAATCGAATACCTACTTATTACGATTACAAAACATCATGTACAGCAATAGTGTTTGCCCAACCCAACCCAATCCAAAACCCAACGTCCAGGCGCAGGCCCGCAGGGCACATAATCTAGTATTTATATTCACAACACTCTAGAAATTAGACGTTTTCAACAGTATAAATTTTTATAACATCAGTAGTAATATCTATGTCGCATTTATATGCAACAATTTTCATATTGTTCACTTTCGCCTCTTAATAAAATGGTAGGTGGTATAGGTACCTATATCATAACGTTATATTTATTTTGATCAGAATACATGCTCTCAACCTATAATGTTTTCTTTCCGATAGGCTCCGTTACCAAAACATCCTATTGGGGAAATTATTTTTATCTCATAAACCTAAAATAATATAATATCTAATCTCACAGCAGAGAGTTTGGTGAACTTTGTTTAGGTAGATGTAGGTATATATTTTTACAAAATGCTAAAATAAAATACAATACCTAATAAAGTACACGACCCAACATGAGTTGAGAGATAATAGTAAGGATATATCTACTTGATAAAACTGAATAATGTGTACCCATTTATCAACACCCTTTCCAAAGAAACTCATGATTTACCCTTTATTTATGGTTTGAGATTGGGTAAATAATACAAATATAATAATAATGCTAAAGTAAAAACATACAGCGGATAAATAATATTGTTTCTGTTCGCAATAAATAACACGTAAAATATATAAACAATAGTACATATTTTTATCTAGTTGGTATTTAATATTATCAAATGTTTATATTATATTTTCTATCATTATTATCCATATATTATAATTTACTGGAGTAATCCCTGGACGCTCAACTGGAGAAAATTAAAACAAATTTATCATGGATAATAGGTACCTAAACATCTCTTATTTATGAAGATTTGTTATTAAAAATCTATCGAATTTCTTTGAAAATCTATTTAATTTTCTTGTAGATCATAATATTATCTTTTTTTTTCTTTTCAGTTATACCTGACATCCAACGTAACGTCTGCAGATTTCAATATGGGATACTCAATGACTGGTACTCTAGAAAGAGGTTGCAAGAAAACGAATACATTCCAGATGACACATTTCGCAGTCATCAGGAGAAGGGACTTCGAATCAGGCAGGGATCAGAAGACATAGGGTAAGCTTCCCGGGGAGTGTGGCAGTTGTGTGAGCTTTATAGAATGTTAAATAACATTTAAAATATCTACGAATAAGATAATAAACAGTCTAATAGTTCAGTCACTTTAGGAAATCAATGTATGGGGAAGTTGGCAAAATTAATAACAGATGGGACTCTATGCAGTATGATACCTTAGGGTGAGGTGTTTCAGAATATCAGGCGTCCCCCCCGCCACACCTGACGCGTCACCCCCCTGGCCCCCCGAATAGGTCCCCCTACGTGGTTTTCCTCTATTTATCAAAAAACTGTAACAGATAGAAGGAAAATGTTAAGGACAAAAATAGTCCTTAATAAATTCTCTACAAAATAGGTAAAGCACATTTTTTGATAGGACTAGTAATTTACCCGCAATAGCCGGTGAAAGTATCGTAATTTTTTAATAAGAACCAAATTTTTTTTATTTTACTCAAATTGCTGAAAATTCATAAGAGCTACAAGAAAATGGTCAAAGAATGAATTAATTGCTATAGTTTTAGCTATAAAATGAGCTATTATTTATTTTTGCACGGCTCATAGTTTTTGAGTTATAACATAAAATTCCAATGACAGAAGTCTTAAAAATGGAACTTTTCATACAATTTGTATTGAAATGCTGTGATATTAAAATTTAGGTTAAGCCTGTTTTTCACAAGCATGTGAAAGATAAAAAATGTATTGGAGTATGATTGGGTCTTTTTAGTATTTCAAGATATAATCCTTTCGAAGTTGAATGCACTTTTGCCAGTCATGTTTCAAAGCCATTATCCCAGTTTTCCAGAAGGATTCCTCAAGGTTAGGATATGGGTCAAAAGCATTGGCACCCGGCGATTCGAGGGTTTGTACAAGTCCTGTTCTGAAGTTAAGATGAACACTACTGATTAAAATCAGATCACTGGAATCTCTGCTATCACCTAACTAATAATTCCGCGATCTTTGAAAAATTAATCCATGTCTTTATCGACGTTCTCCAGAACTACTGCATTTTATTGCTTTCCGCTTCAAGGGTTGTGTTTGACACCTTGCTGTGCCCATTCAAAATCTGGCACTTACTTTCTAATCATGGCATATGATGGAACAGACTCCATTAATGAACCCGATATTTCTTTTATGGTTCGTGTCGGTCTATGACCTTAGATAAAATAATATTTTATCACGGATCGCAGCTGACAATTTCACATTTTCACAAAAATGTCAAACACGTTGAAATAAAAATGGTGCCAAGAGTGCCAGCGTCGTCCTATCGATCTCAAATTTTGTAAATAGCCCTAATGAAGTTTAAATTATCTATATCAATAATGAACTTAAACTGGTCTGTACATTTTTTTCTCAGGGCTACGAAGTGTTCAGCCGAACCTCGTATCTTACACAGACATACACTAAATTTTCTTCTTTAATGATCTTGACGAATCCTTCTGCAAAACTGGGATACGGCTTTGAAATATGGCTGGCAAAAGTGTATTGAACTTCTAAAGAATTATACCTTAAAATACTTACAAAATCCAGTCATACTCCAATACATTTTTTATCTTTCACATACTTGTGAAAAACAGGCGTAACCTAAATTTGAATATCACAGCATTTCAATACAAATTGTATGAAAAGTTCCATTTTTAAGACTTCTGTCATTGGAATTTTATGTTATAACTCAAAAACTATGAGCCGTGCAAAAATAAATAATAGCTCATTTTATAGCTAAAACTATAGCAATTAATTCATTCTTTGACCATTTTCTTGTAGCTCTTATGAATTTTCAGCAATTTGAGTAAAATAAAAAATTTTTGGTTCTTATTAAAAAATTACGATATTTTCACCGGCTATTGCGGGTAAATTACTAGTCCTATCAAAAAATGTGCTTTACCTATTTTGTAGAGAATTTATTAAGGACTATTTTTGTCCTTAACATTTTCCTTCTATCTGTTACAATTTTTTGATAAATAGATGAAAACCACGTAGGGGGACCTATTCGGGGGGCCAGGGGGGTGACGCGTCAGGTGTGGCGGGGGGGACGCCTGATATTCTGAAACATCCCACCCTAAGGTATCATACTGCATAGAGTCCCATCTGTTATTAATTTTGCCGACTTCGTGCTGCAAAAGGACTGAGCTATAAGGTTAGAGTCAATATTACGATAGAATTTTCTTAGTAAACAGAATAACTCATATATACTGAATATTAATTTATATCCGAACTGAATATTAATTTAAGGATCACGGAAAAAATGTGAAAAATCTCGTTATTTTGAGAGCAATGATTTATTTTAGGTTATTGCAAATAATACCTAAAATGCTGAATTCATTAATACGCTCATACAACTTACTGATGGAGTCATCAGTAAGTTTTATTGTACATATAAAAGGCAGACGTTATTATATAATTAAAGGGCCTCGCCTAACTGCCTTTGGATAAAATTAAATTAATATAATCTACATGAGGCACTATTGTTTTTGTTAACGAAGCGATATTCTGTTTGCTAAGAAAATATTATTCAACGAACAGAATTAATGATCGAATCAAGTATGCTATCAAATATAATAGATAATTGAAATGTTTCCCCATTTACATATCGTTAATCTTGTAATATTACTCGTATGTAGGTATGTCTACTTAATTCTAATGATCATTATTCCAAATCTACAGACATTTTCATGAGAAAATTATTGCGATTGAAGATTACACAGTAAAATAATATGTATCTAGGTGAGTGTATCCCAAATTAATTTGTTCAGATAAATTGAATAAATGAATTACCTTTACAGTAAACGATCAGTCCTGCGAAATTACATTACCAGACATTATTATCGTACAACACCTTCTTCTATGATACATATGCCATTAAAAAACCAACAAGTGCATCAAAATTCTTCATTACTTCATATGTGAACATGTGTCGAGTATTCTGTAAAAATTTTAATAAATATGTGATAGGAAATCTCAATCTTTGGCACCCACTAAAGAAAGAAGTAGGTTTTAGCACGTACACCAGATTTCGTGTGAAAGTGAAAGATAAACTTACATAAGGCTTTTGTCTGATTCAAAAAAACATTCAGCAATGCCAGTTTATCGCCTTCAACTACAACCTTATTTTCAGTGATCAATTGTATGGTCTGTGTACGCTTGTAATTAAGTACCTACTTAGTAGTCATAGCACCATATATCGAGGTCACAGATTGATATATGAAGTCAAAATATTAAACTTTTTTAATCAGTTCTATATTTTCTTCATAAATTTATGGGTTCCAAACGTTGAGAACGAGTCTGTAATGTAATATTGATGACGGTTTCTTGTAAAGAAGAGATATATTTTTCATGTGAAACTCCATAACCCCGGGATAAGAACAAAAGTTTTGATATAAGAAAATGATTTATTTCTAATACTTGAGTGAATTTTGTGTAACATATTATCATTACATATCTACCTAGTTCAAGTTCTAAGATTTTAGAAAGCTAGCTTATCACATTCTTACCTTACTGTGTAGGTGTACTGTGTAGTGTATGTACCTATGTAGTATGAGAAGTGTTACATCAAAACATAATAGGTGTATCAATTTTATAGGTACATCAGTGAGAAGTGAAACAATGTCTTTGACACGTAAAATATCCAATTCTATGTACGTATTCATATTTCGCGTGGATATATTTTTAAATCTAAACAACTTTAATATTAACACCATAAAGTAAAATTCGTTGAAGAGATATTATTATCCTTTCGGCATTTTAATTGAAATCCTACTCCTTACTTGAATGATTATGATTTTTCGTATTAAGAAATTTCTGAAGTATCAGATAGGTATACCTATACGTACAAAAGAAGGTACTCATCCACCCTGAAGTTTTTCTACTAACCATTAATATAAAACTTGCTGTATGTTTTATTATGATTACAAAAAATACTCACGAATTTTATTATCCAAACATTCAGAAACAACAGCGCATTCAAAAACCAGATGGTAGAATTCTGAAAATCTAATTGTGGGGTAATATATCCAATAATATAGGCTGATCTTTATATAATGACGATAATATTATTATCTTAATTGTATCAATGAATTTATTACTTGCTTTCAGACACAGAGTGCGGTGACATTTGGTGAGTTTATTACTTGAAATAAACTCATAAAATCACCGCCCACTCCACCCACAAACCTTGCGAATTATATTATAATTGACCTAAATAAAGGGTAAACGTAGTAGCAGATGTCCTAATGTAGTTAACAGAATTAAATATTATTACTTCTGCACCCAATGATAACGAAAAATGTATTTTTCTGAGGGCGTCATTATGACATGACATTGCTATATTATTTCTACTAAGGAATTATAAGGGTGTGTAAAATAGTACTATGAGCTAATTAGTTTATCTCACATGTTGCACCTAGTGGATTATTTACCGTTATTTCACATTTTCTTTTAGTACTAATTGGTAATCCTTATTTGTTTTAACGTGGTATATTTTAATACCAGATAATGACTACATGATGGAAAATGGGTATTTATCTCATATTATGATGAAGTACCACGATTGCTTATTTAAAGAGTATATGATGTAGGGCTCTCTCTTATCATTTTTCAAATTAGTACGTACTCATAACTATATCCAAACAGATGTGATGTACCTACCTAATTATGTGATGAAAAAATAAATTCATATATAATGCAATTTCTTACGTGAATTTTTATAGAAACCTTCTGCTGTGTGTAAATTCCACTGATTATTATTCATGATTCATTAAATTATACCAGAACCTTGAATAACATTTTCTTTTCAACAAATCCATACCTCGACTCCCACTTAAACAATGAGTAGATGTAGATATATACTTATGGGTTCATTCCCAGGATAACCTAATCAAGATGTTTGTTTCATAATCAAATCACTAAATTAAAGAAATTTAATTTTTCAAGGAGATCGGCAGTACATAGGGAAAATATTCAAAGAATTTATAAGATAATTAAATTTTTAGAAGTCGTATATATTCGCGAAAACACGCATTGTGGAAAATGTAAGTAGGTAGACTCCCATTCAAATAAGAATTTCACGACAGTTTGGATCAAATCCATTATTTATTTATTTACTCAAGTTTTAGAAAAAGAATTATTTCATTTTGATCATCATTTAACAATAGACTCTCAAATGAAAAAAAACTTAACTAAGTGCCGACATATAGTGGTGGCGCTTCTGTTAGTCTGCCTACAGTAGGGTGTAAGGTAAGTGCCTATGCAAAATTTTCGTACAAATATGATAAATGAATGCAACGATAGAATCTTCATTTCCACATATTATTGTAAAGGGTGCAACATGAATAGATAGATCGAAAAGAATTTATTTCCTTGCAGCAACAAAGAGAAATTTGCTACTTCTAATTTTCTATATGTGAAACTGAAACACTGTAGCTTTTCAGCAGCGCACGAAAAAACAATGTTGAATGTTGTAAACATCAGAGTCATGAATATTCAATAGCAGGTACCTATCTAACCGAGAGTCATCTTGTTTCTTAATATAATATAGAAAGGAGTAAACAACTTGTATATAATACCAACACCTACATACTACTTTACCACCCCGTCCTCTAGACATGACGCGTAAAGCCTCGGAGCTCCCGAGCTTTACCAAGTAATTTCCAGCCACCATGAAAGGTCGTTTAGTTGATACCCATAGACCCCTGATTAGTCGATAAATTTATACCTCCTGAAATTGCACAACGTGGCAGATTCAGCCTTACTTACCTGGACAATGTACGAGTATACCTTTGTCATTTTCATCGTAATTTATTGTTTTGATATTGTATATTGTTTACATCGCAATAATTTAACTTGCGTATTCAATTAGTATTGAAATATCTTGTATTTTGATGAAACGAAGAGAAATGAATACGATGAAAGATGTTAAATGAAACGTATATTTGGGTTTGGAATTTCAGTTTCCTTGTAATATTCATCACAAAATTCACTGAATCGTAAAATAGGAAGGACAATCCTGTATACTTCAAACATTTAATTAATATAATTAATACATATTTTGCAGTTTTTGATAGAGCATAATAGTATGCCTATTTCCGCGTTAATTGCATACTAAGCAGGCACAATGCACTTCTACAATATGTTACTATACTTACTGTATTTTTTTATAGTATTATAAATATAATAACTATACAAAATGTATTGTAATCTAATTAAGGTTCGGTTTGATAGAAACTACATTAACTCGCCTCATGATTTTGAGGTTTAGGTACACATAGTAGTCTAACACTCACGTGCATCGCAAACTATATTCTCTGGAACTTTTAATACGTACCTACTAGAAACTAATTCCACCTCTGCTGCAAGGTAGTATGTAGAATAATGATTCTATCAAAAACTATGTACAAGTTTTTAATTAATATCGGTATTCATCAGATACTTGAAGTAAAGAATCACACCATGTTCCTTTCAAGGTATGATGGGAAGTGGGAAGAGTCCTTTTCCTAGTGTTTGTTCCGACGCGTAAAATCCATCAGCAATAAAATATTCATGAGTTGATTTGAATATCTCACAATACATTGTACAATACGGTGGTATGGATACTCCACCCGGCACACTTCGCCTTGTAATTTGGAGACAGTTGAGTAATGGCTTACCTATGCTCACTAGATAGGATAAGTTTAATAATAATAGTTTTCTTATCTATGAATTGAACCGACAATATAACAGACACCTCATAAAGACATTTATCATTCATGTACCTAAGAAATTTACTTAACCTTTTTTCTTATAAATGTATCTATGTGTTTTTCAAAGGGCAACTCATGAATTGACCAACTCCGGGCAAAAACTCTGATAGTTAATAGGAAGAAATCTATTGTTAAAAAAAAAATCTGTTGTTTCGGTTTCGATTTCGTTTCGTTTCGGAATATAAACGAAATCGTTTTTCTCTGAATGCATATTATGAATACGTACCTACACATTTTTATATAGGTACAGATTTTTCATAGGGCCACTGTTTCAGTTGAATCCATTACACCTAAACCCCTAACTGTCATGTCTTACAAACCATTACATAGGTAGATACATAGTTATGTATCCTGCGCTATGAAAATTTCGTGAAAATTTTACACGATCTTTACATTTAAGGAACACAAGAAAGCTTTTATAAATCTCTTGTGACAAGATGATAAATTTGGTTTGGACATAATAATGTGTACCTAGTACCTACCTACTTTCTACATTCTCGTAATGGAAATTGTTCCAAGGCCTCCTGGGAAGAAGATTATTAAAAAATGAAGAAATATTTATACTTCTTGTAGAGTCAATAGTGTAATCGGTCACTCAGTCACGTGACGTCAGATTATGTATACAATGCTACACAATTCAGTTATTTTATTTATTTTTATTTTACTTTTCAATAAATGGACCGGCAACAGGTTAACAAAAATGAAATAGTAATGTTGGTGAACGTTTTCATATGTTATGGCTTTAAATTTTCTTTAACGTTATTTGTTATTACCGTATAAATAAAAATGAAATCATATATGAAGGACTACTTGGTTCATTCATTTGCATTTTCTTTACTCTAGTCACAATAAACGAATACCGCAAATAAAATTTATGTTCGCCTTTTTTCATACATTTTATTCGGTGAATAAAGAATAAGGAGTGTATATTTTAATATCAAAACAATTATGTCATATCGCTCCAGATATTAAAGTTGATTGCTATAATACTCTGCCTATATATACGTATATAGTCATATATAATATGACTTGATTTTATTACATTCTTTTTAAAAATAACGATTCGAAGCCTTCTGCAGAATGTCGTCAAAACTCCATCACATTATTAACTATAAGTATACGAAAAAAAGGTTTCCTTTGTAATTTTTTCCGTACAATAATTTCCCCTGATTTTCTTTGACAAGAGGGAAAATATATTGAGAGCATTGTACTTTTACTATGGAAAATCATATACTTGAAAATTGTCGATACTTTTAATATCACATCTTCGTATAAAATATCTTCCTCTAGGATGATTATTTTATTAAAAGATTGTTAGCAACTCAGATGGAAAAATCAATATTAATAATAATCGTTGTGCTTTAATATATAAAAATGCTTTAGTAATGATTTTTACCGGATCAGATTTTTTCATTCATTTTATTTTTTTATTTTTATACCTACCTAATAAGACTTTTTTAAAGGAATCCACTACGGCCTTTATAAGCACTCCCCCAACGGTAATTTCCTACGACATTAAGGTTCAAAATTGCATGAACAATCGCACGATAAAATGATAAAAATAGCGTTTTTTTTTTTCGTTTTTTGGGGTTAATTTCGCTTCGATCAAAAAACTTTTACGGTTATTTCCTAGATTTTTATGCACATTATCAATACAAAAAAAAACTCTGCGACTTTCGGGAAACGAGTCTTTCGGAAAAAAGATCAGAGGTGTTTTACACATTTTTTTGAGAAATCTATACAAGATATAAAAAATAATCTTTAACAGTTATTAAACGAAGGTTCAATGTATCCACTGTTTTTTTCCAAAGCATATTTAGTAACGGTTGTCGAGATCTAAGGTCTCTCGTTTTTAGGTATTTTTGAAATGTCAATATGCATACTGTCGAGCTTCAAGTAGGTATGTATATATTGTATATCGCCCGCGTTTTGACAATAGTGGTACTCCAAAAAGCTGATTCAACAATGTACCAACAGTGCCGCCTGTGCGTATTATAAACAGGTATTATAAAATATAAACTACTATACACAAAAATATTGCGACAATTTTAGAATGCCTATTATTGTAGGAAATTTCCTATTTTATAGCAAAATTACCAATATTACCTCTCAATATACATACCAAATAGTATTTTCGAGTCGGGTAATTGTAACTGTGTCACAATATTAATTGAAATTGTTCAATTTTTTAAAATGTTAATTTATTAATCGGCTAAACAACAACTCGCGGCGTTTTTTTAATAATTATGACATTTCGATTTATTTATCATGATTAAATCCTTAACTTCCTGACAGAAATGCCAGATTTCTGACGGTGCGTGCTAAATAATATTAATCCATTTCTACCCACAAATAATATTATTACTTTATCTGTGGGGATTGTTCAAAGTGGAAAATATACTCGTATTATAGTATAAAAGAACCTAAATTCCTGCGTCAACTCGAAATTTGACGAGGTTAAACGCCTTCATGACATAAATCACTCGAGAGGGTTGTCTTTTTATAAGGGAAAAGGTTCCATTGATAATAAATAAGTTATATCACAAAGAAACACGTAATATCGGGCTGAGCTTTTATTTTATTTATGCTCCTCAACATACCGCGGGATCTCATTAATTTAAGCATATATTTTTTTTAATTTTAGTATTCTCTGTTATACTCGTAAAAGGTCCATAATATGAGAATATTATTTGCTCTTTAAAACACAATTTCCCACAATAATCGTATATTGCATAGTTTTTCTCTCAATCTAATGACGATAATATGTTAATAGTGTTAACTAACGATTCCTTTAGCCGTGAGTTTAACGAAATTAAGGAATAAAATTTTACTCGTACCTTCTTATAAATTTTACATTAAAAGCTAACGGGAACCAAAATACTATTAATTAAACATTCTTCCTACTAACTTATGTACTTCTGTTCTTCTCACAAGCTGATAGGGAATGTTGCCAACAAGGAATAGTGTATAATATACCTACTAGAACTATAAGAAAATCTTTAAAGTCATTACAGAGTTTAGAGAAAAAATATTATTTCCAAGAATTAAGGAAGATAGAAATATTAAGAAGAGATCGTTTAATCCAGTCATCAAACTTTGTACCTAACTATTAAAAGTAATTGAATACGTACGATGTGTAGATAATTTTTACTCGCAGTACCTATTCTTCGTTCAGATTTTTTAACTCCAAAGCTTAGACAAAGTTAAGAACCTATACTGAGGAGATATTGTAGCACTACTTGGTAATATGTATCATTCACTCCTATCAGCCAATTGCCTGAAAATTTATAAAGAAATAAATCACTTTCAAACATCAAGATGAATGTAAATATTTTATGACAACAGAAAATATGAGTGAATCGCTCGTAAATTTAATAATATATTATTTCACGAAGTAAGATATTCTTAATAATAAT
This sequence comes from Ceraclea dissimilis, assembly GCA_963576895.1. Classification (NCBI taxonomy): domain Eukaryota; kingdom Metazoa; phylum Arthropoda; class Insecta; order Trichoptera; family Leptoceridae; genus Ceraclea; species Ceraclea dissimilis. Next base: position 15,932,202 of record OY756359.1, on the reverse strand, counting down.
AATGTGTATTTGATATTTTGTACTTTATGTTTATATATTAATAGCTCTAAATGCATTAGCAATTATAACTCTGAAATATTGACCTATTTAGGACATACAATACAATACTTAACATAAATACGTAATTTATAGTACTTATGTCAATGAAATGTAAACGTCCGTATTATAAACTAATCATCAGTATTATGATAAAAGCATTAAAATACCTATTCAATATAAGTGTACCTATATTATCATTCCAGTATTATAATTAATAAATATACATAACTTATAAGTGACTATATAGTATTAGACTGCAGTATTTTTTGATTTCAATAGTTTCATAAGTTGCTATAATATTTTACATTCCCCTTTACTAAGTTTATTTTCCTCCTCGTATTTTTTGTACTACTTTTGTGCTTATTAGATACGTTCTATATGTTTATTTATTTATTCACTTATTAGTCCTAGATAGAGCTAGAAAATTATGTGATTCTTAATACTAATTGCTTCAATAATCTTGCTCAAACATTTCAAACATGATATTATGTAACTCGAAACAATATGTTATCTTATTTTGACAAAATACAGTTTTCATATTTTCATATATTAGGTATTTCTTTGCACTTGTATATTTGATGCACGTCCCAACTAAATATTTCGTAGAAATTTAAAGAAGAGTTTTCGCATTAGAAAATGATTGAAGAATTCAGATTCTATTTATATTTAGTAGATGACGATAAAATGAAAATATTTTCCGACAAATCGTTTTCATATGCGAGAGCGGTAATAATATTTCAAGATATTTTATTGTGGTATATTTTTTCAATGACAATTAAAGAATGTAATAAAGTAGATTTGTTATATTCTCAAGCGTCCGATATCAGCGTCCATCCATGAATTAAGTGATGTCTCATAGATGTTTCTCATTAGGAAAACTGTTAGATGTTAAATAACATAGGTGTACTCAGTTTAATGTATTTCCATACTTTTGTAGATATTTGCTGTAATCTTGTAATCTTGAAATCACATCAATAGATTTTATATTCCCACACGTGCTTATGTTACGTAATACATATTAAAATATTGGTGTTTAATTTTCATTTTATAACTGTCACTAAATATTTCAAGCGGCTGACAGAATTTTCTATACACTGCGATCTACTCGTATGTGATGCGTAGAATATTTGCGTTCTCCGCAATATCATGGAACAAGGGAGACCACCTAATACGACCTTTTTTTCCAGGATCTCCACCAATCAAACACCAAAGAGTAAACAAATAAATCTTAATTTTATGATTTTTTGATACTTGTTTTTGTGGTTTCTTTTTGTCTGTCAACAACCTCCAAATAAATCTCTTTTTAGCACAGGTCTTGATTCATTAGTGGAGTATTTTTGCGAGCATACTAGGTATCTATAAGCTGTTGTAAATAATCATGAATAATAGCGTGATATTGTAGTATTTAATTCATTGCTGCGAAGCTCCTATCGAAACCCTGTGTTAAAATTATGGCATAGTATGTAGCAACAATGTATCTACAAACCTACAGAACACAATGTAATTAAATTTTAGTTATGAAATATTTCTCATTGTGTAATGTATTGTTCTTGTTTTGATCGTTCAATATATCTAATAATTAATTATTTAGAATAAGCATTCTCTCCGCACGGCCACGGCTGTAATTTAGCTGAATGACTATTTATGGTTAATTTATTACAAAAAAGGGATACAAACCTATTAACATTCCCATAAACTCATAAAAGTAAAGTTCACTATTACTCTAAACTATTAACAAAAGGAAAAAAAGATTCAACTTATTTATTTATCGAATTAGTTTTCATCTTGATCATCTGGAGATCAATATGTGTGTATTTTATTTATCTTTGTTAGTCTCAAATTCGCTCTAACATATGTAATATATTATGTATGTTGTTGTAAAAGGATTATTACTTAATACTTATCATTATTGAAGAAGCTTTTGGCTGTGACTAGATTTTAAGCTATTTACATATATAAAACATAGAATTATTATAGCTGCCATTTTGTTTTCAATACGACTTAATGTGACATCTTAGACATTATTTTCATCAATCGCTATTTGCTTTCTTTTTATAAATGTTTAGATTAACCTACTAATTATTTGTACTTTTATTTATAATGTACCTATTCAATAAATCTATCTTATATAATGTAAATACATAATGGATTTTAGTCTTCAATCTTTTCAATTCAAGATGTTTTTTGTAAATAATTTATCTTTATTAAGAAAAAACGTGATGCTTCTGAAACTATTATCTCGATGTGCAATATGTAAAATAAATTTATATTACGTGTTCTAGTCGCTCATTCAAAATGTGTTTTAAATTGTGTGATAAAAATCTGTAATAATATCATTAGTTAATAATATTTACTGTATGTATCTGGTACGCCATGTACCTAAAGCTTGTAAGTTAATAATTGTGTTTCTTTCTTTCTAAGTCATTTCATTCTAAGTGTTGTTTAAACTTATTGTTTTATTAATTTTGTCAATAAATGACTTATGTTCAAGACACATACATATTTCTTTTAATTTAATCCTAAACTCACATTATATACGTGTGTGTTTTACACATACGTAATCAATAACGACCATTTCATATACTCTTATAAAGGGAAATAATTATGGAGTTTTTTTAGAATACCATATAGAATTATTGTAGAAGCTGGTTGCAAATTGGTGTATTTAATTAACCATAAAATAGCTCTAATGATAAAGGGACATCAGAAATAAATACCCAAAGAAATGAACCAAAAGATCTTTTAAAACTTTATTCTTATAATCCTTATAAGAAGGTGGTATACGTATTTTGGTGTACGACACAAAATTTAAAATTAATCTTCAAAAACATTTGATAATATCATCTGTTGGTGACCTCTTGACCTACTTTCAAACAATTATAAGAAGGGGAACAATTTACCATTTCACTTTATAACCTCTCCATTTTATACCAATGTCTGTGTACGAAAAGAAGGCTGAATGATTAGGTTTCTTTAGAAAGTTCTAGTTTATTGTAGACAGGGAGAATATCAGATCGCCAGACTTACCTTTCCTTACATACACTTCTTGTTTCTGTCATATTCATACAATTCGTCACAGGTACACACTCTACGATTACACAAAACACCTACATCCTTAAGCAACTGGTCGACATAGTTCTTGGATGGCCCGTTTCCTTACTTCTCTTCTTTCGTCCGAGTATATTTTCTCTCTAATCCTTTCATCATTCATCCTCTCTACAAAGTACGTTATACTAAGTAATTATATAATGGAAAATTTTAGTAGGTGAGTGAATATTTTCGTTCTTGTGTATTTCATACGTATACACAATCTATACTTATACAATTAATAGAAACGCTATTGTAATTACGTCGTAAACAGTGATCTTTGTATTGCGAATTCCTAACATTATTCTCCATGAGTACCGCTTTACAATTAATAATAGAGTACACTAGAAAACTTGGTATTTAACAATCCTCATGTATTCAGCTCCTAAAGTCAACTGCAATTAATTTGAAGATGTTCGTCGGCGTGGCTAAGTGACTCTGTTCCATTCCAACCACTTATTATTATAAAAGTTACTTTACTCCATCAGACAATCTACTCCACGTACTCACTTTACTCTGCAAGAGAGAATAAAGATTGTGAGTTTTTCAAACATTTTTGGTGGTTTGTTTTTATTATACTTCACAACATTATCTTCTTATGGGATTGTTATGTTTTCTAAAATAAAACGCACGCCTTATTATGGTGAATATAAAGTGCTTATTTCCCCGTTTTTTAAGGTGATGTTTTTTTCTCGGTTTCAATTATAATTCGTTTTTTTAAGTAAATCCATCACTCACATCACACCACCATGGAAAATTTGGTTTTCTTGTATTATAATCAACTGGCAAAATTTAGTGATTCATTAATATGAACGTAGATAAATTGGAATTGATACTCGAATTATGTAGTTGAAAGCTTTTCTCTCAATGTTATCTACAATTTAATAATTAATTGTACCTAGATCTATTAATTAATTATGAAGTTTAACATTAATATCTGTACTTACTATATAATAATACAATATTCAAGATGTACTAAGTATAATTCTAATTCTAACCTATACATAATATGAAACAAAGAAAGTGTCATCTCAATGTTCAGAGAGATTACAAGATATCTCGGGTGTTTCGAATATCTGTATTAGTCTGTTATTTTCAGTTATTAAATGAAATGGATTATATAACCCAATTTGATATAAATAGTCCAAGAGCCCATCGTTGAAATCATGACGGATGTATTTTTTGATCGAAATGTGGTTTAAAAGAATGTTTAGACATAATATAATACATTGCCATAGGGTTGCCTAGCAAAATCTTGCCGCGAGTACCTTTACCATGATGATTATTGACACCAATTTTGAAGCGAATTGCACCCATCTGTTTTTTAAGTAAAATTAGCACCATGGGAAAGAGGACGATTTGAAGATATAGAAAAACATGGGTTGCCTGTCCTCAGTCTGCCGCAACCCTAGGCAACCCAGGCTCAAAGATGCCATTTTTCGAAGTAAAATGCACCCATCTGTTTTTTACACGAGTGACACATCAAATTGAAGCTACTGTCTTCCTCGATACGATGGAATAGGGTTGCCTCCCTAAAACCTGCCGAAAATTAGGGTTGCCTGCATTTGAATGGTGATATTTGAATGAAATTGACCTGGTTAAAATGTGGTGGCATATCCAGGAAAATACTATATTTGCTTTTCTTTTAATCATTTTTTATGTTTTTTGGGGTGCTGAATCCAAATTTCAACTTTTTGAGCTCCTAACTATGATGGTTTTCGCGAAAAATGCAAAAAACAGAGAGAAAAGTGTTTTTCTTCGAGACTTTTTTTATAACTCGAAAAGGATGCACTTTAGAGAAATGAATGTTAGGAGAAAAATAATCTGGGTTAAATTTTCTATAAATTATTATACGTTGTATTTTTTTGTCAGACGAATGGTTTTGGAGCTAGAGCGCTTTAAAAGTTGAAAAAAATCTTAAAATTGTTCCAATCTTGTAGTTTCTTCAGTTTTCTGCGTACAGTTAAAAATATTTTAATCTTTAAATAATAAAATGTAAAAGAAAAATTAATTTTCTACGATTATGTCTTTGGGTTCATTTCGCTCAGATGCACCATTTAAGAGATAAAGGGCATCGAATTTGGATATTATTTAATGAAAATGAGATTTCATAATGTATAAAGTTGTATTGGTGTTATCTGTATATGACATCGCTACTCATACATACATACTAATACAGACGCATTCGTGTTATCACAATGATCTTCAGTCAGTAAAATAGCAAATAATGTGAAGACTGAAGACACTATGTTAAAAATGTATTATCATTTGAGAGTCATTTGTTAAATTATGATGAAAATAAAATAACCCTTTTAAAAACAATCGTGAAATAATAGCGTTTGTTTCAATTCACGTGTAATAATTGTATCCCGAGCGTATTTATTATACAGGGTCATCGAAAAAGAATGCCCCTATTTTAAAATGGAATAGCTTTGGAACCAATTACGATAAATTAATAATTCTTTCACTGTATGATAACTAATGATTGTCGCACGATAGAGCGCATGCGCAGAATAGCTTTAAAGTTTTAAGTTTTAAAGTTAATAACATTTTTCACCTGCAGCCGAGTGAAAAAAAAAGTTTTAATGTTAATAACATTTTTCACTCGGCTGCGGGTGGTGCCAAGTACCTATAGTAAATATTACCGAGTTATTTAAAGAGTTTTTCTAGTTTGACAGGCCACTGTCATTTTACTATAACTTTTTTCACTCGGCTGCGGGTGATGCCAAGTACCTATAGTAAATATAACCACCAAAGTTGCTACGTGGGTACTGGAAGAATAGCTAAAAATAGACAAGCGCAAAAATATGCATATCGCGCACGGCTCCACCCGCAGCCGAGCCGAGTAAAATTCTAACAGTAGGTACTTGGCATCACCCGCAGCCGAGTGAAAAAAGTTATAGCAAAATGACAGTGGCCTGTCAAACTAGAAAAACTCTTTAAATAACTCGGTAATATTAACTGTAGGTACTTGGCACCACCCGCAGCCGAGTGAAAAATGTTATTAACTTTAAAACTTTTTTTTTCACTCGGCTGCAGGTGAAAAATGTTATTAACTTTAAAACTTAAAACTTTAAAGCTATTCTGCGCATGCGCTCTATCGGGCTTTAAACAAAAAAATACAATCATTAGTTATATCATACAGTGAAAGAATTATTAATTTATCGTAATTGGTTCCAAAGATATTCCATTTTAAAATAGGGGCATTCTTTTTCGATGACCCTGTATAATAAATACGCTCGGGATACAATTATTACACGTGAATTGAAACAAACGCTATTATTTCACGATTGTTTTTAAAAGGGTTATTTTATTTTCATCATAATTTAACAAATGACTCTCAAATGATAATACATTTTTAACATAGTGTCTTCAGTCTTCACATTATTTGCTATTTTACTGACTGAAGATCATTGTGATAACACGAATGCGTCTGTATTAGTATGTATGTATGAGTAGCGATGTCATATACAGATAACACCAATACAACTTTATACATTATGAAATCTCATTTTCATTAAATAATATCCAAATTCGATGCCCTTTATCTCTTAAATGGTGCATCTGAGCGAAATGAACCCAAAGACATAATCGTAGAAAATTAATTTTTCTTTTACATTTTATTATTTAAAGATTAAAATATTTTTAACTGTACGCAGAAAACTGAAGAAACTACAAGATTGGAACAATTTTAAGATTTTTTTCAACTTTTAAAGCGCTCTAGCTCCAAAACCATTCGTCTGACAAAAAAATACAACGTATAATAATTTATAGAAAATTTAACCCAGATTATTTTTCTCCTAACATTCATTTCTCTAAAGTGCATCCTTTTCGAGTTATAAAAAAAGTCTCGAAGAAAAACACTTTTCTCTCTGTTTTTTGCATTTTTCGCGAAAACCATCATAGTTAGGAGCTCAAAAAGTTGAAATTTGGATTCAGCACCCCAAAAAACATAAAAAATGATTAAAAGAAAAGCAAATATAGTATTTTCCTGGATATGCCACCACATTTTAACCAGGTCAATTTCATTCAAATATCACCATTCAAATGCAGGCAACCCTAATTTTCGGCAGGTTTTAGGGAGGCAACCCTATTCCATCGTATCGAGGAAGACAGTAGCTTCAATTTGATGTGTCACTCGTGTAAAAAACAGATGGGTGCATTTTACTTCGAAAAATGGCATCTTTGAGCCTGGGTTGCCTAGGGTTGCGGCAGACTGAGGACAGGCAACCCATGTTTTTCTATATCTTCAAATTGTCCTCTTTCCGATGGTGCTAATTTTACTTAAAAAACAGATGGGTGCAATTCGCTTCAAAATTGGTGTCAATAATCATCATGGTAAAGGTACTCGCGGCAAGATTTTGCTAGGCAACCCTATGGCAATGTATTATATTATGTCTAAACATTCTTTTAAACCACATTTCGATCAAAAAATACATCCGTCATGATTTCAACGATGGGCTCTTGGACTAAAAACAGAGTATCACTAAACGAAAACTCAAATGACAATGGAATAAGTGATAAGCTGGAAACGTCATAAGAGATTACTGCTTAATCTCTTGTCGAGTGCTGAAAGGTCCAGTGAATACGAAAATCGCAATATTAATATCATACGATGACTAGGTATGAAAGTGAGAAGGAATAGGTAGAAATACTACTAATATTTACTTTATTTCTTTCTAACTAAATATTCTAATACTTTAGCCATCTCTATACTCGTATATTATCTTCAATTAACTATAAAGGAGTAACTATTGGTATAATATCGCTCTTGTAAATTCTAGGATATGAATATTTACTTCACAAACAATGATAATATGTTTCAGTTGCTAAATAATATGTATGGTTCAATCTGATCCAATCTATGGACAAATCATGAACTAAAATAAAGTCTGCGCTCTCGTTCAGCTTTAACTGATTGCTTGTGCAATTAATTATGTAGGTATACTTATTAATTACTGTAATGGGGTAACCAGTAAATGGGAACTCTGCGATGATTAATTAAATCAAAATACCACAATATTTGCTTCTCGCATCTACCTCACCAATCTGTAGAATACGGATGTGAATTAACATCCTAAAATACATATTATATTCTATTTATCGTATCTATTCTAGGGATCCCTCTGATAATCTCATAAGCTCAAACCATTATATTATTTTATCTAAGGTAAGATTTAACATTAAATTTTATCCATCCCGAAAAACAATACCCTATTAAAGTACCTATCTTCACCCATACACATCTCCCGACGTTTCTGATTTATTTGCAAACTCATTTAATGTCGTTTTTGTTGTTGAAATTTTGAAAATATACAAAAAGCAATTTTGATAAACGATCGTATGCCGAGAGACACTTATATTTGTGAATAAATTTCTCCCCTCAGTCGTTTTCAGTGAAATGCCTCCGAAATTCCTTATTTGTTTCATATTTCCAGGTTTGTTTATATGAGAATAAAATGTTTGTCGAAAATTTATGGCCTTCGTTTATGTAACAAGCGCCATGTGCGACTAGAAATGGAAAGAAATTGCCTAAATTTGATTTGAATCAATTTCGTACGAATTGCGTAATATCTATGCTGCAATATAGATGTACCTATCTTCTTACATAATGGTTCCTGAATATATATACCTACTAACATAAAATAATGTTCCACCTTTACTAAAGAAGAAGCGTCTGAGGATGCATCTACTAGACAATACATAAATATTAAATTCCCAGAAAGTTATATAAATTCCATAATCCTTAACCTTTGTAAGGCAAGCAGATTAGATGTGAGAAGTAGAACTTAATATACTACCTCTTAAAATACTACGTACCAGTGTCATGGTTTACCTTCTGGCATAATGCCGACAACAGAAATTGGAGCAACAACAGTTTGCACACACCAGAGAGAAGACGTTTTAGGCAAACGGCTCTCTTAGAAACTGTAAGTAGGTATGAAAACTTATTTCGCCCTTTAAAAGAAATAAAATTACAAAGTCCGTCTGAGTAATGTGTAAAAATGTATTGCCTTTTAATTGTTCTTTGAAGCAAGTATGTTTGCTAATGTAGTGCACTTTCAGCGTCCTCACTGAAAAATAAAACTACCACATGAGTATGACAAATGAAATTATTTGTTGTAAGAGATGAATAATATCTACCTACCTCCTATTAGGTAGGTACCCACTATATGTAAGTAGCTACACCACAAGCATACAAAGCGGTATAGGTGAATTGGTGTTGTGGAATATTTTATTGTTTCAATTGTCTACGAATAATAATATTTTGTATCGCTAGAAGCAATTCAGCTGAATTTCCATACAATTTGAAACTGGTGGTGCTTGTAATCTGAAATGAACATCATCTCTCTGCAATTTTGTAACATGCGATAAACAAATAATACTGTACTCGAAATAAATTGTGAATTTGAATGTTACATACATACGTACGGGTACCTATATACATACATATTATACAGTAGCATGACCTATTACCTAATCCACTCATTCAACCATGTACCCCACTATGTACTTACGTAATTTTCTAATAGGTACTAGGCAAAAGGAAGGACTCGGTGTGTGTGTGTGACAATATGAAAGATGAAAGTAAACAATAGATCGGTCAGTATGACATTCTCTTCTTTTCCCTAACAGGTGCCATTTGAACGGCTTGGATATCCAATATATTGATATCATACCTACCTATAATAATTCACACAGTAAATATTTCATCATGTCATGGACATATTATCACTGTCCTCATATTTTCTTCCACCCTTTCGTTCAAGTTCGCCCTAGTGGACAATTAATCCACTTTATAATCTGTTATTTTTCTTTTTTTTTGTAAATACTTTGTAACTTAAAGAATAAATAAGTAAAGTATGCTATGCTTATCAAAAAAATTACATGTCGCTCATAGAAAACCATATTTTTCTTGGCAGACTGTATATAAAGATTTGTTATCAAATGGCTGCTTATTCAATCAAACTTCAATATGAAATATGTAGCTACCAATGTTCTCCAGTCAGCTTCCACTGCAAGTTTTGCACTACAATATAATAATATTATGATCAAGTACCTACAAAATAACACTATAATGAACTTCAATAATATTATGATGAACTCCAATAATATTATAACAAAGTGAACCAGCAGAGGTAGGGCTTTCTTGAAGGGACAATGTAAGCTGTGACTGTGGGTGCTGTGGGATGTTTTTCACTTGCTGACGTGCCCATTGATGCAGATGACGTGCGACATGGAGAGCCTGAAAATAGCTAACGATGAGGAAATATCTGTCGCTGCACATTGGAATGGCAAGTAAGTTCGGACCCGCAAAATTAAATAATATAATCAACTGACAAAAAAGTGGTACAAAATGAGAAAATAAGCAACAATTATTTACAACATTCCCGATTGTTTATTATTTCCTTTTATTTTTACGTCAGTGAATTCAATCAGGTGTTTAATGAATGATTGAAAATTGACAATATGAGGTGTGAAAATATTCAACGCCAAAATTCATTTTCAATTTGATTAAATCAGCATTCGCAAATTGGAAAACGATGAATAGGTCTAATCAAAATTCCAACATAATAAAATACGTACATAATAATTCAACAATTTGGGAAATAAAGCAAACATACAAAATATATACATAAATAATGCAGACATAAAACTATTAAACCGCTAACTGTTTGAATGATTGGATAAAATATATTCCGTTTTATTACTCACTATAATATAATATATATTATTTTAATACAATAAATTCAATAATTTTATTATTATTGTTAAAATCATTAATTCGGAAACATAATTGAACACATATGTTAACACACTCACACAGTTTCCTAAATATATTTTCTAATCACTGATTTTAAATTCTGGTGAGATAACTCCTAACCTGATAACCTGGTAGAAAATATGAGTATACAACAAAGTAAGGTAAGTATCAATGTTTTTGTAAGTAGACAATGAGAAATAGAACTTTTGAAATAGTAAATACATTTTTCATTTTGTTCCCTGGAGTTGGTTTTGTTAAAAAACATTTCAACAACACTCGCCCTATTACATTTCGAGTCTATTCTCTTGTCTTCCAACTTCCAATACATAATGTTGATCTCAAGTAAGATGACGTAGGTGTATGTACGTACAATGTTATAGTGACTTACCTTGAAAGTAAATAGGAATTTCCTTCATCTAAGAATATAACACTGTCACTTAAATTAAATCTTATAATCTATTTATTGGATGTGAAAGACAATTTAGAAGGTTGGTAAAAAATATTCCCGTGATAATATCATATTGGTTCTGAAAACATTTTGCCGACTAAAGCAAAGATCCCACCTGAACAAAGTGCTTCCTATATAACCAAAGGCAGGGCCGAAGCAGGCGATACGAAATACTCTAGCAGTAGTATAACTCAGGGATTATATTAAGCTCATTAAGAAAAGAGGAAACAAATATTTTTTTGGGTTAAAAATTCTCAGATGATCGCAAGCAGCAAAGATAATAAATATCTTTTCAGTACAATTGGAGTTGATTAAATTATTTGCAAACAAAACTTCTTCATTTGTTACAGTATTATTCTGAACCACGAGTCTCATAATATACTTGATATTCCTCATAAGGAAAAATTCCCTCGCGTCAATATAAAATGATCTAAAGAATATTAAATATTATTTGTCGTAAAGTTTTTATTAAAGAGCAACGTCATATTAAGCGGGCACTATATTATTGAGACCGTCCCATTTCATAAAACCTAGTCACATCACGTATCATTTTAAGTGAGGAACCCCGAACGGTTTGCTTTTGTTTTCGCCATTTCTCTCCTTTCCCCTCCCTTCCCACTAACCTCGTTGTCCTTTCTATTTTTACTTTCTTCTTTACACCTTCCACCCTGCCGTCATTGTAGCCATCTTCAGACACTCGGCTATGCATTCTGATTGAGGAACGCGGGTATGCTTGGGTACTAAAGATATCTTCCAAACAACCCATCCCTGTCCAGGGATTCAGCTACAAATATTCATTTACCGATAAACGGAGCGTAAAGTGTAACACTTTATGTTGGTCCAAGATTTTTTATTGTAGTAAGATCAACTCCCTAACGATTTGGTTCGCTATGATCTCTGTTAAGATACATACGAGTATTAATATTACTCTCTTTAGATAACTAGAAACTGCTACAGTAATGTAATAAAAGATACGAAATGTTTCATATTTTAGATTGCCTGCAAATTTTCCAATGAAACTTTTTGTACGTAATATTATGGCATCAGAACATAAAAATTCCTCAACAACATCGAATGGAGCCCAAAACCTAAAAATAAAATAATTATTATTTACAATATATAAGTATCCCTTCCAATGCACCGTAAAATAAGGGAACATTTTAGAAGATTTTGTTGTTGAACTTCTAAAGAAAATTTATGGTTTATGATTTCTTTATACCTACTTCTCTTCTCTTGTAGTATTCAATTTCCTTGTGAGGTTGAAGTAGATGCATAATATTTTGGTACAGACACACCCTTTGAAATATACCAGTCAAAGGGGATTTTTAATACATAAACATTGAACATTTTAAAATTATTTTCCATCCGAACTTTATATATTTTCAGAAAGACGTGCAGCATTTTATGATGGAAGAAACGTGCACATATTGTATGAACTCATTCTAAATACCTAAGTGGCTATTATATTTGGTTATATTTTAAAAACCTTTGGAACTTCCTGTGATAATGAGATCAGATCGTCAGCTGAAAAGAAGGAACTGGAGAATATATTTCGTGAAAAATATTATTTCAACTCATAATAATATAAATGTATTAAATAGAAAGATACGATAGAATGAGACTAGTTACATTCTCTAGTATCTAGGGATCATCACATAATGAGATTTGCTACGATCATCATGTAGTGAACATTACCTTTGGGAATACTTTATCCTTATAATATGAAGTTTCAACAGACTGACTTTATATTACTACCAAGAGTAATATAATGTATTGGTGTGTTCATTTCGATAGCATTTATAACACAAACCTACATGTAAACAAGTAAATTAAAAAATGTATATTACGCTTTTTGTAATCTTAAATTAGGATATGTGCCGGTGGTGGATGGATGCAGTGTGCCCAAAACAGGGAGCTGTGGAGGACCAAAGGAGAGGCCTATGTCCAACAATGGACCTGAGTGGCTGCGGAAGAAGAAGAAGAAGAAAATCTTTGTAAACTTGAGCTGGACATAATCTGACATTCTATCTAGATTTCTTTTCCATCAACTCCCTTCCAGACGATACCACACATGACTCCAAGCAACCCTTGGATCCCCTCAAACGCTTTACATCTGTTTGTTTTGTCTATGTACGATATAAGGCTGATTCAGTGTGGTACAGATTCGTAATGCCATCTACTTTACACAATTGGTGAATTTTTCGGAGCTATAACTAGTTTAGAAATGAGTCAAAATTCGATTGCATATTTGGAGACAAAAACACGGCCATGTGAAGCAAAATGAATAAAAACGTGAAAACGTATTTTTAAAAAAAAATGTATTTAATTTTAAGAGAGGAAAATTCCTGTTTCATACTAATTTAGACATCTACATAATATTGTTAGAGTTACTTTCATTTCAGGTTCTGAATAACGCGATGCATTTCACACTCGGCGCTAATATGTTCTGTCGACTTACATTATGGCTTCTGATAAGGTAGATATGTAGGTATCCCCATTCACATCCGAATCCGACTACAGACAGACATTAGATATTGTAACAAAGGAGTAGACAATTTATGTAATCTTAGTACTTAACACAAAATGAAACTCTTGCAATTTTTTATCTAATGGAACTAAAAATGTTAACAACTTCTTTTAAGATAAAAATTTGTAATGATACGTATTCAAGATTCTTCTTTTTATCTTTTGATAATGTACCTGCAAATTATGTTTATATACTGCATCCTGAAGATGGTACCAGCAATGGTTTCGAAAGCTCGAACCAATCGAAACAACATACGCAGAGAAAATACCCGAAAAAAGTGGTGGATACATCGCGCTGCGAAAGCGTACAATTATTAGAGAAAATGAATTCTATATTAATTTATTTTTTAATCCTTGTTATCGTGATACATTTTAATTTTAAATGCTTCCGTTACCTAACTGTAATATAATTAGCAATAACCTTAGCCTACATTCATTTCATTTATATGTAAAATACTATGTTACATTTTCAAAGTTATCTCCATGTTTCTCTGCCACATATTCATTAGGTTCTGTAGGCACAATACAAGTTTAGGTAGTACTGTATGTTGTATGTAGTAGATAGAGATTTCAAGACACTTAGTAATAATGTATTATGTTAACAGTCCGTCTTACTTGAAGCTTTTATTCAGTCTTACAATCATTTAATTAGTCTGTGCCTATACAATATAATGTAGTACAGAGAATCTTATCCGAAACAATGTAATCAGTGAACTAATAATAGATACACTATCCCCCGTTTTCACCAACTTTTACCTAAGAAGGAGACCCCTAAGAAATTTCCATACAAAAACAGAGATAATATTCTATTTTTTGACACGCAGGCCTACCAACCACATCCTAATTCCATACAAAATGCAACACGCAACTCACCTACGTTAGGTGCTCAAATATCTCTGCCCAGGCTAGGTGAGTTGCGTGTTGCATTTTGTATGGAATTAGGGTGTGGTTGGTAGGCCTGCGTGTCAAAAAATAGAATATTATCTCTGTTTTTGTATGGAAATTTCTTAGGGGTCTCCTTCTTAGGTAAAAGTTGGTGAAAACGGGGGTATGTATGTTGATTTGGTTTAACAATATTTTAGCAAACTATAGCTTTAGGATGTTTTGAAGCGGATATAGTTTGTGTAGTAGTATTAAACCTCTGCAGAGCTTTGTACCTAAATTACAAACTATATATGTTCGTACATAGCTTTTACTTCCATATAAAGCTTTTCAATCTAATTTACATCTTACAGTCTGATGATCATAATCCTTATTTTCATACATCCATAGACAGATCAATTATATGAATGCCTACGATTTGTAGAACATAACATTATTAGCATTAACTGCTCGGCACCAAGAATGACGTCACAGTCATTTCACAAGGCATTGAAGTTCAAAATCGCGTGAACAATCGCATGATAAAATGGTAAAAATAGCGTTTTTTTGTGGTTAATTATGCGCCTATCAAAAAACTTTTACGGTTATTCCCTAGATTTTCATGCATATTATCAGTTCACAAAAAAAATACTCCGCGACTTTCGGGAAACGAGTTTCCGTCTTTCGGAAAAAAGATCTGATGCATATTTGTCTTTTTTTTGAGAAATCTGTAGGTACCTACAGGATATAAAAAATCTTTTACGGTTATTCCTTAGATAAAGATTCAATGTATCTACTATATTTTGTTCCACAGCATATTTAGTAACGGTTGCCGAGATATAAGGTCTCCCGTTTTTAGAAATTTTTGAAATGTCGGTATGCATACTCTTAATAGCGAAAAACAAACTTCAAGCAGGACGTCTGGGTTAGGATGATTTTCTATTGTTCATGATATCAAAGTCAAAAGTGTAGAAAGGTATTCTGACTTGTGTCAAAAAATATTAACTTCAATGTGAATTGGCATCTAAATTTTAGATGTTATATATTACATAAGGTATATAGTTAGATATCTTCATGTTGAGTTGTACGTTTCTAAGTACATAAAGAAAGTTTAAAGTTCCCCTGACTGGATTTATTCTTCTTAAATTGAGATTTATTATATCCTAAACAAAACTTTCAATAGACATTTCAACAAGAAACAATAAGACAAATTGTATGTCCAACAATATTTTATGTTTCTAACAGTTTCACTCACACTTCCGTAACATAAATAATGGAACTTCAAATTTATATTGAATTAAAAAACAAATAGCATATCATTAAGATTTTAACATTTTTACAGGAACATTAATTATTTTACATTAAGATTCATACATGAACAATGTCATTTAAACCAATAAGTACCATAATCATTATGCTGTGTGATTGGGTGGTAATGTACCTACCAGGCGCGAAGCTACCTAAGATCCCCATTCCCATCGAGTTACCTTTTGGATAAAATGGTAGGTATAGTAGAGTATAATCTGACATAATTCAATAAGAAATGTTAGCCCCGGCTTCTCTTCTGCAGAAATCCACTCTTTCCACTGGTACCTACAGTATATTTTATTCATTTGACCCATAAGTATCTCGTTTCTAATTTAATATTATCTTCCTATTTTATCATTAGGTCCTGTCTAAAGGAATATTTTCTACATTATTTAAGTTGATAGAGGGACCTACCTTAATGTTTTTAATGCGGAATTCATCAAGTGGGTAATATTTCAGGCGTATAATTTATTTTCAGGAAAGGATGAAAATAATAATAATAAAAATATCCAATTTAGACAGCGCTTCTATGATGAACTTTTCTCGTTTTTATTCACAGAATAAACAACCGCTTCCTGGATTAGTGAATCTCAAACGTTCAACACTAATATACACATAATGTAATAACATATCTACCCAGAGATAGTTATAGATAGAAACAGAGCTTTAACTTTTAAGGGTCGTACGAATTGCACTTATGTACAATAGCCAACTTTAAATTACACACTCTATGTAACACCTCCAAATACTATTTAGTAAAAAAACTTTAATTATGTTCCTATCTATGTTTATAGAGCATGTATAATATTGTATAAGTAATATTTTCATTTATCATAAAATATCAAACATTATTTATCATTTTCGCTTTTTTATTTCTAACACTGATGCCCGATCCCACCAACTACCACCTAGGAAGCAGACCCCTAAGGAATTTCCATACAATGCACACAGATAATTTGAGTGATTTTACAATGATGTACAACAGTTGGAGCAGTAAATCCATACAAAATACAAGCAGCAGCTACTTAAGTGAGGGAGATTCTGGGCGGAGATATTTGGCCACCTAACTAAGTAGAGCTGCATGTTGTATTTTGTATGGATTTACTGCTCCAACTGTTGTACATCATTATAAAATCACTCAAATTATCTCTGTTTTTGTATGGAAATTCCTTAGGGGTCTGCTTCCTAGGTGGTAGTTGGTGGGATCGGGCATGAGACTTCTAAAATTACCAAAATGTCCTTATAGAATTCTCTTAGCTGCTTAGCTAGAATCAAGACTAGTGAAAAGCTGTAATAATTGGATTAAACAAAAGTATTGAAATATTAAGCCAACGTCCGTTGAAAACTGAGAAATATTGTAGCAGGTAATTAGTAGAAAGTAATGGAGGTTTAATCACGAGTAGAGTACCCGTCTTACAATATGATTTATTGTTCATAACTTTTTTGTGTCATTCCAATCATTATAATTTAACACAATTACTTAGTTGAAATCTGACAGATAATCAAGATTTATATGTAAAACTTTCATATGCTTATGTAATAACTGTATCTGGGATGCAGCCCAAACAATTAGTTTCCCGCCAACAGCTTTAATTCCGCCTCAGAAGAACGGCGTAGCGGTTATCAGCGATGGCAAACTGGGGGTGGTGACTCCTTAACCTCCCTCGATAACCCGCAAGCCTTCCTGCCTAGCTCTGGTCAGACCAAACAGAGTACCCTTTATACGGTACAATTAGTACAAATTTTCACCACAAATTAAACCCGGATTAGATTTAGTCTTGCAAGAGTACGACGTTAATTTCATTCATATTATTATTTCTTTGTTGAAACCGTATGGTATTTTCATGTCCCGCAGAGGATTCATTACTCGCTTTCTATTATTTCAAGGAAATTACATTTCACACAAGACACAAAGAAAATAACGCAAAATGTTATTTGACCTTAACATCTCTTGAATGTTAATACTTATTTAGGAACCATCAAAGGATGTAGGTACGAATTTTAGAAGGAAAATTTAAAATGTTATCATGTAATACAACACAGTGAATGACTTTATTTATGGGAAAGGATGAGCATTATGATTCTTGCCAAACCAATAGAAATGAAATTATTTGCACCATGTTCGGTTTGTACTACTCGCAGGTAAAATGAAAGCTTCTCTGAATACATACCTCTACACATTACTCACATCCTCACACGTGTCACATACAACACAATACATTCCGCTCCTATTCATACTCACATGAATAGGTATCCAAATAACGAACATTACTTTCTGTATTGAACTTTTCCTTCAGAACTTACTGAAAGTTTTAACAAGAAATATGAGTTATAGACAGTTACTAATAATAAATAGGTATACCTACCTACTTTGCAATTTGTCTTCGTCATATTTTTATAAATTTTCATCTAATCACTACGTACACAATAATAACTTTATAATTACTGTCCTTTACCTATAACGTAATCCATATTTCATAAATAAACATTTAAGAAGATTAATGAAAAACATTCGGCATTGGACCGGAATCAGGACT
Source organism: Ceraclea dissimilis (assembly GCA_963576895.1). NCBI lineage: Eukaryota > Metazoa > Arthropoda > Insecta > Trichoptera > Leptoceridae > Ceraclea > Ceraclea dissimilis. The sequence continues at coordinate 15,913,631 of OY756359.1, read as the reverse complement.
GATGTGGAGGAACTGTTTCGCACTGCCTAGGACAGAGAGGCGTTCTCCCAAGTGGTCGTCAACGTCACGGGGACCCGACAGGACACATAGAGAAGAGAAGAAGAATGAAATAGCAACGTTACTATAAATTCGTCCTAGTGAATAATTCTGTATGATTATGATATACCTACTAATTAATGTGTTGAGATGATATGCCCAATTTATAGGTAAATCTTGTAAATACCTACATATCAATGAACTATGTAGGGAGACCGAGGGGAGTTGAAACAATTTTGACATTTTGCAATCTATATAAACACTAATCATAGAGATTAGTGCCAATCAATGGTTCATTTCTTACGCTATTATTTGATCGACGCAAAGAAAGTGTAAGTAAGAAGTCTGTGGAGAAAAATCGACTTGGATGTTTTTAATTTCTCCGAAATTCGCTGTTTAAACTCTCCTTTGTTTCGAAACCCCTCAGTCTCCTACCTACGTAACTAGGCTAAATTGGAATTTTAAATGAAACTTTGTTACGAAAAAGAGACGATGAAACAAGAGTTCCATATCACAGCAAAAATAGTTCAGAAGAATTATGTAAATATAGGTATACGAGTATATATTAGTTCATCTGAATGAGATGACCCCAACACTCTGGCACCAGTTTACATCACGTAATATAACATACATACATACGGAAGTGACAAAGAAATACATTGCAATGCAACATCGATTTAACGAATTTATCTATCAGACTTGTAACGGAGGAAGCGAACGTGTTACGTAAACTTATTCTAGTTTATTTTATTACACGTCGATATCTAGGTACGTCTGAATTTATTGTATTCGTTGGGTATGATTTTACACACACGGCATTTACTAAATATAGATATCCCGTTATTGGGGTGATGGTGTAACTAATCATAACATTAGTACGTTTACGTTCCTATGTACGTAAATTTTATTTCAATTTTACATAATCCAATATAATTATTTTTTTCCAAGTCGAAGAAACGAAGTCTAATGGTTTTGTTGGTAATTTTAATGGCAACCAAATCCAAACTAGGAAAATTGACAAAAATTGTCTGAAGTTTGCAGAACTGAAAGTAGAAAATTGTAGAGCGAATGCTATTTGTATCTGATAGCGGTGCGTATGTATAACTTACATATAATCACCACTACTGTACATATATTTTTGGTATAGATAGCCTGCTCCAGTAGTCGAGATCTTTTCCTATACATCACATATAATGTGGAACTTAAACGTTTCCCGAAATCAATAGATTTTAAAATATCTGACAAATCTCTAGAGACCGTACTTTGCAATATTCTACGTTTCTATGGGAAAGAATTACGGGCAGAGTATGTAGTACTATATAGTGTTAGTATATACATATGTATAAACCTCTACTACATCTATTATAATAAAACGACTTGTAACGTTACGTTAGTAGTTGCTGACTCGGCTTTAAAACCCATCGCTATTATTATATGTACCACCAACCAACCAGCATAGAAAAGCAATTATTATTGCTTTATGTTCAACTGGACTTTTGAAAAGGCATTATTATCGATTTCTACTTATCTCACAAGCATTGCAAAAGAATAAGTTTAGTATTCTTCAATAGAACGATGAAAGCGCTTTAAGGATTCTCGATTTTTAAGGGTTCCGTGTCATTTCACAAATTCGCGATGCATATTTTTGTAAAAATTATTACGAAATATATATATATGAAGGTTTGATTTTACTCCATTTCACTGTGAACCATTTTGGCCGAGATATGACTCGTGCCTTGCATATGCAACCAGACAAGGCCAGTTAGCGGTTATGCGGGTGGATTATATATATATATATATATATTAAAGTAGGTACCTATTAAATTAGGTGAAGGGCAGGTACTTAGAAATTATTACATTTAGGTACTTACTTTGAGTACTTACTTACCTACTTTTGATACAAAATACGCACACCTTTGATACGAGCATGGCTTTAGTCGGCGAATTTGAAATCTTATTTAGGGTGATATTTCATTTTTTATAGAAAACGAGGTTTTCAGGACGAATTCCGTATGATGAAAGATGCGAAAATATGCATGTAATAAATAAGCAAGTAAGTGTTATAAATCACTCGACAATAAAGTGGATATATGTGCCCGTGTATACCTCAAGCATACCTACCTGCAGACGTTGCGTAGGTAGAGGGTGGCGAAGCAGAAAAATATAATGTATTATTATAAGACATTTAACTGCCTAGCCTACAAATGAATAAAATTATAAGATTTGTTTCTTCTACGAGGTAGATTCCCTGATCTATTAGAAGCTTGGACCTATTCAAGATAGACTGACCAGCAATCCCACTTATGACAGAATTTCGCACCTAGATAAGTTATGAATTACCTGCCTATAGGTATCTATTGAATTTATTTTCTCAACCGATGTTCCATGAGAATATAAAACAATTTTAACTATTAAGTTTTTTCCTCAACAGAGACGAGAGGCATCTTCATTCACATTTATTGGAAAAAACGTAATGTAATTCCGTCTGTGCATAGGTACAGATAAATCCGGTTCCATACCTAAATAATTTAGGTATTATCTCAAATCAATTTTAATTATATTTGAACATTGTTGAACGCGCGAACAAACCTACATATGACCTTCATTGCAAACTAGTTTTATTTAACTCACTGTTTGGGTAGTGTTGAATTATGTGAAAAACTAGCTTCATTGCATTACCTACTGAAATAAGATAATCCAAACAAAATAAATAAGTGTTCCGGTGACAAACAACCTGGGAATCCCCCTGATAGATATATTTGAAATTTCAAAATAGTGACTTTAAATAATACCTAATAAGTGACATACACAAATGAATCTCGATTTTTTTATTAATCAGGCATTGGGTAACGATCAACCTAACTAGGCATAGCCTGTACCCAAGATATACCCCCCATCTTGAAAAATAAGTAATACAATACCTAATTTTATTTGTTAGGTATTTTATATTTGGGTGATTAACTGCATTCCTTTTCAGCGTTAAATCCATTGTTATTTTCTTATCAACCCGAAGCTATGTCCCGATTCTCTTTATTATAGGTGCTGAGGTAATCTAGGTATTTAAAGGCGATTAAGTGATGTAGGTAACGTTCACACGGAAAGGTGAGGTGACCGAACTTTTGATAGTCCCCCTGGAAGTAACGATCTTATATCGGCCATTAGATATTATGGGAAGGTTACGGGTAAACAATAAAAAGATTTATGTTACCCAAGTGGCAGATAGTCTATGACCTCGGGCGCTTTATTCTTGCTTAACATCGAGTTTCACTAAATCCCTTTTCTCTCTTAGTACACCCGTACCAACCTACCGACCATTTAAAGTTTATACACAAATTTTCACGTGCTTTATCTTGTGTGGTTCGGTTATTGATGACCATCTTTCAAATTACATTTAACTAAATCTGTACATAAAATAGCATAGCTATTGTCCAACTAATTGGCTTGTTCAGATAATGAAACTTCCAAAGCCATTATGTAGGTACCAACCTCCTTATTCACTCCTAACAATTCCAGTCTATCAAATACTGGTTTAATAAAAGTTCAGTTTTTTTTATTTACTAATTAATTCGCCACAAATTGTCGCTCATGAAATCAAAGAAAAAATTGTCTTTGTAGCTCATAGTCTTGGAAAGTCTCCCATCTTACAGATTCAAAAATCAGGCCTATGCCAAGTTGTAACATTTCTTGCACACCTCAAACTAGGAAACTCACAATCGAGAGCTCACTGACACTAAAATGTATGTACTCAATTCAAATCGAGGTGGTCGGTAGCCTTGTTGGTAACGCGCTTGACTGTTAATCCAGTGCGCGCGGGTTCGATCCCCGATGCCGACTTACTCTACTTCACGACACAAGCTTTTCAAGCTTACTGTGAAGTGTACAAAGGTGTGTTTGGGTTTATTTCAATACACCCAGATACACTTTTTGAAAAAAAAAGTGGAGAAGAATTTAGTTAGGTAATAATTTACCTTCCAGGTTTACAGTAAATGAAAACTATTGCATATGTATTAAGATTTATTGCAATATCAATACAATAATCAAATGAGTTACATTATATTATGTCACCAACAAAATGTATGTCAAATGTATATACAGACAGAAAGGCACAGCTTGCTTAAAACAAACTTCAACTAAATTATGTGATAGATTTCTTTTCAATGAATTCTGCAATTATTATTGTAGATATGTATATCCAATTGAGAATTGATTTGTAACAATACCTAATATATTTTTATTCATCATAGGTACACTAAACTTATATTATGGTATATTATTCCTACACAATTTATTGACACAACAAGCCATTAACCAGTGTGATTAAACATGAACTACTTTAATTATTATGCTTGCAACTGGAATGGGTATCACAGTTCTCAACAAACAGACAAATATTTAGTGTGAACATATAGAAGAACTTCGGAAACATCTTAATAATTATTATGTACTATACTTGTGATGACAGTAGTTATACTTGTGATGCAAATAAAAAATAATTATATAGCCTGCAGTGTTAAAGACACCAGTGCTTACTCGTATATCATTATTCTATTTTATGTAAAGAATCAATGTCAGAAAATAACAGAAAAAATATTTAAGAAAATACCAAAGGCATGATTTGTTGTAAACAGTAGGTAAACCACTAAGTAATCCATATACTATTCTATGTAAATAATAATTAGGGTAACTATTTGTTACCTGACTACTGTTGTTTTAGTACAAATTTAGTATTAAGTTTAGTATTGCTGAGCTTCAGCCCTGAATATGACTCTAATAGAAATGTCAAAAGCTGGACAAAATACAACAGACGGATAACATAAAGAATAACAGGTACAAAATTAGATTTCTGCAATTGTGTTCTTAATATAATTAATTAGCTTTTAACCTCCATGATAATTATTTGGCCACATATAATATCAACAATTATTTAATAACAATCATTCTTGCTATCATAATTGTTAATACGTCCCTAATACCACTCCATATCAGATGTAAAAACATTACTCAACATTCTTTGAATGAAATATTTCTTTCCATCCTATATTTTATCTTCTTATCTTATTTTATCCTACCCTTTTTCCTTCTTTCTTGTGATTGGTGCAGTCGTTAATTATATGTTATTGACTTTGAATGTTTTATTATATTGAATTTAGACACATTATTTCTAGATCAGTATTGAGTTTTTATAAACATATTATGCACTTAATTGTAGCTTGATTTTTTCTGAATTCTCTTTGTTTTTATACTATAACTATATTACTGGCTAAACTTGTAGGTATGTGTTAATTAGGGCATTGTTTAAAATATTTATTTATGAATGTCTTTATGTGTCTAAGGGAATAAATTTAAGAAAGTTTAATCGCAAATAAAATAACGTTTACCTACGAAGTGGTAAGAACTCTTTCTTATCACAAAAGACACTGATTATGCGATCAGATTCATCTTTCAATTTCAAACAAAGAATTTTTCAAATTCCAACAATACCAGAGTCTGCTTGGAAGGTACGGCGACTAAAACTATAATCATATAAACTAAACCTTGGCAATATTATGCATGTGATGAAATATGTTTGTATAATATATAAATAGTAATAATAAACTACACGGATATGTTCTAATTATTATGATAAGTGTGATGACATCAAATTATATGAAATCTAATAAAGTACATACATATTAAATCTACACAATACTAAAAAAAGAAACAATTAGAGTGGAAATTATTTTGGTGTTAGTTTGTAAATGGTCCCGGGAAATTTAACAGCTGGTGGCGGTGGATTAGCTTGTTCCATTGCTACCTTCAATGACTTTTGTGTAATCGCCTTCTGATCACAGAACCCGTGCTTTGTCTTTCCGTATGAATTTGGTCCTGCTGAAGTTGGAGTGTCCCTAAGATAAACAAATCGTAAAATTAATATACTTATTATAAAATATCAACCAATGCTAAATTACAGATAAGAAATGTAAGAAGGAAGGCTGAAAACTTTGCAGCTTTGAAAAAAAAAAGTTTCAATTTATTGTTTATATGAATAATAACTTGAACGTTTTTAAGGCTACGTTTAAGCTGGCACTTTTGGCACCATTTTGAGTAAGATGTGTTAGAAATTTTTGTGAATATGAGCAATTTTCAACTGCAATCACGATGAAATATTTTGTTATCAAAGGTTGTACACAAAAAGAAACATTTAAAGAGATGTCAGACACATAATTGGAGTCTGCTCTATTATGTGCGATGGTTAAAAAGTGAGTAGCAGATTTTAATTGTGGCCAACAACCACAACTTTTTACTCCGCTGGCGCTATGTCACCACCACAATAATAGCAAATATTGTTATAATTAAGAAAACATGACTGTAAATTAACTAACAGAAATACTTTTGATTGTCATAGCGAGTTCACAGAATATAGGTATAAATTTCAAAATTCAAATTCATCTTACCGTCCTATGTTTCTCATTCTCATACGAGCTTCTGGTGGCATTTCCTCAGGTTCCTCATCACTCGCGTCATTAAACACAGAAGCCACATTTACTGGTTTCTTTATAGCAACTGGTTTACTCTGACTTGGCTGAGGATTTAAGGTCATCTTAAGAGGCTAAAAGAAGAAATCTTTCATTATCTAAATAAACAATGCTCATATCAAAGTGTAAAAAACAGAGTAGAATGAAAGTGAACAAGTTGAGATGGTTGGGACATGTAGAGAAATAATGAAAGGGCAACAAATAAAATATACCTGGGTGAAAGAAAAGGTGTAAGGAAGTGTGGCCATCCAAGAACCACAAAGCTGGACTATGTGGAGCAGATTATCAAGGACGGAAGTGTTCCGAGTAACATGGATCGTAGAATGTGTATGACGAATTGCATGAATGTGACGGCAAGCAAGAAGCGTTTGTAAGTATAGGAAAGTCTGGCGATCTGTTCTCCCTGAATGCCCCGCAAGGGATGCAGCGTTAAGGGATGCAATATAACTTACCAAAGTGATTTAAAAAGAAAGTGCGATAGGTACAAGATGCAGTTATTTTGTGTTTACCTTTGCAGCAGCACTTTTAAATTCCAATGAGACTTTGGAAATAAGAGGTGGAGGAGGCGGCGATGGAGATTTAGATCTTCTACTTTTCCCATCATCTCCTCGTGGTGGACTGATAGACATTTCCCTCACCTTTGTATCTACAATCAACAAAATAACTTCAACAACAATATTTATCAAGTTCCAACAACACTAGCACTACTTACTTTATGATATTATCAAATGACGAAAATAATACTGTACCGAATAAATAAATAAATAAAATACAATATGCCAAAAGGTGGGCTTGTTGCCAAGTTGCAATTCTGCCAGTCAACCTAAATGTGAATAAACAGATACAAAAGTCCATTGTCTGATAGTGTCCGAACAACTTTACTAAAAATTTTTTGATAATTATATTTATACACTTTGTCATTCTTTTTGAATAACGAATATGAGTTTTGACATCCTGAATTGATTTTTATACAAGAGAAGCTATCCACGATTATTCTATAGAATATGTTTTAGTATACTTACCTACTGATTTTAGAGCAGCGACATAATATATTAAGTACTACCAGAGCAATACATGGAAGGCATACCAACATTACCAACTCATGTTAAAAAAGAATCGGACATACATCATGTCCAATTGATAGTAAGATATAAGTTATAATATTACTATTATATAATATATGAATCAGTTACACCCACCAGTCTTGTAATCTGACCGTCTTCCATCCTTCTCCCTTCTATCCCGTGATCTGGATCTGGACCTGTATCTGGTTCTCTCTCTAGATCTGCTCCGTTCTCTTCTGCTTCTGCCATCACTGTGTCTATAGGCTTCACCACTTTTATGGCTGGATCTTGAGGACCCTGGCAATGTGAAACACTGGCACAATGAGCTCAATTCATAGAAAATGATCTACCACAGTAGTAATCTTATAAAATTTGAGCTACATTATTTAAAACTATATAAATGTGGGCGAAAATTATACATCGCTTATTATCAAATCATTAAAATGAGCTTTACTACCCAAATTATCAAAATTAGGTACTTATATTGTAACACGCATTGCATTGTATATTATTGTATTCTACCTCGGTTGCCCTCATCTCCTCGAAAACTCATTTTAATATTATATTGTACAGTTTTCTATTCGATAACGTAAGTAATATTATTGTATACAAAAGATGCACTATGTACATAAAAATTTGGAAAACAAACTAGACGCTAATCACTCGATTTTTAACTCGTTCAAATTTCTCCTATTTTCCATGTTTTTCATTCTTTTCTCAATATTTGACAGCCGTCAAATCATCAAAACACTTACGCGCCTGCGCAAACCGAGACCAACGTGATTAGTTTATACAGGCCACAACATCGTGGCATAGAAAATACCTACTTGCATTTTTTTCGTCGATTGAAAGATAATACATTAATTACTTAATGGCGTTTGGCGGTTTATAACAATTTATATAGAAAACGTTATTTTAAAATATTTAGAAAGACACCCATGTTTACACTTCGCTCATTAAAAAAAAATGCCTGCGTACCATTCTTTCTTTTTTTGTACCTAGTTTTTGTGCCCCACTACTACAATTTAAACCTTTACGAAACTTAACAATTTTAACACCAAAACACGAACTTTTTCACCCACTTTCACGAAAATTTTGCCTGCGGCGCTATTATTCAGATTAGTTATATACACCACTGATATTATTTAATCGATAGTCCTACTTACTAAAATCACAATCAAATTATGAATTAATGTTATTTTAATCCACTGTCAATTTACCGACCTACTTAATTAAAAATTGTATTTTCGATAGTTGCGTTTTTTGTCGTTCCCCAAAAAATACCCATCACGTACAAAGAATGCCAAAAAAATACCAACATATCTAGGTATTAATTATAAAAAAAATACTAGAAAATATGTGCAAGAATCGGTCATACTAGGTCATAGAAGGCAATACTAGGTCATAGGAGGGATTGCCCAATAAACCGTTCGGAATTTTTTTTTGAAATAATTCATAAAGAATCAGAAGAATAATCGTCTATGATATTTACGAAAAACCATAGAAAAAAAGCATAGAAGAATAAGAAATATAAGATGGCGGCTATGCGACATTTGGAATGGCAAAATACCCTTAGTTCAAAAATTTACCACGCGCGGCGCTAGTAATTCTTTCATCTCTCTTTCGCACTCCTATATCATGACATTGTCAGTAAATTGTTCTATCATCTATATTCTATACCCCCACGCCACGTCCCTTGCAGGGTAGGCAGAGAGTAAATTGTTCTATTCTATATCCTCACGCCACCTCCCTTGCGGGGTAGGCAGAGAGAACGGATCGCCAGACTTTCCTATCCTGACACACACTTCGGACTTCCATCACATTCATGCAATTCCTCATACATATTCTCTGATTACTTTTACTCAAAACAGGTCCGTCCTTGAGTATCTGGTCAACATGGTCCAGCCATGTGGTTCTTGGACGGTCGCGTTTCCTTACACCTCTTCTTTCACCCTGATAAATTTTCTTCGTTATTCTTTCATCATTGATTCTCTCCACATGACCCAACCATCTCGACTTGTTCACTTTCATTTTAGTCACAGCATCCTTTTTACATTCACTCAACTCTCTAATCATTTCTTTCCTTATTCTATCTCTCAATGTTTTTCCACACATTCTTCTCAACGATCTCATCTCGACAGCATTTATACTTGATTCATCCTTCTTCAGCCATGTCTCACTTGCATACATCAGTGTTGGTACTAGGATGGCGTTGTGCACCAACAACTTTGCCTTTGTCGATACGTTGCGACTTTTTATTATTGGCCCAATTGCCCCATTCACCCTGGTACCTGCTAACTTTCTTCTTTCAATGTCTTTCAAGTAAATTGTTTTGTTAGGAAATTTAAGGAAATTGTAAAAATAATGCCACATTTAGAATAGAACATTTTATTATGGTATTTTCAGACTACAATTTGTTTAGAATTTTTCAACACCAAAAATAAAACGAAACAATAAGGAATGTTTTTATCTTTACCAATTACATTATAAGTAACATTTTTCTTAATACTAACTTTTTTTTCACGCCAAGTAATCTAATAGAGTATAGATCTAATTAATCGTTAATCTAATCCATTTTTAGTATTAAATCAAAAATAAAACTTTATTGGCCGAAAAGAAAATTATAATTTAATTTTTACAATAGTGCTAAAAGGTTGGCTATTACAAGCATGTCTTACAGCCAACTCACAAAACAAATAAAAAAAAATAATAATTAATATTAAATAAGTAATACATATTACAATTAGAGCATAATATTACTAATACACAAGGTATCAATGAATTATAAGAATTGAATACAAGATTGCCTGAAATATAACTACTTGGAGAAAGGATCGATATCAACCATAGCCTCGAACTATTTTCGAAAATCGATTCCTGTTCTTTTTTCATCTTTTTCTTGAACACTGAATTCTATTTACACATTGATATATATCGATGTTAAATACCATCGATACCATTTTTTTTAACATGTTGTTTTGTATTGGTAAAAGAAATAAGATAGATTAATAAATAAGCATTACTTCTCGCATTTTTAGTCGAAAGGTGCATAAATTAATAATGATATCAGCCTAAATACGTATGGCTTACTGGTGGAAAGATAAATCACAATATCGGAGTAGTCTATTAATCACAATCCGAGGAACCACGTTAGGGGATAGTAAAATTGTTTTTTTTTTTATTAAAATGCAGCCTTAGATGAGCGAAACAATTGGATTTTAACATTAAAATATCTAATTATAATCACATTTTGACACTTTTTTTTTTAAATTATATAAATTTGGGAAATTTGCTTCACACATAATTTCACAACATTGTGTTGAAACAAATGAATTTGAACGGATCTAGTCAGTATGACGAAAAATAATTTGATTAGGTACTTCAATAATCTAAGATATTTATTTTATTTTTTCTATTTAAGGCCCTCCACTCGTTTGCGAGTGATCTTAGAAATCCAAGATATGAACACTGAAGATATACACCTATGTACCTTTTATAGAGAGGACGATATCTATCAGGCCCCTAGCATCTCAACCCATATGAGACTACTCAGGTTGAGATGGGCCGGGCACGTACAGAGAATGCCAGACACACGCGTCCCCAAAAGAATTATGACTGGACACCCAGGTGGAAGGAGAAAGGTGGGAAGACCCAGACTGAGGTGGGAAGACGAAGTGAGAAAGGATGCAGCACAGCTTCTCCAGTCAACCAACTGGAAGTCAGCCGCTGAGGACAGAGGGAGTTGGAGGCGAATGTTGCGGGAGGCCAAGGCCCGATATGGGCTGTAGCGCCATCGGAGAGAGAGACCTGTTATAGAGTCTCGTCAATGGTTTATGTTAAAATTTGAACCAAGTTTGAAAAATGGAATATGGTACCATTTTATTATGAATGAAAATTTGACAGATTAATTATTTAATGTCAAGATTATGAAATATCATCGACATAATATATTAGAGTCAAATTCATCCCTTTTGGCTCGCGGCGGCAAAACGGTGAACTACATCGAACTACGAAAAAAAAAGAAAACTATGAAAAACGGTCGATCGCTGCGCTGGGACCACGCGCCAAATAGGATGAATTCTACTCTAAATGTAATCTCTTTGTGAAATATACGTATGTTGCTAAGCAACCTTAATAATCAAAGTTGATTGCTTAATATTTTATTATTGTTTTGTCTATGAAAATCCAAATTATTTAAACAAATTAAATCTAAAGATGATATTGTTTCAAAAACTCTATTTTCACGATTCTTCATCGAAATGAAGCTAGTGTACAAATTTTGAGAAAAATTGGATAAGAGTAAGAGGTTCAAAAATTGAGTAATAGATCAGCGATTAAATGCAGGAAGCGAGTTAAAAGAAGCACTTAAAAATAGTAATCATTTGATAATAGACAATGTATATGGACAATATAAAATTATATTCATAAAATATTACACATTTAGATATTGATAATGGCCACCAGATCCATGACATGGAAACATAACATTTTCTTGTGGGGTCGGCGTGTTATTGATAGCCAAAATTAAAGTGAATATACAGCTGTAAATGGTCAGCATATAGACCATAAAGTTATCTTGAGTGGTTATAGAGAAATAAAAAAATAGCGGGTTGACAAGAACGATAAAAAAAACTATGGTTTGCTAATATTTTGAGTGTTTTCTATACAATAACTAAGGCTATGAGGAGCAATATTCCTGTTTTTCTTTTTGGGTAAATGTCCAGGAGTCCTTTTTTGGACGCTGTAGCCGTGCTCAGGGGTCATGCTCCAACTCGCTGGACGCCCACTTTGTAAAGCACGACGTCCACCACATGCTGTCTTTCTTCGTGCAATTGCAGTGGACTGCACTCCAATTTTTGAAGAACCAGCGTTCTTCTTTTTGGCTGAAAAACCATTAAATTTACCAAAGCAATGCAGCGCCGAAATCAATCCTGCATCTGTGTGAATTTTTTTATATTGCTTTTCTAATGCCTCTATTGCATTTTCATAAGCTGAAGAATTATTTTCTATCCTTTCACAAATATTGGAAAATATTTCTCTAGCAACATTTAATGCAACTCTTTTAGCCTCTGTGCCCTCTTCGCTTAACACAGGCGGTATTGTTTCTTGTGTTATAACCTCGATAGTTTTAGGTTTTAGTGTTCTCTCAACGATTGAGGGCTCTGACAAACCATTCACCAAGCTACCATACCAACCACCATCTATTGTTTTTGAGCCAGTGGCTATATAGTGTAGCTGCTCTTTCTCACTTTGTGTTACTGGAAAATCCAAAATGTGTGAGACACCAAATGCATTTTTAATAATATCATAGTGCTTGCACATGTTTCCCGTCTCCCCAACTTTACATGTGCAATAACAGACATCGGTGTTTACAAGATACTCATTTCCATTTTTCAAATTTTTTATTATATAAGAAGAGTCTGTTAGTTTTTGCGGTTGGTATTCTTCGCTATTATATTCAAATTTGTTTTTATTTTTTAAATAATTTAATGGTAGCCCCGAAGCAATTTTTAATAGCTTCCTTTGATAATACAAAGGCAAATCTTTCACTAGAAAATCTACCAGCTGAACTGGTGAAAAGGCCCTATTTCGGTTTAAAATTTTTTCTTTTAAAACTCTGATATTTGCTTCAGATATGTTGTTTGTGTTTTGACCTCTTGTCAAATGATTTTGCCTTAAGCATAGGGCCCAATCATATCTTCTTTCATACCACGTGTTAAAATATTTTATAAAATTTGGGTAGTTCTCTAATGACTTAATTTCATGTTCCATTATCATGTCCATCTCACCTTCATCTTTGGCGTACATGATTTTCTTAATTATTGTGAACAATGAGGATCGAGTCTCAAATGGTATTTTATTGATACCATTGGACAGCCATCGCCAAATTGCTTGTAGAACATGAAATGTGCACAAAAGAAATGTGCACTCTGGAAATACTTTTCTCAAACTATTTCTCTCCGCATCGCTGCAGTCAGTCATAAATATTTGTGGTCCCTGGCTGCTCCTACCACCAAATGAATCGTCCTCCAACAAAGATGTGAATAATTGTAATCCATCAGTGATTGCTTCTTCAGATTCTGTGGTGGTAATAATGATACCTACAAAAATTTAATATATAAATATACACACTATAAATAACAAATAAGTAAGTAATTGATTGACAATAAATTAATTACAATATAGAAAGTAAAATTACCGATTGGCAAACCTCCAGCTGAACTTAAACACGACATAAGGAAAACTCGGCAGCCAAATCTATCTAGACCACCTGTAGAGTCTAAGAAGCAAATATTTCCAGCAAGAGGTGTGCTAGATACTCTCTTCATTAGAGGAGTGGCAATGCAGACAGTAAATGTGCCATTTTCATTTACAATAACTTTGCCACATTTAGGGTTATTTGTTTCCATACACAAATTCTCAATTGCATTCTTTAATGATGTGAGCATTCCTTCTCCAATTGCTTCTCCATAGGTTTTTCTGAATATTTTGTAATAATGGGTAAATGCCCACACTTGTGGAGGGCACAGTCTTCTATTTGACAAGACTTTGTAAAATTCTCCTCCGTATTGCAACTGCAGATCTTCTTCATGTTTGAAAGTAGCCATAGATGGAGATAAACCATTTTCAAACATTTTTTCAAATTTTTCTACAACTTCTGGGCTTGGGTCTAAAAATTTTACGGCTGCGGCAATATTTGTTTCGTGATTATGTTCGTTATATATTGTCACATTGCACAGTAGTCTGCAATCAGAATAATTTTATACAGTGATGGGATACAATTAACAGAAGATATTAGTTGAAAGCAACCACAAGCTCACTCTATAACATTTCATACGGAGATGTGTTGCTGTATATTATTCTAATACAGTAGACTTGGTCACTGGTCATTAATCAATGAAACAGTGAAATTTTGCAGCGTCACGTGCAAACATTCAATTTAATTACCCTTAAAATTTTCCATGATTTTTAACAGTAACGGTTTAACGACGACTTCAGTTGCAGTTTGAGTGGAACTCCTTGGTTAACAAATTTATTATTTTGATTAATGGTATCTACCTTCGTGTAAACGTTATTACAATAATTATTGTTCTGTAAGTATCTACCATGTGATTGATCAAAACATATTGCCTCTAGTCTGGCCACACTCAAGTCATATTGTACCCTAAATGACATACTAAACTTTACGTACTCGTACTTACTTATTTTCCAATGTTCCTTTTTTTATAACCATAAGTAACTCTGCAGAACAATTTGTGTTCTTTTTGCTAGGACGATTTTTTCGAGAATTATGGTGACAACAAAACCTTTTCTGAAATTTAAAAAAAAAAACAAATAATATGATACTATGTATAAATATCCCATTACAAAATTCAGCTATCATAATGCCTCTATGTCTACCATAATATTTGCATTCAATTGTTGCATTTTTCCATATTTGCATGTTTGCATATTTTCCACCGCACGCTAGGTTTATTGCTCAGCATACTCCAGTTTAAATAATGAGTAATTGTAATCATGTGTAGTACATATGTGTATGTCCTTAATTATCAACAAATCAACCTCTTCTTAACAAGAAACTAGAAATTTGTGAATATAGAGGTGAAGTAAGGTTGCAGTGGAATTTGAATCCCACCTAATCTAATTGTGTCTAATCGAATCAGTCATCATGAAGAGAAGTGACAGTGAATGATGTACTGTACACCAGGAAGTCTAAATTGAAGCAAACCAACACATTTCAAAGTTCAAATAGGCGTTCAGCAAATTTATCACAAAGGGTATGCATGGAGTGCATATGTTAACCTGAAGCCATTATCTTATCCAGTACATAAATCAAAACATATTACTTGTTACTTACTTCTAACAATATATCTGTTGTACTTCTGCTTGCTACTACCCGGTATCTTGTACTGTTTATTGACTTAAATTCTTCTATAAACATGTTGGACTCTTCTATTCTATCAATATCAAAATTGATTTTACATTTGAAGCCCTTTTGCAAATTGTGAAACTCCAAGATTTCATACTCATACCCCTTTGGTAAAACCTAAAAAAAAGATTAAAATACCACTGGTACATTAGAAGCAGCACATGCGTGTTTTCAATAATTTTGAATATTAAGTCGCAAGAGGTAACCTTTTGAGAAAATCAACATCCTTTAATCACATGTGCCTACATACCTGTGAAACCGAACATTTCCGTGTGTCTGTATCGTCTGTATCTTCGTTTTTCTTTTCTGGATGCATCTTCACACGATGCTTTTCGAGTGCACTCTTAAGGTAATATACCTTGTCACACAACGGACATGCAAGTTCTGCTTTACCTTTTGCAGCTTTTATTCCGTGAGTAACTTCACAATGCCGCTCTAAGTGATACTTTCTACTAAATGATGCAGAACAAGCACAACGGAAAGACATTTTAGCAGTAATTTTAGTTTACCACACGTGTAGAACTGAAACCACAGGTCGAAGTACGCATAGAATAATAATATATAGTACCTATAGAAGCCAAACGCTGAACAAGGAAATTGGGACCAACAGGCGCCATCTATGTATAGAACGTAGTAAAAAAATTAAAGCGGGAATTTCAAAATCAATTATTGTTCCTCTCATCCTACAGTTTTCACCTACCTGGTAATGACATCAAACTACTCTTGATTTTTTTTGCCTGTTTCAATTATGCTTAATACAAGAAAGTACAAATGCAACATATAAAATTATATACTTAATGAAACTACAATAGGTACAAAGAAATACAAATAAAAATCTTAGATTTTTTGCATAATAGTTTAAACAGGCATAAAAATGTGAGTAGCGTGGACCGATTGTGAAAGATATGAATTTACTGTAAATGTATTTTTGATACACATAAATAAAAATGATTTTTTTTTACATTCGTAAACATAAAAATATCGAAATTAATATCTTTCATGCAATAGATTAAATTACACAGGTAGGTATTATTAATTACTTCTTTTAAATATTAGGTATTTTTGCAAGGGTTTTAGAGAATTAAAAAAACTAAATTACAAATTGGTATTTATTTTTCTACATATGAATTTTCATATGTAGTTTTCATAATATGTTTTCACAATATTTTTATCTTTATATCAGTTTATAAATAAAAGGTATTATATGACATGCAATATATAGGAACTAGGAACTCAAACCAACTGATAAAAATAAAGATGTAAGAAAATCTAATCCACTGCATTTTCTACAAAGACTATGATATTAAAAACACGTAATCAATATACCTAGGTTAAATGCCGCACACCATTGGTTTTCATACTAGCAGACGACAATTTTAAAATTTTACGTATATAAATAAATCTTTAACCAAACTTAAGACCGCTTTAATTATTATAATTATAAATAGAAATAAATTTGGATTTTATCACCATTAAAACATGAAATTTGACAATTCAATGTGTCAAAAATTGAAAAAATAAAACAAAAAAGTGTTTCTTTACATTCATAATTTAAATAAAATAGACAATTTTAATTATCCATACAGCTAGGAACTTGCCTAATTTCCCTCAAGTTAGCCGAGTCGCAAACCATTAAAGTAAATTATGTAATTATTTCCTTTTGGGGATAGAGACATCTATGGTGTGAACCTTTCATTTTTTTACCACCTTTAATGTATCGCCGTTTGGGGGCCCTGGAAGTACGGCGTTCCGCAGGTCTACCTAACCGCAAGATGTCAAACAAATGTCAAATACTAAATAAGTGAGACGTGAAAGAATTACTAGCGCCGCGCGTGGTAAATTTTTGAACTAAGGGTATTTTGCCATTCCAAATGTCGCGGCGGCTATGTTTAGAAACGTCAGAGCGTTTCCCAAGTTTTTATAGTTCGTGCGTTGTTTGTAAATCAACTGAAAATCCTTTTGGTGACTAAATTTTAAATATTATTAAATTGAAACAGATGCAAGTGCGTGTGATTCTACCACAATTTTGTACTCGATATAGTCCTTAGCGGAATTTTATAACGTGTGCCGTGGGCTTATTGTCATTACGGAATTAGCCGTTTTATAATATTAGAAAATATGTGAACGTATAGAATTTCAGGTATTTATAATTTAGTTAATCGTAAATTGGAACTTGGGAATTATAGGAGCCATAGCTTCATGAGAATTTCAGTATCCTAAGTAATATTTTCTGTGAGATGTTGCGTGCTAAACAATGCTGATATTCCAGTCGAACTCGTATTACTAGAAATTAAAACAAATGTTTAAAATTTGCAAAACGTAGGGCTGCACAAAGGCATAGAACTGAGATATTGTTACCATAGGAATTATTCCAATCAAATATCAACCATAGGTGTTTTCATGATTATCACCTTGTCCTTGTGCATTTTTAGGTTTAAAGAGAAACTAGCTCGAGAAGCAAAAAATATGTAGAGAACGGAGAACCCATTGAACAATTTGTATTCTATGTATTAAGTTATTAATATACAAAATATCACCATGTCTCTAAGAGAGACTGTAGAAGAGGACATAAAGGTGCAGCCGATGGAGCAATCTGAGCTCATACAACATTACTTCAATAATTTACACAAGGAAATCGGCGATGGAAATAATATTCAGATACAATGTAAGTTTTACGTTCATATTGATCATGTTCATAAAGTGATTTGGGAACTACTACACTATTGCATTTTTTTCAAGCTTATTTTGCTTGAAGAAAGAGATGAAAACTGTATTTCTAGCTCGGCGGGCACCCAGACCCACGTGCAGCCGAGCCGAGCGTCAAACTACAATTTTTGTCTACTTTTAAAAGCACAATAAACTATTGACAATAATGACATTTCGACGCTAGAACGTCTACAAGTTTACGAAATTCTTTTAAAAAAAAACATTCTTTCTGTGCTCTAGTCAGTGCTTATCCGCAACCGAACCTAGCAAAAAAATACATGTTTTCCGCTTTTTTGACAAAAAAAAAACTTTTTTAGAAAAGGTGGGGCCCCAATAGTGTAACAGTTCAGCAATAGAGGTGGTCGGTAGCCTGGTTGGTAACGCGATCGACTGTTAATCCAGGGGCGCGGGTTCAATCCCCGATGCCGACTTACTCTACTTCACGAAACAAGCTTTTCAAGCTTACTGTGAAGTGTACAGAAAGGTGTATTTGGGTTTATTTCGAGAAACCCAGATTCATTTAAAAAAAAAAGTTGTGTGAATTGTTGTGTTGTGGTGTCATTATACACAAGTAATGTTTTATTTATTTAGTTGCAAATCAAGATGGTGAAGTGATGGATGATTGCAATGCTGGTGGGACGTACTACATAGATGAGGATGGCCAGTATTACTATCAGCCAGCGGGAGATTCTCAGACTATAACTGCTGTGCCTCAGGAGTTATCTCAGTCTATTAGTGTGGCTGGCCCTATGTCTCCCAGTGAACACATCTTGTCTGATAATGTTATAGCTAATGCTGATGAGGTACACCAAGCTCTATTTATAATAGTGTAGCCAATATGGTTTTATATACATATATGCTTGTACAGACTTTCAAGTGGGGGCTTCAAGTTCAACCAATTTATAGTGTTGTTGTATTTTTAGGCTGCAATGGGTCACGATGTGAATCTTGCACCAAATCAAATGTACCAAACGGTTACCATCGTTCCAACTGAAACGGGAAATGGAGAAGTCAGCTTTGTTCTTATTGTCCAACAAGGAGATGAAGCTAATCCCAATGGAGAAGCTGATGAGATCAATGAGGAGAATGATGTGACTGTATATGACTTTGATGAGAACGAAGATGTTGAAGTTATGGACTTGGATGAGATGGATGACAAATCTAAAATTATTAAAATAAAATCAAAACCTAAGCCTCAAGTCTCGTCACAAACCTATAGTTGTAGTCACTGTACATACAAAAGTAATAAAAGGTACATCAATCATATAGGATTATACTAATTAAATTATATCCAATCTACTTTCTTGTGAGTTGATATTACATGTTATATTTGGTTTAAATGTTGATTACTTTAGGTATTTATTGATTCGTCACATGAGATCTCACTCAGACGAGAGACCACATAGGTGCTCGGTGTGTGAGAGAGGCTTTAAAACCATCGCTTCTCTGCAGAACCATATCAAAACTCATACTGGTACCAAACCACACAAGTGCAAATTTTGTGAAAGTGCATTTACTACATCAGGTAATTAAAACTACATATAAATATACAAAGCGCATTCACTCATCAAGAGTGTCATCTTCTGTTGTGATCTAAACTTCCATACAAATATACACAACCTCACTATAGCCACTATCCGCAGATAATGCAACCCAGTAATAATGAAACATGACCAATATGATTTATGTTTGTTCCCAAGTGTTATATGTAGTATAACCTGATGGTTGTATTGTGTTTGTACTCTGTGTTAATTATTTGTTTGTTTTATTTTGAAACAGGGGAACTCATTAGGCATGTGAGGTATCGTCACACATACGAGAAACCACACAAATGTACAGAATGTGACTATGCATCTGTGGAGCTGAGTAAGCTGAAGAGGCATTTACGCTGTCACACGGGGGAGAGACCTTATCAGGTGACTTTCTTTACGTCCGTGATGTTTTGTTTCCTCGCACTATTTTTTTAATAAAAGTTATTGTATCCAAAAAATCTAAAATACACACTTCAAGAAAATCGCAATCTCATCTTGCAACTTTTTTTTCTTTAATGGTTGAAATACAAGTTGGTTTTTGAAGCCAATTGAGTGTTGAATTACCAGTGACCAGTTATACGTAGATTACCGTTTACCGACAAAATACTACATTATCGGTACATACATTAAAAGTCAAGTTGTCTCAATTTTTTTTGAAAATTAAGTGGCTGAATGTGTGCTTATTATTTAGTTGTATACAAGTTTGCCTTTTTAAAAACATCCCATCTTCATGTTTCCTTGATTATTTCGGGTTATTAACATTGTGGTTATTGTTGTAGTGTGAGCATTGCCCATATGCTTCACCTGATACTTTCAAGTTGAAACGTCATTTGAGGACGCACACTCAAGAGAAGCCATATGAATGTACAGTTTGTAGTTTGAGGTTCACACAGTCCAACTCATTAAAGGCGCATTATCTCACTCATAGCGGTAAGACAATTCTATCATACAATTGATCAACAATACATTGGTAGCAATATTGTGTGATTCGTACTAATAGTATGTCTTACTTTCTGCAGGTGCTGACAAACCAACCTTCCACTGCAGTTTCTGTCCGGCGACCTGCGGCCGAAAAACAGATCTTCGTATTCATATTGAGAAGCTCCACACGTCTATTAAGCCACTTACGTGTAAACGATGTGGGAAATCATTCCCTGACCGTTACACGTATAAAGTTCATAACAAAGTAATTGATTGCTTACCTTATTATTCAATCAATTAATTATTATTTGATCCGTTGTATGGTTATCTATAATAATGTTATGTTGTGTGTTTCAGAGTCACGAAGGAGAGAAATGTTTTAAATGTGAGCTGTGTCCGTACGCCTCCACATCACAACGTCATCTCTCGTCACACATGCTCATACACACAGATGAAAAGCCTTTTGCATGTAATAATTGTGATCAGTCATTCAGGTAAATCTCTAGTTTATTTACACACTTTATTTTACTATTTCAAGTTTTACATTCTATAGACCTAATAAATAAATTAATGATTTTCCTTTTTAGGCAGAAGCAGTTGCTGAAGCGTCATCAAAATTTGTATCACAATCCTAATTATGTACCGCCATCTCCACGAGAGAAAAATCATGAATGTGAGGAGTGCGGGCGGCAATTCAGACATAAAGGAAACCTGATACGTCACCTGGCCTCACACGATCCAGACTCTGCGTTCCACGAACAGAATCAAGCATTAAAATTAGGAAGACAGAAAAAACTGCACGTCATTGACGGACAGAGGGTAAGTGTGTGAGAATACAATTTACGACATATCATTATTATGTATAAATAAGTTTACGATGTACATATGTTTGTATTGAATTATAGGTGGAGATTATGACGGTAAATGAGGATGATGAATTAGAAGAAGACGAGGAAGAAGAGAATGTTGAAATGATTACATCAGACAATGCACCAAATAATGAATATGTTGTATTGGAAGTCATACAACTCAAGTCAGAGAACAATGGAAATGGGAATCATCAGCAATTAACACAAGGCATTCCTATGTCAACTGAAGGTACACACCACACACCTTCATACTGCATTATATTATCAACTAGCAATCTTATTAATATGTTCTGTAATTACATAGTATTCAATGTGTTTTATTTATTACAGAACAAACTATGAAGCACCAAATTATGAAAGCTGATTCCACTCAGGACTTACAAAATAGCTTTGGTTTTGAAGTAAGTGCCTTTGTAATACTATTTTGTTATAAAGATTAATTTGTTTGAAACAGTAAAGATATTGAATCCACATTGTTCATGAACTTTTTGTTTTATTCTTATTTATTTATTGTTTCAAATGTTATTTTTAGGATGATGATGCAAATACATAAGGAGTGAACCACGTGAGCTAGAGTAATGTGAGTACTACTTGTAAGTATATACGGGAGTTATGTGTTACAGACTGATAATAAATTCTGTCCTCGACAGTATGTGGGTATGTATTTTAAAATATGAGAAATTCTGCTAATATGTTTTATTGATTCTTTGCAGAATAATTTGGAAATTGTATTTATTAAAAATTCCCTGATGGCTCCTGGTTTTGTCCACTGCAGTGGATACTATATGGAAGAGACATATGTTTGGAATATGTTATAGTGGTTATACATCATCTAAATGATCATTTCAAGGCTAGTGATGCAGCACATACTGAATATTAACTACATAACACAGTGTTCACTTTAAACCCAATAAAGACTTAGTAATAATAGTATGTAATAACCAACTTGTAAAATATTAATTGTACCCACTGGGACTTGACTACTACTTTTGACTTGACTAAAATGATTGTCAAGTCTTGGAATATGCGCAATAGCAAGTCCATATATTTTTTCAGACTGACAACAATTTAAACGCATAAATTAAATCCACTGTAATTACCAATCATAAAATGTACATAATGTTACCAACTGTGAAACAGGATACTACACCCCTTTATGTATTGGACTGTATAGACTGCACGAGTTTTATGTTAAGTTGTATTGTCCTATTTTTCTGTATTCACGAATACATAAATATGTAATCTAATATACTGTCTATGTACTGTTAGATATACTACTTTCTGAAAACAAGATGTGTGTGTAATTACAAATAGTATAAATTTAATTTGTTGAATTGATTGTTCACAATACCCATGTTTGTGTGTGACATATATGTATGTACAATGTACATGTCTGTTTACGTATTAGAAAATCAAATATAAATACAATTTATTGTTGGGTTATAGGTGATAATTTCTTGCCTCGGAAGATTTTTCTCCTTGAGAATTTTTTATCTTCATACATTTTTTATTAGTACTACTACGTTGTCTTCTCAGCATGTCTTTTAAGAAGTCACATACATACATTTTCATGCAAATCAATTAAGCCACATAATAAGCATTAAGGATTTATAACATGTAAATAATTAAATAAATACAGTAGATTAAATAATACCCTTCATGAACTTAATTGATGTACATAGTTATTAAACTTGGCATTTATTTACACATAGTTCTCAACAGCTTCCACCGACGAATTCTGCAAGGTCTGAAAAGAAACCATTACATACCTATTCCTTTGCTATTAAAAATGAACCAGTAGATTCTTTATACACCCCACTAACTTTGGACTAATTTTCACGGGCGATATAATATCAATACATCTGCATAAAACGGCTCCATTCAGAAAACTATATGACAGACCAAGTTGTTGAAACGTGAATTAGGAGAATTCCACACTAGCTAATGATTTTGTTAATAACAGCACCATTTCTATGTTAGGCTGAGAACTTTTCATTCGTATCTTTTGGTGGAGCGAGCTGTTCCCTCAATTGAATGATGTGTATATCTGTATGCAGGTATATTGTATATTTATTTTTTATGTTAGGAACTTTGGCAGTGGTGTGTCATGATTTTAGTACCGGACAAGTTGATTCTAAACGATAGAAACTGTTTCGATTTGATAATTGTGTGTAGATATTTTTTTTAATATACTGGATATACGTTATTGCATATTGTAAAAAAATACAGATATGTGGAAACAAAATAGTGTGTCGCTAACTTCAATTTGATGAATATCAATTTTGATTTCGTCAGGCATTACAGTCTAATAATTCCTTTGTTAGGCTGATAGCCTTGGATGCTCATTTCTGCAACCAATCTTGACTTATGTCGATGTAGTGGAGATATACCACTGCATGTATGATAAATTTATGAGTGATTGTAAATATTAGCAATTTACAAAAAACTACTAGAAATAAGCTTGTGTATAAATACTATACCTAATTATATTTATCAATTATTATACTTTTTATAAATACCTACTTTCAATTTGTGTCATGATACAAGCATGTAATAAACATTCTTTACAAGTTACACTGTTTTAATACCTACTTCCCATTAATATAATTATAGTTTAATAGACATTGTATCGTGCTGCCTTTCAAGTTGTCCTTACACTTGGTAAATGCAATTTAACGCCATCTACTGAATTGTGTTTTAAAAATGACTTCGCATTCATTTGTACGATTGTTTTCAGAGCTTGATTAGTGTCGGTCAAAAGCTTTGATAAACACTGCCATCTATAGAATTCTATTCAAAGCTCATTTAACGCCATCTACCAGATCATTTATGAAACTTTGGCATTCGGGTGATATATCCAAACTTTGATGCAGCCATAGATCTATAATACTATTCTAGTAAACTGGATGGAGAACATAGGTGTTTGTCTATACATTCTGTATGATTCTGGGGAAAATGGCCAGTTAGGCAAAAGAAGCAAAATGGAGGATTTTCCATACTAAACGGGCTATAGGAAACTGCGGTTTTCACATGGATTTTTGATTTTCACTGTTTATATTTTAACCGAAAATGAATTATAGACATCATATTGTCATAATTAAAGGACCAAGGGATGTAAAAAATCCATTAATCAGAATTTATGAGCAATTTTATAACACAGGAAACCGCACAGATGGAAGTAAATTAAATTACTTTTATTTATTTTTCTTATTCTTTTTTCAGATTTCCCTTTAAGAATTAAACCTTTTGCATAATTTAAGAAAAAAAAAATTGTGAAAAAATGAGTTTTCAGTAGTTGCCTATCACTAATTATGATATTGAATATCACGGATGTGAAGACGTTTTAAATATATCATTTATTATGTAGGAATTTATTTTTTCATATTTTTTGTTATTTAAAGCTAATGTGTATGTATTTATGAATTTTTGTGCAATGTTTGATTTATGTTGTAATTAATGACAATAAAATAAAAGTTATTTAATTTACTTCCATCGTACGCTGTTTCCTCTGTTAAAAAAATTGCTTATAAATCCTGATTAACGGACTATTTACATCCCTTGGTCCTATAATTATGTCAATATGATGTTTATAATTCATTTTCAGTTAAAATATAAACAGTGAAAACCGCAGTTTCCTATAGCCCGTTTAGTATGGAAAATCCTCCATATTGCTTCTTTTGCCTAACTGGCCATTTCCCCTAGAACCGCAATAGTCGGCCAAGAGATGAATCCAGTTTACTAGAAGTATTATACATCCATGGATGCAGCACATATAACACGATCTTCCAAACTACATACCACAATCTTTGGCCACCTTTCAAAACAAGTTCATAAAAATACTCCAAGGACATTGAATTTATAGCTCAAAAGTGGATTACTGAGGTAAGAATGGAATAGACATTAAATTTCATGTCTTGGGGTAGAAAATAAAACCTCAGTTTGATTAACAACATCTATTTTTGTCAAAATTAATATTTATTGGTAGGTTTATGTATACATAACGTTTATATACAAAAATATTATAAATAATCTGTATTTATACTTATTCCTAATATTTTTTCTATAGTAATATGTATTATTCCATGTTACTCTTATGTTAGATGTGTATTTTTATAACTTATGTAGAAAAGAATTAACAGAAAAACTTTGTATGATAAATATTATTTGCAAACATCATGTGCAGATCTTCCAGACGTAAAATATTCCTTGGGTGATGGGGAATGAATAAAGCAATTAAGTATATTTAACGAAAATCCAACATTACAGAAATTAATTATGAAAATTGAGTTAATAGTTTGTGAGACACTATTGTAAACCTAACCTAACAGAGAATTTCCCATACTGGTTTATTTCCAAAGGCATCCATATCTCAAAATGATTGATTTTTGGTCACAAAAACATTAAACTTTTTTTTTCTTATCACCCTTTGAAATATTTTACGTCCCAAAGACTTTGGATAATGTAGAAAATATTATGTGATGTATGTAAATTAAACGTTGAAAGTATTTTGTGTGAATTAACAACCTATTCTCAACTAATAATTGCACATTGAAGAGAGGTGAAAAAGTATCTTGTGACTAAAGAATTATATACAGTTGACGAAATTCTGTCCAGGACAATAAGTCCAGTTTAGCATGGATCTCTATCATAACATTAATATTTATTTTTTATTTTATTTTTAAATAAAATGAATCTGGGTTTATTGAAATAAACCCAAATACATCTTTGTACACTTCACAGAAAGCTTAAAAGCTTGTGTTGTGAAGTGGAGTAGGTCGGGGATTGAACTCGCGCCCACTGGATTAACAGTCGAGCGCGTTACCAATCAGGCTACCGACCACCTCTATTATACATAAGCACCTATGTTATCATCTTCATGACGAAATGCAAACTGAGCCCTTCGCACTCTGTTTGCATTGATTCTACTTCTCTGGCACATTATCACTGTTGCTCCTCTTGATTGTATACTATAACTACGTAGCTTTGACGAGTCCAAGTGCTTAAAAATAGGGGAGGATAATAAACAATCACTTGTAACACATCTACTGATTTATATTCAATCATCACAAGTGTATAACTTTTTCCTCTTTCAGGGTGTACCTATTTGTATGTATTTTTGTTTTAAATTAAGTATTAATGTCATAAAGGACTTGTCCACAATAATCTTAACATATGGCAGTATATTTCAATTTCAACTCAATAATGGTTTTCATATTGCTAAACTAGAAAAAGTTATAACATAAAATATTTAAACATGAGATTAAACGAAACAAAATAAAATTAATAATTTAGGAGATATATTTTCAATCAAACTGTCAGCACCTCATATTAGCCCATTTTTGGTTATAAAGATATAGATTTGTGTTAACAGAAGTAATTTCATCAATTTTAAAACAACAAAAAATATAAAGATATAATAATATAACAAAATAATATAATAAACTTAATTGTATTTCATAAAACTCCACATGGAAATATAAAATTAGTATTGTCTTCCACAGCAATAAAAATAATATTCGTAGTGATATTCTATTTGGGAGACATGTATTGTTGTATGTCTTCAATACATTTCACTCTCGAGATGTTTCATCATTGCACTGTGTTGTGTGTTACACACTTCTATAATAAACAATAAACAACATCTTCATCCTACTATTGTCATGAAGTCATTCGGGTAAAAGAAAATAAAACATCATTGTTTAACAAAATTTCTGAAACATTTAAAATCTAACTTCAGCTCGATAATCGCTGAAAGAATTGCACATCAGGACATGTTATTATTTGGTTACTCTTTTTTTAGAAAATAAGAAAAGACAAAGGATATAATGGCAAGGTAAAATATCTTTTAAAGGCAAGGACGATTTATTATTACAATAGATAAATGAAGTGAACTTGCCCATTCATATAAAATATCAATCCATCTCTAATAATGTATATTTATATGTACTATCTTTATTTAGAAGTTAAATAATATACAGGTGGTATATTTTTATTTGAGAAGAGAGATATTGGGTTTTGAAGGTTTTATACTTATCTAATGATTAACATAATATTATTATAAGTCAATGATCACATAATTATGCTACTTATATATTACATGGTAAGAAATCATACTTATAAATTAATTAAATAGAGATTATCCAACTCAATATACAATTATTTTCTAATATTATGTAGTTGATAATAATTATGTAAAAAAATATCCATTTGATTAATTCATAAATAGCACCTTTCTATTCACTATTATCCAGTTCGTGATAAACGATAATATTTAAATAGTTAAATTAATATGAAGGAAAGAAGTAATTCAGTGAATATGGAAGCAATAGACAGGACCTGGAAATTTACTTTATACTACAAGTAAATTATTTCCAATAAAGGTGAATCGATAAACTAGAGTACTTGTTACCTGATTGTCAAAAGGAAAGAGATATATTAGGCAATTTTGATGACAGGATTGGTATTTAAATAATATGGCATAGCATTGTTAATCTTACAACTAGACTTAACAAAATATTGATAGATGGCCAACAAGACAAATCAAATTACTACTCATCGTGTAATATATTGTTGGTAAATGTCCTATAATCATATTGCTGTATTATCCAATGGGAAAATATATGAAAAGTAATGTTATCTGGTAATAACTAATAAGTAAGATGACATTGTAAAATGTAATTCATTCAATCAAAAATCATTATCCCATCCTGATAGATCATCAGGTGGTGGTCCTTCTGAGTCTGGAGGATATTCATCAAAGTTCCTCATGTCAGCTGATGAGTTGACTACTGGCATTATTGGGGGAGTCAGGGTTCTTTGAGTCAAACCTTCCCAGTTGAATCCGTCAAACCATCTGAAACCATCAAATCACAACATCAGAATACAAGGGATATAGTATTTTATTTCATCTCAACAAGAGTAATTCATTGACCAATTCACTCCTGTATAATCCACCGTCACACTCTTATGTAGCTGACATTGTCTATAGATCCCTTAA
Organism: Ceraclea dissimilis; assembly: GCA_963576895.1. Classification (NCBI taxonomy): domain Eukaryota; kingdom Metazoa; phylum Arthropoda; class Insecta; order Trichoptera; family Leptoceridae; genus Ceraclea; species Ceraclea dissimilis. Next base: position 15,885,061 of record OY756359.1, on the reverse strand, counting down.
CCTACTGTTGGTCTCTTGTTTGGTTTCTGGATACTAAAGTGACCATATTTTTAAAAATAAAAAGGAGGACTAAAAATGCGTAAATAGCGCCGCAGGCAATTTTTTTTTTGGGACATCGAAGAAGGTCGCTATGTTTGATTTAAGTATATTCTTGAAAATGTTTTCCATAAAGGATGTATCAAAAAAAATAGCGCCGCAGGTGAAATATTTGTCATAAGACATACCAAATTACATATACACAAAAGGTAAAGGTAATTAGCGCCGCAGCCAAATTTTTCTAGGAAACAATTGCATTTTAATGTATTTTTATACTATAGTACAAGTCAGTACTAGTTAATTCATGGTGTGATGAAAAAACGTGTGGTTTTGAGATTAACAGATTAGTTTTAAAATGTTAAAAAGTAAAAAAGGAGGACAAAAAGAAGGACACTTTTGGAGGGAGGACAGAACCTAGAAAAGGAGGACTGTCCTTCCAAAAGGAGGACGGTTGGTCACCTTATGGATACCCACACTTTATCCTATCTTTAACCAATCATGCGAGTTTAAAACCAAAAATCTTTATGATTCTCTACAAGAATGCTTATTGTGCTATAAAGTTAGACTAACTTATGTTTCTGTATTTCTGATATTCCTCCTTTCTGATAGCCCAACCTCTCAGCGGGATTATCTCTACATAATTTCTTAATGAGCGCTGTGGCATTCCTCGTGATGTTTCTGGGGAATTCTATGGCATCAATACCCTTTAATATTATGTTGTATGTCTTCATCGGGTCTGCCCCAGTGAATGGTGGAGTCCCAGTCAACAATTCAAACATTAAAACACCTAAAAATTTTACAATAAGACAATATATTATTACATGAACCACTAGCAGTGCAGATTTGATATATTGTACCAACATCAGGCACTAACCTAAAGACCAATAGTCCGCACTAATATCATGACCTCTATTCAGAATGACCTCTGGCGCTACATACTCCGGAGTACCACAAAAAGTCCATGTCTTTCTTCCAGATGTCAATTTTTTTGCAAAACCAAAATCAACCAGCTTTACATATCCTTGATTGTCCAGTAACAGGTTTTCAGGCTTCAGATCTCTAAAAAGTTTTAATATATTATAATAAAACTGTTTTTGTATTGTTTATAATGTATGAGAATAATATTGGAAATAGTTTTCATGCCTGTAAATGATATTCCTCGAATGCAAATAATGGAATGCTTCTACCACACAAGCCGTGTAGAATCTAGTTGTCGAGTCATCAAAATGACCTGAAATATATAAATATAAGGTAGAAATATATTTATTAGAATATCACTAGAGTCATAGAGTGAGAAATTAATGTATCTCCTACCTCTGTCTCTTAGTATCGTCCATAATTCTCCACCGAGACAACTCTCCATTAACATATAAAGATATTTGCGATCTTTGAATGTTTTGAATAATTTAACAATAAACTCGCAATTAGCCTCTCCCATGATCTCTTTCTCGCTCATTATGTGCTGCTGCTGTCTTGTTTCAACAATCTGGGCTTTCTTCATCTGCTTGAGAGCAAACGAGCGATTAGGATCACCTTGAATCTGCACTAATTCAACACGACCAAATCCACCGACTCCAAGGGTTGCGATGATTCGTAAATCTGACAGTCTAAGATGTGCGAATTCCTCATTCATCCTGCAATATTAAAATTGCATAAAAATTTAAAAACAAATTGTAAACAAAAATTAATTTCAATACAGACAAAAATACTTACCACTGTTAGATCTATTTTGATATCCTATTCAAGGAAGCATGAATAAAATAAAGAGTTGTTAATATTTCGTTTTACATGTATTGCGGCACTATCAACTATGTTAGTAGATTACATACATTATATTTCACAATACATACCTTCGTCTATCATCACCCTCATCTTTGTATTTGGTTCGGATTTCATCCAAATTAGAAATGAGTTGATCAAAGGTTTCTCTGTCGATGACTAAACATGTGACTCCATCAGGCGAATCACAGATTATGTTTGCTGTTCTCAAATCATCTCTGAAAATGTAAACAGTAATTAATACAAAAAACAAACTTCTCCATAGGAATTTTCCTCGATTTTTCTACAAACATAAACAAGATTTACCCTTGTAACGCCTTTTCTCCAAAGAAATCTCCCTTTTCTAAGATTCGGATGAACTTCTCTTCGTGAGAATTTGGCTGCTTCATGGTGACTTTAACCTGGAAGAGTTTACAAAATCCATCAGAGTGATGAAGCCAATACCAAATAGGTATATTAGCATCTACACATACAATCCAGACACTTACAATGCAATTTGAGAAATCTTATCATCAATATACCTCATATTCATTTTACTAAGACTTATTGAATTACATAACAATCTTCACCTTGGACTAATGTTATTTTATGCAAGGTGCATTTTAAATAATTACTATAAATACTGTTAATAATACCAATACAGTAAAGAATAAGTTAGATAGATATATAGTAAAAATATTCACAGACTATAATATATATAAGAGCAATGTTCTTACCTGTCCTTTGGATATAATGAAGAATGTATTGCCCCTGGCTCCCTGCCTGATGATGTAGTCTCCCTGCTGGTAATAAGTCTCCTCCAACACATCGGAAATCTTGGCAAGGGTTTCTCCAGGAAGATTCTTGAAAATTGGCACACTGAAACCAAAAATTAAATTCACTTATCTAATAAGTTCTAATGAATGAATCACCGAGGATCTGATGGATTTCAAACTTAGTACCCCATTTATTAGATATATGTTGGATTTTTCCAACTTTTTAGGTGAGGAATAGTGAAAATTATGCTAGGTGGCTCCTATATTCGCTATTCTTCATTATTAGTATAATAGCACAGCAGCATTAGTATAATAGGTAGATAGCACATATTCAACATGATATTTTAGATGTAAATCGCCTATGTCCAGAAACCAGTTATATACGGGAAAGCTTTCATTTTGATTAACGATACAGCAGAATCTTGGCTAAGACATACGCTATTAATAAAATTGAATGCTATTACATAGCATGTATGCAGTAGTGGTTGCATCAAAAATGAAATCCAGGCGCAGGCTCGTGGAGCACAAAAGCTATAGTTGTTAATAATTTGGGAGTATTGAATAATACCTATTACAAATAAAAATATCGATATAGCCTATTGCAAATTGTACAATAATTTTATAAAGAGTAACATAGGAATAGGTTATAGGATCCGTCTAAATATAGTAACATGACACACAATCATAATACGTACTCAAGAGTATGCATACTGACATTTCAAAAATTTCTAAAAACGGGAGACCTTATATCTCGACAACCGTTACTAAATATGCTTTGGAACAAAATAGGGTAGATGCATTGAACATTTATCTAGGGAATAACTGTATAAGATTTTTTATATCTTGTATAGATTTCTCAAAAAAATAATTAAAAACACCTCTGATCTTTTTTCCTGAAGACGGAAATTCGTTTCCCGAAAGTCGCGGAGTAAATTTTTTTTCTCTTGTACTGATAATATGCATTAAAATCTAGGGAATAACCGTAAAAGTTTTTTGATAGACGCAAAATTAACCCCAAAAAATGGAAAAAACGATATTTTTACCATTTTATCATGCGATTGTTCACGCGATTTTGAACCTTAATGCCGTGGGAAATGACTGTGACGTCATTCTTGGTGCAAAGCCCTTAAATTACCGCAAACGTGAGACAATTTGTACCTGTGTTATATGAGTATTAGGTATGGTATAATAATGTAATACTTCTGCCTTATGGACATCTGACCCGTTATGTAATTTGTATTATATGCTAAATGAACATTCTTAAGAAATTGGTATTGTGTGTGAATAGCAAAGCTTTCTTCATACTAGTACCAAAAATAGTAGAATTGTCATTTATTAATGATGAAACTATGGCTAGGTTGGATAAAATCTGGAAGGACAGAAACATCTCCAATGCCACAAAAACTCGATTAGTTAGGGCACTAATTTTCCCCATATTTCTGTATGGAGGAGAATCATGGACAATAAAAGCCCGAGAAAGGCAAAGGATCAATGCCTTCGAGATGTGGTGCTGGAGACGAATGCTCAGAATCCCCTGGACAGCGAGAAGGACCAATATCTCCATTCTAAAGGAGCTAAAAGTAGACGACAGACTGTCCTCCATCTGTCTAAAGCGAGTCCATCAGTTTTTCGGACACATTGCCAGAAGAGACGACAATAGCCTTGAGAAACTGATGGTCGTGGGAGGAGTGGAAGGCAGAAGAGGTAGAGGAAGATCCCCCACTAGATGGACTGACCAAATCAAGGCTGCCACAGGTACATCAGTGGTTGGAGCAATGCGTACGGCGGTGTGTCGGGAGAGGTGGAGGACAACAATCCAGAACGTAGTACGGACAAGGAGAGAGGATGGTCACGACCCTCAGCAGTGAGGACATCGACGCAGAAGAAGAATATTAATGAAACTAGGGGGGAATGTTTGTTACATAACTCCGATGTTTTCAGAGAGTAGGTAGGTACCTATAACTGCTACTAGTAGGTACTAGGTAGATAATAATTAAAAACCAACAGTAATGTCGTAGCAATCGCCGATGATGCAGCGAAAAATATAAGAAATATTCATCAACAATTGAAATAATGTATAAGTAGTGTATGTATTACGTAAAAGCTACAATAATATTATAACAATGAACGAAGTAGATTTATATGATTGCGTTGGTATAGGTACTAACAGGTATATTTAATACTATCTTATAAAAAAATGCCTCTTGAGCAAATAATAAAGTTTAATAAGAACACAAACCTCTTCAAGAATTCTGTATATTCGGCTTGTCTGATGAGTCCAGTTCTCATCATGATGGTCTGGAAACACTGCCGTTCGATAGCCCATAGTTTGCAGTCGGTGGCCGCTTTGATGGTGGCCGTCCTCTTGCAATTATACAAAATGGCCAGTTCTCCAAATACCTTCCTAGGCGCCATCGTGCTGAGGTACTTGCCATCTCTGGATACCTCCACACGACCCTCTGGAAATAAAAAAATAACCTTATCATTTGGAGTTCACGTACCAAGCAGACTACTTGAGTCGTTACAATAATTTGGGGAACATTAAAGTTTGGATCGTAGAAGTGAAGTTGTAAAGTACATAATATACATTGAAAGATATTATTACAAACTTAATTATAACTACTAGTGCAACAATAATAAAGCACCGTTATTAGATTAGCATCGTGGAGATGTAACAAAGGAAGCTGATTTCAATATGAAAGCATTTGGCGTTTCTGAGAAGCATTTGGTAACGTTATACACAAATGTTTTACTACTAACTACGATAGAACAACAAACGTAACCGTAATATTATTACGTACTTATAGTCCGAGAGCCCGCTGCTTAATTTATGACGTATCTGTTTTTTGATCGAAATGTGGTATAAACGATAGCTTACCAATAGGGTATTACATCGCACTAGGGTTGCCTATCAAAATCTTGCCGCAACCCCCCCTGCCCTCCCCGAAAAGGTCCCTCTTCGCGGTTTTTCGCATTTTATAGGAATATGGTAAGAGATAGGAGAAAGTAGTCAACAACAAAAATAATCCTTGCTAAATTCTCTACAAAAAACGTTAAGTGATTTTTTTCATAGGACTAGTAGTTTACCCGTAATGGCCGATCAAAAAACAGGATATTTTTTGAAAAAATAAAAAAAAAAGTTTGATTTTTTTTCTTTCACATTCTTCCACCCATTATTACTAACATTTTATGGAAAAAAAAATTTGGCCTGCGGCGCTATATCACTGGTTATTTTATGAAAAACTAAATTTTAAGAATTTTCGTCACTGAGTTTTATTGTAATAACTCCGAAATTATTAGATGTATGAACATAAGTTATAGCTCGTTTTGTAGCTAAGACTATGGTAATTAATTCGTTCTCTGACTATTTTCCTGTAGCTCTTATCAATTTTCAACCAATTTAGTTTAAATACATTTTTTTTGTATTTTAAATGAATTTTGGTTTTCGACCGGCCATTGCGGGTAAACTGCTAGTTCTACGAAATAATTGACTTAACATTTTTTGTAGACAATTTAGCAAGGATTATTTTTGTCATTGACTACTTTCTCCTATCTCTTACCATACTCCTATAAAATGCGAAAAACCGCGAAGAGGGACCTTTTCGGGGGGGGCAGGGGGGGTTGCGGCAAGATTTTGATAGGCAACCCTAGTGCGATGTAATACCCTATTGGTAAGCTATCATTTATACCACATTTCGATCAAAAAACAGATACGTCATAAATTAAGCAGCGGGCTCTTGGACTATTAGATAGGAAAACAGACAGGAACTCTTAGAAACTAACTGAGGAGATACAATAATACAAAGATATTGAATGACTAGTAGTACGTCACCTGATTTTATGTATTTCCCAATGCAGGCATCTAGATAAGGGAGACATTTTAATCTATTGATGTAATTTTTGATTATTGAAGTACCTAATCAAATTATTTTCACACATTTTTATGTAATATACCTGAACCTACATAATATTTGCAGAATCTGCAACTGAAGGCTCTGTCTTCAATACCTTAATTTTATACATATGACCACTAGCGGATTCAGGGGGGGGCTAGGGGGCTGAAGCCCCCTCCAAAACCATGAGTGACAGTACTTTATATACAACAAATCTAGGGGTTTCAGCCCCTTAGCCCCCCCCAAAACGTTGATTGACAGTACTTTTTACCAAGTGACGACATTCAGCCCCCCCCAAAATTGAATCCTGGATCCGCCACTGCATATGACTGATGTACCCATTTGCTTATTAAATATATTTTAGTATTATTCAATTGTAAAATCTAAGGCTGAATAATTTCCGCCCATTTGATTTTCTATTTTGCGATATATTTTTACCATCTTAACTTAACTGTTTTCAGTGCTACAAAATGTGGTACGTGTCAATACGGATGAAAAGCAGTTTAGTTTGTCAGTAGGTCGATAGATAATAAGCTTTAAATAAACGGTAACTGAATGTGATAAATATTACATAAAATATATTAAACTCCATATGTACTCAACTCCGATATTAATTACATCAGTAGGTCATCATCACTGTTATAACATCAGCTCGTTAGATTTAGCACATCGCGGATGATCTTCGACAATCGTATTAAATTTTACTGCCGAAAAGTAGTGCTGTTAATTGATGTTATGGTATAAAAGAAAAATACTACATATCTAAATAACTTAGCCACTTTTATTAGATTAAATCAAAACCAATTAATATAATGGAGATTTACAAACTAATAAAAGTTTATTTGATATTTTTTGACTGAAACTTCTCGTAGATAATATTTTCTTGCACAAGTTATATAAATACATTAGCTTTGCACTCATGAATCATCGTGAATAAAATTAATTACAATATTCACTTCATTGAAAAAATATTTGTAAAAAATATCATACAACAAAATGGAAACACAAACAGTACACATATCATTGACAGATACCAAAGTGTGTTATCCGAATCCGGTAATCCAAAAATAAAAGTAAGGCTACCGCTATATGAAAGTAATACCTAATGTGTTATGGTGTACCGATTAATATTAATTACATTGGGATATGTAGGCTACGACTAAAGAGTAGATATAATTATTGGTAGATAGGTACTGTAGCTTAATGAGACATTAGTTGAAATGAAGGTTGCTTATCAATAAGTAACTGAGTATACCTACTTGGTATGTAGGTATAAACCTATGTAGTATTATGTCAACCCATTGGTAGGGAAGATGTTTAAGAAATAATGTGCCGATAATCCATTGGGTATGTTAATCGATTATTATCAGTTGCTATCTCATATACATACGTATTTACTATTTAGCCTCACCAATGTAAGAATTAACCTAACACTGTCTAGTTAGGACGTACTTAGTATATTTCTGTCACAATTTCGTGCAATGAATGTAACGTGTGTTGTATTGTGCTGTCGTTGTTCCTAGTAACAATTACAGTATCATACCTATTTTATTAGTAGGTACACATATCCAGAGCCGGATTTAGGGGAGGGCAACCGGGGCTACTGCCCGGGGCCCCCACAAAAGAGGAGCCCCCACAAAAAAATTTCAAAAATCCATTAAATCACATGTGTTTCATTGAAACTGGAAAAAATTTCGCCTGCGGCGCTATTTTTCTCTATTTGTTTCATATCAATATCTACATTTTAATTGTCTCACTTGAGAAAACTTCGCCTGCGGCGCTATTTTAGCTCTTTTTAGGCCATATCAATATCAAAATGTTAGTTATCCCACTCCAGCCTAGAAGTTCTTTATAATTCCTGTAAATTTTCGGGAATTTTGGATTTATATGCCTAAATAAGGGGGGCGGCGGATTTGATTTCCGCCTCGGGCGGCAGAAACCCACGCTACGCCCTGGCCAGGGGGCCTCCACTCCTTTGTTGCCCCGGGGCCCCCACACCTCTAAATCCGGCCCTGCACATATCTACTTATGTTACGCATTGCATCTGCCATTATATAGAACTTAATACATCAGCAATGATTGCACAAACTTGCCAAGTAACGACGGTATGTTATAATAAGTGTTTTAATACATACAACATGTATCAAGAACCATTTGCCGATGATGTAATGAAGGTTATGACTATCCATCAGATGATCTAATATATTATCGATACATTGAAACACACCAAAAGAATAAATAAATAAATAAAATCTTTATTGAAAAGAAAACATATCTTCCAAATGGCGGGTTTATTGCAGTAGGCAATGTCTGCCAACCAACCACTTGTTACATTCATTTGATATACACATTACATACAAGTGTATGAAAAATAAGAAAAATATAAATAAATATGAAAATGATAATAACACATAGAATACTTATACATACATAAATAGATAGGTGGATGGGATGAAGGACCAACCAACCAACCAAGGAAGAATCAACTATGACAAATATGAAATGTAGAAATTATTTTCGGATCAATAATGAAAGATTTTTTATGTAAATTACTCAAATGTATTATTACGTACACGACAAAATCAATTGAAATATACCGATGTAGAAATGTATGTAAAGTCGAACATTATTAAAAAAAATCAAGTCAAATTATCTGAAGAAAACTTACATGAAAGACGAAGAAGAGGAACTATTTATTATTATTGTAATAGGAAACTAAAGGACAAAACAAAATTCTTAGTACAAGTGATGTGATGGTAAAATACTTGTATGTAACTAAGTATTATTATGTAATGAAACGATAGAGGTAGGTCTGTATGTAATATGTTACGTGGTCTGCATGAATGTTAGTCGCCTACCACTGCATAAAGAACGGCAACTGAGGGAACGTTGAACCTTTGAACGAATGACCGATTAAAGTGATCTAATGTTACGGAAATGCGTCACAAAGTGTCAACCATTACAATAAATCGAAACTATCAAAGTATAGATGCAAAAACAATAACACATAATTGACAAATAGGTACAACAAAATCATTTGAAAACGCAGATGCAGTAGGTCATATTGAATTGGTGGGTATACGATAAACATTTGGTAAGCTAATATTTTATATGGATCGACGTCATACTTCAGAGAATCCTACCATCAATAAAAATAAAACAAATATGTAGGTATATTATTTTATAGGTGGTACAGGGACTTCCATAAATTATAAAACAAACCGGACGATAATTATTAAAATGGCAAAGTAATATTAGATATATACGTTATACATCCACTAAGTATAATATAAAAGTGTACTGAACCATGATATCAGCAAGTTACATCAAAAGACTTTAACGCGTTTTTTTATATATACTGTATCTATTAGCCACTAGCAGATACAGGGGACACCTAACTACCTACCACACAGTTTTTTTTATTGAAAATGTTTTCAACAATAATTACTTATAGTAATTGTAAAAAAAAATGACTGCAGTGCTCTTCTACGCTCATTAGGATACGTATAGCTTTTATATTTTTTTAAAGAGAAAAACACGGAGTCTTACTAGAAAACTGCTGTAAGATGAAAAATATCAGACCTGTGACCTCCCCTAGAAAATTAGATCCACCGGTAGAGTAAAATTAGAGGAAGTTAGGCACTATTCTCTTATAACAATATTATAAGAATAACTGACATTGAACTCTGGTACTTATAATGTCATAATTCTAAGCCTAACCTACACTAGTTGATCTCATTACAAGAACAGCAATATTTATTCAAGAAGATTATCAACAGAAAGAATTACTTCGTAATGAGTATGGCATTGAAAGACTATAATCCACATTACAATAAAAAACTTCCTATTGAAAGTTTTGTGTTTTCAATGTGACAACTAACATGACGAGTATTGTACGTACAGACCTACATCAGAATAATCACAAAAATCTATGTCTTATGCTATTATCCAGAACTAAGATTATAGATAAAAAGGTTAATTAATTATTAGTCTCTGCCCACATGTTATAATAAAGGTCTAGGTAGAAGGTACATTATGCAATTGAAATAATAACCTTGAGTAGTACACGCAAGGAATTGCACATGGACATTACACTGTGCCATACACTAGCGGTTTTAGGGGGGGGGGGGGGCTAGGGGGCTGAAGCCCCCCCCCAAAATCATGGATTACAGTAGTATATATAGAACAAATCTAGGGATTTCAGCCCCTTAGCCCCCCCCAAAACGTTTCTGGTATACTGAATGCAATTCACCCCCCCCCCCGGCCGACAAATTTTTAGGCGTCAAGGTCAACAAAACAAATTTTAGACGACGACCAAAAAAAAAAAAGGTCATCAGTCGATTACGGCAGGATTCCCCCCCCCCCCCGTCCGCGCATGAGAGAACGTCTCAAAATTTTAGGCCAGGACCAAAAAAAAAAAAAAGTCAACTTAAAAAAATCTGGGAAAAATTTTTTTAATCTTCAGCCCCCCCCAAAATAAAATCCTGGATCCGCCACTGGTGCCATATACTCGTATATGCTTGACATAAGTTATACCAAATTTTTAATAGATGTGAATATCTGTAACTGATAGCAAGGCAGTTTAATGAGGTAAGGAAACATAATTATTTTATTGTTGTTTACATTTATATATTCTTCGTGGTGTAGGTTTTATAATGACTCCTATAAATCAGGACAATAGAGATGAACAATGAACATTCTAGAATTTACAATGAAACACCTACGTGTATTACTTGTCTATGTTTATCATGATTGTAAGAAACTATATAAACCACTAAGTATAGTTTGGTTATGCTACGCTACTATAGGAAACCGGGTAAATAGGTTAATCTTTGTGTCGAACTAATTGAACCGATTAAAACGTGCCAGCGCACATCTGACACTCGACTGCAGAGAGGAGTTCCGCATTACAACATTTTGTTCTAACTTAACCATCGAAAGTCAGGGAATAATTTAACATTTCCGTTCAAGATCAATGAAGCAAAGAAAACATCAATTGTAACAATGCTTATTTGAAACAATGAACTAAGAACGGACTAACATACCTATAATGTATGAACTTATTCCAGAACTTAACTCCCACACGAGTAATGGTATCTAGTTAAAAAAATATTACGAATTAGTTGATGTTATGGTAGAATTTTCAAAAGTCAAGAATTAACTGCTTATTGTACCTAGTTCGTTTATATTTTATTGTGTTGGCTATATAGATCGGCGATCTCGCTGACAACTTATATTAAAACCAACGAACATAATAATTATACAAACACACTTGTTTAATTGTCAAACTTTCCCTTGGAAAATGTTATGATTACAAGCAAAACGATTAAGTCATATTTTACTACCACAAGTGTGACTGTGACGACTTTCATTCATTTGTATTAAGTTTTATTAAAACGGGGTCAAATTATGTTAATAACAGATAATACATATTATATTGTGTTAGTAGGAACCAACCTCCGTGGATTTCTCATCAATATAATATTACAGTAGATTATATTATTAAACCACTTTTGATATTGAGCCTAACCGCAGTCTGATGGTAAAAGCACAACGGTAGCTAAAACACGTCTAGATAAATTAAGAAAGGTGGTAATAACTTGTTTTATTCAAAACCGTAGTTGTACTTACATACATACTGCACGATTTAATAATAATTATTATAAGATGTTAGATATTAATGAAGATAGACAATTAAAATATGGAAGAATTGAGTAAGTAACTAAAATGTGTACCCATACTACCGCCATAAGCAAAAACCACTTATTAGTCAAAAGTTGAAACTGATATAATCGCGAAAAACATCTAACATCGCCCAAATAATTACGGGAGTTGGAAAATAGGGGTTGCGTTTTACATATACGACTTTACTAATTGTTAAGTTGCTAATTAATTATATCATCATCAAAGCGACAACGAAAACACCCACAAATATCTATTTACTTGTATATAAAAATAAGTCAGTTTTTTGTAAGTGTTCCCATAATTACTCCCGCATTTCATGATGGATTACTGTGAAAATTCACAAAAACTTTCGAACCGATATGCTTTAGGTTTTAACTTCGCAATTTTTTTTAAATAAAGGAGGTGCCATCATGATGCGGGGATCCAAGGATTTTGTGGGGTCATTTGTGGTATCGTATGAAAGGGCGAAGGAAAAGGAGTTCAGATCTTAAGACACATTTTGTCCAGCTCAACCCATTGGGAGACACCGAGAGTCGTACCGTCGATATATTTCACTATCCATGTTTGCCGTTACGAAGTTATTTATAAATTAATCTACATACATACATGGTTTTTACAAGAGCAAAAAAAACGCATTATAACAATAAAATATGGAAGAAAACAAACTATTTTAATTGCAGAAGAAAATTATGTGACATTATAAATTATTAAGAGCGGCGTCTTTATTTCACTATAATAATTATTACAGGTACATTCTCATAGCAATAGTAAAAAATAATTACCTACTATTAATTACTACCAATTGTTAATTTCCTCTTATGCGCTCAATGGTGTTGTCAGAGGCGGCTCCGTAAGTCTTAAGAAGCAGGAGTTGAAATGAAAAACTCGTTATGTTTACCTACTGTATAAGTATAACCGAAACCAGAAGCTGATGAAACAAAGAGTTTAAATTAAAAATTGAACTTGTTGGATCGGTCGAGTTGAGTTCAGTGACTGAATAAAGAAATATAATAAGTGGGTATAAAGGAAAAGTTCTCCTGAACTCGAGGCTCTCGCAAATTAAATTTATTGTTCACATCCGTTACCCATAGAGCTTAGATAATTATATACGGAAGCACAAATCTATTACAATATCAATTTAAATATAAATTACCGATAAGACTAATAATCATAGTTATTTTAATTGATTAGGTGAAGTGTCCGGGGAGATTTAATTTGTAAGTATTTGTAGATCTTAATGACATCGATATAGCAACTTCGTCAGATATTTGTTTTGCCTTTCTCTGAGTCATTTGGACTTGTAAACATAGAATTTATATCTCATGGCAAATATTCATTCCCAGTCATTTTTTAAAGTAATGAATAATTGCACAAATATTCTGCATAAGACCATTTACTATTATTGTAGATATTAAACAAGATTATTCAATAGCAATAAATGTAAGTATTAAAATATTACAACAATCGTATAATAACCGTGAGAAGGAGACTGACACAATTCATTGAATAAATCAAAATAGTTAAAAAAAAAAAATCCTTTGGCAAGCCACAGGCATAGGTAGATTTCAATTGATTTATTTATTTTATTAATTTTAAGAGTACATCTGTACATATAATAAAAACAATCACAATATCATCAGCAAATAAACCAGCGAAGTGATGAAGTAGTATGGATGTAGTTTATTCTTTGATTATCGAAGTACCTAATCCAAAAATCAAATTATTTTCAATCAATCAATTTTCATTCAACTCATAATATGGATTGGTATCGGTACTTAAGTACTAGAAATTTGAAAAAAAGATGTGAGTTCTACTCGTATCGTGAAGCACTTTTCTAAGACAACAAACACGCTAGTACCTATGCGGTAACTACTTAACTAGATCTTTCGATCGATCAGTGTCGTCCGAAGAATTGAGCTAGACAAAATCTGACTTTTGATATGTATTCCTTATTTAATCCCCTTTCATGCGATACCAGACACAGACCCTCACAATCATTGGATCCCCTCAGAATGATTGTTTTTGTATTTAAAGCCTTAAAAAGTGAACCTTCCTCTTAATGGATTTCACCCAATCTCCTATCAGTTCATCTACCCCTTACTAAAAATCTACCACCCAAGTTTCACGTTTCTGCGACGCATAGTTTGGCCTCAAACGTGCGCACAAGAAAAGGGACATATATATATATGGCTTATATATATAAACTTTTAAACCAAGTTCGGATTCGGGTTCTCCTGGTCCTAATTAGTGATACTAAGTAGAAATTTTTCAATTCTGCGACATCACGGGAGAAACGAATAGGTAGAATTCCTTTGTGGAAATCTACCTAAAAGTATCACTCATGAGTGTATGTAGGTATGCCTGTAATATACGTATATTCAATTATCACACAGCATTAATCATTAAGATATTCTGCGTTCATAAGGTACCTATAATTAATAACCTAAGCCAGAAGTAATTGTTATAACATAATCATATGTAGAGTAAAAATGTGTGGGAAATATATTAATTTGTCAAATAACAACGAACATCGCTTTTAATCTTAGGAATAAACGTACCCACCTAAAAATGTAAGAAATGTATTAATTGATACGTATTATATCCGATATCACTGTGTAGCTGTAGAGTGTGGACTGATTGATACGAGTGTTAATAGTTTTCTATTATTCTATGTTTGAACATTAAAAGAAATGAACCGCTCCAAATAGAAAAGAAATAATAGTTAATATTTTACTCTTTGTATAGAAATAATGAAGTTATAAGAATGGACAATAGAGAAGAAAGACTATAATTTACTCATACAGATGTCTCCAGTTTGATTTATGTTAATACGTTGTTCCGTTTTCTTTGATACGTTGAAGAAGTTAACCCACATTCAATAACATGTACCAAGTGATAAAAATGCTCTAAAATCACACAATGGTCGATATATTAGGCGTCATTATTGTGAAGCATCCATTTGAACTGTAGCATACATTGATGAATACATTACTACATTCAAAATATTATACAAAAGAAGTCTTGAGAATACACTTTTTTTTAAATAATTTGTGGTGATTAAACCCAACAGTAAGAAAAATGTTTGTCAGCTTTAAGAAATAATGTCGGTTTCCAGATCTCTCTTTCCTCACTAGATGAAATCTTAGCGAACAGGTTCAAATTTCGGTGCTAACTATGTATGTTGAACTTCACTAAACAAGCTTTTAAAAGCTTACTGTGAAGTGTGCAGAAAAGTATTTGGGTTTGATCAGGTTCTTTTTAATATTATTTTTTCATTTCAATTTCATATTTTTTTGCACACTTGTATTACGAACCGATACGTACATACAACGTAATATAGAAGAACAATATTGGTTACGAAATTTTACTTACAAGTAATAATTTATAATTTACTACGTATTTGTGAAATATTTTACTTGCAACAACCCAAAGAAATTAGCTAACACGCAGCTACACAAATAAATTTATTGAGACTATCTCCAACAAATAATTTGAAATTATCTCCCATTATCAGGCACTATCATAATACGTAGTAATCAAGTAGTAGATATATTCACGTACATCTCGTAAGAAAAAAAAGCAATTTGCATTGAACAATCATTTTACTTTCTATAATATAAAATAATTGCTATAACTACAATTTGTCTTTTTTAATTGATAACAATAAAGATAGTATAGTGTTGTCTGATACATGTTCATTCTTTATAGACAACTTTTATAAAGATAATCATGTAAAACACTCGTATTTGCTGTAAAAAGATAATGATAAAACTACTTAATAACAATAGAACGAAATCAAAGAAAAATACAATTGATTCCTGATATAATTGATTGTATTTTTTTATTGAATGTATAGATAATTTAATAATTTATTGTTTAATTGTGAATTTTGTCGTAATGTTGCACAATCATCGATCGAGTACCTACTCGTATATTAACAATGCATGTCTTTCGCGCGATGAAGTTTTTATCCGGGAACCGGTTCAGTGAATTGAATGAAAGGACTGCCATTACATCTGATATAAAAATAATGCAATAAAAATTAAATTACATAAAAATACAAACGAAATTAAAAAAAAAATGCGTTAAGAGGACATATTTTTACTTATCTATGACTCACCTTTCTTTATTATCGTCTTATGGAAAAGGTTGGATTACATTTTTGTATGTAAAAATCACCCCGTTAGGGTGGACTGCCTAATTATAAAAAATAAATGTATAGTACCTAGCAACCTCGTACAAAACTTTGGAGATTTATAATATAAAAAATGCGTTACAGATAATGCTATTTCCAATCCTTGACAACATTGTTATTTCTGTGTTTTAATATAATCTGCGTTTACTTTAATAAAATGGCAAGCTGGGAGTATTGAAGATTTGCATGTTCTCGACTTCAATGTGCCCTTGATATTGCAGTATAATTCAGCAAATAAAAAC
Organism: Ceraclea dissimilis; assembly: GCA_963576895.1. Taxonomy (NCBI): domain Eukaryota; kingdom Metazoa; phylum Arthropoda; class Insecta; order Trichoptera; family Leptoceridae; genus Ceraclea; species Ceraclea dissimilis. The sequence continues at coordinate 15,868,476 of OY756359.1, read as the reverse complement.
ATATTACAGATGAAAACTGTCGCTTAACAAGGGGCGTTCGATTTTTTATGGATACGAATGATTATATTAAATATTCTGCCTATATATAAAATTTACCACCTATACCTATTAATATGTAAGCAGATATGTAGTAAGCAACTCAAAATCAACGTTTTGCAAACAGGGATAGCCTAATCTTTAACAGAAATAATAGTACGCAGCCATCACTTTACATTAAAATAAAATATAAGGTATTCAATTGTTGTCTGGTCCGTACCTTTACCAGCTGCCATCCCACCTCAAGCGCATGTAAACTGCCTAGCATCAGAGATTATATCTCTCACCACAATACCTAGCAGTGTGTGTAGAGAAGAGCAGTGAAAGTGGACGAGTAGCTCCAGTACCTACCCAGTACCCAGTACCCACCAACAAACAATCTTTCTTATAAAATCTTATACAGACAGCATAACTTTATTAATCTTACTATGTTAATATGATTTGTAAATTGTAATACATGTGCTGCTTTATCAATGTACCCCTGTAGAAGCCAGTGAACATAAATGAACAACCTAACCTATACGAATAATTTACAATGAGCACAGCCCTGCAATGATGAAAATAATTAGATTTGGCATGATAATATTCTTTCTTATTAGAACAAGGCATACGGGTTTCAAATCTACATATTGTCAGTAAGATCTGGACCTGTATACAAAAACCCAAGTACCTACTACCCTGTGCACTTGGAACTAGGCTCAAAGCCATTATGGTCAAATGCAGAATGCAACGTCTGCACTGGGATTCGAACAAGACCCTTCCCGTTTGGGAAGCCGGCGCCCCAACCAACTGCTCCCAAGAATTAAGTTTCATACCTACTTTGTGTACTATACCAATTATAATAAGTCACAGAACTATCTCTCCCAAGTCCTCCGTAATAGACGCTTACATGATTCAATGTTCGCATAGTCCAAGAGCCCGCTGCTTAATTTATGACGTATCTGTTTTTTGATCGAAATGCGGTATAAATGATAGCTTACCAATAGGGTATTACATCGCACTAGGGTTGCCTATCAAAATCTTGCCGCAAACCCCCCTGCCCCCCCCGAAAAGGTCCCTCTTCGCGGTTTTTCGCATTTTATAGGAATATGGTAAGAGATAGTAGAAAGTAGTCAATGACAAAAATAATCTTTGCTAAATTCTCTACAAAAAATATTAAGTCAATTTTTTCGTAGAACTAGCAGTTTACCCGCAATAGCCGGTCCAAAACCGAAATTCATGTAAAATACTAAAAAAATGTATTTAAACTAAATTGGTTGAAAATTGATAAGAGCTACAGGAAAATAGTCGGAGAACGAATTAATTACCATAGTCTTAACTACAAAACGAGCTATAACTTATTTTCATACATCTAATAATTTCGGAGTTATTGCAATAAAACTCAGTGACGAAAATTCTTAAAATTTAGTTTTTCATAAAATAACCAGCAATATAGCACCGCAGGCCAAATTGTTTTTTCCATAAAATGTTAGTGATAATGGGTGGAAGAGTGTAAAAGAAAAAAAAATCAATTTTTTTTTTTTTTCAAAAAATATCATGTTTTTCGACCGGCTATTACGGGTAAACTACTAGTCCTACGAAAAAATTGACTTAACATTTTTTGTAGAGAATTTAGCAAGGATTATTTTTGTCATTGACTACTTTCTCCTATCTCTTACCATATTCACACATTTCGATCAAAAAACAGATAGGTCATAAATTAAGCAGCGGGCTCTCGGACTAGTATGATGATAGACAAAAAATCATTTGAAAGTCACCAAAACGTGAAAGTTTTTCATATTTCATGAATTATTATTTGCCTATCCCTGTGGGGTGCCTACTTACATTTCACAGTAGGTACCTATACGTACAATTATTCGATAATCACATGTGACTAATTTATTCGCAATTAATTACATACGCCTCGTACGAGCAGTGTATACATTCACGTGATAAAACAACACACCCGCTGAGACAATTCACGTTTCGTGTCTATCGTATAATGATAAACATTTTGTGCATTAAAATTTTCTTGAAACGAATTATAATCAACCAGCTATAATAATATGTAATATTATTTTCACATGTTATGTTTGCCTGTCACTCAAGTCTATGAATGAAAAAAAAAACGGATAATTTTATTCATAAATCTATAATATAGGTATGTTGATATTATGCAGGGAAAAATAATACGTAGGTAAGTAGTTAATTATTACGTACGTATATTGCTAAGAACACTCATTAATACGAATGCAGAATGAAAGTTATGTAATTATTTGGAAAATGAATTACGTTAATGTATTGTAATGTACTGAAAATTAATGAAGTCATCTTGTATTAATAAGATGAATTAATGCAGTATTCCTACAACAGTGTAGATACTGGAACTGAGACAAGAAGATTCATTCTGTACATAAGAATATACACAAAAAAATATACAATATTTCGTTCTAAAGGAGGCAAGAAGATGCGGAGTACATAAGGACTTGGAGGATGAAGACTAGGACAGTCAATCCCAAGTACCTCTGTAGGACAAAGGCGAGGGGAAAGAAGAAGAATTACGTAAAGTTGTCTCTATAAATAATTATAATAAGGTACTTAGAAATTCATGCAAAAAAGTCTTTTTGCGATAGATATCTAGTAAAAAACATTTCTCATTAGTAGCTCAATATAATTTACTGTTATCTTCGCACTTTTTTTCTACACCTAAGATCAATTGAAATAAATTTGAATATTAGCCCAGTAAAATGAGATTTATAGCGTAAATAATTCTCGGAAAGCTGGAAACTGTTTTAATCTCTTCATTAACATCCAAAGAAGGTTTCTTGAAGTTTGCACCAAATTTGCGCTTGTGCTAAGTACAGGGTGACCCAAAAACCGAAACATTTTTGTACTTTTTTCAGTTTTTCACTAATAACTTCTAAACGTTGCTTTCTAGGGAAAGATTGTTTTCTTATAAATTAAAGTACGTAATATTCTGCGTCGTTTGAGCATAAATACTCTTTTGTACATAAAAAAATAATTATGATACAGACACTGCCAATTACATATGAATTTTCTCAACAAATTGAAATATTCCTATTTTTCTCTTTTGATGTCGAATAACTCCTCAATTAAGGTATTTACGGCAATATTTTACTAAACATATTTAATGGTGGGTTAATTTTTGCTAACTTGAGATTAAAACTTTACACCTACAGCGCATAGTTTAAGATGCACAGGTGTTTAAAGAGAGACGAGTGAAAAAAAGAAATTTATTAAATGATAGATTTAGATATGTAAACGCAAAGGTAATTTAAATTTTACTCTTCCATTTTGTTAACCTATAGTTTTTCAAGTAAAATCCAAATTTTCAATACTGTTACGCCACTGCGTAACATTTTATATCGAAAAGAGTGTTTTTTTTACCTTCATTGGTTTTATTAAAATATCTCCTAAACGGGTAGTGTTAGGAAAAAAATGTTTATCGCAAAATTTATTTACAATAATTTATCTATATTATGATTGCAAAATAATTTATTAAACTCAAATACTAAGTGAGGTAGAATTGATTAAAAATGGTATATAAAAAATAAGTTCATACATGTCGTCACTTTTTGTTATATAACTCCCTGACCAAGCGGTGTAGCACCAATTCGTAAAATTAAATTTAAAGCTAAATAAATTTCCTATAAAACAAGTATAATAAATTTTATTTGGGAGTTATAATAAAAATGTACTAGATGATCAATATCAATATTTTGTAAAATAAATCCACGCTTCCCATACAAAATGTTCCTGCGTAGCAACGTGCCTCTATACAAAATCAAATTTGAACATCTAGTACTTTTTTATTATAACTCTCAAATTAATTTTATTATACTTAATATATAGAAAATTTTGTTACCTTTAAATATAATTTAATGAATTTATGCTATACCGCTTGGTTTAGGAGTAATTTAACAAAAAGTGACGACATGTATGAACTTATTTTTTATATACCATTTTTAATCAATTCTGCCTCACTTAGTATTTAAGTTAAAGAAATTATTTTTCAAATATATTATAGAAAAATTATTGTAGATAAATTTTGCCACAAGCATTTTTTTCCTAACACTACCCGTTTAGGAGATATTTTAATAAAACCAATGAAGGTAAAAAAAATACTCTTTTCGATATAAAATGTTATGCAGTGGCGTAACAGTATTGAAAATTTGGATTTTACTTGAAAAACTATAGGTTAACAAAATTGAAGAGTAAAATTTAAATTACCTTTGCTTTTACATATCTAAATCTATCATTTAATAAATTTCTTTATTTCACTCGTCACTCTTTAAATACCTGTGCATCTTAAACTATGCGCTGTAGGTATAAAGTTTTAATCTCAAGTTAGCAAAAATGAACCCTTCATTAAATATGTTTATAAAATATTGCCGTAAATACCTTAATTGAGGAGTTATTCGACATCAAAAGAGAAAAATAGGAATATTTCAATTTGTTGAGAAAATTCATATGTAATTGGCAATGTCTGTATCATATTTTTTTTTTGATGTACAAAAGAGTATTTATGCTCAAACGACGCAGAATATCACGTACTTTAATTTATAAGAAAACAATATTTTACTAGAAAGCACCGTTTAGAAGTTATCAGTGAAAAACTGAAAAAAATACAAAAATGTTTCGGTTTTTGGGTCACCCTGTACTTAGCACAAGCGCAAATTTGGTGCAAACTTCATGAAACCTTCTTTGCATGTTAAAGAAGAGATTAAAATAGCTTCCAGCTTTCCGAGAATTATTGACGCTATACCCCCTTTTCTGATGTTTTTACACTGGCCTATATGTACTTCCACAATATTCCTATAGTTTTTGTATAACTGTTCCTATTTATTTTTCTCTTTTCTTTTTGGTTTTCCATACTTTGTGTAGAAATTTTCTCATTTCTATGTTACATGTGGTTGGTTGGCAGACATTGCCTACGGCAATAAACCCGCCATTTGGAATAATGTTTCTTTATATCCAATAAAGGTTATATTTATTTATTTATTTCATATCATACGATGTAATATTTTATCGCACTATAGACAACGTTTGCCTCTCATATAAATTATGAGTATTTTAATAATACAAGGAAAAAACGCGACAAATACAATTTAAATAATATAATTAGGAAAAACAGGAAATTCTTACGCTGCCTAACTGAGATTCTCATTATCCAGTAAGTTGTATATTGTATCGAATTTTAAATTAAAGGTAGTCATTAGAGTATATGTATAATTAACAGGATATGATATAGCAGCAGAGTATATTATAGTGATTTGTTTTAAACGTTACAATATCCTCTGTAAATATCGTGTAGATAATTGTTTTTTATTTATACTAGGTACCTACAATAGAATATTTTTCGATTTCATTTAGACTTAGGTACGTTTACTAAATAGCGTATGTGTATATAAATAACTAGGTAGGTATAAGGACATATTATGTATACATATATATCAAGGTTTAATTATACACGGAAGATGTGCAACAGACCAATTAATATGAAGCTATTTTAATAATAGCCACAAAAAGAGTATTTATATTATACAAGTATAGGTACAGGGCATAATAATCTTTGTGATTTCAGACATGCGTGAGTCATCTATACAATTATACATACATTTGATTGATCTATCTATATCCTCACGCCACGTCCCTTGCGGGGTAGGCAGAGAGGACAGAGCGCCAGACATCCCTATCCTTACACACACTCTTAGCTTCCGTCACACTCATACAGTTTGTCATACACGCTCTCCGATTCCTTTTACTCAAAACGCGCCCATCCTTGAGGATCTGGTCGACATGATCGGTCCAGTCCACTCTGGGGCGGCCGCGTTTCCTCACACCTCTTCGTTCACTCAGATATATCTTTTTTGTCATCCTGTCATCCTTCATTCTCTCAACATGCCCAAACCATCTCAGTTTGCTCACTTTCATTCTAGTTACAACACCAGTCTTGCAGTCACTCATTTCCCTAATAACCTCATTCCTTATCCTATCTCTCAGCGTTTTCCCACAGACGTTTTTCCACACATTGACACATACATTTGATTGATGCTGTGACAATATGATGTAAACCGACGTTGAGAAATATGACTATGAATTTACAATTTATTCACAAAGGTTTTTTTGATTTCCCGCATAACCAAGGAGCAGGCATGCACAAGGTGACATTGAATTTGACGACTAGAATTACCATCAGAACAATATAAACACAAAATAGTAATTGATATTAAATTGTCATTCTTCCGATAGTTTAATTAAGGATTCACAGTTTATTGTTAAAAATAATTGATTATTTTCACTTTCAAAATAAATGTATTATCTATACCTAATGTAAAATAATGGATATATTCGTAGGTATGTATGTGGAGGTATATATGCGGAGTCACTGAATCGAAAACGTATTCCGGTGTGTAGGTAGGTAGATTTATACAAACAGCAACTGATATCTGGGGGTAATTAAAATGAAATTATTTATATTGAAAGGGAATTGATTAACGCCGTAGATCCGTTAGGATTTATTATGTTTTAGAATACAATATGTAGTAATCAGGCATCCCCTAATAAACGGAACTTTTGAACTGGTGCAATATTGTGTTATTGTATCAGTAAAATGAATTACCTGTCATGAACAGTCATGAAACTTTTTATTCCGGTTGTAGGGACGTTCGCCATTAATTCTTTGATGGCAAATAAAATGTAACATATAATTTCTTCTAATTTGATAATGTTAACATAATAAATATATAAAGAGACCACCGTATTATTTACGCTAATTATCTTCAACATTGACGATTCAATTGCTTGCAAATTTATATCAATAAAATGAAGAGAAAGTTAAATGATGACACTTCATCGTGATATTATCATTAGCAACCACACCGTGATGCATTCTTCATATAAATTAAAAAAAGGTTATGTACGTTACTCTAGTAGGCAAATAAACTTTTCCTTTTTCTTTACGAATTTCACAGATAATTAAATATCGCAAAAAAATCAACGCACGTTCACAGTCGTGACTTTAATAATTCAAAATAAATAGAAAAGAGTTGAATCTATTCATTCAGATGATTCATAAATAATAATATGGACACGAAAGGTCATTAGACATTACACTTCATGTGTAAATCTAATCATAAACATAGGCAAAGTGATTGTAATGAAACTCGTGTATGAGATAAACACACGTATCTACTACTAAATTGATAACCAATATGAGTACATAGATTCATTGTTGTTTACACACAAAAGCCAATGAACACCATTACACAGGTGTATATGATTGTACTTTATGATATATCCAAGAAAATGGTTAAATAATAGTGGTAAAACACTAATACGGTATTGCAATACCATATACTTACAACTTTCAATCACATAATATAACAACTTAGTATCTACGCAGCCTGGCATTGAATACTAAAACATAAGAAGAAAGTGATGGATAATCAAGTAATCCGGAGTCAACAGGTTAAAATCGAAAGGCCAACAGAATCTTCGATTGTGTATTGAGTAGGTAGGTAGGTACACATTTCCATTTGTACTTTCATTAGCTTAATGACCAGATAAATTATCATATTAATGTGAAATCGCCTTCTTGGTAGGCTGTAAAGAAAAAAAAGTTTCCCTACAAATTGAACTATTTTTTCTTAAAATGTACTAATCGTATACGTAGATATATTACATGTGTTCTATGAACAAATTGATCTATCAGCATTATTTTGTCCGACTTCAAAAGCAGTGCTTTCTATAAATTTTAACAATCAACATATATCAAGCTCCAGTTGCATAATAATATTAACATTTTAACGTAATTTCTTTCTTGTTTACACAAGCTACTAACTAACTACTGCACCAGACATCATAGGATGGCGTTTAGGAACAAGTTTGTATTATTTAGTATGCAGTTGTTATTAACACTTCAGTGTACATAAGAGTACTGCTTTTGATGCTTTTTATAGAGTGCTATCTATACTTGAGTTGAGAGCTGTTCGTTAATAATACATCATAACCAGTGATGTGACAAATACTTTCAAAAAAGTATTTAAATACAAAATGCAAATACTTTTCAATTTTAGTATTTCAAATACAAAATACGAAATGCTTTTTAAAAAAGGTATTTAAATACAAAATACAAAATACCTATTTTCAAAATACTTTTATTAAAATACTTTTGATTTTAATACAACTAATTTTTCAAATATGTCATCGCTCATTTTCCTTCTATGTGGCCTCATAATCATCCCGCCAAATGAAAAAAGACGTTCTACTGGAGCAGAACTTGGTAAACATGTATTGTATTTCACAAAAACTTTTTTTACTGTTGGGTATTTGTTTAACGAATACAATTCACTGTCAATATCTATTAAATATTGAAGTGTCTCTAAATCAATTGTGGTGTGAGTGTAATCAGTCTCTGAAGAATCTGAATCTTCCACAAACATATAATATGAATTATTCTTCTCTTTGATTTCAGTGACACTCTCAACTTGATGCTCTGATTTTTTACGTTCTTTATTTTTGATTTTTTGAATTTCAGAAACAAATAATTCTTTCACATATTCTCGTTTTTCTTTTGGTACCCATTTTAGCTTAAAAAAAGGATGAGAAACAGCTGCCAATATAATACAGGCCTGGCCTACGTAATATTACATACAGGCCTGGTCTAGGTGACATTTGGCGATGATGACGTCAGTTGTCGGTTGCCATGGTGATGATGGTTATGTTATTTGAGTGTCAAGGCTTAGATAATATAACGATGGCTTCGAATATTCCGTGGCTATAGATAAAACAGTGCCTTCTTGGATAAAACGATAAGTCAAGGTTGCGTTCATTGACAAGATGACACGCAATTTTTGGCGGTTTGTGTTCTAAACAAATAAAAAGGTATTTCGTAAAAGTATTTTGTATAAAATACAAAATACTCAGTAAAAGTATTTCAAATAAAATACAAAATACTTTTTACGAAAAAGTATTTGAAATACAAAATGAAAATACGTATTTAGTATTTTGTATTTGCATTTTAAATACTTTTATTTCAAATACTTCACATCTCTGATCATAACCCTTTCAACTTCTGGTTTACACGTTATGTAAACACATGGAAGATACACAAGTATTGATTTCACACAGGTAAACATTATTTTGTTTACCTATGCACTATACTATGTGGGCACATTAGATTAACGTGAGGTGAGATTTCTCATGATGTATCGGGCACGTAATATTGACTACAGAGAGTCTTCATACAAATGTGTGATTAAAATATTAAAAAGAAAACTGTTTGTTGGATTAAGTATTGATAGAGGTTGTTCTTCTTATATCTAACACCTATGCTGGATTTCACGAACATCTTAGGTGAGGAATAGCGGAGATAGGAGCCACTTATCATTATTTTTCATACAAAATTGGTGCTAGGTTGCTCCTAATGTGCTAGGTTACTGCTATTCCTCACCTAAAAAGTTGGTGAAATCAAACATTACTCTATTAAGTATGAATAATTATCGCGATACCACAAACTGTGAATAATTTTCCTTTAAATGAATCATTCATATGAAACAATGGGTGACGACCGAAGTCCATTTCTCGAAGATTAATCAGTACAAGTGCCTGTGTAACATACATACATCCATACCTAATGTAATGTGAAATCATCACACATTTATATTATAAAATCGTAATAGACTACTTGATGTTATTGTGGTCTGCGTATAACCAAGTTACAGTTGATGGTAATATGTAATACTTACTAGTAGTGTATAGATACCACACAATTAAGACAAGTTGTCAATATGTTAATGCACTCTAAGTGTTGTACTTAAATACTGTCAGTACTATACACAAAGCACACATACGACTACCTATAATAGATGCACTTGATAGGCTGGGAGAGAAAGTCAATAAAAACTAGAAATATACTTATTGATTATTCATTGTTTTCACTTTAAAATATTCCTATTATACGTAGTGCAAATCATCATCTAATAAAATAAATTAAATCAATAGATAAACTGAGCATATTAATTTAAATGGAAATATTTGCGATGTCATTATTTTATTATGATTCTTAAAATATCATCAGGTGAAACAAATTTTGAAATTTACATGGTAACTAAATAATGAAGACATGTGATAATCAAAACAATATTAATAGCAATTAATTGATCAAATAAACATTGAATTGTAGAGTAGGTATTAGTATATGGAAGTTATAATCGAATCATTAACTTTGATTATGTTATAATGCACCCGGATATGTTAGGTTTATTATATTTTACGGTAACATATATTATGGTCTATTATTAGTCCAAGAGCCCGCTGCTTAATTTATGACGTATCTGTTTTTTGATCGAAATGTGGTACAAATGATAGCTTACCAATAGGGTTTTACATCGCACTAGAGTTGCCTATCAAAATCTTGCCGCAACCCCCTCTGCCCCCCCCCGAAAAGGTCCCTCTTTGCGGTTTTTCGCATTTTATAGGAATATGGTAAGAGATAGGAGAAAGTAGTCAATGACAAAAATAATCCTTGCTAAATTCTCTATAAAAATGTTAAGTCAATTTTTTCGTAGAACTAGCAGTTTACCCGCAATGGCCGGTCCAAAACCGAAATTCATTTAAAATACTAAAAAAATGAATTTAAACTAAATTGGTTGAAAATTGATAAGAGCTACAGGAAAATAGTCAGAGAACGAATTAATAACCTTAGTCTTAGCTACAAAACGAGCTATAACTTATGTTCATACATCTAATAATTTCGGAGTTATTACAATAAAACTCAGTGACGAAAATTCTTAAAATTTAGTTTTTCATAAAATAACCAGCGATATAGCGCCGCAGGCCAAATATTTTTTTCCATAAAATGTTAGTGATAATGGGTGGAAGAAAGTTAAAGAAAAAAAAACAAACCTTTTTTTTTTTTTTTTCAAAAAATATCCTGTTTTTCGACCGGCCATTACGGGTAAACTACTAGTCCTATGAAACAATTGATTTAACATTTTTTGTAGAGAATTTAGCAAGGATTATTTTTGTCATTGACTACTTTCTTCTATCTCTTACCATATTCCTACAAAATGCGAAAAACCGCGAAGAGGGACCTTTTCGGGGGGGGCAGGGGGGGTTGCGGCAAGATTTTGATAGGCAACCCTAGTGCGATGTAAAACCCTATTGGTAAGCTATCATTTGTACCACATTTCGATCAAAAAACAGATACGTCATAAATTAAGCAGCGGGCTCTCGGACTATATCAACCAATAAATTCTTGAATATACATATTAGCCAACATGTTATTCAATAAGAATAAGCATATTTAGTTATGTACTAGGGCCGATCAATAAATACCCGTATTTGAAGAAATGTGGCTGTCCTGAGGGAAAATGAAATTACCATCGTGTGGCACCATCCTTCAGACGACATCATACTAAATTTCGGGCCGTTTCGTGCATTGTTATTATTTGGCAGCCAGTTTAATGACCCCTGTTGAGTGTTTCTCAAAAAAAAATGGAAAAAACTTGCATCTTCATACCTAACACGGGTATTTATTGATCGGCCCTCGTAATTGCATCAATTAGAATTTTATTAAATAATCAGAACTCTTCATAACAAAATTAACCCAAACGAAATCAAAAACATATAAGTAGTGGTGCCCTGATTTATTTTCAATTACCACTACTATTTTTAATAAATCAGGTACCTACCTAAACTAAATATACGTACCAATAGTCACCTATCAACAAAAATCAGATACTTATTGCAAAATACTATGTACAATAAATTTATAATAACTATATTGTATGCTTACTCACTCCTATTATGGAAGTAATGAAGATTTTGAACAATGGTATAACAATACCCTCACATGGTCTTGTGATTAATTACTATTACAATAATACAATACTCCTATTGTTTTTAATGCCCATATTTCTAGTTCTTTATTAATGACCAAAATTATTAATCGGCCTTGAGGGTTAATGCAAACATTTACATTATAAATAATAATATTATTAAATATAGGCACTTCATACTTAAAACTTTTTGCTACTGAATGTTCACTATAATCAAATTATTTTAAACTGTCGAACGCAGTCATAAAATTTGAACGAGAAGGAACGACTACCTGCTTTATTCGCACCTTATGGCTCTGTAAATCAATCTCGAATAAAGCAGATAGTCGTCCCTTCTCTGTCACATTTTTATAACTGCGTACGACAGTTTAAAATAATTTGATCTATGTAGCTCCAACCTGGTGATTAAAATGTTTAAAACGAAATGCGTCATTAGGCTAAACATTTCATATTCGATCCCTTTTTCGCCCTGTTTCATCCCTGATTCGCTAAATGTTAATTAATTTGACCAGCACACACATATCATGTTTTATAAGTCTTATCTGAAATAGTATTTAGTATTCACATGTACAACTAAAATGTAATTTTAGATCAAAACATTGTAATGTGGGTGATTGTGCGTGTCATGTTAATTATATACTTTTATAAAAAGACCTTCAGTAATATTAAATAGGTACAATATTTTAGTACGAAATGTACATGTAATTCCCTTGCTGACAGTACTTTATGTATATACTTAGTAATATGCTTTTGAAGTACAATGTAATAAGTTCTTAATCTAATGTATGTAGGAACAATTTTGTTTAAATAGGTCAAGTCCATAAAAATATCGCTATACAATGAGGTTGCGTATTATCTATATACATTATACATAAGAACTATAGCATGAGCGTCGTCAGCCTCGGAGCTAGGGGAGGGCAACGAAAATTTTAGAAAAATATATGTAGCAGGAAAAATGCGTAAATAGCGCCGCAGGTGAATTTTTTTGTGAGACATAGTGAAGAAGGTCGTGATGTGGTTTGGTTTATTCGAAAATGTACCTAATAATTTGCACAATAATATGTATTAAAAATGTTTTTTATAAAAAGCAATATTTTTTTTTATGTGGGTATTTTGTATTTTGGTGGGATATCATACTAATTTTAGAAAATTTATAACAAGATGAGAAAATGTGCGATAACAATGTGATTTTTTGTGAGGTTTTATAATTTAGTATGGAAAAATATATACCTATTCCAATCTATAGGGGGCAGCTGCCCCCCTGTCCCCCCCCTGCCGAATGAATGAATCAGAATGAAAGACATGACAATAGTAGGTAATATGTACCACTAATATCATGTATGTGGTTAACACACAATAAGAAGAATGGAAAAGACTGGATTTATATGTACTTCGTCTGGAGATGCTTATATTACGAGTAGGCATATTTCATATTTAGGATTATAAGCATGACGTATCAATATAATGAATATCGACATAAAACCATAGCAGAATACGGGAAACCTATTCTGAAAACATTGATCAGCTTTATACCTTCAAATAATATGCATTATTAAGAGTATGCATACCGACATTTCAAAAATTTCTAAAAACGAGGACCTTATATTTCGACAACCTTTACTAAATATGCTTTAGAACAAAATAGGGTAGATGCATTGAACATTTATCTAGGGAATAACCGTACAAGATTTTTTATATCTTATATAGATTTCTAAAAAAGAAATGTGAAAAACACCTCTGACCTATTTTCCGAAAGACGGAAACTCGTTTCCCGAAAGTCGCGGAGTATTTTTTTTTGTACTAATAATATGCATTAAAATCTAGGGAATAACCGTGAAAGTTTTTTGATAGACGCCAAATTAACCCCAAAAAATTGAAAAAACACTATTTTTACCATTTTATCATGCGATTGTTCACGCGATTTTGAACCTTAATGCCGTGGGAAATGACTGTGACGTCATTCTTGGTGCCAAGCCCTTAAGAATGATTTACATTTGTGGTCATACACATAATAGACGTCAGAACAACAATGGACGCACATATTAAATTTATTACTTCAATGGAAGTATGCGGTTAGGTGAATATGATTCTAAGTTAATATGCCCAATATTTTTAACATTTTTGGGCCGAGCTCAGTAGCTCAGCAAATACCAACTAGGTATGTGTAGTTAAAATTCAACTGTTTTGTCAACGAAGCTTCATTTAAAAACCAACACACTAATGTGCACCTGAGAGAACACCAGCTGAAACTGACAGCAACAAAGGCTCACATACAACCCACGGAAACACTTCTTGACCAATAGCAGTGCTTGGAATCAGTTGCCAGAGTCAGTGGTACTTGCTCCTGCCACCAACACCTTCAAGAATAGACCAGATAATATAAACACAACTGTGACTTGGGTCAAACCAGCGAAAGCTGCCTACCCAATAACAAATAATAATAATAACATATTACATATAGGTATACTTGAGATATTAATTTCCATGAAACTTCGTGAATACGTGGTTAAAGTGAGCATAGGATAATTAAATAGAATAAATGATGATGCATCACATAATCTACCTAAGCGCTGTCTGACGATTCATTGTATGTATATTGTAATACTTCACTTTTTATTGCAGAACACGATCAAAAAATATATCTATACGTAATACAATAATAGTTGAGTATTAAATAATCTATATAATTATAACACGAAGAAGTCGTGAAAGCAAACACTATATCCGCGCCCATGCAATACGTTGAAGGCCACAACCAATATCCACATGATCCATACATAGATACAGACATTATACCTACCTACATTACTATAATATGTATCTAAGTCTATATTATTTTATTTCATCTACATTAATAGAGTGTTTCTTTGTTAATATTGGAGATAATGACATTTAACTTTATGTTCATGCAATCACAATACAGTCTGATGTGTGCAGGTAATAATTACCTATAATAAAATACAGGTGAAAGATGAATAATTGATATCTTTCTTGTTGATTGATCAAACATAGATTACAAATTATGAATAAGAATAAGAAATTTATCTTCAATGCGATCAAGAACAGCATAGTACAATGTAAAAAATGAGAGTTTGCTGCTCAGAAATAAAGCGAATGTATTGTCTGAGTCACCAACGTATATTCGCATAGTATTTGTATATTAAGAAAGGGTCAAAGATTCCAAGACAAATATAACTATATATGTTGGGATGTATTATATAGCACTACAACAGACATTATATGCAAATATCTAAAACGGACTTCAGTGGGAGATAATTTATTTATAACTAGAACAGCATGTATGGAAAACACACATAATAACTATATGCCTACATGTTCTCGGCATCAGGCATATTATTAAATACTTAATATAAATATGATAGTATCTAATATTAGGTATTTATTATTTAAGATGGTGACTCATTCACTAACGGACAGAACCTAGAATATCACTAACAGACACATTGCCATTCTAAAATATTATGACGTAAGAAATTCGTAAATGTGGTGAGATCTTACATAATAATATTAGTAGTGGTAGTAGGCACCTCCTTGCCAAAATGTTATCTATCAAGCTAACGAATACAGTCCGGTACTAATTAATTTCTAGTGAATGAATTCATATAAAGACAAAAACACGACGAAAATTCACTCAGTCTATCAAGAAAGACATGGTTTCGATGATGGCGCTTCACGTATAGTTGACAGCACATAAAATTGTACATAGTTCTAAATTAATTCCAAACCATTTCTTTCTTGACAAACGATAGTAAAAACTATCTGAAATATAAAAAAACTGTATGGGTCATTCCCCAGATAAATAATTAAAGAATAATATTTTTTTTCGAAGACGTAACTCTTAACTCTTAAGAATACGGCGGAAACTCCCTCCAAAAAGTACCAAAAATACAAAGTTGGGCTATCCTAACACCTTAAATAATAATATTACGAAGAAGATTGTCGCATCAGCACTGGGTTGCATGGTGTCTCATATTAGATTCATTAACATATTATAAAGCGAACAATTTCTTTAAAATGTAATATGCTTTTCTTATATAATATGTCAGGAAGTAAGTATAAACCCTGCCATATAATTTCAAATACCTGTTGATGGATCTAGGTACTAATTTAAATTGGAAATTTTAATACAATAGGTACCGATACCAATTATTCGAATGCTTCAATGACACGGATAAATAAACAATAAACTTTTCCAATACTGTCATCGTACTAAAATTACGAAATGCATTCAGTCACTGGAAATTACGTCCGCGTTAAGTATGCCAATATTTGCAATAAGTGTGTTTAGTAAAAAATATATGGTAGGAAGGTATTGAACTAATAATTAAATATATGTGAATAATATTGTTTCATTGTTTATTGTTGTTTATCGTCCTTAGACCCTATATCGGGCACTTGGACTCGTCAGTTTTACATAATCAAATTTATAACAATTAAAGCAATAGTAATAATAATAATACACAACATCGATGCTAAAGAATGTAAAGGGCTCTGATAGCATTTCGTCAGTGACATAGTATGAAGTATTTAAAGACAAAATTGACAAAAAGCTTTGTTTATGTTATAATTTAATTAATAAAGGTAATAGATATTGGAAATTTTGTTGTAACAAACTATAACTACTTCTTGCAGGTGCGTACGACTGGACGTCGATGCCGCAAAAGTTATGGGAATATAGTTATAGATAGTGTACTCGTAGTACTAGTAGGCAGCAGTCTTGTAAACCCATTACTTCAACTTTAATAGCTAATCACTTCAACAGACCCAAAGACCAAATGTACTATGTAGTGTGAATTGTTAAAACAGAATAGAGGTCAAATCCATAAAGTTATAGTCACTCTGTAAGGTATAGGACCTTATAACTAATGGGCAACAGAATAATACTCTGTAACTAGTGTTGTAGGTACTTTGCTAACCCATAATGTTGAAACATGAAATGCAGCGGACATTTGAAAGTTTACCATATTAACGACTTTAGAACAACATACGGACATAGGAGTATATAGGCACCTAATAGAAAATAGACCAAATTACTACATCTTTATCGTAATTGTTTTTCAAATATTCTATGTTCATGTTCTATTCTATTCTACTCTACCCCTAACGCAGCATTCTGTGCAGGGTAGGCAGAGAGAACAGATCGCCAATTTTCCTATCCTTACATACACTTCTTGCCTCCGTCGCATTCATGCATTTCGTCATACACACTCTACGATTACTTTTACTCAAAACACGTCAGTTCTTGAGAATCTGGTCTACATCATGGTCAAGCCACGTGTTTCTAGGTATATTTACTTCATTATCCTTTCATCATTCATGGAAGAATAACGAATTAATAAATGATTGATGTTGTAGGTTTTCGCAGTATGGTATATCTATATATACTCTTCCTTCTAGGTTGTTCGGGTGTTGGCTGCGTGTATGTTGATTGTCTCGAGCTTTCGACAGCGACAGTGTTTCATCCTGAAGATGGCAGCAGTATCGCTGTCGAAAACTCTAGACAATCAACGTACACGCAGCCAACACCCGAACAACCTAGAAGGAAGAGTATGAATGATTGTTTTCATCATATATCTCTTAATAAATAAATAGTCGGTATTTTATTGTAATAGATTACTATAATGGGTAACAATGGATTGTCCTGAAACATACAGCGCTTGTGCGTTATGCAATGACAAACTTAACGTACATATTAATACTTTCACCATGCATCGTTATGAAATAGGTATGTATGAAATACTAAGCAAGCGTTAATTTGTAATACATCGTTACAACAATGACTATTGTTAATAGAGTCTGCCAATGAATTATATTATTGTTATTATAAAGTAAGGCTACTGAAGTAAAGAAACCTCGTTGAATAAATACCTATTACCTATATATTATAATCTTCCAATAAAATTATTACGTTGGTTTTCTAACATGCCTGACATAAATGACCAAACAGAAGTTACAAAAAAACAACAAATCGTTACAGCCGAATATAATTTGAAAGAAAATCAATTTTATAACCCTAAATTCTATGAAGAACCACAGATTTTTGTGTACCTAATATTAAACCGCACAAAACTTATTTCGTCAGTGTTTCGTAAGAATTCGCATTTTTTGTGTTCGGTACTGAGAAGAAGTTTTTTAGATAGAAATTTATATATTACATTAACATTAAAACATCAGAAACAATAAAGTGTCATCATAATGCATGTTGATAATTTATTTATTCATGGTCGAAACCTTTTCCATATACGTAATGTGAGTCATTTTTATAATTTCACAAATTTTGTGTTTTCGAATTATCATGCTACATAATGCGTGGTTTTCGTGATTTCTCGTGTTTCCGTAGATCTGAAATAAATACGTTTAATAAATTCGAAGTTACAGCGTGATATTCCGTAATTCATCCAGTTAGTACAATTGTTCCGCAAACATCATTCACCAAACATTATGTCTAATAATTATTTATAACAGGTAATTAAAAATAATCCCGGAAGCTTCTATAGCCAAACAGTTAATTCAGTCGAAAAAATAATTACTACCTAATATGTAAGTAAGTATAAATTTACGCTACATCACCTACTTAAAAACATAAATGCATAATGTGTACAAATAACATACATTCTAGTTACTTAATATTCATTCTTATGCATATCGCTGTAAGTCATGTAATGCCAGCAAAATCATTTTCCGTCTACTGCAGTTGCGCCACAATACAGACTGTTTTGTGTTCCATAGATCGGAAACAATTTTAGAAATATGCAATAGACATAAATTTGAATATGGCTTGCACAAATACATACTTTCTTTACGAAACAATCGTTGTTTTAGAATAAAAATTTAGAAACAGTGCACTAGCTGCACCGAAAAACTATAACTAAGCGAATTACAACCTTGTAAAATGATAGTTAAAGGAGAGTTTCGTATCACATTTACATAGGTGCAAATAATAGGAACAGATGGGTATTGAAGTAGGCACATATGATATTTTTCAATTAAAAATTAGTTCAGTTAGGGACTTTTATAAACTTGTTGGCAACATCTACCACACGCACACAAACATACAAATACAATATTACAAAGCTGTTTGGTTACTTGGATTTGCCAACAAATCGTGTCTTGGTCGCAATAATAAATGCTTTGTTGCAGAAACAATACTACAACATTAGCGAAAGGCAGAACAGTAGATATACGAGTATACTAACGTAGTGTATTGATACATCCATTGCATATTATGCACACTGAATTTTATATCCATACATAGTATAAAATGAAGCATTATTATAGACACTGATTTTCCCCGTGGGATCTCCGGTTGTAGAATACACCTCCACTCTATGTTGTCATTTTTTTAAAGGTTAGGTGTTCGTAAAACTCCCATAAGACAATTTACATATTCTCTTTTAGCAAAGAGATTCGCCATCCATTCTGAATGTCATAAACGTTTGCGGAAAAGGAATATTGTTTGTGTTTTTACATATATACCTACTTACATAGCATTCACTGGTGCTTGTAAATTAGTAGTATAAAGTGTAGGTATAAATAAAATAGTAGGCAACTCTGATATGATTATGTTGATAAAGAAAGTACCTAACTGAAAATGATATTGAAGATTCGGATTATAAGAGTTTAAGAGTGTGCATACCGACATTTCAAAAATTTGTAAAAACGGGAGACCTTCTATCTCGACAACCGTTACTAAATATGCTTTGGAACAAAATAGGGTAGATGCATTGAACCTTTATCTAGGGAATAACCGTAAAAGATTTTTTATATATTGTACAGATTTCTCCAAAAAAAATGTGAAAAATACCTCTGACCTTTTTTCCGAAAGACGGAAACTAGTTTCCCGAAAGTCGCGGAGTAAAAATTGTTTTTTGTACTGATAATATGCGTTAAAATCTAGGGAATAACCGTAAAAGTTTTTTGATAAACGCAAAATTAACCTCAAAAAATGGAAAAAACGCTATTTTTACCATTTTATCATGCGATTGTCACGCAATTTTGAACCTTAATGCCGTGGGAAAAGACTGTGACGTCATTCCTGGTGACATGCCCTTAAGATGAGTATATTAGGTGACGTTCCATGATGAGTTGTGTACCTACTGTTGGGATATACGTGGAGTGTATGCAATCCAAGTACTTACCTAGGTAAATATTCTCAGAGATGAATAATTAAGTACATAATAATATGCAGGTATATCAGTTATACTTGACATTGTGTATACAATGTTTCTTATCAATTATTACAACACAACGAATACAACGAGAGTTACCTAACAAATAATATCCATATTACTATACCTATCTAATATTATTACAATAGAATAATATACTGTCAACAAAAGCACGACATCTTCATGATGTGAATCTTTTAGTAGGAAATATATGGATTCCAATTACATAATAGGTGTATGATATCAATACTTCGAAGAATCACGTGGTAGCTAGTCATCAAAGTGATATGTTAATCAGCTGATCGGTCACCTTTTCCATCTATTGCTGTGGAATATATTAATTATTCTACTACATAGATTATTCAGACTATTTAACAACACAGACGGGCAAAAAGTATAGGAAAGGTTAGATACTTAAAAAAAAGGATCTGGGCTTGTGTACACAAAGCCAAATACTCACAGTAAGTGAAAGCTTGCATCGTGAAGTGCAGAATACATAGTCGTCAGCATCGAGATTCGAGCTCGGTACCTCTTAATTCGTAGTCTCATCCAAACATGTACCACTACTAATATCTTATATCAAGGTGTACCATGTATTTAATATCAAAAATACATAACTGATGTGTTTTTTACTGACGCGCACATAAGAAATTAAAAGGCTACAAGTTTTTCTAAATATAACCATTTCATTCTAGGTAAATGCGGTTTTTTGTGTTTCTACAATAAATAATGAAAAACACATGTCATAAAAGACAATAAAATAATTTTGGTTGGAAGTACAAATAAGTAGAAACAAATAATGTTATCATTACGTTTATCATAAGACTTGTTATAAAATCAACATCGCTATCAAGATATCTTGTCTACGTAAGATGATGTAAGTAACATTTATTACATTTATATTAAATGGACAAGTATCGGCGCAAAGGAAATGGTGTTTCCGTTGTAAAGAAAATAATTGATGGATATATTAATAAAATATAATCGATGTAGATAGAGATACATTGTACATCCAACTACAAATACTAAGATTAATTAATAGACATACAGTTTCCTTCTGTCTATTGCAATAATTCATTTATAATTAGTAGTGTAATTGATCAAGCAAATTAACTTGTAATTAAATACTAAATAGTCAATTAATATTTTATTTACAAAGTATCTGGATTCTTACTTAGCAGAAGCAGTTAACTTCCACATAATAACTCTTACTAGTTAAGTACCTACTAGATACGTACGCGATTTTCAAAGATTCTTTCAACCCTTATCTTCACACTATGACACAAAACATACATATCAGTATAATTATTTATTACAATTGTAAATAAATAAATAAGTAAATCTTTATTGGCCAAAGAAAAATATGCATAGTTACAAAAAACATTTGATTGTGAAACAATTAGGAGCGGTCATTCAAGAACCACTTGCATGTCGTTCAGTTGCAGGAAAAAAATGTTTTTATCAAAAGGAATCATAGAAAGTGTATGAGAATTGCATGAATGTAACTGAAGCAAATACTATGTGTGAGGATACAGAAGTCTGGCGATCTGTTCTCTTCGCCGACCGAGAATAGATTACGAAACATGAAACGCATCTCATAAAGTAGAGATAAGCAAATTTGGAGTCAAGATAAAGCAAATATTACTGACTTTACTATGGAAGGTGCCTACTGGTTTCAAGACATTTTCTTTATCTCCAAACTTACAAACGACGTGCGTGACTGAAAACTCTACTGTGTCACATACATCATATTGTATTATTGTAACTAACATACTCGTACTACTCGTAGTATAATATTCAATTATTATGATGAATTACACAATACAGTCATTGCGTAGAAATTGTCATCAAATGTCATTATGTTATTATTTCGATCATTGTCATCAACTGGAACGAGAGTTGACATATTATTATTGTATGGATGAAACAATATTGTTTTATATTATAACTGTTAGAAGTCAACCATTCGCGACAACTATAATGAAAAAATACATATACGAGTATGGTATTCTATTTCTAACTGTTATTCGATTGTTCGACACATCGTTAACACGAGTCTCCCCTAACGAATTGATTCGACATACACAAGATCAAATTAAAATTTCACAATTGTACTAAAAAGCAACGTGACTTTTTAACTAAATAAAGACTACTAAGAATATGTGTTTTCATTAAAAAAAAGATCTCACGGTCTTTTAAAAATAAAAACGCATCACTGCACTAATGAGATGAAAAGAATAATAAATAAAATAAAACAACAATCCTGGGGAAATATGCAACTAATTAAAAAAATAGAGATACCCAGGTAACAATTAAAAAACTACATTAATTAAAAATTGTATTATTTTTAATTAAACTAAATAAAAGTGAATGGATGTTGGCGGTTGAACTTGTCGAATGTCAATGTCCCGACATTAGCATGAAAATAGATTCAATGTATCTAACCTAACAGGTAGAATAATTATATGTGAATAATGATGTTTGTAATAATTAGCTACATGGTAAAGAGACAATACAAACATAAAACAATAAAAACATGAAAAAATACACTATGTACATTTTATAATTATTTGTACGTCAGAGTAATGCCTGACTCTGGTTGGAGTGCGGGTCTGCTAAACAGAAGACACTGGGGGTCGAATCCAAATGATAAAGTTTTGGTATAACATCCGACAAATGGAAACTTTATATTAAAAAAGTTTATTTTTTCCTTCAATAATTATGTTACAGCATTACATAGATAAAGTATATTTTTTCGAAAGAAAACTCAAACTGCCAATGTTTTAGCCTAATCAGCGGGCCCTTTAACACTAGTAAAACATACCTAATTAACTAACTACATTCTACATATCTTGCTATAACTTTTAACTGCAGGTAATATTAAATGTCATCAATCCTTATATAAGATAAGTAGGTACATCATAACATTTGTTCATCATGTTTTATTCGCTGTATTAAGTACGGAGATACGCTCTGCAGTTACGCGACTGTTGAATACATTATTAACTTATTATTCAACCTACCTACCTACCTGCCAATGTATGGATGCTATGGGAATACCTGGAAAACATACATAGACAGACACTCATATAACATGTACTACTTATATTACATCAAATGCACAAACACGTCGATACGCAAGACATTAAGCTTCAGATGTATAATTTAATCATCCATGCAAACGACTATTATAACACCAGGAAGATCGACAGCCTTCCCATCCATATTGGCTTCGTGTAGTCGGTGTAATGCACATTACCTCTTATCATTTCATTCTTAATGCATTAATCTTATCGCTATGACACCAAATGTCAAGTCTTTGGAAACCATACTGGTTGACTACCATACTGTCATTATTAGATATTCTCAAAACTACCTAAATATTTCTTAGTAAAATATGAAAAGCTCATTGAGTGCAGGATTAGAATCTCGGTGTTGACGATGCATTCAGCACTTCACGACGCAAGCTTTTAGCTCACTGTGAAATGTATAGGAAAGTATTTGGGGTTGTGTACACAAGCTCAGTTTATTTGAAAAAAAAAAGATAATAATCTCAAGACAAAATGATGGAATTGTTTTCATATTATAGTAGTTAGTTCTTCAGTTCAGTTATTGTACAAGGCATTCAATTAATTGTAATGACAATGTTGTGTGGGTACCTGGTACTTACTAATTAAAATAATATTGATCTACATTTTATGATAGATGTCGACGCATCAACTAACGGTAAGACAAGAAGATTTACGAGAGAGAAGATTACACCGATGGTAAATAGAAAATGGTAAGACCTACCAAAAAATATTATTGACCTTGTAACGTGAAATATATAGGCAATTGTATCACATTCATAATAAAAACATTTACGGCCATAGAGAAAATTATTGGTTAATTTGTTATATGAAAACCAGTTGCTATAGTAAAATGTGATAATGCAATATTATTATTGTATGTATAGGTATCCACGAGTACTGAGTACCTACCAACAGAATGACCGGTTGTTTGTTCTGATTCGGATTATCCACCACCGGTTTAACAGAGTTATTATTTCGGTATTTCTACATAAAACATCTCGGTCAATCATTAATCATATTAGGTCGACCTGTACCGATTGATGATGACATTTCCAATGAGTATCGGTTCTATAAAAGAAGTAATTGATATTCTTTTACACATAGAAAGTGTCTTCCTTATACAGAATATAATAATGGATATTTGAATATACTCGTAGTACGTTCTTGAGCACATTAGCATTATAACTGTTAGTACAAAGAATGTAGGTTAGGTTCAAAATTTGACGGATAAAGATAGTTTGCTGTAAATGATAGATGAGCGTTAGTATGACAAGATGAATTATGTGAAAAGCTCACGTATGTACATATAAAAGTTGTTAAAAAATTGGTTACACGTCTAACAAACAAATTAGAAAAAAATATGGTTCAATTTGATAAAGGTAAGGCAGAATATGTAATTTGAAAACAATCAAGTTGGACTGTTTGGCAGCACTGGATCCAAGACTGTAGTTCTACGAGCACATTCTGACTCAGCCCGAATGGGTGAAGATATTTCACTCACCGCGCCACACGAAAAATAAAGTAAGCAACTTAATATTCATTGTTTTACTTGTAGATCAAGTATTGTGAAATTGATAATTAGTTCAATTGTATAATAAGATACTATCAAGCCATAATGTTTAGTCAGTTGATACTAATGGAGCAAAAAGCAATAACAAAGTTTGCACATACTAATTGTATGAGAGTGTACTTCAATGTTGGAAACAACAAATAGTGTGCATAATGGTGATAGTGGTAATTGGATAGAAATTAGATTGTATCGCATGTCTCAGACAATGTAACAATAATTCACGTAGTGTAAAGAATGTGTTATGTACTCGTATATTATAATGTAGATAAATTAGAAAATATTCACTTTTTAACATTAAAATGTTTAGAGCGCTACGAATAATAAAATCGATAAAAGTGTTGGTACATGAAATTACGAAGTAATATTAGAATTTTCAAAAACAACTTTATAAATATAAATTTTGTAGAAAAATAAATACGAAAAAGAGGTGAAACATTATTTTTAGAAAAAAGATGAAAGTTTCATATTAATAAAATTAAATATGATTTAAAATTCTGGATATTCTGACTCAATACGCCTAAGATTAGGTTCCCTGTGTCTATTATTTATTCAAGACATACTATCTGATGTCTTCTTATAGTAGCATAGAAGGTTTATGTATCTGATTAGAAATTTTCACACTAAGCAATACCCATTAAATTTTATTTCTATTAGTGCATTGTTAACTTAGTGTTGTTGAGTACACTGAAATAATAATATATAATATATTAATAGTTGGTATAAGTCTATATTTAATGCCATTATAGGATACCTACATCTATATGTGTCTGTGTCTACCCGTAGTATATGCTTCCATCTAACGTAATCAGGAGATCTCACTGTGATACAATAAATTAATAAAAAAGTATAGTGTGGTAGTTTACCTTGAAGTTAGTTTTATCATTTAGTAGGTATTATGCATTGTGTTGTAGTAAGACATGGTCTGAGCTGAGCTAGATAGAAGTGAGTTGCCCTTGGCAGTCACAGGTAACTAACCACTTACGAATGTTGCGCTTATGATATTACATATTACATGCTGCGTGTAACAAACATACTCGTACCACCATACTATGATAAGGTATTACATGCTTCTCTTAGTAAAATTAGCGCAGTGTAACGGATGTAAAAATACAAGAAAATTGGACTCAATATAATACAGAAAAGGACAAATAACGTAGATATAAACGGTCGTATAAATAAATACATTCACTATTGTAAAGAATTACTAAGGCAATGTACATATCTTACATAATTTATGATTTATTTTAATTGCCTTTCTCAATTTTTCGAAGGATTGTGGATAATTTTTCATCAATTGATACATTTCTGATTCTTGGAAAATCTTCGAGAAAAGAACTTCGAGATTTTGTACGATGTACTTGTAGTGAGATGAGATACCGAGCCATGATGGAAACTATACGTAAACGTACTTACATATTTAACGTGATGCTATTATAGATGGAAACTTACAAGAAGACAAAATTTGTGACTGTTACAAAATTTATTAGTTATGTTATTCACATCAGCAAAAATTATACCAGGTCATTTTTAAACGTAATTAGATGAGTAGATCTTAACTAGATATCTATACTTTCGACTGATGACAGGCAGGTACCTATTAATGTTATACAACCATCTTACTTTCTACATACTTATACCTATAGATAAAAAAACATTACATAAATAGTGACGTCAGAACAACACTGTCGAATAATATAACAAGACCACTGTGCTTTTCTCAATATAATTCATAATGTGATTAAACTAATTAAAGTAAAATAATATTTACAAGGATATCTCCATTCGAATAATATGCGGTACCTATTATTATATAAAGTATAGGTACCTACTCAGATAATAATGACACAACTCGCTTATAGACCTGTGTTTGTATCAGATCAATCACCTTTCCTTTAATCATTATAATTGTTGGCCTCTAAATGTATCCGGCAATAATTATTTATTGTCAAAGCACTATCGATGTCTGCTTCAGCGACAAAAAAATAAAAATAACTTATGACATAATACTCGTAGTGTCTCAGAATATAAATTTGTGAATGTGTTTTCTTACCATTAGTATTGTTTTCAGCAAATCCACTGTCATAGTCATTGTGATGCTGTAGAGGTGGAACACGTGGTGGTGGATGAGACGGTGGTGGGGGGAGATCAGGAGGAGATAACACTAAATTACCGGTCCTTCTCTTTCTTATTCCATAAGTATGAACAGGCACAATTAGTTTGGGACGAGGTATTAAAAAATCCGAATCAGAATCCCCGCCACTAGACTTATTAGTATCACCTTTTACTTCACTCACACTATTTACACTGAATCCTTTATTATGAGATGTTTCCAAATCCAAAGCAAACTTTCCAAATAAACTGTTCTTTGGCCTATTATCAGCAAAACTCTTTACTCTCACTGTGTTGTATTTCTGCTTCAAAGGATTTCTTTGCAAGTCTTTAGTAGATTTCTCTCCGAAGCCATTCACATGATACGGACCGTGAAAGCCGTTAATCGATTTGTTACTGTAGTCGCGCGTGTCACCATTCTTATCTAAGTATTCACGACTGTTGTAACGTGATTGCATTAAAGTCACTTGTTCGATTGGTGATATAGTCCTCTTCGGTTGAGTCACGGTCACCTCTTGCGCCATGGGACTAACTATGTCTTCATAATATGGGTGATGGTCGCCATTGCCGATGAACGCTAAAGGCCTACTGTCGCTCTTGATTCTCAGTGACTTAGAACGGTTAGCGGGTTTACCGACAAAGTTTCCATTCACCTTTTTCTCCGACACGAACAATCTATTATCTAAACAATGTTTCCCACGCGGAAATTGTTCTTTATCGGTCTTGTCAGTCGCACGCCGATGATACACTTCTGCCGAGGGGTCGGATGTAATGATAGGCAAAATATTGTTAGCACTAACGTGATTTTCCTCGTAGTGAACGTCGTAACGGGCAGGTTCGTTATGAAATCCATTTAAGTGACCATTTGACTTCACAGCCGCATAACTAACGATCGACTTTCGATAGTCGACGTCATTGTCCGTGGGAGAGTAGATTATTTGGCGCTCGTTGACCTCGTCCCTGTTAATATTGCGAGGTGGCGGGAGTGGGGGAGAAGAATAGCCGCTGGAGTTACCTGAAGATGAGGAAGAAGAATGGGTTCCATTGCGTTCCTTCATACTATTTTTATCTATTATTGTTGTACGAGGAGCGGGGATAGGATATTGTTTCTCCATATTAGAGCCGTTAAAACTTTTTCTACTTTCGTAGCCATTCGTTAAACTTTTTTTACTTTTATCAGAGTATGAATGGCGATCAGATTCATTATGAAATAAATTTGCCTCTTCTTGCTGACTAATTCTTGAATAGTAATCGTAATAACTCTCTGTTGTTGGATCTGGTGGAACACCTCTCAATGATTTATTTCCAATATTATCTGGAGGATTTGGTGTCATGTCATATGTATCATGTTTTCTTTGCCTTTGCAAATATTTCATCGAATCCTTTCTTTGTGGTATGATTGGTAAATTTGGATGTTCTGACGATTCAAATTTGTCGTCGACATCCCATTCTTTAAATTGCTTCCGTTTTATCCTACGAAGTGTTGATGGTTTGTAACCATTGAGGCCTTTAAAACTAAAACTAGGTTGCAGTTTTCTTTGACTAGACATAACCTCCTTGCTAACTCTGGTTTGTTCTTCAATATGATGTTGATATTTAGCTAATTGTGATATTTGCATTTTGCCATATTCTTTGCTTAAACTTACGTTTTCTTCTTCTAAAAAATCAGGTTGACTTCTCTTAAACTCACTTATTTGCGGTCGAGCTACATCCCGGCATGATTTACTTCTAGCGATGGAATTATTTCTAGATGGTTTATTATTATAATTAATATTCTCGTTGGGGTCCCAAGTATCAGGTGGAACGTTGCCCGCTAGATGACGATGTGTGTCCACCCAGTTAGCGGCGTATACCATCTCCATTGTTCTGTCTCCTATAGACATCCAAGGATCATCTGCGATGACCTTTCCTGGATAATGTTTGATCTTCATCTCCGTTCTGTCGTGGTCACGAAACTATTTCAATACGTCATTTCATGGTCAGTCAGTCATTTAGATTTAGGTATTAAGAACACAATTTTAATTTCTCGATCACTGTGAATTTGATTCTATTAAATGAAGAAATTAAATTACAATCTCACTTTAGTATTTTTAATTGCGATACGAAATAATTATTTGAAAGAACAAGTGGTTGTTTTAGAAGTGCAGTTGCTTTGAGTGTAGGAAAGTACATTGGAACAATGTGAATTTGAGGTTACTGAACATATTTTATTATTCCACTATGGGTGAATACTATGGGAGGTAATTATGAGCCCTTACTTCAATGAAAACAATGCATAAGATTATTATTACCCACAATTCACACACATAACAGGTATTAGGTATGTACGTTGTATGCGTACATTTATTTCAATCTCATACTTTGCTATTACTATGCATGGCTATGAATGATTTAGTATTGTATTGTACATAATAATATTACTATTTATTAATCTCACGCTTAATAACCCCGTCTTCTGTTCCTAAACTACAGCTGATATGCATAATTATTACCTTGAACATCAAAACACCGAGAAGAAAAGAAAGTTTTCTTTGATTAGATTATAGACCACAAAATGATATAAGAAATATGTTTGTGCAAGAAGTACGTCATAACCCAACATTTGTATCATGTTGCTTGATGTTTGTATTAGAATAACCAGAAGAAATATACACACATCCACATTGATTACAGAAAAACAGTTGGTATATATCGAATTTGATCGTAAACGTTCATAAAACACATACTTTTAGCAAACCTTTTGCAAACCACAGTAGTTAATAATATATTTTGCTCAACATATGTTTCATACGGTATATAGATTCTACATGTACTTGACGGTGAGGTGAAATAGACATGTATACTATGTATCTCAGACAGAAAACAAGACACAAGCAAAACTACATAAGTTATTTATTTATCTAATAACAATATAATAGTGATACTTGATACAATCTACAACGACTTAATGTTTTGCATCGATAAAACCAAAACATTTATTAAATCTGCAAAGATGAAACTACGATAAACAATGTTCTCTAGAATACTACCTACGGTGTACGTACAATAACCTAGAGTTATCTACACAGTGTTCATAGTAACGTACAGCATACATTAACAAGTCATTGTTAACGTTAACTTGTAATCATTTACAACATTTAAGATGAATCGAAAAAAGTCGGTGCAGAAATTTTAGAAGTAGCAAAGCAACTCGTATGCGTAATTATTATGTTAATGTTTTGGTTGTCAATTACTTGGAGTCCCACCTTTGTATAAACGGTTTTAGGGTCGGGGTGTTCGTATAGGTTCACATCTCAAGGTGTTAAAAAATCATATAACTTATTTCATGTTCCAGCAATTTTTTATGAAGCACATATCTGAGTTCATCTTTTTACAAACATCAATCCTTTGTATTGTAGTAGGTATAGGTATAGATACCTATTGAAGTTTCACGATGTTGCACCAATACGAGTCATCGCACTCGGCCTTTCAATTAATATCCATAAAGACTCCACGTCTCCGTGTCGTGGGTGGAAAGAGACAGATTTAACCCTGAGAAATGAATAAGAGAAGTCGAGCTTTATGACAACTACACTTAAACCATATGCAATACAATAGGCTAATTAGGATTTAAGCCCACATCATACATTGTATACGGCGCTGTGTCGTGGTTGATTTGTGTCGCACTTATGGCGACAGGGAAGTGTGACCTATGTGATGGGAGATTTCATTCAAAAGGTTCAATTATGCATCAACTAACATTACTACAATACACTCCTATAATACAGTACTCGCTCAACTCAAATAAAGGTAAGTACTACATCAATCACACGTGCACGCTCTGCAGTCGTCGACCTGACACTGCATTACAGAGTAGTCAAAATATCAGTGAATAAGTTCACCCAAACTATTTGTTATTTTCATCCATTCAAAACTTAACCAGATATTGGTTATGTAAATAGGAGATGAGAATATTACAAAATTGGCGTATTATCCAATAGATAAAAATAATGTCGCCGCTCGTTTTTTACTTTGACTTAAGCGCCACTTAGGTATAAAATGAGTTATATATATCGTTGGAATCGTCTCGGCGAGCTTTATCGAATGGTCCAAGTTCAAGGTCAATCAGACAACTTTTTTGGTCGTTTAGTCAAATAAAAAACCAACTTTTATCTTCCAAAAAATAGGTAAAGCGACGAAAATAACAACTTATAAATCGCGAATGGCGCTTTGTTTCGCCAAATTTTTACAATTCACGAATGTTTGGTTTATAAGAAAAACAAACTTAACACATAAAACAATGCGAGTGGCGCTTTAGCTTTTTTGACTTATCAAAATTATTTAGACAGATGCACTTAAGTCAAATCGTATAATATTAAATCTAAACATGTCCTTCGTTTAGTCACATTTACATGATACTAAATAATGTTAAGTTGTCGTTTAGACTTTTTGAATTTTGGATATTACTCTTTACATGTCTTTTAAGTCATTTCTACTTAATACTGAATTTAATTGAAATGGCCATTAGTCACATTGGATTGTTACTTTTTAATGTTATGTTATCCGTTAATCGTTCTAACTAATTGTTTATAATTGAATTTGCACTTTAGTATTTTTGCGGTTATAACGATAGCTGATATTTGGTACATCTGTCGTCGTTTAAGACAAAATGTTTGAAACAGAATTATAAGGTTTGAAAATATTATTATCGGTCGTTCAACTAACAACTTCATTGTCAATACACGTGTTGGTTTTGTGTGCGATGGGCGCGAACGTATATACCTTTTTAGAATATATTTAAGAAATATTTATAAATAATATAATATTTAGAAAACTTTTTCTTTCCTTCTTTTTTGAAACAGATATGAAGATGAATACTTAGAGTTCCAATACATTGATCTTCAGCTTTTATTACTCACAAAATTGTATATAAAATACAAGAGTTTGTGTGTTAGCCATTTTAACTTGGAAGTGTTTGGAAAACATGGTTGCATTAATCACTTTGAATTATAACGATTTTATTTTCAGTGCTAATTTAGACGTTCTGCTTGATACAGTTTGTCACAAAAAGTTCTATTAGCCATTTTGAATTATTAGAAAAAATAT
This sequence comes from Ceraclea dissimilis, assembly GCA_963576895.1. Taxonomy (NCBI): domain Eukaryota; kingdom Metazoa; phylum Arthropoda; class Insecta; order Trichoptera; family Leptoceridae; genus Ceraclea; species Ceraclea dissimilis. The sequence goes on along the minus strand of OY756359.1, from coordinate 15,836,573 downwards.
ATAACTGACGTGTTAGTCATTTTGATATTTTTGAGGAAGAGTACAAATGGCGTGTTAGTCATTTTGAATTATTAGAAAATATATATAAATGACGTGTAAGTCATTTTGTTTTTTTGGTGGAAGAGTACAAATGGCATGTTAGTCATTTTGAATTTTCATGATTTTAAGGAAAGTGGTCATTTACTTGTTTTGAATTAATAAATTTCGAATTATACTAAATATCAGGTTAGGCATTAAGGGATTAAGCGCCATCTAACTCACACAAAAGAGACTATATTTATTAACATTACATACTAAAAAATAGAAAAAAAATCCATGAACAAAACCCCCATACAATTTATTTAAATCGGTTCATAAATAAAAAAGTTATCAGGGTTTTTCTGTTTTTTTAAACTTTAAATCGCTCTCCTGAAAAGTTGACCCTGTGTCGCTTTAGTCAAAGTAAAAAGCGAGCGGCGATGTAAAGATTATCTGTTCCACGAAGGGTTTCCATAAAATTGCCTACGGTATTGAAGAAATAATTCTAAACCATAACGATCAAGTCATTATCTGCGATAATAGGGGCAGGTCAAGAAGTGAACTTCCCATAGATGATATTGAATAATAATGCATCTAATCTTCCGGGAAGATGGGATAAAATTGTTAAAGCATGTCGTAAAGAATTGGCGAGCCGTGATTCTTCAGTCATATCATGAAAACATACAACGTTTATACTCGTATACATAGTACTGCAATATAATTATAAAAACACTATGAGAAATTGAGAACTAATGCTATGCTGTAGCTAACGATCACTCTGCAAGTTACTCATCTCTATATAGTATTTATTACATTTACTATAAATTAAAGTAATATTCACTATTTACGTAATCAAGTAACATTACTGTTTTTTTTACGTTCATTTTGCAATAAGTTACCGCCATCTGTTGCGAATCGTCTAGGCAAACTAGTATCATATTTTGCTACAAAAAAATATTTTCGATTGAACATTACAATTTTATAGGAAACAAAAACCCGAGTGAATTACAGTTTTTATTAAATAACAGCTTTTATTATAATGGATAATTACATCAGCTGATCAAACGAATTACATTCTGGACAAATAATTGAACAATTTGAATTGACAATAAGTTATTGGACAAACACGTATACGTATATTTAACTCAGGTAAACTATGGATATAATATCAAAACAATACTTCGCAAAATTTGCTATAGATATGCACACTGCACGTATGTGTCTATACCATTTAGTTTTATACCCACCCATCTTACTATGGTTTGCCATCGCCGTATTATATCATATAGGTAAATATCTATGGCCATAAATACCTTAAGAGGAGAAGCAGGATGATTTGAAGTACCTAAATAGGTATATGTATCTACATATCATACAGCTGTTTCGTCAATACATAGTAATCGTTCCTTTAGCAAGTAGTGTTCCTTATTGACTTAGTATAGGTAGTATGAAAGTACAAACACTACGCATTATGTTCGTACAATAATATTAATTGTTTAGTCACTGCAGTAAGGTAGACAGGTAGGTGAATATAATTGTGAATTATGGGAAGGAATGCGGAGACAGCTCGGATTACTCTATGCAGCTTAAACGGTAGTCAGCAACAAGATGTTTTATGTTCTGTTTAGAAAGTACAATAATTATTGTATGTTACGTATGAAAGGAATCTGCAGTTTTTCATGGTGAGTAACAGCATGAGCAGAATGACAACTTGCAACGAGTAAGATAAGTTAAGTATATACTTAAGTAAGATAACACGCAGTCATCACATATGTAACGCTTATAATGGATGCTGAATCAGAATATACCTACATACACTATGTAACAATAAATATTGTAGTCAATTATTCTTGATACTAAACTGCTATAGGCTTGTGGAGTTAATAAACATTACAGTACCGATTCAATCCTTTACAATCACTTTTATAGCGCTTTAAAATATCAACGAAGATCATAAATTCATTCGAAAGATTGTCTGTATAGTGTATAGTATAGTGTATACTGAATGATATTTAGATGTAAGCAGTACCTCCTTTTACAAGAGCAAGGAGTGGTATAACAACAATAAACGTCAATAATTTAATCAGCGACTTCGCTATGAAAGGAACTTGAACTTTAGGAAAACATAAAGAGGAGAGGAGAGTTCAACTGTGACATGACTTGAGGCAGAGGCAGAGGATATAAGCAACAAAGTAACACAAATATATGTCATTACAAAGATGCTCGCTAGAAAAAATACTTACTGGTGAAAAACTTTGTATTAAGAAAGACGACCAATAGGTATGTGCATATTCTGTTTATTTCAGCTGATATTCTCAAATGTTTGCAGCACGAGACATGATATTAATATTACAAAACAGTTATAAATAACAACTGCAGTTACATACTCGTATGTATCAGGTATGTAGGTACGCGTACACTGTACAGGCTACAAAGGTAATTTATGATAATTCATTTCTTTATCTCGCCAAATTACTGTGAAATAGTGTGACGCCATAGATCCACATCTGCCGAAATATCTTGCAAGAAGCGGTAATTCTGTCATAAAACTTAAATAATAACAATATTTATTAAACAAAATAAAAAAAACAGCTACAAGGCCGTATGCTTATTATTTCCGTTTTCGCAACGAACTACTCTAGTCGAGACATAACTTTTGATCGTTCCAAGACTTCTTTCATATAAAGAAGTGAAAATACGAATTACAAGAGATTTCTGCATTTAATTTTCACGCTTCGTTTGCATTTATTATATATGGTGTTAAATTTTATTCATCACTCTTCCATAACAATTACATTTTTCTATAGATAGGTTTGACACAGCGATCAAGTAACTTCTGCTCACGAAATAATTTTCATTAGAGAAATTGTAATTAAACATAGAATTAGGAATGGTACCTATAGTATATAGCTTCCATACTTTATGTAATTAAACTACACTTTAGAACACAATTTCCAAAATCTTATAATCAAAATATCTCACTGATGGTGAAATCTTATGGAAATATTATCAGAAAAATACAAAGATACCACGAGTTTCGTAGAGAAAAAATCTCAATATCGCTGTTTATTTCAGTTGGCAAAAATAATAGACACGTCAATAAGCGTACATATTCTCGTACATATACGAAACAATTAATTTTATTATGTATACTCGATGGAAACGGATGTAAACATTAAATTAATACGTCGGTTTTTGCAAGAAGTGAAAACTTAAATCAGATCTAGACAAGTATATCTGCATTATAGTGTTAACAATAGATCCAAGGTTTTATGCAATGTTAATAAATGTTGCGTTATGTGTTGAAAACTGTATTCCAAATAATGTGAAATAAATCATATAAGATTATGGAGTCTGATTACGTCAATAATAATTCACCAACGGATAATGTATTGCCAGTGATCATAAAAACAAAAAATCTGTTTTAGGTATAGTAGACATTAATCTAGTTAATAGACCGAATATTTGAGAAACAATACTTTTAATTTTTAATTTCTGACAATCAAACATGAGCTCTATTATTGTAAATTGATGTGATGTACCATTATTGACCATACGATAAATAAATAATTAATCTAGTTCGTCTATGTAGAATACTATGTAGAATAAATTACCTATATACCATGGGTACTTGTGTCTATCATAACGTAGTATTATAAAAGGGGCTGGTTGACGTGCAGTATGTACATCATCTACTCGAAGCTAATAACATTTATTTGCTAGAGATTTTCTAGCTAGATTGCATCTCGATTTTTAAAACTAAGCACATCCATCGAACCTTTTTTTACACACAAAAACCTCGGTTGAAATGTTTGAATTGTATTATTGTGAGTTCATACAGATAGGTGTCTGAATTACTAAAGCATCTAGATTATATTCTAAGTTAAATAATTTAAGGGCAAAAATATACCTACAATCTACATGCTTTAAATTAGAAATAAATGAAACAGATCAGTTGATTTATTTATTCTCGATAATAAATAGTACCTACTTGATAATACTTATATCTGTTTATATGTATATTGTGTGCATCATATGCGATCCATCATAGTATCATAGTATATTTAGATTCATCATAATATTAAAATCCACGCGCGAGTGACAGTCTGTGATATCTCTAAGCGTAAAGGCGAATGCACGCAAAAAATGTGAAAACCACGTGAAAACGTAATTTTCCGTACGTAACTACGATAAAACCAGAATATCAACCTCCATCGCATCACAACTTAACAAGTATATTCTTATTACATTGGAGTACCTATGCTGTATTGATATCTTCTATAACATTGCACTAAGCAACTACCTACTCGTACCTATAGATAGATAATCAATAGGTACCTAGTTACTGGGTACAGTACACATATTCTTTATCATCATCTGTTTTAAACATCTATATGTAGGTAGGTACATATTATAGTAATGCCTGCGTATAGGATATATGTTTCATTTGATAAAAGAAAACCTTAAAATAACGACAGCATTATCTAAAGCAATTAGAATAACCTTGTGAATAAAGTGATTGTGTGGTTAGCAGAACTCTGTGCAATTTTATCTACTCGTATTGTTGACTCACAATGCTACCAAGAAAATTTTAAATACCAGTTTACCAATAATATAACACATACTATTTTCTTAATGTTTCGTGAAACATGGATAGATCTGATAGAGAGTGAACATTGCTTTACAGTATTTTTGCTGTTTATCATCCATAGGAATATATGTTGATATCTATGCTTTACTAAGAATCGTTTAGATTGAGACGACTTTCTAACCAGAGCTTGATTTAAAAATAAATAACTAAGTACATTAACAATAAATTAATTATTTTATTGCGAACTGGTTGTAGATCTTGTTTTAACAATGTATTTAATCAAATGACTATACTGTCGCATTCTATTATAATATAAATAAATAAATAAATAAATAAGTATGTACCTAGTAATTACGCAATCGGGCGAGGGATACATATGACAATTCGTGATTGCTTAAATTAGATTGCATATTTTTCATTGTAATAAGAATGCAATAATTATTATTGACTATTGGAGATATACTATCCTTAGTCAGTGGTCGCTGATGGTTATAGACTTCCACTAGATATATATTTTTTGATCATAATAAATATTATAGGTATATAGGAATCTACCTACTACGATATTTATCGTGATTCGTGATGTATCTTTGCGAAAGAGCAAATTACTCAATAAATAATAAATATCAAGGAACAAGCGATATGCGATGTCAAGGAAAACAATGAAACAGATTAAACGTGATATTAAAAAATATAATTCAACTACATGAAATATAAATATTGGATCTACTCATATCAGCTGTGGAAACTATAAAATACAACGCACGTGTTGTTTACACAAAAACGTGATTGTCAACAATATTTGACGCTTATTATTTAACGTTTACGTACATGAAATAAATTATTTGTATCTTGACATACTTTTCTGGGTGATATAACTCTTCAATAACATTTTATTGCTAATATCTACTCAGTACTCTATGCAACCTCCGTAAAACAATGCCATCTTATAAAAAGAAACAATAGTAACAATGATAAAAATAACAAAATGCAGTTTATACAGGACATACATAGGTAGTTTAGAGATGCAAATTCTTTATCGCATTTATTTGTTGCAGTGGATAAATTTATTTACAAAACATATCTACCTAATTATACCTGTATAATGAGATTGCCTAAATATTTCTATAACAGAAGGAAACGAAATTTTGTATTAATATTGCAAAAAAAAAGTAAAAATGTAGATATCTGATAATAGTGATAATAAGCATTGTTTACTACATTCACTGATTGAAACGTAACGTAATATATTGTACCTATAGATCGTATTACGAGGATCTGAAATATATAGTTAGTTTGGTTTTTTATTATCATCCTGAAATTCCAACAGAATAATGGATGACTAAACTATAGAAACTCACATTGTTCCAAAAATAAAGCATTTTTATCTATTGGTATTTATTTATCATTCATGTTCCGTATCAAACACATAAATCATAACGAAACCCTCATTGTATCTGTATCAGTAGGTATATTATCATGAAAACAAATAATATTAGATACCCGTATTATACTAATATCTCGTATCGCAAAGACAAAACTTGTCAAACGAGAAACTGCCATTTGAAATAATATACTCGTGATAAAGATTATACACAACATAAAATTTCAACTTTCAGAAACAATCAAACTGTCACTAGAAACACTCATTTTAATACCATGTCATAATATTCACTAATGCACCGGATGAAAAAAAAATCTTGTACACAACTTCTCGAATGTATGTAAGTAATTTTTCATTACGGGACAAAGAACGCGATGTAATAAAATGTCTAGATTGAACGAACATGCGGAGCGCGCATACGACCGCTAACAACAGCGATCTGACCGACACTAACAATTCTAACAAGAAGGTTACATGGATTGGAAAACCGGTGAACAAAATCTGCAGGCGACTCCTCAACTGTTATTATGGAGTCTGTGAGACCCAGTGCTCGAGTATACCACAGCAGCTGACTGCAGAAATACACAGAACCGGCTGAATAAATACATTAGGTAGCATATCATAAAGTAAGAAAACCATCTACCAGTCAGTATACCGCACAGGTTTCAGCTTTTCTGCTGATTGAAAATAACACATCAAAATAGATTTTTTAATAGTAATCTACTATGGTAACGAATTTCACTATGAACTAGAAAAATAGACAATGTGCAGTATAGATACTATATAAGCGTAAAATATAATTTATAAGATATGACTAACCGCAGTGATGATATCTTCAGAGCTACACCAAACTGGTGGTCACAACCAACGTATGAGTGAATGAATGTGGCTTACCTGAAAAGAGTAAAAAAAAACGTTAAAATACTTTATATAAAGTAAACAAAATCACTATAATAATCTTTTTTTAAATATAAAAATGAATCTGGGTTTATCGAAATAAACCCAAATACCAACCACCTAAAAGCTGTTTTTTGAACAACAATGACAATGGTGACGATTTAATTGACGTAGGAATCAAAGAGGTGGTATATCGCTGATATTACAGGGAAACATTATATTAATCTTGCCAGAATACTTGATACAATAATTTTGTTTTTAGGTGGATATATCGGGTTGACTGTAAGATGTATTCCTTTATATTGATTTTGCATACTACCTCTGTCATTGCTTTTGCAACTCTAAGTACTGTTGCTAAAAAAGATTTATTTTATATATTTTATGGGTAAAAAATCAACGTGATGTACCTAAGATGCATCTGAAAGGCCAGAGTCCGAGAATACTGTGGTGAGAGCTTTTAATATTAAGAGTTTCAGGAGGTAACATAACACACATCTTGGCTTGATAATATCTTTCTTTTTAATGTACTCTTATAGTGAATTGATATCATTTTATTATTTCTTATTTACCATTATTAATTATTATTAACATAAACGCAATATTTCGAAAAATACTTAGTTACGTGCGGATTTTTCCCCGATACGATTCTGGTACATAATGGACAGGTGATTGTTCATAGATTATCATTCTATGGGTAATACACACTACACTACTTAACTAAGTATAGGTATAGGAGTATGATATTTGTATGAACAATACATTACAATGTATATCAATACGTAATACGTGAGAATAGATCCTTGTAAAAACGCGTGCATGACTATAGGTAGTATACCTATACCTACATCATAATTGGTTTTAAACCTTATTGCTGAGTACCTATCACTCTGAGTAGCTACTTAATATTGCTATTATTTCACACTCCATGTATTGAATTACTTGTTGCATGGCCCCAGTAGGTACCTGTCTGCATAGCAGAAGTACCTGTCTATATACTAAAGCTGATGGCGAGTAATCAGACACCTTTTGTCCTGCCTCCTGAATGCCACTATACAGATGTTACGAATAATTAATGTCTTATGTCATTGAAAGCTTTCAACTCTAACGTATAGAATATAAGATATCATTAAACCTACGAAAGTATAGTTTGAAATACTAATTCATCATGATATTATATTATTCACACGAATGTGATGTAATTTAATTACTAATTACACACTTAGGTATATATTAATAAAAAGAGGGCAGAGGAATATTCCCAATAACTTCTAATACAACTAGCTGAGTAAAATACAATAATTTTGGTTGTAAAACAGTCAACAACGCTGTATAACATTTAACAATTCAACTACACCCTAACCATTCAATATTAATATAAACGAGTAATATATGATATATTTTATTAATCGGCTGTAACGAGAGCAACCAATAAATACGTCATTCATTTGAATTTATTGAGGTTGATACATTTATTCAACTCTTATCACGAAAGGTCGATCGGGATCACGAGGAGTCTAATAAACTTGATGATTTTTTAAATAAAATAAATCAAATGATATTTATTATAAAGATTTCTTTATGCCTTATCTAATTAACTTTGCTCTCCATACTTCGCGCAGTCATACGGAAACAGGTCATCAAAATAAATTCCTAAGTAGAGAAATCATCGCTCCGTTTCAAAGCGCAAGAAACTCTGTGAAGATATATGCGGAAATTGATACTGGTATTTAGTAGAAATGTTTGCCTACTCATCTCGGTAGGTAAATTAATATAATTACCCATTGTAGGTAAAGGAAACTTAATTGCTATATGTGATTTAGTGGATACTTATCATTAAATTACAAACGACTCCTCTTCAACGCATTGCTAATCGTTTAAAGATATCTGCCTGGTTGGACAATAATAATTGTCTGTAATGTTTTATTTCCTGTTTACTTTAGAAAATATTCTTTAGGTATGTTATATCTGCATTTAAGAAAATTCTCTCTTCAATACTAAGAACTTCCGACCAAGATCGAAAGATAGTGAAGTAGGCACTAATAAACAAAACAAACTTGTGAGTTTCCATCAGGAGTACCATAGTTCACTTGAAATGGAAAGTAAACACCGAACTGAAATAGTGATGGAAAGTTTAACTTCCATTATAATTTAAAGCTTCCGAAATAAATTTTAAGGGTAATTCTATACGTACATTCATATTTATACTCAAAAACACTTCCTATTTTATCATTAGCATGCAGTTAACTGAGAAAAACAAAGGACATCAATAGCAAAAACCTAATTTTTACGATATAGGTTCACTTTTTATATGTCTAATAGGTACTTATTATATACGGAACTATCTATTTATCTAATAAGCATTTATATAGTCCGAAAAAATTATCTAATATTAGGTAATTAATTTAACTAAACCTTTCAAGAAAATCGAGAATGTTAGATTTTTATAAATTTAATGCAGATTGCTTTAGCAGTAAAAATATTAATAACAATAATTGTAATGCTTTATGGTTCTTGAACAAAAAACAAATACTAATTCGATGTTTATGGATCATAGCAATGTGTTGTATAAATCTCTAGTGGCAAGATCATAAGCACGAGACAAGAAGAAGATGCGAAGCGGAGAATATATAGGAATAAATAAATAAGTTAACCTAATGATGATAATAATGTTAACTTGACTTCAAGTAAAAGTGAAAACAGAAAATGACCAAAACTAACCAAGAGCTTCAATTATTTATTATTACATTACATTAACTTGTTACACTGTGCAGTGAATACTGAGTAGAGGCGGTGAGGTAACAACCCGTGGACCAACGGGCATTTATTATTATTAAAGTAAGCATTGCGTCGTGAGATAATTTAATGAAATTATATACAATCAAAAATGTTTTGTTTTAGAATTATTGTTGACCGCAGAATACTTTACTAGTTAATAGGTATAGTTTCTCTACCGCACGTCTCTAATCTTTCTTCACTTTTTATATAATTTCTTGTAAATATTTTATGTAACAACATTCACTTTTATTATTTTAAGTTGGTAAGTAACCATCTATATAAGAAACTTGGAAGAGTTTCAGTGTTGCATAATTTCAATTCCTTCATAAGGTTTCGCGTCTTCGAAAAAAAGTTAAAATCCTATTATTTTTGATTTACAAATATTCTTGTAGAATTTTTTTCTACATTCCGTGGTAAGTATATACAATTTAGTATTCCCACAACAGTTTAGAAGAATTAAGGATGAACAGGTCGGTCGTAAGCCCGACAATGTTCATCCTTAATTCTTCTACACTGTTGTGGGAATACTACATTAAAATCATATTTTCCCAGTCTTATCCAGAGAAACAAATTGTATGATTGTAAGATGTCGTTAATACCTACTCAGTACTCATACAAGATTAATGATTAAATAGTGGAGATATTAATATAATAATTTCTAAACATCATGCAGTAAATTTCTCTGACATCACATTTCCGATATTAAGGTTCAACAAGACTTGTTTAAATCCCCTAAGGTGATTAATGCTAACTACAGGAAAGGATCTACCAGTTTTTCACATAAACAACAACCAGTATTCTATAGTAGGTACATTGTATATTATGCACTAACGAGATAAACTGAAAAAAAAATCAGTCAACGTGACAGTTCAGTATTATGAAAAATATGTTTAAGAAAATACAAAGAAGTTGGAACGAAAATTATAATAAATAAAATATTAGGTATCTAATAACCTTGGAGAACAACATGAGAATATAATGCATTAATTTTCTATTCACGATGATCGCGCAGATGGCTATGCTGGTGCCGCCTTACTAATCTCTTCTAACCTCCCTGTATCTCAAATACCCCTTCCTCAAAATAATAATTTTCAAATTGTTGCAGCCTTAATATCGAATACGATCTTCGTATCAGTGTATATCCCACCGAGAACAACAATCGATCTGAATTATTGGAATTCAATCTTGCCTCTATTTACCCATCCCTATTATATTCTTGGCGATTTTAACGCTCATTCCACTTCCTGGGGTAATCATCGCAATGATTCTTACGGCAATCGAGTGCTGGAATTTGTTGACGATAACAATTTGTGTATTTTGAACGACGGTTCCCCCACTCTTGTTCCTCTACCCAATCAACAACCTAGCGCAGTGGATTTATCTATATGTACTCCCGACCTTGCTCCACTCTCTCAATGGTCAGTCCTAGAGGACTCCCACTCTAGTAACCACTATCCAATTATTATGGTTGTTGATAGGAATATTGAAAAATTAAACTCTCGCTGGAGTCAAGTTAGGGGCTACAATACCAAACGAGCAGATTGGAGCCTCTTTGGGGCGCAAGTTGAGGAGGAATTGGATAATCTGTCTCTAAACGAATCCCAAAACTCAATCAATGAATTGCCTGAAGTCATATGTTCAATTTTTAAACGCTCCGCAGATGTTTCGATTCCAAAGAAAAGACCAGGTTTTAAAGTAGCCAACTCCCCTCCATGGTGGGATGAGGAGTGCTCTGAGGTTATAGTCAAAAGAAAAGAAGCAATGAGAACTTACAGAAGAGATATGAACCAGACGAATTACTTGAATGTCAAGAAGGCGCAAGCTAATGCGAAACGAACTCTAAGAAGAAAGAAAAGACAAGGTTGGAAGAATTTTTGCGAGTCACTGTCCCCTGCTGCTCCTATCGGTAGTGTCTGGGAATCCATAAAAAGATTTCGTAGATCATTGTCTTCAGTCGCGAGTCACTCTCAGCATAAATTATGGCTCGATGGGTTCGTGGACAGATTGGCACCTCCCTACGTGCCACATATCCGGGAATTACCATCTCCAGCATCTCTACCTCTTGGAATATCAGAAATAGAATCACCTTTTAGCTATGACGAACTTCTAGCGGCTATTAAATCCGCTGGAGACTCATCCCCTGGTATAGATGATATTCCTTACTCCTTCTTCCGCAACGCTCCAGAAAGACTTTTGTCATTACTATTGAAATTATATAACTCAGTTTTAAAATCTGGGTCAGTTCCACCAGAGTGGCGAAGACAACTGATCGTTCCTATCCCGAAACCAGGAAAAGATCCTGATCTAAGTTCATCATATCGACCTATAGCTCTCTCTTCGTGTTTCGTTAAAATTCTGGAACGAATGTTGAAGTTAAGACTGGAGTGGCATATGGAGGGTAATTCTTTGGCCCCACCATGGCAGTTCGGCTTTCGCAGGACATATTCATGTATGGACAATATCTCAACACTCGTATCTGACGTACGCTTGGCCCATACCAAGGGGTCAACGGTTGCATCGGCTTTTTTGGATATCGCAAGCGCGTATGATAATGTTTTACTTCCTACTCTTCAAAACAAATTACTAGATCTAAACATTCCGTGCTCGATTACCAGGCTGATCTTTAATATATTATGCGAAAGACAGATCGTGGTTCAGGATTCTTCTGGAACATATACAAGAACTATTTACAAAGGCCTTCCACAGGGATCAGTCCTAAGTCCTATATTGTTTAACATATACACCGTTGATATTCAAATATTTATCCCATCTAATTGCCAGATCCTACAATATGCGGACGACTTCGTTTTGTACTGTAGTCACAAGTCCATCACCACTGCTGTATTTAATTTAAAAAGAGCCATTCTAGCAATGAAATCATGGACCGAACACAATGGTTTGGACCTTTCCCCTTCCAAAAGCCAAATTGTGATCTTCTCCAGAAAACATAAAATCCCTGATATTTCAGTCGTAATTGATAACTCTGAAATTCCGATTCAGGATCATGTAAGGTTCCTCGGCGTCTTCTTACAGAGAAAATTGTCTTGGAACATACATATTGAGCACGTAATTAAAAAATGTGAAAAGGGAATTAATGTTCTTCGATCTATATCGAGAGTATGGTGGGGTTCCCACCCTTCAACAATGAAACTTCTGTATAATGCCCTTGTAAAAAGTCACCTAGATTACGCTGCTATCGTCTTGGAGCCCTTACCAAATTATCTTACTCTTAAGTTAGAGAGAATTCAGTCCAAGTGCCTTCGTCTTATTCTGGGTGCGATGCGTTCTTCACCCATCGTTTCTCTACAGATGGAATGCAACCAAATGCCTCTATCGCTTCGGAGAGAATATCTCTCTTACAATTATCTTCTAAAACGAATAAACAACCCAACTCATCCAATTAAAGCTATTCTTAATCGTCTTCTCATTTTATGTAATGAACATCGATTCTGGCGTAACAAAGCCCCGCCTACTTTGGTAAAATGTCTCTCATATTTCAATGCAAACTTTACCATCTCTTCAAACGCTGTCCCTCCTCTCTTCTCAATTTCGTTCAATGCGGCAGTGGCTATTCCAACTATTCTCGAGTCCGTAGGACTAGGATTAGACAGATCTATAAAGTGGACTGACCCCTCCTTCGTGAATCAAAAATTTTGCTCAGAAATGGAGTCCAGATGGCCAAACCACATCCAAATTTTTACCGATGGTTCAAAGTATCAGGATAGATGTGGCGCCTCGTTCATTATTCCCTCCTTGGGAGTGGAAAAAAAAGTTAAATTGTCATGTGAATTTTCAATCTTCTCGGCCGAATGCGTCGCTCTGAGAGAAGCATTAACGGAAGTAATAAACAGATCTATTCCACAATCTATTATTCTGACAGATTCACTTAGTTTGGTCAAAAGACTTATGAATAACGGCAAGGCTTGTCCTTTGGACGATTTATATTCATCGATAAAGCACCTATTTTATATCGCAAAAAATCGTAATATTGAAATAGTTGTGGCCTGGATACCATCTCATGTTGGAATAAAGGGAAACGAAATTGTGGATTGCCTGGCCAAGGAGGCCTGTGACTCGGGATATACCATACCCACTCTCAGTCCGAGCTTCAACGACAGAAAACTAGTTATAATTAAGGAAATAAACAAAAGCTGGGAAGTCGCTTGGAGAGAATCGATTGCCGGATCCCATTATAGACGTATACAGTCAGAGTTTCCCGGAAAGCCTTGGTATGAAAGAAATGCGTATAAGAAAGTGGAGATATCTCAAGTGTGTAGAATGAGAATCGGCCACTGCTGTGTGGCAGTTCATCTGCACAGAATCAAAGTGTTTGCTTCCCCCATGTGCGAGTGTGGAGAGGAAGAGGAATCCCTCAATCATGTATTTTTCAACTGTCCGTTAATTGATAACTCTCTGTTTCTGGAGGAGATTAAGGAACATTGTACGACTTTTCCTTTGAGTATCGAATACTTATTATCCACAAACTCTCCTCGTATATACCACAGCATTGTCAACTGCCTTAAACATAATGACAGGAGAGTGTGAGTATATTATTGATAATGTAATAGGATGTTGCCCCGATTTAAATCTTTTAAACTTGTAGCATAATAGAATATCGTGTATGGCATAAGTCACTCGTTGACGGGTGGATTGCCGTTTAAAAAAAAAAAAAAAAAAAAAATTTCTATTCATAGTACTACGCGGAAATGAATGGTAGGTAGATTTAAAATGATGCAAAAGTGTAACTGGCATTGCAATTAAGGCGTCGGCAATTGCAAAAAGGCAAAAAAAGGCGTCGTAAGACCCCAAAAAAGATGGTCTGACGACATAGCCGCTAAACTGGCTGAAAGCAGCAAACAACAGACAGGAATGGAGAAGTATGGAAGAGGCCTATATCCAGCAGTGGAGGACAGAGTGCTGAAGAAGAAGAAGAAATATAAAAAGGTGCATAAAATAACTTAAAAGTTTTCATAGCTACTTAGATTGGAACAAACTAACCAATATTGAGACGAAAGTAAAAACTGCTATTAATATTTCAAAATGATGATAAATTATGTGAAACGAGAGAAAATTATAATGTGACTTTTTTTATAAAAACACAATTAGGTATAATATTTATAGTAAGTACCTACTTACGTGTTACATTACGTTGCATTAATATTACGCTAAGTATCTAAAATATAATTGTTCTAATAAATTATATTTTAACCACAAAAACGAAGAAATAAAAGTAGAGATATTCTTACATTTGGAAACTAACCATGTTATAATTAAACACGTATACCTAATAGTTATAACTGCCCATGCTAATTGTAGGCTATATGCAAATAGCTCTTCAGCTTGAATTATTTTAATACTATTTTTTAGAAACAATATTTTGATAAAGCATAAATGAGAGTTTTTACGTAATGCGTAATTTTTACTTCATCATCATCAGTGAGTCTACAGCTCGCTGTGCGTCTTAGCCTCCTCCAACATTCACCACCTATTTCCCTCTGTCCCTAATTTCTAAATTTTTAATTAAAGAATTAATACTAAATTAGACTAGATATTATTCTACGCATTCTGTTCTGTAATTACATTATTCTCATCCCTATTCATACTAATAGAATTAGTTCGATATATACCTACAGGTAGTATTAGTATTTTAAATAAAATCTAATACAAGAGGGGAGGTTCTAATACAAGAGGGGAGGTTCTAATACAAAACGTAAGGCTCTACCACGCGTTGATATCTCTCCGTAGATATTTACTAGTATTGAAACAATAATAGGTATTGTTATTGTTCCAAAAGCCTGCTGATGGTTCTGGGTCACGAATTACGTTTACCTCTCTAGAGCAAACATTCTACTAACCAGAATAGCGACTACAAACTACACAAGCAGTAGATACTTGTATATATTTCATAACTACCCATTGTTTGTTTTTACTCTTTTCAATAAAGCATTTATTTTCAAGGTTGAGTAAAATTTTAAATAATTTTCTAAGAATAATTATCTATACATACTTATAGAAAATTAGCTAAGTGTTTACCATAAACCATGGCATACCTGGTATGTATCTATAATAAATAATTATTGTCAATTATTATGATTTTCGTTAATTTGAAGAAATCGGTTTAGAAATTTTCTACATAATAAACAAAGAGTTATTACGTTATTTCTAAACTGCTTAACGATCTTAAAATAATTACCATTATCTATTTTGTTTAGAACGGTAATCTACTTACACAAATGAAGGTTTTGCCTATTGAAAAAAAATGAGATAAAATTTACGAAATACCTAACTGCGTGATTTTGATATTAAGCAGATACCTACCAGACCTACCTACACAAGTATTTTGGTTGCTTGCAATAACTGTGATAGAGCTTTAGCCACATTAGGTAGGTACTATGAAATGCGTTGCTCGAGATGTACCAATATGGAGCATTCTACCGTCACACCCCTTGATGTTGAGGTTATAACTTGTACAATGGTTGTGTGAATTACAAAAGAAAACCTACTCTAGTTTTATAAAAGTGACGAACGTTATAGCGACGAATAAAATCTCAGGGTAGGTATTTTTTTTTTATATTCGAAATGCTTATAGGTATACAAAACGAAAAAGTACAGAGAGGTACGGAGAATATGAAAGAAGTAAGCAGACTCTTGCACTAGCGGATCCAGGGGGCGGGCTAGGTGGCTGAAGTCCCCTCCAAAACCATGAGTGACAGTACTTTATATACAACAAATCTAGGGGTTTCAGCCCCTTAGCACTCCCCAAAACGCTGAGTGACAGTACTTTTTACCATGTGACGACATTCAGCCCCCCCCCAAAATTGAATCCTGGATCCGCCACTGGGCTCTTGTATGTATCTACTTTGTAGATGTATATGTAGGTGTACCTATAGAGGTATAAATAGGTTAACTGTTACTGTATTTTATACTCCCTACCCAAGTTTATAAAAGGAATGATGACACAAGGCATGACTAGAATGAGTCAAACATTGAAATTGCCCACTACATCCCGATATATTTAGTAACACGTAGTCTAACAAAACATAGAATGCTTATACGTTATCAAGGACGTTACTTTTTGTGAAACCATATTATTATTATGTCTTATATAAAAAAACATAGCTTGTACGTTCCGCTACGATAAACACATTTTAGTTGGATTTACTAAATGTCTCTTGTATCTTACATAATAGAATTTGTTATTCTTATTACAGAACGAAAAGTCTAATAAAAAATAACAAAACGAAGTGTTTATGGTACCAACACGCGACTGTCCTTCATGATTTACAGTAGGCAAGCACAAGTAGCTATGAAATGTGAGTCAGATTCGGTGGAAATTGTATTTTTAAGTATAAAAAAATACTTAGATTTGGTAATAGGCAAGCGGTCATTATTTTATAATGGCCTCTATTATGGTAAATGTTACTATAACGAAAAATTTGTAATCTTTGTTCGGTTTAACTAAGTCTTCATACCTATATTCTAAATAAAGTCATGTGAAGTTTTCGCAACCCATTAATAGTATTTCGGTAGGTAAATATGCAATTATGAAATTCAATTAGTAATTTCAGTTGCTAATTAGGTACCTAAAATTACAAACAAAATCAAACCGAGAGCCAATGAAGCAAAATACATAAAAATATCTTTATTAGCCACAGGCCAAATATAAATACCAAATAAATCTTATTAGACACTGAAGTATGCCAAAGGGCGGACTTATTGTAAAAGCAACGTCTATGTCATCAACAATCAAATAAATGTAATTAATAAAAAAAAGTTACGCAAAGCATGTGTCGCACCAAGGATCTGGGCTTGTCTACACAACCCAAATACTTTCCTGCACACCTTTTACTAGGCTAAAAACCTGTATCGCAAAGTGTGGAACTTATTTATTTAACTACGTATATGGTTTGTTGGCATGAAAAAAGACACGAAATGGGGGAATCATTTATTTATTCAATTGTGTGAAAGCACTATGAAAATGATCAAGCTTTAAAGAAAATTTATCAAGCAACATAATTTGTTGATAATTAAAATTCAAAATCGAACGTTTCACGATTGAATCGCCTGAGTAGTAAATACCATTAGTGGTTTCCGTAAATGGTTTCGCAACATTCAGACGTTATGTGAACTAATTGGGTGAGTCTATATATATTTTGAACAAAAGTTATATCAATCACAACAACAATAATTGACCTATCAAAAACGTTAAGTGTGTCAGGGTAGAGTAAAACAAATATCTACTATGATACAAAACTACAAGATTCGATATACTAGTTAGGAGAATTACAGAACAATTACATCATTAAAACAAAATAACTAATAGATAATTAATTAAGGTGTGAAACCAGAAGACTTGATAATTCTCGTACATTGTAACGAACAACCGGATACGATAAACCTTCAACAGGTTAGGCTATACACTCGTAATTATATTTTCAATAAATTATTTAAAATACAATAAACATAAAACAACACCCATTTCGACGTTGTAGTTGGTAGATGTAGGTACCATTACTTGTGTTATAACAATAAAAATATTACATCCATTATCCAGTCATAAATTTCATATTAAAATGTATTCCTTTGTGTACGAACATTATTATATAAACTCCTGAATAATACCATAATAGGTTTTCGTCCCTTATGAAGAAAACAGGAAAATTGAAAGTCGTCATGATTTGCAATACAGTTTTATTTATAATAATTACCTAAAGGATTAATTAACTTAAAACTGATTTCAGCAAATTACGGTATAATTAGATACATCCTATAGAATTCGAGTACCTATACCTACATGTACGTTTTAAAATACTACGATATTGATCCATTAGAACCTTCGTGATTTATAAACCAATGAAATCTAGGGTGAATATATTAATCAACCATGATACTCTGCTACTACAAATTGGTTATTGCACTAGTATAGCTACTGTAAAAACATAAACACTAACAAAATAATATTATGCGTATGTATAAGTAGTTACAGGCCTTGAAGGAATATGAGTCAAGTAATTATATTATTATGTATGTGGCATGTACCTCGACTTCAATTAGATTCGTAGTAATACAATAAATTATATTTTACTAAGTTGGTGCCTTATTAAAAAGTAGGTAAAATCAAATTACGTCGATATCTACTCGTATATTCTCATTTGTCATCAGTGCAGGGCGGAGGGATAAAGATAGGTTGAAATCTGGCTATAATAAGTGTCTCATGGATAGAAAGTCCCCGTAGATACATACTTAATAAAATGGGCAATTCGACATTTTCCCTGTGGGGATCTCCCGAGTTATAAAAATGGACCCCAGTATTTTTTAGAATGACCTTGTAAGAATCAGATGTTCGTGAAACTTCAATAAGACAGCTATTATTCATCGTATGGCATTTAACATCACATCTTAAAATAAGGACATAGAATAGTAACAATAGCACAGGTAGATCTGATTGTCAAAGAATAAGTCAAAGAACAAGTAAATAAGACAGTTCGCATGTTTTTCAGCAATGAATGTCATACAAGGTTTGGGCAAAAAGAGCATTTGTGTTTCAATAGACACACATAATTCACTGTGATAGTGTGATTCACCACACAGATTCACCATGACGGTGTAGAAGTAGCAGTAGTAAACAAACCACCATTAAGACATTAAGAAGTCATCAATGTTTATCAGATTATAATAGAAACTTAAATGTAAATACAACATAAACACCAAATATGTACATGATAAATAATAATATGATTATATTGCAGGTAGATGGATCTGAATCTAGAATAATCACAACAATTGGAGCATTCAATACAATAACACAATATTCGTGTCGTAGGCAAGTACTCGTACCTACGCTACACCGTATAGGTGGGTTGTGTTGCAGGCAATGTACGTAATAACGTAGGTATATTATATAAATAAATGCCTAGCCTTTTATTCCGAACATCTCTTGGAAATATAATACTTTAATATCTTTATTCAGATTTTCCAATAATTCTAATGTATGAAAAATATTTAAAACTATATTAGGTAACTACAAAGTTTGATAATGCATGTATTTCCTACCTTTCTACTTAATATACACAGATAGACGGGTGTGGGTATTTTAATTTTCTCTTAAAGATAAAAATAAAATCGAATTACACCTTAAAATGTTTACAACAGAACTGTGGTAAGTATATTTACTTATGTAAGTATCCACTGCTCACTGTAGTTCACAAAATAATGTATTTTTATGCCTCAGGGGAAGGCTTGTTTGCTATAGCTGTCATTATTTGTATAGTAATTTGAGCAAATGGAAATTACTTCGGTAAAACAATACTACTTGGTACCTACTTCTTACTAAACAGGTACTCATCTAATTGCAGCCAAATTCAATTATATGTCAAAGGTAAGTAAACCACTCCCAAACTAACATTGAAAAAATAATACGTAATATCAATTTTTTATTCAATATAGAAGAAAAAGAAAATCATAACGGTTTCATACATGGGTAATGCCATATTTTATTCACTGAAAGATACTCGTAGTAATAAAACAAAACAAAATAGATAGACTAATTGATAAAAGTGATTAACCGGACTAATCCAATCTAACACTATCTAGGTTTGACGGAGATTGACGAAATGTGCTTCATAGATGACTATGCTTGAAATCTAATTTGACTCGGTTAGTTGGAATGCCATGGCTGCTCGAGCGTACGTATACAGGACGGTAGGGTTCGAATCTTGGCGTTGACGATGTAGATGTTTTGAACTTAATGATGCAAATGGTGCAACTGCTATAAATTATCAAGCGTTTTCTTAACACTTTAACATGTTACCATCAACATTACTAACTAGTAACTATAATACCTACAGGTACTAGTACACCATATCTACTCTACCCAAAGGTGTACCGATTTCTCCTATATCTAGTCTAGTACCATCAAAGTTAAATAATTCTATAATTATATCAGCCAGTGTATATAAATATAATAATTGTTATAATTAGTGCCGTCTTATCTATCAATAATTATCTACTATAAGTGATTCATAGTCACCTTGGGGAAGAACTCTAGTAGGTATATGTTGCACTAACATACATATTAACCTAATTAACATGCACGATCAATTCTGTTAATAGTTTCTATACAAGATCTTTATTAATTATATTTAATTAAATATATATATGTACGAATATTAATTAGCTACCTGAATAGGAAATCCTTTGATTTGTATGATACCTATATACATATAAGTACCTAATACCAATGCAAAACGCAAAATGTAAATCTTCACTGTGTTATAATTGATACAAAGTGTAATGAACTCATGTACCTCATTAAACTAATAGATTCAGTAAATAAATTAATATTTATTTATTTTATTTATTTGTACAATTATAATTTTAAGCAGTTAGGTACAAGATTTACATTTTTAAACGTTGTTCTACTCTCTCAATAAGTAAATAAATACTTGAGTAGAGAGAGGAATATATTTTGGTATCTGCTTGTACCTACGTGATAATTATGATAGGTCTGATTGAAAAAAAGGTTGGTGCCTAAGTAGAATATTAATTCTCCTCCTGAAGAATAATTCAGGTGGAAATGTTTAAGACACGTTGATAGTCGTAATTTAGGCCATTCAAACCCTTTTCTCTACCCGAAAAAATAAGATGGCTACAAGCTACGTAGGTATCTACTTTATGAAGTGGGTAGGTAGGTACGTGAAAAATGGTATGGAGAAAAAGAAAATGTTCGACTTCAGAATTTCGTAAATGTCAATCTACGAAATAATGGATCAATGGTATCAGATTGACGGCGGAAAATAGGAGTATGGAGAAGAAAATCTAATTGCACAAAAGTAATTCTCCATTCAAAACATTATATAATTTAATTTGTTCAATTAAATAGATCTGTTGATCAAAATAAGTAAACCACGTAATTCATTATAAATTCGTGGAACAAAAGCTTTGCGCGACCGAACTAATGTGTTTCTGTACGGTAAAAATACTTCAAAAATAATACAACAGATGATGCTTCACCGCGATAAATCAACACGGTTGTTACTTTGGCTATTCTTCGATAGATGGCGGTGTACAATATTTTCAGTATTTCTAGTCTAAGTATGTGTTCAAAGAAAAATATATAGGAGTTAAATTAGCATACAAAATTTACCTTCCATAACATAGACGATACTTCCGACATCTCCTTCTTTGATAATAAGACTGCCTGCAGCATATTCAACAGGATACATGCAATCTACGATCTCTCTAATTTGTGTTAGTTCCAAATTCTTCATGAAGTCATTATCCAGTATGGCAGCTTTAATCAGCTCTCTCGATCTGAAAAAAGACAACAAACAATTAATATACTTAAAGATAACAGTTTTCCTGTTGAAGAAGTAGTCAACATTCTTGTAAGTAAATGTGAAACTATTCATGTAGACATATATTATTCATTTTGAAAAAGTTTGATATGAGGTCAGTTGGGGGGAGTGCGTCTACGGGGTAAGTGCGTTTAAAGGCCTATATCTTAAAATCGGATGCAATTCCTAGAAAATGTCTTATGATACACTTTTGTTCGAGTGAGAATATTAAATTAATTATCAAACGAGGGTGACATTGAAAGCAATTTTATTTAAGATGGCAAATAACCTTTAGAATTTTCTCTTAAATCGATGTGTATAAATTTCTCGAATTTGTAACTTATTGAACTCGAAACAACATCGATGTATGCTTAAAGTTTTCATGCAATAAAAACGGGCCAATGTTATCTTTTCAGAAAAGGGCATTGAATTTATAGGAATATACTTTTGAAGGTTTTATGTAAATACAATATCTCTCTCTGTGTTCACAGTTACAAGGAGAGATATGACTGATATGAGGGAGGTTATCCAGAGCAGCACGAAGCGCAGGTTTACAACTGACACACTTTACGAGTAGCTTTATGGTCCATGGATATCATTCAAATACACAATTATAACCTTGTTTTCACTTCACGCATAAAATTAGGTGCTACATGATTTGTTCGTACGTAATAACTAATATAATTATTACCTAACCTTTCTAATGGTAATTTTATAATTGCGAATTCGTTACGCCGACATTAATAGCATGCTAAAACGAATTTGATAATTCTAGTCAATACTAAACAGTATTATACCTAATACATTAGTTATTAATGTTATTATAGATGCTCGTACCTATATTACATTTTGATGAATACTAGAAAATTCGTAAAAGGAATCAAATTGTTTAATATATCATTAAATTGTAGGTAATGTGTGTTAAACGTTGTGCAACAACAACACACGTAAGAATTATGATAGTTTAGATACGTCATAATAAGAAAAAGCGATTATTAGGAGGTATTCAAATAAGTGCTAGTTGTAGTTATTAAATATTCAGGTTGGTATTAAGTTTTTTCACATTCATGCATCCGGTCCTTCGCTTCAACCCCCGCATTACCAATAATGACACAGGAATGTGGATAGTAACGCCGGCACCTTTCACCTTTTTTAAAGGTCCTGGGAGTGTATATACGAAACCAACTTTTCTGTACACTTTGCTAATGCTAAAAACCTGTATCGTGAAGACTAGAAAACAACGCCGGGGTTAGAACCCGACGCCTTCTGCTTGGGAGACACGGGCTCCAGTCAACCGCGACAAACACGCACCTACCCTACCTATTCCACCTAGAGCAATGAAAAAATCTTATTCAAGTCATCCAATTCTGTTACCACAAACTGTCGTAGAACTGACTTAATTTCATAATTAATGTAATTTGCCATGAAAGTAATCTGACCATATTTAATTATATACCAATTATGAATACACTTTGCCCACACGCTTGCAAATTAAAGCAAACATTTATAATACTTGTAGATAGTATAGGTACAGTATATGTGCCTACATTATATAAATTGTAATAGATAATAAACATAAATAATAATCATATTAGCACAAAATATATTTGTTTTCGATCAAACCATGTGTTGAAAGTAATAAATAATTCGTTACTCAATTCACTCTGCTAATAATACATACTTAACAGTAACATAATACGATATATTGTTATAATATATTTTTGACTCGATTAATTAACAATGACATGTAGCGAAAATTAATGAACTAGAGATAGAGGTTAGTCAGTAATAGATCAGTACATTTTATATTGAAATTTAATAATGAAACTGTAAAATAGTGCAAAATGCACCGCGCGCCTACAAATTATGTACAATGTGAGGATTACCTACTTCAAAATATATTCATTCAGATTCGGAATGATCTACATATGTGACATTTTTGTCTGTACCTATACAAAGATGAATTAGTTATTTATGTTTGTTGACGAAGACTGGCGAGCTAGGCCCCGAATCCAAAATCTAGGAAATATCACTCATATTAAAAACTACAGCGACGAAATACTAAAGAAACCGCAAAACGTGATTCAGATTTTTGCTAAACTACGTGTGGGATTTAAAGTTTCGTAAAAAAACATTTTGATTATAAACATTCATAATAAGTAGTGATTGTCTGGAGATAAAGATAAAGTTATCTCGGGAAATAAATTTACTTCTATACCTGAGAGCGACGTGATACAAGGCAGAATGCCGATGCAAAAAGACCTGAATTTTATTTATGTGTGGGCTAAATTATGTTACATACTCGTGGTATATATTTTGCATTGTTTTATACCTATTATTATTATTTAAGGAGGAGAGAGAAGAAACAATAAAATTCGTATTGAAATAAAAGGTTTCTGGAAGGCCTTCTACGTGCAAAACAAATTTACAATAGTGTAATAAATATGCAGTATTTGTATGCAGAATGGATAGTGTGGTAGGATACTATTTCAGATATTCTCAGATCAATGTGTTATTATTCGCAATATTATAATAATACCTCACAAATATAACTTACTCAGATATTTTCTTAATTTTAATGACTTCCAAGTCGTATCCAGATTGTGATAAAACAGACAGAGGTTCTGCTGAAATGGCTGTCCTCTTCAATCTTCCTTCAGTGATAGCAGTGACCCTCGTGTTCTCTAGTCCTGGGCCCATTGCAGCCTTCATTGTTAGAGGATCATCATCTTCTTGTCCCTTGATTTTCTTCTCAATCAACTTCTGTGTTAATGGCTGGACAACTAACTTATATTTTTCAAGTTCATTTTTCAAATATCTTATTGTCGTGTCTCTGTTATCAATGTCCCTTTCTAAGAGGGCGATTATTTGATCTCTCTTTCGAACTTCTTCGATTTTCTCCATCAGCTGACTTTTGAGTTCCAAAAGTTTTTGCTCAAGCTTAAAATTAGGTTCAAGCTTGAACGGACTTTTATCAGTTTTAATTTCGACTTTCTCCATTTTAATAGCACTATTAGTCTCATTCAACAATACGATTTTTTAACACATTTGATATCCCTACTACAACTTTCCTGTCTGTATCTACGAAGAGTTCACATTAAAATTATCGTAAAGTTTGTTTGATGTAATAAGTTACATAATTTTGGCCATTTTGATTTGATAAAAACGCTGATGTTATTTGTAGTTGTGAGTGTACAAAATTGTTTTTATTTAAACAATCAGAAATCAGAACTAATAAATAATAGTGATATAACTCTGTGATAAAAATATACAACGGTAACATAAAGACAGTTTAATGATCGCAACAGTGTTTATTGTGATAATATATTATTACCATACCACAGTGATCATAGTAGATAAAGTAAAAGAAATAAAAATATGCTGGAAGTCGTCCTAAAGATATAATTTCGAGTTTTTAAAATACTTTGTGTTTGTTTTCCATAATATACGTGATTTTTCTTTGCCATTCGCATATTTATGGCCGCAAGGCTTTGAAATGTGGTGTCCAATCAAATCAATCCATATTTCATAAAACTAATAGAAGCACAGAAATGATGCCCCTAGTTAGTTAGGTAAGCACTCCAAAATATTTTTTAAAACCTATACTATACCCTCACGCCACCTCTCTTGCGGGTTAGGCAGAGAGAACGGATCGCCAGACTTTCCTATCCTGAGACACACTTGGAGCTTCCGTCACATTCATCCGATTCCTTATACACATACTACGATTACTTTTACTCAAAACATGTCCGTCCTTGAGCATCTGGTCAACATGGTCCAGCCATGTGGTTCTTGGACGGCCGCGATTCTTTACACCTCTTCTTTCACCCAAGTAAATTTTCTTAGTTATTCTTTCATCGTTCATTCTCTCTTTAAACCTATTCTACATAATTGATGTTTTATAATACTATTTGTAACTAGTGCAATTATATAGTGGGTGTGTACACATTTTTCATTAATATTACATGTTATACATTACACGTGTGTGGGTGATATGATTTTTTTTATTGTAAAAGAAATGTGGGTAGAGAGTGGCTCATTGGAACAGAAGGAACCGACAACAGATTAGATATAATAATGAAGATAAATATATTGCAATTATTCCATAATAACATATCACTATGTAATACCAGAATTAGTAAGGCCTAATAATAATATTAATTTCATAATACATATACAGATTACATACACAAATTCATAACAGTAAAATTCCTATCTAGTATGTAATATATCACTCGAGCCCGGGTGCTTTGCCGCAAGAGACAGAGATGAACAATATGTACGTATTTTATTATTGGCTACGGAAAACCTTTGATACAACGAACTGATTTGGGTAAAAGCTGGATGAAATACCTATATACCCGATACCTTGATACCTGAAAAATTTCATTTCTATTTCACAATTCACGTTGCTGGATTTAATTTCAACCTTAATAGCTCGTATTGGTAGGCGTAATTTATAAGTATAGTTTTTTCTTGCTATAACATAATATAGCAAGACAAAACGATAATTCGTCGATACTCATAGACTTACTAAATGGAAACCATATAAAAGGGAAAGACGAGGTGTCGGAGGGCACAGAAGAATCTCGGGCAGACGACGTAACTTCGGAAGTAAATAAGACAGTGGGTGAGAATGGTGGATGATAGAGAAGAATGGAAACGTTGTCAGGCTTCTTGTCCTATATGCAGCAGTGGAAAGACCACAGTGGAAAAAAAGAAGAATATTTGTTTTGTTATACACCTCCTATAATAGAATGACATTCATCTAGCCTACCTAGGTATATAGGCAAAAACTGACTTCTCATGTGCCGACTTCATTATGCTACAATGGTTTATTTATATTTAAAAGTTAAATAAATGAATTAAATTGTTTTCGACATCGCGCTTCGTAAAGAAAAGAAAACTTGTTTCCCGTCAATAATATTATACAACCCAATAAATTATTGTAATGCTGAAGTAAATAAAATTAAATGTCCCTATTCATTACGATCATACAGCCATTACTAAAAGATATAACCGGTACTTATTTTATATACATTGTATTGACATTTTAAAATTAGTACCTACCTAATTTTACTGGTGTAATAATTTATATCAATGAAAAAAAGTGCACGTATAATATTAATAAAGATACACATGAGTATTAATTACAAGATAAAAACTATGTATTGCTGTGAAAAACAGTATAACCAGCACCATTTGTGCATACACACGTAAAATCAAAACTCACAACCCTTCAATAATGGATCACTCGCCCGCGAGTGGGTTGCTGAGGTAAATATAGAATAGAACCCTTCAATAATTCAGATTTGAACCATCAACGTCTTCTGAGGAATATTTCACGATACTGTTGTAAAGAGATTTACCTATCTTGGATTTCAAGGCAATTTGAAGAATATAATATTACCCAGATACTTAGGTATATAGATTAAACAATCAGGTATAAGTCACAATGTAGATATGCAATACCCACGCAATGAATCAAATACGATGAATGTAATTTTATTGATACAAGTGTGGCTGTAGCTATATTAACATTATTTTTTAATATCCAAAATGTCACAGATGGATGATATTAAAATTTACAATAGAAAGTTGTCAATCACAATGATGACTGTTATTTTGTCTCATTCAAACTTGTGTTACGGCAATTTTATTGGTATTGATTATATGAATTAATGTTTGTACTTATATGAGATATAATTTGCACATAATAACACAACATAGTGGGTTTAGAGTTATTTTATACATATTAAAATCTAAGGTAAGGTAAATTAGATCTCTTTGATAAATATTACTGAAAATCCTAGGATTCGTAGGCAAATGAAGAAACTATTATCCAAATATTTTCAAAAACATATGTTTACAAAATCCTTGCCAGAAACGAAAGATTTCGATATTTATATTGTGATGTATTAAAATTCTCACTTATTTATAAACGATGAATATATTTTTTTCATTTATTCGGGAAAAACTACAGCAGAATGCTGGCTTTGCAACACCTACATTCCACAACTAATACGAGAAGTAATATAATGATAAAAGTATGTAGGTACATTTGAAGAATACAAAATTAGCGTGCGGTTGTTCTAAAATAGCTAATTACCTTTTGTTGAAAATTGGCACCTGAACTCACAATGTGAAATTCGTATATTTTCAGGTTAACAACCGCAAATATTGTCACGTATGATACCTGAACATCAGGCATAAGTATAAATATAAAGCAAATGACGAAATGAGCTTATCAATGAAAATTTGTACTGATATCATAAAAACAATTAAAAATAAATTCATTGGTACGCCCTTATGATATTTATATCCTTTCCTAAGTCAACAAACTGTTTGTGAAATAATTTAACGAAAAAAAAACTAGGTTTACACAGATGCTGATTTAATATTGTATGAAAATAATAAAGAATATGCAATGCAATAAATTTACAAACATTTGTCTTAAACAACATGTCTCGTAAAAATAGTAATAAAAAGTCTCAATGAATATAATTTATGTTACCTACATTATTATAAAAAATATAAATCATCTTTGCCAATCCAATATAGAGTCTATATAGAGTATGTATGCATTTAGATTGTGAATTTCTTATTTACAATATGCACATACATTTTTTACCATACGTTGTACTTGTAATGTAATGTTAGGTGACAATGATTATATTTTTTTAATCAGTAACAAATAAATCACTATTTGGAAATATTTTTAGAAACCTAGTACACATATTTTAAGAAAATTTAACATACAAGATTGTTTGTGTTGATTACTTATTTTATAGTTTCTTTAAGATGGATTTTATAAAACAAGATAAGATGAACCTTCAATATAGTCTTGGAAATTTATAAGCATTCTTCGTATTGTAATACCGATTTCATACAATTTATTACGAATACATTATTAAAAAATCTACGTGTAATTTTTGCGTCATTTTATACAATTTGATGTCAAAATACTCGTAAATAATTTAATGCAAAAATAGTATTGTGTAGGTACAGGTATGTGAAATAGGTACTATGTTATTAATTCAAGATGACATTAATGTCCTATTTAAAATACAAGTCATAATTACTTGATCGTTATAAAGGTGAGTAATGAGATAAGCGCTATTTCTTTTCTACCTTATGTAAATAATATTAAATAAATTCTATTTAATGAGCCACAACTTTAAGTTCTTTGTGTTTCTAAATGATTTAAAATATTGTTCTCGTGCCTTGAATTAAAAACAAATAGAGATGCCGCATCATAGTAAGTCCGAGACGGAAGACACGAAAATGTTTCAGGACAGGTGTCATAATACATAGGTCCCTGACCTGGTAAACGAGTGTATTACTTTTTGGACATTGGCCAAATGTTTACATCCGATATATTTTTATGAAGATCATTTTAATATGCAATAAAATTAACAGAAAGATACAAAATATTAGATCGTTTACATAAAGAGCCATACGGAAATCAATGAAGAATATTATCATTTATGCTCAGATACCTTGTAAAGTCAACATGTCCGAAAGTTGTTGACGCATTTTCCATGTCAATTTAATATTCCGTTTATACAAATTTTATTATTATACCGATGTTTATTTGATTTACTTCTTTTTGTTCATTGCAATAGAAAACAGGTTAAGACAGAAAACATCGCGATTACTAGCTCCTAATCCATATCATAACAAACTAATATGAATTTATTAAAATAAAAACACTTGCGGCTAAAGAAATATTATTTATTATTTTAAGTTTTATCGACTTGCTTAGACATACTCAAAGTGAATTACGATTGAAAATTATACATCTGGTGTAGGTAGTTATGAAATTGTTAAGTGCACAATTAAATAGCCATAATTAACTAAGCTTAATCAGACAATTATCATAGCGTCTACAGATTATCTATTTGTCGAAGGCAATATAGCGAATCGATAGAAATATTGTTGAAACATACAACTTTAGCGAGAGTTCTATTCAAAAGTTTTCTCCCTTTACAATAGGAATGATGGGCTTTTGTGTAGGTACTTGCAATAATTGTGTAAGAAATATATATACGAATATAGAAACAAAATGGTAAGTACATAGATAGGCGCAGCACCGACATGTTTTTTAAAGTCTGCATGTAAAGCAACGTTGGTTGCATAATAGTACGTTAGAAATTTTATTGTATCAATTTAGTAAGCGATCATAACTCAGTATAAAATAAAAACATTAAAATTGACATACACGTGTTTTGCTACCCTATAATTATATCCAAACCGAAATGACTTTTTAATAAGAATAAAAATGCTTTATGTATGCCATACGCGAGCTCATGGTAAGCCCTTCTAAAATTCAACGCACAACAAGACGGATCTCACTTTGGAGATTTGTAGGTACAATTATTATACATATTTTATTTACGTACATCTGTAGGACTTTGAATATTTTAATATATGTATCAAATAACTGAGTATATTGGTAATAACTATAATCTCGTAGTACATATGTGTAAGAGATTAACGAGTTACAGGTACCTTGAGCTTTCATTATTTCACAGTACCAACCTGCTTTATACAATTCTAGATCCTTTACACTACACATCACATCAGCCTTACCAAAAACAAAACGTACCAATTTAATGTTCGTAAAATATTGCAAAACATTAAATTGAACCATTTACTTATTGACCAATCAACATACTTCTGAACTAATTAGGTAATTCTACGAAAAATTAATACGAAAAAAACAAGACATTTTTAATGCCGCTGCTGCAAAAATAATTAGGTTCATTTAAGCTGAATTTGGATCAACTGCACTGTTTTTAATTAGGTAACGTGTTTTTTTTTCAACTTTTCTCAATAATACACAGGATCCTTTATATTCGCATGTAATGACGTAAGAAACATATGGCATGCACAGTGCACACTGCACAGTATGGATACGATCATAATAAATTCAAAGTAATCATGAATGCTCAATTTAATATATAGAGCACATATTATATATCAACTGCATACTTTGGTCAAGAGATCGATCATATACAGAGTGTCCAATATGGTTTTAATAAAACTTAGCAACATCCACAGGAGCATTAAAAGCGCGAAATAAAACGAATCAATTTTCATAGAGGAAGTCCTTAAGAATTCTAGTGGTTAATAAACAGTCCGGTACTGATTTTCACTAAAAATAGAAATGCATGATACCATTATTGACGTGTAGACGTCAGTAGGTGGAGATATTATACCTACTATTGTTACTCAAGGTACATTTGGTTTACTAATGAATAAATATTGACGGTTTTCACTGCAATAAACAAAACGATGTCTAATTAATATATTTAAAAAAAATGCTGTGAGAATAATTATATAGTATCTAGAAATAAACGCTATATGGTATCGTTGCATATGACATGAGGAATTTGTGCGTCCTAACTATGCAATGTACAATGCCGAGCATCTTCTGTTAATAAGATTGATAGACACTTGTACTGCAAGTCAAATAATGGGAATTAATTATAATAAAACATGTGCTCTGAGTGTCTACAAAGCTTTTTGAATTCATCAAGACGACTTCATTGACACACCAGATGTATTAGTACGTCAGTGGAATCTCTCTCTCTCCCTGGGCAATTATTAATCCCACATGATGGTGGGGTCTGCCATTTTTGTCTTTCGCCGCCACTCGGCTCTATTCTGTGCGTCCTCCGGGGAAGCTCCGCAGTCTCTCATGTCTTGCTTCACAACCTCGCGCCACCTCCGCTTGGGTCTTCCTCGGGATCTACTACCAGGGGCAACCAATGACTGTGCCCTGTTACCTATGTATTCGGGAGGTCTTCTACTCACATGCCCGTACCACCGTAATCTGCTTTCCTGAATTTTGTCGGATACGTCACGTACACCTAGACTTCCACGTATGTACGTATTACGGATTCTGTCTAGCCTGGTGACGCCGCACATCCATCTCAACATTTTCATTTCAGCTGTTTGGACAGCACGGACATGTCTCAAAGAGGTATTCCAGGTTTCTGATCCGTAAGTAAGTACAGGCCGGATAACGCTTTTGTATATAAGACCCTTTAGCTTGACAGGCATTCTATTATCGCATGTAACTCCCGTGACTTCCCGCCACTTCATCCAGGCTGCAGCAATTCGGTGCTGAATATTGGTGTCCAGATCTCCAGTTGTATGAATCATGGTACCCAAGTATTTGTACTCTTGGCATTTTTCTATTTGTTGGCCATTGATGTTGATCGGCGCCGTGTCTGTTCCAGAGTCGTTTATGATCATATACTTGGTTTTGGAGATGCTTAGTTTCAGCCCACCGCTCTCAAGCTGACCCCTCCAAGCTTGTAGTGCCCTTTCCAAATGAGTTTTACTTTCAGCGCATATTGCCACGTCATCAGCGTAGATAAAAGTCCACTGAGCCTCCTGCTGTGCCGCTTCTGTTACCGCATCCATCACGATGCTAAAGAGGTACGGGCTAAGGGCTGATCCCTGGTGAACACCCTCCGTGACATTGATGGGATCTGTTAAACCCACTGTCGTTCTGATTTGCGATTTGGCATCCCTGTACATGTCCATTATGGCACTGACATATGTTTCTGGAATATTTTTGCGTCTCAGGCTCCACCAGATGGTTGAACGTGGGACCCTGTCGAAGGCCTTCTCCATGTCCAGAAATGCGACATATAGTGGGCAATTTTTGGCACGGTATTCCTCTATGATGGTATTTAGGGCAAACACTGGGTCACTAGTCGAGTAGCCGGGAACGAAACCGTACTGGTTTTCGGACAGAGGGCATTCTTGTCGTAGTCTGCAATCTATTAGCCTTTCGAACAGTTTCATTGTATGACTCATGAGTTTAATTGCTCGGTAATTATTGCTTAAACGTGTTAGTTAAACGTGGGAACTCTACACGATCTAGAATATGCGGATGATCTCGCCCTATTCGACACGTCTGTGGGTGGACTACAGCACAGCACTACAATGCTCTACAACAACGCGACACGCCTTGGCCTCAAGGTCAACACTGGCAAAACTGAGTACATCTGTAACGATGCATGTCCGGATAGGGTCACAGCTATGATTGTCAACGGCAATCAAATCTCCCAGGTAAACAAATTCAAATACCTGGGCGCCACCATCACCCCGGCAGGTGACCTCCGGACAGAACTGCCCATTCGCATCGGAGCTGCCAGTGGGGCATTCAACAACATGGACAAGATCTGGAAGGCATCCGGGTTTAGTATCCAGACAAAACGCCGCCTATTCAACGCCTGTGTGATCCCTGTCCTCCTCTACGGCTGCGAGTCATGGCACTTAACCAAGGCTCAAGAGCGTAAGATACTCAGCTTTGAGAATAAGTGTCTTAGGAGGATACTGGGTATCACATGGCAAGAACGTAAAACCAACGAATACGTTCGACGGCGTTCCCAGCAACGATCAATCCTGTCAGTAATACAGGAAAGACGTTGGTCGTGGCTGGGCCATGTTTTGCGAATGCCCAACGACAGCTGGCCAAAGAGAGCGCTGTTTTTCCACCCACAGGGGTCCCGACGCCCCGGAAGACCCTCTTTCACAGTGCACCGTTCCTATGACAACGAGATCAGAGCGTTAGGAATGACGTGGAGAGAGGTAATATCACTCGCACAAAATCGCTCTGAATGGAGACGCCTGGTAGCCTCCCTGTGCTCCCGAATGGAGACATAAAGGGCGTAGTAGTAGTAGTAGTAGTAATTATTGCATTCATATCTGCTACCCTTTTCCTTATACAGAGGCACTATGGTGCTCAATCTCCACGGAGCTGGCATTGTGTTTGTCTCGAGTACGTCAGTGGAATCAGAAACCTTAAATTCTAATATTGTTTTTAATGACCAAAATTTTAATGTACCTGCTACAATATTCTGCAAATTGGCAAAGAACACTATAAAAATATTAGATACAGATTAATATCAATATGACGCGGTTTCTAAAATGATTCATACGAGTATACTCGTAGCTCAATGAATCGAAAACAAAATGAAATGCCTTGAGCGAAAAAATCTATTCTCAATTATCTATCATGGCCATAAACAATTTGATGATAAAAATGATTGACAAAATTAATGCTATTGTCTTTGACTACCAATATTATATTATGGGCGCTGACGGCACAATACGATCGTAAACACATAGATATTTAATGTCGATACCTAATAACACTGTAAAGTTCCCTCAAGTGACGAAATGATATTAATAGATATTAAGTGCGAGTGAGTACGTCCGTATATTGGCCTAGAGAAGTCGTGATTGTAAAAACAAACTAATACATTGATCGAATTTGATATCACTGTTATTATCATCGAACAACCTCATCATCAAATTTATGTCCTCCGTGGGGTGATAAAATATAAAGATGTCCTGACCTCAACCTACGGGACAAAAGAAGTTTTGATCATCATGTCAGATGGAACCAGCTTCCCGTGGATATGTGCAGCGACCAGACCGACCGTCACAACTTTCAGGAGCAAGCTGAAGACGTCGCTCTTCAGGACCAGTTTCCCGCGCCCTTGAGATGGTTAATTCATGAAACGGGGCCATAAATTATCCGTTACAATAATAATAATAAATAAGTTTTTCACTTGCTATTCCCTTTCGTGGCCATAATATATTATTGCAACGTACAATAATTAGAGACTCCATCCCCAATGCCCGGTTATAATAAATTGCGTAAAAGCAACAAGAGTTTTAAACTAATGTACAATCAATAATAATGCAAGCCGATGTGTAGATCCATAAACTTGAGATACCTATAATAAATACGAGTTAAATTTAACTGCGAAATGCGATATTTCACATCAGGTGGATTTAAAATTATCTTGATTATAATTTATTTACATCCGATGTCCAAAGGCAAAACTAATTTCATAGTAAAAAAAACTTCTCTTCATATGGAAATGTTGAAATTATAGGTATGGAGAACTTGTATTAATAAATACGCAAGGAAACGAAACTATAAATCATCTATAGATGGTTATTACTAATTAATTAATTATTATCCAAAAAGAAATAAATAATGTCTATAATTAACACGCCTCGAGATTATATTAATTGACACTTGACGACCTGTGAAAAAAATCAACCATTTCGCCATAAATTTCGCAACTGTTGATTTGGATGAAAAGTCAGGGAGTGATCGTACGAAAATACAACATAATATGTATAATAAGAACCGATCTAGTTGAACATCAAATTGATGGAGATATCAAAAACATTCATCATATACAAACTACATGTTAAATTGAATGACGTCGGTACATTATGGTCAGGTGAATGGATCATTATGTATGTGCTATTTTAGTTCTGTGAGACAATACTATAAACAGTTACGATTTATACGAAAATATAATCAACTCACTAAATATAGATATCACAATAAGCTCTTGTATTGGTGTGACGTGTACCTACACAGTTCACAGGTATGTTAATACAAATCAATCATGAAACATTAGGAGAACTTTTGAGGAGAAATAAAACATTACCACGTGAAACAAGTACCTATGTGACTGTAGTATAGCTAGATCATATTATTATGCTGAACAAAGCGTAATAAAAAATACTTTTATGATAAATAATTGTATTATTATCATTGTGAAATAATGTTTTTCCCTTTTTTATGGCAATGCACCGGCTCTCGAGTGATATGCCAATTAGTAAGAAGAAACATATTCGCATATAATATACTCGTAGCTTCGTACCTACCAGGCGCGAAGCTACCTAAGAATGATTCCCACGATTCCCATCGAGTTACGTTTTAGAAAAAAATATAGGTATAATAGTGTCTAATCTGACGCAACCCCATAAGAAATATTAGCCCCGGCTTCCCTTCTGCAGGAATTCATTCTTCGTCACTGGTACCTACACATACATACATTGTGAAACAATTTTTAGACGAAATCAAATTTTATGTCCCAGTTGGACCTTCATGCATAACAAAATAACGTATAGTATGTAGCTATATAGTAGGTAAAATTTCCATAACTTGGGTAGCAAATTTGCATATCAAAAAACAATAAGAGTATTGATAATATTACACATTTTAAGGAGGTACATAATTATCGAAATTTGTAAATAATTGCACAATAATCTAATTGCACCCTATTAGATATAACTACACGAGGTGAGGGATCCAACTAAATAATAAGAAACTTCTCGAATATACAATGTCGACCGGTGTTTGTTCCTTGACATACATACGAATGTAAAGTGTTCAATACTACATATAATATTAATATAATATCACACAACATACACTACTTCCACACTTCAATAATAATACATAATAACACTCCATCAAGTAACCGTCAAGTATGACGGGAGCATAGCTTGAATAAACTACTTCACTTGTCTCGCCTTGAGGACTACTGCAGTTAGATCGAGACGAATTTGATCATACGTAATATTTGCAATTTTAAATAAGATTATTTGAAATCAATCACACGACTACTTCTTAATCCTACACAAGATGTGAGTGTCCATGTTAGGTTAATGTGACTAACAATTTTTTATTCCCAATAAAGTACTAATACGATAACAATAATGTTTTCCTTTCATGAACAAAAGCATTAAATAAATAAATAAATAAACAAATAAAAACTTTATTGTACATAACTTTACACACAAAGGGCGGATTTATCGCCTGTTGGCGATTTCTGCCAATCAACCCAACTTTGACATATTAAATGAAACATAGATTTTTAAAAAAATAACATACTAATGTACTTAATGTACCCGTTAATATAATACATATAGATTAAAAATATAAAAAGCAATATATACCAATTACGTAAGGAATAAAACAGAATTTTATATTCAGCGAGTATAAGAATAATGATATAATAATATAGGTAGGTACATACCAGGCGCGAAGCTACCTAAGAACACGATTCCCATCGAGTTACCTTTTGGATAAAATGATAGTTATATAATAGTGTCTAATTTGACGTAATCCAATAAGAAATGTTAGCCCCGGCTTTCCTTCCCTTCGCCACTGGTACATATATACTTGATAATAATTATGTAATTAATTTGATTGATTCATAACACTTATCGCAAAATAATATGTAAACAATGTGCCTTTAAATGAATAAATAAAACTTATTTCACATTACCAATAAGTTCATATTGAAATAAATAATTAGATACTTTCTTCCATTTTTTCATATTTGATATCCGCAACGTCTAACTGAGACAATCCTCCAATTTAATTCAATTAACAGAATGTACCTACAGCTGTTATACATCACTTATTTACATTGAAGATAATTCAATCATTGAACGATTCCGAGGTTATATTATTATGAGGCCGTAAACTGAACATTATTAGAGACTCAATCAGAATTATGCACGAGTAAACAATTATAGTTACTTCTTTCTCGAACAGTACCTAAATAAGAAAAACATTCACTGTTGGTACAAAGAATATCATTTCATAAAACTGTAGGTACAAAATTATTCATTGGCCAGAAGTCCTGTAGAGTAGACTGCAAGAGACAGGAGTCTCTCACGAAGATATACGGATGCTTTGAGCCCCGACCCTTTCAAGGATGAGGGGAAGAAAATATATGTATGTGAAATTATACAAAAAAATTGAATTAAGATTGGCCTAAATGGATAGATTTGATGGTTAAAATTCCAGTACAGACTTGTAGAAAATTGAAACATTTATCTGATATCTACGTAGGTACGTGAAAACTATTTGCTTCGACTATAGTGGTCTATGTGATACATATTATTTTTATATGTGTAATGCAAGCAAGTACTGGATGATTGCCCGAAGCCAACACGTAATATACGAGCACCAATTTTATACAACTTACAGAGAATTAATATCATAGCAGATATCATAATGGTAATGAAGGAGCCCCTAGGGCGAGCGGTTGATGGATTTATGGCAAAAAAAAGGTCCTACACTTGCTATATATAGTAAGTGAAACATTCGTAATAATATTAGATATACTGACGCAATGCATAAGTGGAACTGGGTGCAGCAATTTTGTGAATTAACAGGTAATCATTTTAAATTATTGCGGTAGGCCCAGAGAACGAATATCTGATAATATTATCATGCTACTTTAGAAAGACTTTTCATTTTTACTTAGTATTGTGAAGTGCAGAATACAGAATACATGATATCCTCACCGAAAGTATATGTTTGTATATGCTCAATAACCTACGGTTGGGTGTACGACAATAAATCGCAATATCAATGAATATCGTAATAAAAAAAATGCAATAGTATCTAGGTATCCAAATATTAGATATATTTTATTTTACTGTCTGTCGGGAGATGCAAAACAATTCTACTTGTCTACATAATTTTCGTCGTAATTTTTACGAACGTACCTTCTAGATTATGTATGTACAATACACCTACACCTGCTATATTTTCATAAAATGTATATGTAACGTCTAATTATAGGTAAAGTACATATACCTACTGAGATCATGAAAAAATACCCATGTAAGCATGAATATCGCGCTATACCTTAATTAACCATCGGTAATTAGCATAAACTTGACTAATTTAAATTACAATAATAACTTCATTCTAATGTACCAGCTAATTAACATAAACTGTTCTAAGTATTGAAAGCAATAACAAATTACTCGATAATATTTGCTATACAAACTTGTCTTGAAAGAATAATAAATAAATATCCATAATACATTTAGTCACATACGAGTACTAATTACTGTTGCTTAAAAAGCGAGATGACGTTATTGCATATTTCAATGCCTAGGCAAACTATTTCCAAAATATAGAATAAGAAGGGTACAATAATTCACTAAGTAATACTATTGAAAATTGGGGGTGGACCGATGGACCAAGAAGATAATAGAATGGCGGCCAAGAACAAGCCGAAAAAGCGTCGGGAGACCCCAGGCAAGGTGGTCTGATGATATCAGGAAATGTGCCGGTGGTGGATGGATGCGGTGTGCCCAAGACAGGGAGCTGTGGAGGACCAAAGGGGAGGCCAAAAATTGACCTGAGTGGCTACGAAAGAAGAAGATGAAGACTATTGAAAAACAGTACATTTACGAATGAATGCATGGTGTCAATTTTAAAAAATATAACGAAGAGAAAAATAATATGAAGTTGAAGTTTTTATCGTAGTAATATATTAGGTACGTTTTGGTTTATGTAGCCATTGAAAAACTCGTGAATGGGTACGGTTGATTCTTCAAATGAAACTACATAGAGGAAGTATGAAAACATTATAATATAGTTATGACACATTGACACCTAAAAGGTAAGTACTTATTGTTGACATAACTTATTAAATTACTTCCTCATGAAACTACATCAAAAGTAATTTTCTGTTTCATTAGTAATTAATCTGTCACGTATCGAGTGTAACAGATAGACAATGTAATATGGTGGCGTTATAATAATTAGGTAGGTATAGGTAATATCTAGGGACCGGATTATATGCATTTGCATATTTTGACAATTTATTCAAGATTTTTCATATTTCGACCAAAATGTACTGATCAAAGTACTTAATATACTGTATACTGACAAAAGTACTTAATATATTATGTCGCTGGATCATGCATATTTAGGTATATTTTCTTAAATTTTAACTGTATAAACGTTTATTTGTATATATGTTTGTGAAACGTTTCACAAACCAAAATGTATATGTTTAGTTGAAAATATGGTAGGTAAATATAGTTTTGTAATAAAAAAATTATTGCCTAATCGCACTTTTTTAAAAAAAAACAGGATTTTATGACTTCACATCCTAGAACTGTTTTTTGCGATTTTCCAAGCAATATCGAGCATATAAAATGAATAAAAACATGTTAAAGTCTTTTAGTAACGTTAATTTGTTGTATTTATTTAAATTTATGTGGCATATTTTGGTACTTTTTGGTGATTTTGTTGCATATTTGCATGCATATGTCAACAATTTTAAGTGGCATATAATCCGGTCTCTAGAATAATATCTCTATAATAATAATATCAAACTGATCTCATAAAGTTATTGTCAGTACTTATATCAATCTCTGTATGACATGACATGAGCGTATATACAATGTGACATGGCAATAATAGGTACATAAGTACTTATAAATATTATCTAGGCTACACCCACGATAAATTTTCACTGGCAAAGTTTAAACTTTAGATTTTTCACGCACCGTTTGTATTGAAAGTCAATGAGAGAATATATATTAATATGACGCATCTTCCAATAGATTTCTCTATATTCTATTGTCTCGAGTGTTAAATATATTTCAATTCAGATTTGGAAAAACGATCACCTGTATAGAATTTCACAGAGTATTTCTAATGATTTACAGGATTACATGAATGTTTTCTAGGCGTTTATTTCATACGTCAGGTATCTACCTTAATGTAAAAGGGTAAACTAAAAAAATCTGCAGGAATATCGTCAGTATACCTACACAAGGATTTCTTAAGTACTTGTTCAAAATTATCCGCTTTAAAGATACAACAGTAAAAATAAAGATTCTGAAAATGATAGGAAACAATAAACAAAGTGACAAGAATCAAATCAAAATAGTCAAAAATATGCTGGACGATAAAGTAATCCACAAAAAAGCACTGTGTGAATATGTTTCTTCTTTATAGTTAATTATTATTTATTTGAGAGTAGTTAAGAAACAATCATTTACGAGTGTAATGAAAACAAGAACCGGCTTAATGATTAGTTATGTTTAATGCAGAACCGTCGCGCACATAAGTCAAAACCATACTGTGTGTTGGAGCAGACAGAATCACTTTTTTCAACGTAGCCGTGAGAATGAATTGGAAACTATAGGCACTCGTAGTATTTATTATCAGATCTACATGGTGTAGCCAAAACTAACATCAAACACTGACAACAAATTAAAATTAATATCATGTAGGACTGTACGTACATCTTCATTATACTGTAAGAACAAATATAATTAATTACAATAATACTATAACTATACCTAGTCAATGTGTTGATTTTCCTCGTGAATTTGGGGGTCCTTTGCTAAATCAAGTACACAGATCAAATTCTATATGAGTCATAGAAAACTTCACTTGCAAAATAATCGAAGACCGTCTGGCAAAAGTGTCAATGGAGATATTTTACAGATTCAATCCAGTGGACTCCAAAGTGGAGTGCTGCGTATCACCGAGGATGCTCCAATTATTTGGGTTCGCATCCCAAGTAAGCCCTCAATAGTTTTTTTACCTATTAATTTATATTTTAGTAGGTATAAAAAATCATTCACTTTTGGCAAACCTGTAAAAGGTCATGAACATGGATGATTAAAAAATTACAGTGCCTATAGGTGTGTAAAAAATATAACACAAATACAAAGAAACCATTATGTAGAACGGATAGCATTTGTATTAATTACACATTATTGATGGCAATCGGATATTTTAAGCAATAAAATAGCATTTTACTACTTTACTTTCATAGAATTTGTTTTATATAAGTATCTATGATAAGATAGAGTGAACTCATTTCATTGATTTGTTTGTACAATAAAAATAAAGGATATTAAGTCCATTTCTGTAACTTTATGAACTAAAATATGTGTGTTTTAAACTTGTTTTACTATGAAATAACTAAAAAAAATAATGTTTCAATGTTAGTATATGCACTTAATTATTTACAGAAATGACCCCATTATACACACTATACCAAATAAGTATATAGGTACAGTACAGATAATATATTATGTAGATATATCATTATCCCTATAAGTTTAGATTAAAAGATATTGTACTTATATGAGATTTCAGAGTTTAGTTATAAAGCTTTATTCAGCCGTCATAGTATATATATATATATAACATAAATTATATAATAATATATATATAATATATAACATAAATAGTATATATAACATAAATTTCCCCTGCTTGCTTTCGTATAGGTAGATCTAGATTCTGAAATATTTATGATGTTTACCTAAATCTTTGAAACATGAATCTTTCACTAAGTATGATAGTGCGTAATGTAGTGCATTTGTTGTACTAAAGTGAATAAGCATGTAGTTATGTTGGTAGAAATAGAATGAAATTATGACACAATAATTAACATCATCTGCAGACACTAAGATTATAATCAGATCGTTAATTTGGTATGTCAGAGGAATTATTGTGTACTTACAATATAATGTTGTATTAACATCAGACTACAAAAGATCTACCTAACTATATGCGGTGCGGTGGGGCATTGTCTGAAGACGCACTCCCCCTCATATCGCAGCACGCAGTGAAGGAGCAACATTTAATTATCTGTGTACGAGAAGATATTTTGCATGAAATGTTTTTCTTTCCTTATTACAGAATGAATCCTATAGCTAGACGACATGGCAAAGGGCAGGGCATATAGCAGGACAAAATAGTAGTATATAGATTGACACCCAGAATAACTACGAGACATTGGTAGAGGTTAGACAATAAAGTATTGAAGTCCCTACGCATATTGCACACTGAACAGGTAGGTAGAACGACGAAAAGTATGTCAGGTAATCATAGCCGCATTTACACTTTTCACGGGACTAGGCCCTAACATTTTCGCCCTCCCCCCACCCCCCTCCCACGGTCGACAAAATATTTTTTGATGAACTTCTTATTTCAGCGCTCTAATTTTTAAAAAATGCATCCAAATATTTTTTTGAGAGGGGTGATGGTGAAATTCCTAGAGAATTCCAAAGAGTGTAACGTGGCCGGCCGCCGCCCTCTGATTCTCTGCCGCCCATAGTTCCCGGCCTACTCGGCCTTTTGGCAAATCCAGCAGAGCAGCAAATCCATAACAAAACAAACTAACAAACAACGAAACTAAATACACCGATGCCAAAACTTGTGAAGTGGATTATTCCAGTTCAATTAAAAAATAACATTAGAATCTCATGATGTAAATTAGGATAGGAGTGAAATATTAGACGGCTCGGATGGTAACCATAACGGCCATAACACCACTGCAAATTGTTGCAAGTACCCGTCGCATCAAACTCTACATTGTTATCAAAAATATACTCGTAGGCGGAATGTAATGAGGGGCGTTCATGAAGACAACAGCGCAGCAGTTCATCTCATTCAACACCGTCTTCAATTTCTTCATTTCTAAATATGTTTAACTCTTGCGAAAATTAAATAATGCATTGTTTGATAAAACCTACATACGCGAGAACACAATTATCTTTTGTGGTAAAAAAAAAAACATAACAAATTGCTTGTGGGTGCGCTTTCCATTTCAGAAATTCATAATTAATTACGACATTACAACACGATATGATGAATTACTAAGGATTAATAAAACTTTGACATTTAAGAATTCAAATAATTAATTTGGAGTTAACATCTTAGAAATCATTCCTAAATGTGAAATGGTTTAGATAGGTAAGTGGCTAACTTTTTGCATTCATGATTTCATTAGAGATTAAGCTTTAATTTTTCGCACCTAATATGAATAGACGTATTAGGTGGATATTCTGAATTAAGGATGAGAAGCATTAAATGAATTTTCAAACACGGCAATATTTTTTTTTTCGAAAAGATTTCATCCTAAAAATACAAACTATTGCATTCTATATTACACATTTTAAGAATATCGGTAGCTAGATTGGCAACGCGTTCCCCTACGAAACTGAGGAGCCCGAGTTCTTTCCCCGAAAGGTAAAAACTTTTATAAATACACCGGTATTTACAGCTACAATCTACATATTTTACTACAGTTTTCGTATATTTTATTTACATAAACAGGATGATTTTTAACAAGATTAGCTATTCTTCTTCTTCTATAAGGTGAAGTCACTCCTCGTCACTGAAGGTATACGTATTTATCGTGTGGTCTCATTTCCAACAATTAGCGCTTACAATTTGAATACTATATCTAACAATTACTGCTATCAAGGAATTCCCAATTTACATATTCGCAGTACCTGATTATTAAAGTGTACCCAAGGCCGTTCAATTGTCACAAAGTTCACATGAACCGCTTTTAGAAATATTCCTTCACAGAAAATTTACTCCTCAATAAGAACTCACCTGTGCTAGAGTTTAATACGTTTGTTGCCGGTTTGACATTACAGAGTTTTTTCATTGAAACGAATCCCAACATATCAAGATACAATTATTTTACGGGTCCGCTTATTAGTAAACAATAATTGTTAACATAAATTTTATTTTATTTTGTATATGTGATCTACCTAACTATGCACCAAGCACTATACATACACATAAGAACCCTTTCTAGCGTAGTTTCAACCTACATGAAAACTATTCGAAAGGGGTCAAACGTAAATTTATTGGGACCACAAATGACGGAAAACAAATTAAGAGAACGCATACTGACATTTCAAAAATTTCTAAAAACGGGAGACCTTAGATCTAGACAACCGTAACTAAAATTTGCTTTGGAAAAAATAGAGTAGATTCATTGAACCTATATCTAGGGATTAACCGTAAAAGATTTTTTATATCTTTTTATATCTATAACAAAAAATGGGAAAACCCCCTATGATCTCTTTTCCGAACGACAGAAACTCGTTTCCTGAAAGTCGCGTAGAATTTTTTTTTGTACTGATAATATCCATTAAAATCTAGGGAATAACCGTAAAAGTTTTTTGATTAAAGCGAAAAAAAAAAGCTGTTTTTACAATTTTATCATGCGATTGTTCACGCGACTTTTAACCTAAATGCCGTGGGAAATGACCTTGACGTCATAGTTGGGTCGCGAGCTTTAACGTAGAACTAAATATGTTTTGTAAAAAAAAGGAAAGCAGTTCGTCTGAACCAGCAGATAAGCAACCCAGCACTATTTAAAGGACATGTCTTAAGTGCAGTGTAACTACCTACAGTAAACTAGTTTGTGCATAAATATCAGTGAATTAAGTAGTACATCCGTTCTATATTGGATAACAAAATAACTATACGATATTTTAGCTATTCACATAATAGGTATAAGGTCGCCCAATATGTAGCAGATATGAA
The DNA here is from genome assembly GCA_963576895.1 of Ceraclea dissimilis. Lineage (NCBI taxonomy): Eukaryota > Metazoa > Arthropoda > Insecta > Trichoptera > Leptoceridae > Ceraclea > Ceraclea dissimilis. The sequence continues at coordinate 15,791,604 of OY756359.1, read as the reverse complement.
GGATAATACAAAGTAAATAATTTATAATGTTCATGTACCTAATCCATGCGACACTTATATGATTACCCTAATTGCATATCTGCCTTTCATAATTTTATTGTGTTTATTTATTTTACTTATGAATCTGTGTTAATTCCTTGTTTATGTCGCTATTAAAATATAAAAGAATACATATCTAGGTTATAATAAATTATATTATTGTTTTACCTATAGTAATAGCACATCAATACTACCTAATGTAGATATATTTTAAAGTACAAACCGATATAGATGATTAATAAAATTTGAATTAATAAATTGAGGTGCTCGGTAGCCTGGTTGGTAACGCGCTCGACTGTTAATCCGAAGAGCGCGGGTTCGATCCCCGATGTCGACTTACTCCACTTCACGACACCAGCTTTTCAAGCAATAGAAAGCAAAGCAAAAGCAAAAGAAGTGTACAAATATGTATTTGGGTTTATTTCGATAAACCTAGATTCATTTAAAAAAATAAAATATCCTTCATAGATTGCATAATAGGATCATAGGATCATAGGGGTACCTACGCGTATTCCTATAAATTATTATAACTGTGTATATGTAAAGTATGTAAGCTGCACTGAAGCGTTATTGAACGCAATGTTTCGTGGGGTCATGTTTTTATAATATAAATGTAAAATATACGACCGCCATCTGTCGAGAATCTTGAATAGTTCCGAGCTTATGCTACTCTTCAAGAGATGGCGGTCGATCATAAATAATAAAATTTTACATATCGAATGAATTTTTAGAAATCAATTAAGTACGTACTTGTAAAAAAATATATATCGTACATGTTTTGTATAAACCTGTAACGCTGACCGCTGTATTTGGAAAATAAGACTTAAAGGGAATTTGGACTTTGGAATTTGGTAGTACTAGCATCTGGATTCTGGAGTGAAAACCTTCTTATATACTATACCTATACTACACGAAGTTTTTCTTAGTTTATTTTATTCTGTATAACATCAACCAGAGTGCAGTACCTACAGGTAGGCATATTAACTAATATGTGTCTTGTGGACTTACAAAAACGTGGAAAAGTTTTGACTTTGATGTAAACCGAATTCTAAGTAACACGCGACGTGACAATAATACGATAATGTCAATGAAAAAGAATCACAATACAAACAAGATAATAGATAGGTATAATACATAAGTACTATTGAGTTGATTTTCCGTCACAACAATAAACATACCTATGTTATAGGTTGTTCAGTAAAGACATTAGTACATTTAAGTGCATATAGTAACAATTTTACTCTGCTATTTCTGATTCCTGATAACAACGATATACCAATATTTATGTCAAGTGGGTGATTCACAAAATAATCACATCGATTTGTATGACAATTGAATTACTATAAAACATAACATTAAGCGATATCCCATTTGTATTCGATCTACCTATACTAATTTTATTTTCACTCCAGATATTGATATCCTGTTTTCTATCGGAACAAAAAAACGTTGGTATGCACCAGCATTACGTTTTACATATAATGACATAATATATTATATTTTAATTTGATTTTATTATGGTAAAAAAAATAATTAATTGTTTATGTATAAGACAAGTTAATTGATTATTAAACTTAATACGTTCACACATTGATTACAATACACAGATACCAGGCTCGGAGGTGCGAGTACCTAAAATTACGATTACAATTGGATTATCTTTTAATTTAGGATAAAATAATGTCTGATCTGACAGAATGCAATAAAAATGGTAGCTCCAGATTCCTACTACAGAAATTCACTCTTCATCATTGAGGTAAGTACCTACCAAATTGTCATTTTTCAATTTACCCTATCTAGTATTTCAAGAGTACATATATTTTACAATGTATTACAAATAGACAGGTTACAATTACAATTACAATATTCCATTGCAGATACTGAAATCGTTGACACAAAATATCCTCACTTCACACAATATTACGAATGTATGATATTAAGTAAGTATGTAGGTACATATACGAGTAGGTAAGAGGTAACTATAGACTTATGTTCATAACTTCCATATTAGGGAAAATAGGCCTCATGACGAGTATTCTATAGAACCAACCCGTATAATGTGACTACCTATAAAGTTGTCCATATACGCACAAATAGACAAGTACCTACTTGCATCTGTGTCTGAGCTTGTCTTGTAAAGTTGATTCGGTTAGAGGGGAAAGAAAAACTTGATTAACTGCTTTTCTGATTTATTACAAAAGTTGATTTGTTTAGAGAATGTTCATTCAAATAATGTAAATATTCGCTCTACATCGCTTCCCACAGGGAAACAGTGTTCGTAGAATGTGAATAGTGACAATGTAAGTCATCCAGGCCATCAAAATATTTCCAGATGATAAAACAGCGTCCTATTTCTCATACTACATGAACGAGCCTGGACCATCGTCTTTCATTAAGTTAAGAGTGACTTAAAACTGTAATACTAGTTAGTGACTACGAGATATTTATTATAGTACCAATAGTCTAACAAGTACATCAGATCCTTCAGAGAAAAATGTTACTACATAGTACATACCTAACAAAATCTGTGAAACATGGCTACCTGCTTGAGAGCACCTATATATCATAGTGAAATAACATAATGTACTTACTGTTATTAAAACCAATTATAATCCATCAGATGTGATACAATTTTAATTATATTCGCATCAATAATAATTGATTAACACTTCACTAATCTTCGTTAATAAAATCTGCAGTGAACGAAAAAAATAATAAAGAATACCTCATTATATTTTTAGAGATCCATCGCGTGCACATTTGTCTAGGCGGATTTTTTTTTTAAATAATTACCATACAGGTTAGGCGACTTGATCACGTGAATAATTAGTTAAATATAATAGGTGTAATAAATCAATATTATATATTACACACTACACAGGTATATGAAATGTGTACCTAGAAAATATCCTATGTAAAATATTGCGACACTTGTATCTAAATAACTATCTCCGTCATTATTTCTACACCAAAGGCAATCTCTAGTTTGTTAACGATTAACGATCGTTAGATTAGACACGAGATCACCAGCTATAATTATTTATTGCCTTAATAATATATTATGACAAATAATTATTACGTACGTCGATTTATTAAACTATCAACCGCCAAAAATGACAAACTTATTAGCCGGTAAAAAATAATGAAACGGGTGTCTAATAGGTGCATTATCTGAAGTTCAAATTATAATATCTTATTACGACACGTCGTAACGTGCGTTAGGGTAAGATCGGAAATGTGGTAAGACCGAAAAAGTGAATTCGTGATGAACTCTGGCAACATTGTTTATACTGACCATTTGCATTTGAAACATTGTTCTGTTACGCCCCGCCTCACCTCAGTCCGATATGTCGCTTGAGCCGAGAGGATGATCACCTTATATGACAAAATTTGTCTATAACTGTATTTTGTGCACGCCGGGTCTGCGCCTGGATGCAACCACTATTCCATGCATGTTTTTTTAAAGCCATCTTTCTCTTTAACCGTAATAGGTATTTTATAATATCCTATAACCTATGCCCTAGCCAGGATTCTGCTCTAGCGTTGCTTAGAATTTGAGGGCTGAGAGTTTTCCCATGCAAAACTAATTCCTAGACATAACTACTATAAACCTTACTAAAATATTATGGCGAATGAATTTTAATTTTGATTAATTAATTACGTTACATACAGACACACAAACTATATTATATTATAACAAAACATGTAAATATATGGACTTTGATTTGTAATTATAGATAAAGAAAGTTATCGCGAAATATTTTTTTTATAAAATTGTAGGGTTGAACTATTAATATGATGAAATAAACAATTGATTACTTAATGCAATTTTGCAAATCTTTACAACACGTCATAAACTATTATGAAATAACGTAATATTTACTTATAGCTAGAGACTGGAAAATTTCGCGATCGCGATAAAACTAATTTACTCGCGAATTTCGCGCTTTTTACGCGAATTTCGTGTTTTTTACACATATAACGCGAATTTTAGCATTCTTTTATAGGAATAACGCGAATTTTCGCATATTTGACCCGAATTTCTACCTTTATTTTGGAAAGCATCGTAATTGAAACATTATCAAAAGGATTGTGGCTTTGAAAATAAGAAGAACCACACTGAAAAAATCTTCCAATGAGGCGTTTTTTGTTTTTCTCAATTTTTTTTGTTTTATTTTATTGTTTTTGGGATTTCCGTATCAAATATTGTTCACGATCAATTTTTTTAAATATTATTGTATTAAAATACGCAAAATTGACCACTTTAATTATATAAATGTATGAAAAATAACACCACATTTTGCCAAAATTGTGAAAAATAACACCCCTTTTTCCAAAAAATAACACCACATTTCCCGAAAAATAACACCGATTTTTCCAGTCCCTACTTATAGCTAGTTTTATTTCATCGGTCAACTCATTTTCTAAAGTCTCAGAAAGAGGATGAATTAAGAAAATATTATTCAAAAACAAACATACGATACTACCTGTACCTTGTACAAACCTTTTTAAAATACATGATATTGTAAACAATTTTAACCAATTATTCAGGGGTGAGGAAGCGCGGCCGCCCGATACTGACCTGGTCCGATCATGTCGACCAGATCCTCAAGGACGGACGCGTTTTGAGTAAAAGGAATCGGAGAGCGTGTATGACAAATTGCATGAATGTGACGGAAGCTAGGAGTGTGTGTAAGGAATGGGCTGTCTGTCGCTCTGTCCTCTCTGCCTACCCTGCAAGGGACGTGGCGTGAGGGTTTAGATAGATAGATAGATTCTGGACACTGAGGTCAAAAATAAAAAAAATATATAAAGAATAAATCAAACGTGACTGACTACAATTTTGAGATTAATCATGACTATTATAATGGTCTTTATGATGGTGATTAAGTACATGACATGTTAATAGTTATCTAATTAACAGATAATAAATAGAAAAACAATTGTACTTGTACAATTTCTATAAGTACGATTGTATTTCTACATCTACCTACCTACTTCTATAGGTGGTCATGAATAATGTTATGTATAGAATAATGAACGCGTATTTATATTTAAGGGATTAACACCAAGAATGATGTCACAGTGTTTTCCCACGGCATTAAGATTCAAAATCGCGTGACAAAATGGTAAAAATAGCGTTTTTTCCATTTTTTGGGGTTAATTTTGCGTCTATCAAAAAACTTTTACGGTTATTCCCTAGATTATAATGCATATTATCAGTACAAAAAAAAATTTAGGCCGCGACTTTCGGGAAACGAGTTTCCGTCTTTCGGAAAAAAGATCAGAGGTGTTTTTTTTTTAGAAATCTATACAAGATATAAAAAATCTTTTACGGTTATTCCCTAGATAAAGGTTCAATGCATCTACCCTATTTTGTTCCAAAGCATATTTAGTAACGGTTGTCGAGATAGGAGCGGTCTCCCGTTTTTAGAAATTTTTGAAATCTCGGTATATGCAATAATTATGCATACTCTTAAACAATATATTTTATGTGATTGGAGAAAGGTATTTAGATACGTAAACACTGCTTTTTTTACAGGAAGGTAGATATGTATATTACTATGATGCAATCCTATTGATAACTATCTGAAATGAACCTGCATCATAACGTGCAATGACATGTGATATTTCGTATCCTTGCACTATTTCACATATCTACAATTCATCTAGTCACTGTGTATAACGCTCGTACTAGTTACGGCTATCTACTAATGATCTGATGATTATACGAGTAATGTGGGTGTACTATAATAAGTGAATTATCTAAATCACTAGAGAAAGGGTGTATTGACATCGACGTCAAAGTCAATTATTAATTTGCATAATGTAAATGTGACATTTCTTTATGGAGTATAAATAAATTATGACGAGTTATATTGTAACCAAATATAAGAATAAAGGTACGATTAAAATGGCTTACCTTTCATCCTTATCAAATGCGGGGAAGGTCTGTTGCGATAACTCCAACAACGTGGATTCACTTTGCGGCTCGGCAGATATTCCCTGAGCCCTTTGCTTTCTTGGTTTGAATACATGTTTAGGACTAGCTACATTCACATGATACGGGAACACACTTTTGAACTTATCCAAGTGTGAACGTAATTGCACAATTTCTTCTTCTCGTAATCTCAATTGCTTTTCTAATTCTTCTATTTTATCATCTTTGGCTTTGATAATGGCCTCCAGGTCTGGCGGAGACGCCATGGTCTCCTTCTGAACCTGGTCCACCACGGGGTGGCCGTTCTGTACGGCTCCTGTCGCTATCATCCCTGCCTCATCGTCGTCAGCCAGGTGCTGTGACGTGAAGCATAGTCCGTCGAAGCACACGCGCATTCACCCGACCCTGGGCTACTGCTGGTGGTACTCGATAGACGAGGAACACCAATATAACTTACGGAATCTTCTTCCGTAACAACCACTCTTTGTTAATTCGTTATGTGAATCACTCGAGAGAATATTACACACAGCTGTAGATACAACGACTTGGACAGTTTAATTTAATGGGACGTTTCAATTTTATATATTTTTCTACGAATTAGTTCAAAGCACTAAGACGTTTATTTATAGTTTGTAACTTTTATTAATTCATACAGTACGACACACTTTCGAATGATGACTAATGGTCTAATTTTAAAATGGCACAAACTTGAGATACAATAAATGTTATTCTTGAAATGTATAATTATAAAATTAACGTCAAATATCTTGGAATTGTTCTCCTTACACTCAAACAAAGGCAACAATAGCAAAAATGAACGTTAATAAAATACTTTTTATAAAACAATTATCAATATGAATTATGTCACTGAACAGTTCACTTCACTATCGCTTGCAATAAAAACTGAATAGAGATATTTCTTGTAATCCACCTGGAACAATAATACGAACAATTATTACTACAAGATATAGTTACATAAATACAGTTCATAAATTATCAGTTCATTTGGCAAAAAATATAATTACAAATATCCTGCTGCGATTATTTGAAACCAAAATAGATCAAAGTTAATATTGGTATCTGGTATACAATATACATTTTAATATTGCAAATGCTATAAATTCAATACGTGAAAGTCATAAAAATAACAACAGCATTGAACAAGATACATTCGTATTGTCATTTTTGCTTGTTATTAAGTACTATTTATTGAAATAACCTCACATATAATATCTAGATACATCTAATAATACGGCTTCCGTAGGATATACAACGCGCGTACATACAAAATAATTATTAACTGCATACGTTGATTATATTATAGACTGATTAAAAAACAACCTAATGAAGATAATAATTACAATATCATTTTAATTACATTTCATTCGCTGTGTCTATAATTAGGTGTACCCACTTATTATCATGTACCTTCATACGTCTAAGTACTATCTTCTCATACATATAGCTGAGGACTGATGTATGCAGGTTTTATAAGAAGATTGTCAAGTCACGTCATAAGAAACTATTATTTTGATACGGACGTATTAGGTACTTGTATAAATACTTATAATTGTTGATTAGTAGATATTGCGTTATAATCATTATAATTATACTGTACTTACATAGTTTTATACTTAATTGATTAGCTATTATTCTCTTACAGACTCTACTATTAAATAGTTAAATTCAAACGAATCTCCATAACTTTCAATATAAGAGAAGTCTTGTCTTGTCCCCACAATCGCTCAACAATTAGTGAATGACTTGGTTGATTATATTGTCGTTTGGCATCAGTCAAGTACATCCAGGAAACAGACTCGAGAGCAACATCCAAATCACAACGCCATCCCAGGAAACGCTCTACCATACGTACCTAGTACTCTAGGTATGTAGGCATGCAATATGTAAGCGACTCATATGCAATTCACAGGCGAAGTATGCAGAAAGGAAAAATTAGGATAGGCAACGTAATTCTATCGTCGTATGTGTAAAAAATACATTTTCAGTTTTATAATTACTTTGTAGGTATCTATCGATGTCATCATAATTCGTATTAAAGAAAAAACGTGGATCACGAATCACGATTGATTATGTTATTATTGTTGAAGTCCCTTGGTCTATAACTTTTATAAACTTTATCATTACTTGACATTGGGTATAAACATTAATAACATGAAATTCTGTACCCATATGTAGAAAATCTAAATGGTAAAGTTCCCACACATTGAAGCTAACATAACGTGATTGTCATCATATGCTGCATAACCACATCTACATATTATTACAATTTTCACAACCGTACGCTACAGTGATTCGCCATAAGTTCTTGCCTACATGAAATAATACGAGCCTCAGCCATGGATTCGTTACCTGCTGAAGGTTTAGTTACTTATATTATAATTTACTAAGCTAAGATTTTCAGTAAATTAGACATTTTAAATGATTTCTTATAGATTTCTTTAAAAAGATCTAATCACATTATGCTTTCATTAATTTCTATAAATAAATTGCTCTCATAAACAAACATGTATTATTTATTATAGTCCTAATGCTCAATAATTTACCAGATAGTTAGAACTACTTATAAAAATTTCCAGTAAACTATCGTTCAATAGGTAAATCAAATTGTCATTAGGTACATAATACACTATTTACTTTATCTTATCACAATATAGTTACCTATTCATAGTAATTATATAACTACCTATACCTATTTCAATGACATGCATCACTATACAACATTATGTAGACATATGTAATTATAGGTGGGTATATTTATATATATAGCTATGATCAACAGAATTAGAAGATTTACTATTGAAGTAAACTCTATTACAAAAAGATTACTAATAAACAGATAATTCTTCAATTTCATCATACAAAACAAACTTACTTCGTACCTACTACACACGGTTCTTCTCCAGAGGTCACAATTGTTACATAAAACTCTATAATACTCATATATACCAACTGTTGTTGACACCGTTGCTGTTACGACAATATTCTAGTCCAAGAGCCCGCTCCTTAATTTATGACGTATCTGTTTTTTGATCGAAATGTGGTACAAATGATAGCTTACCAATAGGGTTTTACATCGCATTAGGGTTGCCTATCAAAATCCTGCCGCAACCCCCCTTGCCCCCCCCCCCCCGAAAAGGTCCCTCTTCGCGGTTTTTCGCATTTTATAGGACTATGGTAAGAGATAGGAGAAAGTTGTCAATGACAAAAATAATCCTTGCTAAATTCTCTACAAAAAATGTTATGTCAATTTTTTCGTAGAACTAGCAGTTTACCCGCAATAGCCGGTCCAAAACCGAAATTCATTTAAAAAACTAAAAAAAATAATTTAAACTAAATTGGTTGAAAATTGATAAGAACTACAGGAAAATAGTCAGAGAACGAATTAATTACCATAGTCTTAGCTACAAAACGAGCTATAACTTATTTTCATTCATCAATTAATTTAGGAGTTATTGCAATAAAACTCAGTGACGAAAATTCTTAAAATTTAGTTTTTCATAAAATAACCAGCGATATAGCGCCGCAGGCCAAATATTTTTTTCCATAAAATGTTAGTGATACTGGGTGGAAGAAAGTTAAAAAAAAAATAAAAAAAAAAAATTTTTTTTTTAAAATATCCTGTTTTTCGACGGGCCATTACGGGTAAACTACTAGTCCTATGAAAAAATTGACTTAACATTTTTGTAGAGAATTTAGCAAGGATTATTTTTGTCATTGACTACTTTCTTCTATCTCTTACCATATTCCTACAAAATGCGAAAAACCGCGAAGAGGGACCTTTTCGGGGGGGGCAGGGGGGGTTGCGGCAAGATTTTGATAGGCAACCCTAGTGCGATGTAAAACCCTATTGGTAAGCTATCATTTTTTTTTTTTTTTTTTAATTTTTTTTATTTTATTTATTTATGAAGTCATAAAAAATAGGATACATTTTTATAACTTAAAAACTAGGCTTAATTATTTACAAACTATACTAAATATATTAATTACATCAGCATTATTCTAGAATCTCTCTTTGACATAGCGCACACACAGCTTCCATTTGTACCACATTTCGATCAAAAAACAGATACGTCATAAATTAAGCAGCGGGCTCTCGGACTATTCGGAAAATCTAAATACTCATATCGTTTAAAGTAAAATTAGAACAGAAAAATCCAAAATCCAACCACATAATCTGCGCAAACACACGTGATGTATGGCCATGTTATTATTAAATATATATTTGTAGGTATAGGAAGTGTACCTTACCTACTGCATATTATCAAAATAAAATAATGTTTTGTTTATGTATCAGAACGTTAGAGTTGTTTGGTAAACACGTGCTTGTTATTTTATTAAAGAAAAACAACCCGTCGTTTGGCAATAAATTAAAATATCGATAACAAAAATAGAATAATAGTGAATTATTGCGAGTAGTGAAGTAAAATTTCAGTAGAAATAAGAGGACATGAGCGTACATTGGTCTATTGACTAAGTTAAATTTCATAATTATGCACTCATCTAGCATTGAACCATACGTTTTTTTCCCAATGGGTCTTCTACTGCACTGCTACAATGGTTGTCTAGCGTTCAGGAGCAAGGTTGATTTATTGAATTCCTGTTACTTGATCGTTACAATAAACGTATGTAGGTAGGTATTCGTACATTGAGTTATCCAAACATCTTGGGTGATTGGAATAGGCAAGGGTATTGTATTGAGTTTGATTTGTAATATTGCTCCAATATAAAACTGGTATTTCGGTTCGAGTATGATGCAAAATAAAAACACGATCAACTTTTATTATAATTACCGATAATAATACACATTTGACTAATTTCATTGCAAGAACAATTTTGCACACGATCTAATTCTATATTCGCTCTATTATGTTGTACTAATATGGAAATACGATACGTAAACGTAAAATCACAAAGTAGATAAACACAGTATTTCAATGTTACTATACGCAACACTTTAACTAGCACAATTATATTATGAATAAAATTAAGGTCAAAATATTGTCCATAAGGTCACATCTTACGAAAATTATTTAGCTAATTAGTAATTACTTTAAATACAATTACTGAAAATTACTCGTTCAATATGTCTTGTTTTCTATACTTACTCGTATATTGAGGTTGGATTCGCAATGTGATATGGTAATTTAATATCGATCTATAAAACAACCTATGGTGAGTATTACATTTCATACAAAATAGTGCAATATTGTATTAGGTTATGCAAACTTATTCATGTGCTTCTAGAAATTGAGAATGTGATTAGAAATAGACATTATCATTATAAGTGTGTGTGAGAAGAAATGTATAGGAAGTTTGCTTCAAATAAAATTATATATTCAAAAATAAATAAAATAAAACTAATTACTTATGTGTATTCCACTAGGTATGTATTAGCTAATGGGTTTTCAAAAATATAGCTACTTAGGTGTAATATATTCACAAAATCTTCTCTCTGAATAAAATTCAAAAAATGAAAATAACATACCCACAAAAGATTCACGTATATTATTCTAGATTGGGACTTATTAATTTATGATAAGTGCATAAAGATAATAAAAGCCTTAAGACATGTAATAACTTTTTTTTACACGATAATTAAGCAATTTTTAATGTCAAAGTCATAAGAGATAACAGATATGTATGTAATGTACATTATTTAGATATAGTATCTAATACTTGGATGGCATATGAGCAGATTGTAGCCCTAAGGACATAATAACAATACTGAGTAGGTCAGAGTATTGCACTAAGCATACAAATGGTCAGTGCTAGTTAATTAGATCCCATAGTAACATTTTATATCGTACTTGCATATACCTAATATAATAATATCTCCAACGTATGCAGCATGTAACGAGACTACAGAGCCAATGTACTTCACAAAATATACAGAGTGATTGATAATTCTGTCGAATCCTATTGTATAATCCCTACTTGTTGATTAGGTAAGTATCATTTTAAATATCATCAAAAATAATACCTAATCATCGCGAAAAAGATAAAAATTTAATCCTGAGTTCGAAAGTGATTTGTGTAAGTGAAGAACTGAAACTTGAGTAGCATCTTAAGTCAATATTAAACTAACTTTTCATATTTGTTTCTTTTCTAGTCTTATTTATTCAAATGAATCGAGATAACCACATAGTACCTACCTAAGCGTGGTCAAAATCTAGTAAGAAAACTAGTCGTGTAAATTTCCCTCGTAGTGAAAAGCGATCAATTAAAAATGATGGAATTCTATAGAACAAATAGAATAAAAATCGTAAATTAAAAAAAAAAAAACTACTTGAAATATCTATATGTCCCTTGCGGATTAGGCGGAGAGTACGATTGGCACTATCTATTTCAAGTCACTTGATATACGCTTTAAAAACGATCGTAATATTCCTTTTCATCTTTGTAAATACCGTCTGGCTCTTAAAACTCTCTTCATAAACTATCTCACCCTTCGAGTCACGTAAGTTTATCGTGAGTTTAAATTTTCATACAAACGTCAGGGGTCCTTGCTGTCACCGTACTATGTAACGTCTCACGTGAATTTCTGTGTCTTTTTTTAAAAAAGCGTATTTTGAAAACTAAACGCCAGACTGCTCAATCCATCGCAAAGTTTTCGACTTCTTTATTTGGTGTAGTTTATACATTCGAGCATACAGTTATTATAGTAGATTAGATAAATAAATTTGATATTTTGCTCTATTTTTTAACATTTCCCAAATTATCATCCATTTGCTGCAATACTTCATTTTGTGGCTTAGCCGATCTACGAGTATCACTCTATGTATATTGAACAGGTACACATTGTAATAATATAAAATACAATTTAAATTGTTGTCTGAAAATTGTACTTTGTGTAATAGACGATAATTTTTAATATAACGTAGAAAAATACTTATGTACAAATAATATTGCAATAATTTACTAGGAGAAAAAAACGTTTTATAGGCTAGCGGCCATCATCTCATGTGTTAGGTTTAACGTCAGACTATTTATACAGTATGTTGTTACTCAATGGATTTGCTCGGAGGTATCGGAAACATAACTCTTATTTTCTGTCTCCAAGTCCATTACAATATTACCCTCACTATGTACTGGTCAGTATAAGTAAACAATTGTAAGAATACACTCAGATTAAAATAGTAGGTATTTATTGGTTTATTGATTTATAATCAGTCGTAGGCCTTCTTGTAATCGTCAAGTTTACATACTGCAAGACGAATTAATGTAGGTACATATCTAACTCTCTAATACGTTATAAGGATGTGATGAAGTACTTACATATGTCTATTATGAAATAACAATACAACAAATTTATTCAATGCTATTGAATGATTATTATTTACTTACTATGTATCTATATCACAATATGTAGTACCAGTACCTAACATACTTTATTTTTAGATCAATATACGGTCGCGACCTGTCAAGTAGTTTAAACTAAACAGTAGCATATTATATGTAGGTATTAATGTTGTATATACCGAGAATAAAAAGAGATACAGCGAAACAACAAACAAAATATACTTAATAATAGATACCTATCGCCAACGCATCGCAACTCTTAATAAATGGCAGTGGACAGGTCACATGGCCAGAGATCTAGAAGACAAATGGTCAAAGAGTCGTAACCCGGAGATCAGGAATAACTACCAAGAGTATGAGATAACCACCACCGATAGAGAGGATGACCTTGTTAAACATGTTGATGTCAACTGGGTCCAGAAATCCCAGGATAGAGCCGCCTTCTTCCAGGAGTAGACGGGACTAGGTTTACAAAAACAAGGAGTAGCCTACGTCATTTATAAAAATAATGTTTGATGATAAGACGATCCTGACCAATGACTGATAAACCGAAGGAGTTCCACTGCCGCTAACAAGTTTTTCTATTATACTCGTAATATACTTGATAGCTATAATTGAAAATTTCCATCGCATCATTATATTGAAAAATTCTATTGATGACGTTGAATACAATAGTCATACAATGTGCATTAATTGCCGTATATAACATTACCCACATGATATAATAGCAAAATCAACATGGAGGACTGTCAATTAATAACACGTGAACATATTCACACATACATAATGTAATGATACATCATGTACATGTAGTTACCTAAATACCAATTATCATATTGATTTGTAATGATTCTGGGACAATCACTGCGTGTATCTATATTGGCTAATTCTACATTATGCTTATCTATGGTTCTAGTAAGTACTTACCTCCCTAAGTTATTTTATAAGATTTATACAAGTTGTTAATCTATAATTACACTTAAAACAATAGGACAATCTTAAGATTTGACGGCAACGTGGAGCAAGAAGCTTATAATCTTTAATTTATAGTTAAGTGCCATACCTAAGTACTAAGTACATATTATGCACGTGATAACTTAGACAAATGCATTTAAGGCCTTGGTACCAAGAATGACGTCACAGTCATTTCCCACAGCATTTAGGTTCAAAATCGCGTGGACAATCGCGTGGACAATCGCATGATAAAATGGTAAAAATAGCGTTTTTTCCATTTTTTGGGGTTAATTTTGCGTCTCATTAAAAAACTTTTACGGTTATTCCCTAGATTTTAATGCATATTATCAATAAAAAAAATTACTCCGCGACTTTAGGGAAACGAGTTTTCGTCTTTCGGAAAAAAGATCAGAGGTGTTTTTCGCATTTTTTTGGAAATCTATATAAGACATAAAAAAATCTTTTACGGTTAGTATTCCCTAGATAAATGTTCAATGCATCTACCTTATTTTGTTCCAAAGCATATTTAGTAATGGTTGTCGAGATATAAGGTCTCCCGTTTTTAGAAATTATTGAAATGTCGGTATGCATACTCTTAATTAATGTGATTGATCCTTAGGTTTGAACATATAAATCTGTACAGCATCCCGCATATTTTATAAACATTTAGTAAAATAATTACGAGCACTAAATCGCTCGACAGTATGGTATTCTCATAAGAATATTTTCTTACTATTGAATCTAAGCAGCGAGAAAAGAGATTTTAATAAGAAAAATAAATATTTAAAAGTTTGATTTCAGAGTTTACTGCAGAGGATTAAATCGCAATATGCAACTACAAAAAAACTCCTTACATTAAAAAATATTATTTGTAAATTATTTTATTTTTATCTACGTAATTAACATTCGATAACGTTTACCAAAATAATAATAAGTAATATTATCTAATGACCATATGTTTCAGTCGATTATCGTTAGGGAATTAAGTAGACTGATATGGGTCAAGTTTGCTTCCAAGTCGACTTTAAAAAGAAAATTGTTACATTCAGAAAATAAAAAATAGAGTTGATTCGTAAATAATTGTGTCATAAATGGTCAGTTTTCTTGTGTCCCAGTGAAGCATACAATAATTATATGAAGCTATCGATTTAATACAATTTTCGCTACTCGCATCTTGTGATGTGTCTCAATATATGAATGCATAAATTACTTTACAACAATGCGATATATGACAATCATAATTCCTAACAAGTTCCATCTGGATATATTTTACAAGCTAATAAAAGATAGAAACATTCATAACAAAAAATGATTTTAAAAAAGTGCAGACGTTAAGAAAAATTGGTTGATAATGTACCCACGTCCTACATATAAAAAAGCAGAGGATCAGGGGTAATTGAAGAAGTAGGATTTACCTGACCTAAGAATGGAAACCCAGAATTACTACCAGGAGTGTAGGAAGACCACCACTGCGATGGAGAGACGACCTGGTAAAATACGTGGGTACCAACTGGATCCAAAGAGCCCAGGATAGAGCGGCGTGGAAGCAAATGGAGGAGGCCTTCGTCCAGGAGTGGACGGGAATAGGCTGACGAAGAAGAAGAAGAAGAAGAATGAGTTAATGTAACAATTTGTATTAGGGTCTCAAATAATATAATTCTGTAATTTGTTAACAATGTAACAAATGATTCAATTCTACATCCGCTCTTCCAATTAAACAAACACTGTAGCATTCTCTATTAATCATAATATCTGAACTAACGATAGAAGTTGCCAGTGTTGATAACGAGTATGTAATAGATACAACGTCAACTTTATACCAGCTAAACTGGACAAAATCTAAAGTATCCCCAATCATATGTAAGTATGCAATATAAACCACCTATCCTGTTTTCGCACAAACTAGCCTACTAACACTTAGGTATATATTCATCAAATAAACAAACCAATTGAAATAAAATATACTTATTTGATTATGTTCCATAAATAACTCTACAAGTTTTGCCATCAGACAAATCAAGCTCATTCAATGTGATGAAAAGGTCGTATGTGGTCAAATAACTTATAATTCAATGTAAGACACTATAGTAACTAATATTAATAGACAATCTCTGTTGGATATTATATGATGCAATATATCCAATCCATGACGGGTATAGCCCTTAATTAGGTATATTTTAATACACATAGATCCATTAAGAGTAGGCTATTGACATATCAAAAATTTCAAAAAATGGGAGACCTTAGATCACGACAACCTTAGTTTGGAAAGAAATTGGGTAGAAACATTGAACCTTTATCTACGAACGACCGTAAAATATTTTTTATACGTTGTGTAGATTTCTCAAAAAAATGTGAAAAACACCTATGATTATTTTTCCGAAAGACAGCAACTCGTTTCCCGAGAGTTACAGAGAAAAATATTTCTTGTATTGATAATATGCATTAAAATCTAGAGAATGACCATAAAAGTTTTTTGATAGAAGCGAAATTAGCCCCAAAAAATGAAAAAAAAACGCTATTTTTATCATTTTATCATGCGATTGTTCGTGCGATTTTGAACCTTAATGCCGCGAGAAATGACCATTACGTGACGGTCCCGAGCCCCGAGCCTTAATTTTTAAATTCTAATAAACATTTTAAAATCGATGAATTATTTACTTATATATTTAGGAAATATATTCCGAACTCACATTGAATTAGTAACATATAATAACTTGAAATAACTTTATTGAAGACGACAAAACATAAGTTCGGGTATGCTACGAATTATTTATATTTTTATTTGTTTTGTTATGCTGTGATCATAGATATTTATGTAAATAGGATTAGTATCAAAATACATATGTAACAGCTGAAAATATACTCAGATTTCGTTTATAGTATATTATGTACCGTGATCAAAACATTCTGTAGCTGAATAGAAACAAATCTTTGTCAATATATCAATTCAATTTAACTGTCATTATTTAGAAGGCGACTATTACAGTAGATGAAATACATCTAGATCTATTGTACAAATTATTTTTATTGTAGTACATAATATGTATCTTGGTGATATGTCTTATGCCTATTATACTAGTGTCCATCCATCCATATGGTACATAAATAAAATCACACATAAAAACATGTCGTTACATTGTAGCATATAACTACATATGTACTATTAAATAGATACACACTATGAGGGTATATGAATATATAAGGTTTTTAAACGAATGCGTACGCTTTTATTAACTGTGTCTATTTATATCACCATCGTATATAGTAATATATATTATTGATAATGATATAAGTAACATATTATACTTATTAGATAAATTATTATTTCAATCATGTGCAGAAATCACTCGAGTCTCCGATGTGGTTATATAATTAGATCGAGGCTTTGGAAATGTTTAGTGTTCGCCACTTGTAAACTATAAAAGATAATATAATAATAAGACATTGACCATGAACTCTAATGTTGCATAGATTTTATTGTACTTACTGCAAATATTAAAAAGCGTGTTGATACATTGGGAATATTGACATATTAGTAGGATAACAGCAATTTTGTATTTGTGAAATATTATTTAGATCGTGACACTTATTCCGTCCTATTAAGGACCCATGGAACCCTCTCACTACCAGAATATAATAGAGGGGTTATAGAATTTTTTTGACTATGGATTTAATATCTATATATTTTTATATGAATTTAGAACAAAAAAAAAATGCGTTTTTCCGTTTAGGACTTCGCCCCATGCCCTCCACTGGTAGTTATTTACTGGTAAAACATATTAAGTTATAGACAATAAACATTCTATAATAAGTTTACCATGGATTAAGTATGAGACTTTGCTTCAAATGGATTTTATTTGTTTTTGCGTCATGTCCTCCAGGAAGGACAGTGGTAGTGAAAGGGTTAAAAAAAACTGTTTTGATTCAACAATAACTATAAGCTCTATAGTTATTTTCACCACCTTTAACTGTATAGGTAAGTACATTTTCTTCATACAATATTACTTACTATCTATATTTGATTTATCAGACGTAGGTATCGAAAAATGCGTAATTGATTGATGAAATTTTATCTAATATATATTTTTATACAACAAATAAAATGTATTTATTGTGATTATAAATAATGGAGAAATACTCTCTGTACATACAATCAGTGATAAATTCTATGTACCTATTTTCATATTTTATCTTAGACATAACAGTATGCCTACCTAATCATATTATGCTGTTATCATAAGGATGACGATAAACATTTCATACAATTAATAATAAATTTATATTATTAAAGGGGGACAAGTAGGTTATAAACGTTGCAATCATTTCAATTACAATAATTCAAGTATAAATAGTACTTATAAAAACAAGGCAAAAAAATATACGTCACTTACGTTTCTCGTAAATCGTTTTTAATTAATATAAAATTCTGATGTAAATATAGCACAGAAAATATAAGATAGTAATTATGTATTTTATTCGTTTTAGAATAAATATTTATACATTTCCTCTTCCTTTAAAGTTAATTATATTTTAATACAGACTCTTTCACTAAATTAAAATTAGAAAACAAAAACAAGTCATCATTACTTTATTTCAGGAATGCTTTAAGCTTTTTCATAAACATTATATTCCCCAATTTATTATTATGTATTATGTTATTTTGTTTGTAGGTAATATTATAATATTAAACGGATCACCAACCAGTTATTGCAGCAGGAAGTTATTTTTAAAATAGCGCATCACTGCCATACCATCCTGATATTATATATAAAAAACCAGTTCTTCGACAATCTCGTACTAACATAATTAAAAGTACTTCAGGAATTCACACCAATCACTTCTGTAGACGCCTCATTAAATGGTATTTTTGTTTTAAAAAAAAGTGGTGGAACAGTTGATAGATTTTATGTTTTATGCAATGCTAGACCAGTTTCACAAATTTCAGACCATTCGTCTTCGAAAATGATACCCATTGAAATTTTTAATGTACCGACCATACCTTGGCTATCTATGGGTAGGTACGTATGATTTTTTTTAAATAAATGTTTTTTTTTACGTAAGTAATGAAGGAAACACAATGAAAGATTTGTATGTAGGTTAACGTTCTACAACTTTAACATATTAACTTTGAAATCTGAGCTTTTAAACTTTATATCATTATCGAGATTCTTAAATAAAATGTAAATATTAAATTATAAAACGAAAAATGTATATTTAGTATTGCTTGTGTAGGTACATACCCACTGAATTCCTCTTCCTTTATATGATGTGATAATATTGTCTGATTTATTTGAAGCAAGTACACAGCATCAGCAGAGAGTGTAGAACAATATGAATATATTATGAACTTTTAGATATTTGAGGTCAGGTAGATATTATAATATAAACATACACTTGAACTAGATGTTTATATCACCTCAGTGACATTTCACATCAACAGAAATAACTAACAGCAATAATAAACATTAATAAACACAAATCACTTTAGAATGCAAGGGCAAAATGCACTGAAAATCTGGAACAATAATAAATTTTGAAATGCGCGCGTAAACAATCAAATCATTCATGTGTGATGAGCGTGATCTTCAACATTTGATTCTAATCCGTTAGGTAAACTCTTCACGATTAAATATTGATTTACTGAATCGAATAGTATTGTACTGTAAGTATGGCACTCTTGTCAGTCACGTCGAATGTATCGAACAAAACTGAACCTGAAGTGAAGATAAAACAGTACTCAGCGGCAGTACTACAAATTGCTATGATGTATATTATTATATCGTATCGGACCTGATATTATATTGTGAGTATGTAACACAACACAACCTACAAATACATCATAATGCTTACATGTGTAGCGGCTAACAACATAACTACCACATAATAACATTATCATATTATAAATAAACACGGCAAACTTGCTAGGGGCTATCTTCTTATGCAGCGAAAACTATGTATATTCGTAGAAGGAGAAGGTTCCAGTGTGGACGTACAACTTTGTGTTATTTACACCCACATTAACAAGTTAAACTATTATGTTGTTAACACAATATACCTAAATGCTTCTCTCCAATTTGATGCTCCATTAGAACCAAATTGTGGCGTTAGAAATTTTCTTATTGCGCCCGTCTGCAATCTGCATACTCAACTAACATTGTATAAAATAAGTAAACGTAAGAAAATTAAATCAAGTCTTCCAAACGATACCAAGCACGCCCTTCCGAGGTACTTATGTTATGTAACAGGTGAATTTCCAGACGATATACTCGTAATCTATATAACTAAAGTAAAGTCAGTTTTTTTGTAAGTGTTCGCATAACTCCCGCATTTTACGGTGGATTGCAGTGAAAATTTAGAATAACATTTGCGATAATATAGGCTGTGTCCTAACGTCGCCGGTTTTTGGAGAAACAGCTTTTTCTAGGAGATGCCATGATGATGAGGGGATCCAAGGGTTGTGTGGGGTCGAGTGTGTTATCCTATGAAAGGGCGTTGGAAAATAAATTCAGATGTTTGGTCACATTTTTTCCAGCTCAAACCTATAAAGTATGCCGGGTTGGTTTGTTAAATTTGCCGTTGCGAAGCACGGGTAACTCAGCTAGTTATAGGTAAAATCAGATATTTGAGTAAGACAAAGAAGATTACGTTTACGATTATTTTTCGCTTATGAACTGTGAGCACCATTGCAATAATGTGATCAATCAAATAGAAAGAAAGTATAACAAACTTACGAAACAGAACTATCTACAGGTAATCTTAAGAAATCTGCTTCAAATCACTCGACACTTCATATTTAACTGATTTATCGCCAGTTATACGAAAAATTATTTACTGGTTCAGATCATCGCTTCTGGTTTTCTTTTTGAAAATTTGGCATCTCATTTATTACCTTGATAATTTAACTTGGTACATAATATCTATATTTCAGTCATATAATTTAAAGCAATTACACGAATTCAATTTGTCGGCTAAATATACGGACCATATATTCCTAAATATAAAATGTGTAAATTAATTTCATTGGCTTCTGTGTTAGAGTAACTACCATAAAATAATTAATCAATACATCATCGTCTACCTACATAGACAGCAAAAGACTTTAACATTATTTTTTATTCTATTCTATTCTATACCCTCACGCCACCTCCCTTGCGGGGTAGGCAGAGAGAACGGATCGCCAGACTTTCCTGTCCTGACACACACTTCGGGCTTCCGTCACATTCATGCAATTCCTCATATATACTCTCCGGTTACTTTTACTCAAAACACGTCCGTCCTTGAGTATCTGGTACACATGGTCCAGCCAGGTGGTTCTTGGACGGCCGCGTTTCCTTACACCTCTTCTTTCACCCAGGTAAATTTTCTTCGTTATTTTTTAATTATTTTTTAAATATAATTTATACGCAATTGTACAAACAAAAAGCTTAGTTTCATACAAACAAATTTCATACATCAATTAAAATTTAAATCTATTCCATAAAATAGTCGTTCTATATTACATCTTCATAATATATTGAACTGAGAGGCTTCATGTCTAGCATCACACACATATTATGCAACAACCACTATAATATAGAAGTGCATCCAGAAAAAATATTATATTAGACAAGGAATGTCACCGAATTTAATCACCTTTTATAGTGGAAAGTCTTGTCTTTTCCATGTAATTTCTATAACGCTCAAATCAAAATGTCATAGAAACCTCTCATACCATAGTTAGTTAAAAGTTAAAACTTTCAAAATAGGCACTTAGGTCAATTACTTGCGCCTTATTATATGCAACCTCAGTTGCTTGCTAATTCATTGGCCGAATCAAGCTCTAACGACGATGTGGGTGTTTCAATCTACGGTTCAGGGTGGAAGTTGATTACAATAATATTAAAATGAAATACAGTATGTACTCGTATTATACTGGGCTGACAAACTAGTGCCTTATTTATTAAATATTTTATATCAAAGTAGGTATACAAGTTATTTTTATACTTTGTCGTAAACGTCAAGTCCACAATCTGTTTTAAATTCATCTGGTAAACTACATCAGTGCATATGTATGTTATATTATGTGTGTAATGCATTCGGCAACATACAACAGATGAATGTATACATAGATAATGCGTTCCCAAAATTGAAAGATGAGTCACTACGCTGTTGATGCAAAAACTCTCCCACATCTTATGAAGGACACTAGGGCTGGCACCTCTCCGGGTTTGACCCGGAGTCTACGGGTTTAAGTGGTGTTCTCAGGTTCCGGGTTAGCATCGTATATCTCCGGGTCTGGGTCAGATCAGACTGACTGGGATTTTGGTTTTCACGGAATTCTCTTCGAATCCCCCCCTCCCGTCGACGATTTTTTCTTGCCCAAGGTCAATCAGTCTTTGTAACATTTCCCAGGGACCCCCTCCCCGTCCCCCCGTCGACGTAATTTTTTTTGGATGAATTTATAAAAAAGATAAGAAATGCATTGAAAAATTTCATCGATGGGGGAGGGGGGGGCGGCGGAAATGTCAGGGCCTACGATTTTTTCCGAAATCTCCGGGCCTACCCTCTTTGAAAGGTGGCAGCCCTAAAGGACACCCGAATATGCTAATATAATCCATGTTTCAATTTATAATGCATCATAATACTAAGTAGGTATGCACTGAATGCACACCTAAATACAGTGCGTTTTCTATATCTTAGCCGCCGGCGGACTTTAACTGCAAGTGGGTTTGCAAGATTGCATTGTTGGTGGCCCTGAATGTCGAACCTTGTCGAAAAGGCTGTCAAAGGTCCGCAATATTCTCACACCGTATAGTTTACAAGCAACTTACGATGCTGAAAATATTACGGAGCAGCGCTAGAGAAATCATTTTAAAGGCAAGATAGTTTTGCGAATTGGAGAAATAAAAAAATACTACGATAATCCCTTTAAACCGCTATCGCAAGTTTGAAAAACAATGCTGCCAGTTTATTCTAATAATCCAAAAATTTGCCAATTTTATTAAACAACGGTTCTGAAATATAATTTGAAAGTAACGGAAAAATGCAACCATATCTTATTATCGCATCAAGCAACACCAAACCAAGTTTGCTCCGTGAGACTTCTGAAAAAAAAAACAGACTTGCAGTAAATGTTCGTTGTCTGACATAAGACAAATTTATATATACCTACATATGAGTACAACTTTCGATGCCTAAAATATTTTCTTTAGCATTTGCTACAACACATTTGTGTTGTAATTTACTTATACACATAAGTACATACCAAATACCTATCTGATGTTCAACTAAATGATTTACATACTCTCTTCGAATAGTTACAATCTGAAAATCAATTATCAAGTACTTCAATGAAAAAACAACAAAAAAAAAATTTTTTTTTAATCTAGTGATGTATGTAGGTATATAGTATAACAGAATAAATAAAGAAATTTATTTACTAATTATCGCAATGCTGATACTGATACAATATTTTCTTATCTGTAATTTTAATTATAAATTTCACACATCGTCAATTTAAATATAGAAAACAATATACGTACAAAGATGTCTAGCGCCATCTATATAAGAGTAGCTTAAACAATATTACATGTTTGATTGGTATCTTTAGTTACTGCTCAAACCATGTGATAAAAATTGAAAATTCTAACTAACACGAATGCATGTCAATAGTTGATAATCGTATTATCGTGGCATACCTACTCACTTAGTACTTACATAGTTATTATTATATTATGACAACTACATAAAACATGACATGATATAGATAGGCGGGTACCTACACAGACAGCGTAATCGTATTATTATCATGACATAAGTGAAAAGGCGAAAATTACGTTAAAAAAACAATACCAAACATTATCAGAATTTTCACAGTTTATTAATATAAAATGAATTAAATACAATGTTGATCTTCAAACAAGAATACTACATCTTATTATTTCATTCGTGTACCGATAGGTATTATATTATACAACATTTTTATTGCAAGACGTAGTCTACGTGATCGAATACCTATGTACATACGTATTTACGTATATTATGAATCTACCTTCTACATATAATACATATTTCTACGTCTAAGGATGGACTCGCACATTATGAAGTCTGAAATTGATTGTAAAAAAGTTCCGACCAAAAAATCTCTCTCTGAATTCAGAATCAGGGTAACAATTCGACCTTGACATACTTACTTTGTTTGCGTAATTTTAGTCGAACTTTTTAACAAAGAATCCAATTTCAGACTATGAATTTCATAATGTGTGAGTCTACCCTAAGAGTTGGGAAAAATCTAAATATTCCAACGTTAATTCAATAATTATTACTTATTAATAAAAGTGTAGGTAAATTAACTACGGAGGAAGTTACTAGGTAATTTATTAATTAGGTAGGTATAGTTTAGACGTGAACACTAAGTATAACTTCATATATAGTTAGGGTCAAGTAGCACAAATCATGATTCTACTATGAGCTCAAAACATCGATAATTACTACAACACACGCGAAGAGAAATAAAACGTCAATAGCTTGTTGAAATAATTATATAGGTTTGCTGTACCTTAGGACTTGCAAAATAAAGAGAAAACATTGTAGTATTTTGTTTGACACGATGATACGATTAGGCACATTGCTAATAATAAAAAAGAAACAAATCAGACAAAACATTTTACCTCTAGGTAAGTAGGTAGCAGGCGCGAAACTACCCAAGAACACGATTCCCATCGAGTTACCTTTTGGAAAAAATGATAGGTATAGTAGTGTCTAATCTGACGTAATCCCGAGAAATGATAGCCCCGACTTCCCTTCTCCAGAAATTCACCCTTCGCCACTGGAGGTAGGTACCTACCAGGCGCGAAGCTACCTAAGAACACGATTCCCATAGAGTTTCCTTATGGCAAAAAAATATTGGTATAATAGTGTCTAATCTGAGTATCTGACATAAGCCCATAAGAAATCTTAGCCCCGGGTTGCCTTCTGCAGAAATCCACCCTTCGCCACTGGTACCTACCTATAAATATTATTTGCTGTGTGATGATTGATGAAACGAATAATAAAAATAGGATATTTTAGTAGTAAGCAATAGTATAGGTGCGTCATCTTGTCGAGTTAAATCAATTTCATATACGAATATGTATAGAGATTAGAGATAGATATCGAATTGAAGAAATGTAGCTAGATGTTGACTTCTGTAAAATAATATTGTGTACATTTGACAGTACACCCATTTTCCTATGTCCTACATATACCATCCATACTAGCTCTAGCAGGTGCTAACAGTAGGTAAATATAGATAGATCTCGTTTACTGCGGTTGCTGTGTTACATTATGTAAGCAACACATAGAATAATAAGCAAAATAAACAATACTTATTACATTAGATACGTCTACGTGTCTAAGACTTATGATTGTTGCATATTTGTAAATCAGGTAGGCACCTAATTCGCATACCTACCTGCTGCATTCTGTATAAGTAATAATAATTAATATAACAACATCAAATATATGTATACATAACCTAATCAATAACACAAATACCTAATGAAATAATTACTTAAGAGTATGCGTACCGACATTTCAAAATTTTCTAAAAACGGGAGACCTAGATAGATAGATAGATAGATAGATAGATAGATTTATTGGTCATAATATAGTGTACATACAAAAACATAGGCATTTCAATTCATTTTGTGTTAACATACATTAATACGCGAACGGCTCATCTATCACCTTATATCTCGACAACCGTTACTAAATATGCTTTGAAGCAAAATAGGATAGATGCATTGAACATTTATCTAGGGAATAAACGTAAAATATTTTTTATATCTTGTATAGATTTCTCAAAAAAAAACATTTAAAACACCTCTGATCATTTTTCTGAAAGACGGAAACTCGGTTCCCGAAAGTCGCGGAGTATTTTTTTTTTGTACTGATAATATGCATTAAAATCTAGGGAATAACCGTAAAAGTTTTTTGATAGACGCAAAATTAACCCCTAAAAATTGAAAAAAGCTATTTTTACCATTTTATCATGCGATTGTTCACGCGATTTTGAACCTTAATGCCGTGGGAAATGACTGTGACGTCATTCTTGGTGCCAAGCCTTTAATCGCGATAATTTCTATTTTAAAAGTTAGATACCTTCTGCTTACCCTCCAATTGGTTTTACAATTATTCAAATCAAGATCTCTTCTGTCCGGACAAGCTCCAATAAATAACTTATCGATACACAACAGAAAGAGGAATAAAAACGGACGATTTGAAAAAGGTGTTATTCAAATCTGTGAAATATATACCTACAACAGTAGTATGTGTTACGTAAGTAATATACCTAATGCTAACAAACTTTTTTTATCGACACATTTTTCAATAAGTCCCGAGATTTACTATATGTAATATGTATAAATATGTACAACAGTAAACACAAGACAGATTGTTTATTATTATTTTATTGTTTTATCATTCAACATTTCGCAGTTTTGTGATTGCAGTGTGTTTGTGATTTGTGTTTTGCAGTTTTATATTAGATTCGTTATTTTATTGTTGCAGTATGGTGAGCACTGAGCAGTCAACCACAACCTGAAGATGGCAGCCAACAGCGGTTAGAATTACTGATTATAATAAAAACACATTTGACTGAAAGTATGTAGATTCATATAAATTTATAAAACAAACGTTTCATCAGTCGTTTGGTTGGATGAGAAAACTGCGGAAACAAATTAAATTGGTGTGATGTCAGATAAGTAAAGAGATGCGATAATTTAAGGCTCGCGACCCAAATATGACCTCACGGTAATTTTACGCGGCATTAAGAGTCCAAATAGCATGTATTCAATTCCATGATAAAAGGGTAAAAATAGCGTTTTTTTCCCATTTTTGGGGTTAATTTCGCTTCAGCCAAAAAACATTTAAGTTCATTCCCTAGATTCTAATGCATATTATCAATACAAAAAAATATCTCCGCGACTTTCAGGAAACGAGTTGCTATCTTTCGGAAAAAAGATCAGTGGTGTTTTTCTTTTTTTTTTTTTTTGAAAAACTATACCAAACATTAAAAATCTTTTACCGTTATTCCCTAGATAAAGGTTCAATGTATCTACTCTATTTTTTTCCAAAGCATGTCTAGTAAGGTTGTCGAGATCTAATGTCTCCCGTTTTTACAAATTTTTGAAATATCAATATGCCTACTCAAATAGCAGTACGAAGGTAACATTAAAAATCGCTATCATATGGCGGTCACGACCTACAACGCAAATAAAATATTATCAATAAAATAATTCGCTATCACCACCCTACAGTAATGTAACTTTACTGTCTCTGAATAGGTAATTAAACAATGATTTTAAATATAATATCTAATACAGACGTTTCGATTTAAAAGGATTTCATTTGTGAATCAAGCAATAAAACTGACTAATTTTCCTTATGCATTTTGGTATTTACAAGAAAATACATAACTACAATCCCTCGATCAATAATCTAATTTATTCATTAGAGTATATTGGAGGAAGAAAATACAAAGGCGACCTGCGATTTCTAATGCAATAAGTGAAAGATTATTTGTTACTGAAGATGATTAGTTTTATTTCAGCATAGATGTAAAACTATGAAATATCGTTATTAAACACCACCTATTGTCCTACATCTCTAAATATGCCCGGACTGTCTTTTTCGTATAGAAGATATACCTAACCTATTTTCTATTTTACGTTAAATCGTTCAAAAATACGTAAGTACGTACGTATATTCATTTTTATGAGACCTTGTGTTAACATAACCTGATGATTTGAGTGAATTTCATATGCAGTTGGTACACATAATAATAGGTATTAATTTATACAAGAGTCACGTAACCGCTAGTCTATAAAAAAGCTACATAATTTCCATATCATTAATTACAACTACGAAATACAACTCTATGGAAGGTAGCATAAAAGTATACAGTTTGTAATAAAATAACCCACATTATGGAAAATAGGAATATGGGATCGGAATTAATGGCAAATGCAGGTAGACAACATAATAGAACTAGTTAAAACAGTTTACTATTTTGGTGCAACTATAGAAAATTAGAAAACAAACACATTACTGAATATTTTTAGAAAATTGTTGGGTATGACTCTTTCAGTGTCCGTCCACTTTGTGACAGTAAAAGGGTTAGGTAGAGCAATGCAAGAAGTTTACGAAGAGATAAATAAATAAATAAATAAAATCTTTATTGATAAGAAAACATATCTTCCATTACAGGCTTTTAGCCTAGTGCAAAGTGTGCAGGAAAGTATTTGGGTTTGTGCATGCAAGCCCAAATCCTTTTTATATAAAAAAAAATGGCGGGTTTATTGCCGTAGGCAATGTCTGCCAACCAACCACTTTTGACATTCATTTGATATAGACATTACATACAAGTGTATGAAAAATAAGAAAAAATAGAGATAATACTATTGTTATAGTATTTGATAATGCGGTCTATACATCGTATTGCCAAAACAAAGTATCGCACCACATATTTGAGAAAGTAACATTAATATCCCCATATTCATACGCAGGTCGAATTCAAAACAATCTTTGATCTTCAAATAATTCAACTCAGTCAAGGGCATCAAACATAAGTAAACAGTAGAGATGCCAACAAATGTTGGTTCTAAATCATTCATTATAAACATTGCGTAGATTCTGCAGATACATACATACGTACATAGTCTGTAAACTTGGAAGCGGTGAAAGAAGTGAAATAATATAATATTTCCCTCTCGTTGACGTAACAGATTATTGTTTACTCTCATTCAGATATGTTTATGAGAATAGAAATATTATAATAATACAAAACAGAAATAACACATCTAAATAGAAACAAGCAACTGTGCACATGTAGGTAGGTACCTACTTTACACACTCGTAGATATTCTAGTGCATAAATACAATTATCCTACGTATAATTTTCGTCAAGGAATTGAGTGTCGCGTAAAGATTTTTATTAGAAAATATATTTTTAGAAAAACTATCTAGACAACCTTACTAAACATGCTTCGTTAAAAGGAAGATATGTATATCGAACCTTCTTCTAGTGCATTACCATACCAGATATTTCATATCTTGTATACTTAGATACCTGAAAAAAATAGCTCAGAAAACCGTTTTCAGAGAAAATTGCTCCCTTCACAAAAGTTGAAAAGAGTACATTATTTCTCACAGTGGTGATAGTATGCATTGAAATCTACTGCACTAGGTACAGTAAAAAAATGAATACCTACAGGGGAATTGTCCCAAAAAACCGCCCTGAAAAAAATTCTAGAGAAAAAAATTTCCGACTTATAGAATTTAATCAGCTTGACAATAAAGATAGTCAAGGACGGACGTGTCTTGAGTAAAAGTAATCGTAGAATGTGTATGAGGAATGTAGTCGTAGAATGTCCTATGGACGGAAGCCCGAAGTGTGTGTCAGGATAGGAAAGTCTGGCGATCCGTTCTCTCTGTCTACCCCGCAAGGGAGGTGGCGTGAGAGTATAGAATATAGAACAGAATAGACAATAAAGATAATTTTAATTAATTCATTATAATAAATCATTATAAGACTTCAATATTGGTATTATTATACTTTACCTACAATTGGTTACAAAATCACAAACCAAAAATATCTACAGTTGTATTTTCTAAGCTGTAATTTTTATTTTTAATTTGGCAGGTGCCATTAACAATGATCGTACACCTGATATAAATCAACAATATGTCGAACAGGTAGATATTAACATGTGTGTCGTTGATTAAATATGTATGTACTCGCATCTGTTGAATAATTTACCAAATAATTAATTAACAAAAGCATTGTAGTGAGAAGTTAGAGATCTTGATCTATGATTTATTGATCATTTTCATTTAATTAATTTACATTTCCTCGTACCACTAGCATATATTTATATTTTCATAACAACGGACTGTAGACCACGATATTTCATTTTGATATTGGTATTTCTATACACCTAATTAATTACATTAAAGATTAATATGTTTCATGTTAGGGTGCCTTCCCACGACAAGTGAATCCGGATTCGTACGCGAATCTGGATTAATCCCTTCCGGATGGATGATTTCGTGCACGGGGTATGGGGAAATAGTTCCCTATTTTTATAATAATATAATAATTCATTGTATTAATATTTTTAACTTTTTAACTTTAACGTTGTAAATTTTGAAAATATCTTGAGTCCGTTGAAGCAATAAATAAATAAATGTATAATATAATAAATAGATAATAATAATTATCTCTGTCATACTGTTGAATATATACTAATTCTGTTTTTGTGTTTAAAAATTAGATTGATCAGGTACGAGAATAAATTATTGTCTTTACACCAATATTAATTGTAATTTAGTAAAAAAAAAAATAAAAGAAAGAATTGCCTGCGGCATTAATTAAACTTGTTTGTGGGTGATATTTTTTAAAGTTTGTCACACGGAGTTTTTGTATCTTGTATCAC